>CM060448.1:96884274-97518441 GCA_030545235.1 Helianthus tuberosus
AAATCTCAAAATTAGCCAAGAATTGGTTAACATTTCGAAATTAGTCAAAGGAAACGTCTTGTAGAGACGTTACCACATTGCTGAAACGTCTTGAAAATGGACCAATCACTGGCTGCCACGTGTCCGACAACGCTGAAACATCTCAGAAGTCTTAGCTGAGACGTCTTAACATGGCTTGAGACGTTTCCACACGGCTTCATATGGCTTGAGACTTTTCCACATGGCTTGAGCCATTTCTACATGGCTTGAGCCCTAAAATGACATTTAACTCTTTATAAAATTAACCTTAAATTATGTTAAATATATATAAAATTAAATAAAATAGTTGGTTGTTAGGATTTTTCATATTTTTAAAAGTTTTTTACTTTTCTTAAGTTTTAAAGTCTTTTAGGGTTCTTATACACACATACATACACACCATTTTGTAATACATATGAGAATTTCAAAAGAATAATTTTTCATAATCTTAAAAGTTTTAGTAATTAAAAGTTTTGTAACATAATACGATTACTTAAAACATATTTTCAATTTTTAAACTAATCTTTCTCACGATTTTTAAACTCTTATATCTTTTTTCTATGTTTACGTTTCTTTTTTTCTTCAAAATTACACCATAAAATATGTTTAAAAATCGTGAGAAAGATTAGTTTAAAAATTAAAAATATGTTTTAAGTAATCGTATTATGTTACAAAACTTTTAATTACTAAAACTTTTAAGATTATGAAAAATTATTCTTTTGAAATTCTCATATGTATTACAAAATGGTGTGTATGTATGTGTGTATAAGAACTCTAAAAGACTTTAAAACTTAAGAAAAGTAAAAAACTTTTAAAAATATGAAAAATCCTAACAACCAACTATTTTATTTAATTTTATATATATTTAACTTAATTTAAGGTTAATTTTATAAAGAGTTAAATGTCATTTTAGGGCTCAAGCCATATAGAAATTGCTCAAGCCATGTGGAAAAGTCTTAAGCCATGTGGAAAAGTCTCAAGCCATGTGGAAACGTGTCAAGCCATATGAAGCCGTGTGGAAACGTCTCAAGCCATGTTAAGATGTCTCAGCTAAGACTTCTGAGACATTTCAGCGCTGTCGGACACGTGGCAGCCAGTGATTGGTCCATTCTCAAGACGTTTCAGCAATGTGGTAACGTCTCTACAAGACGTTTCCTTTGGCTAGTTTCGAAATGTTGACCAATTCTTGGCTAGTTTCGTGATTTCCTCTTATATTATTGTGTTTATCCACATTGGGATTGGGAATTAGTATCTTGGGAACAATCCAAATGTCCATTGAGGAAAATAAGGATCAGACTACGATACGTAGTTGTCAATGGAGTGCTCCTTGTCGGACTATATATCATTATTAGAGTAAATTACGATTTTGACCCTATCGTTATATTACTTTTACCTTTATAGCACAAAAAGAAATCTTTTAACATCTGAGCTTTAACGTCTTTTTTTTTTTTTACCATTGTGGCCCCTAATACTAACGTCATCCATTTACTTGGTTTACAACTTGTCATGTGCCCCTCACATTTATGGCAATTCACCTATTCACTCAAATCACACACACATTCTTTAACCTCTATGTGCCTCTGGTGTTCACTCCACCGGCGGTTCAGCCACAATCTCCGATCTGAAAAACCGTCATGGCAACAACCACTGCATTCTACACCTCACCGTCATTGCATCCACTAAAACCTTCACGGATCGTTTGCAGAGGAATGACGTCGTTGTGTGAATCAGATCGTGAATTGTACCATTGCAGATTTGTTGACGGAATTGATTCATCGTGCTCGTATTCGCGATGGCCTTGTGTCTATACGGTGTCATTTTGTTGTTTCTAACTCTAGGATCAGATTATACTTCATCTACTGTTTATGCTGCCAGTTCGGAAGGCGTTGAGGTAATAGGTTTTTTTGAAGATCTAGTTACGAATTAGTTCATCTGTTATGGATGTTTATTGCTTTCTTCGGTTAGTTTTGTTTTTTTTTTTTTTTTTTTTTTTTTTTTTTTTATTTTTTTTAAATAATAACTTTTTTTTTTTTTTTTGGATTGAAATTTTGGTATCAGATGCTAGATTTGGTTTCAGAGTGGAGATGTGTACAGTAATTTTGAGGAAAATGTTGCAATGAGATTGATATTATTAAAAACTTTAAGAATATGTAAAGAAACGTATATAAAATATCGGATTCAGGAGGTTAGGGTGTCCGGAGTGGGCGGCAAACTCACTCCGCAAAGCGGTTTACCGTGCGGTAACACCGCCGCCGGTGGGTTTTGCCAATCGGTAAACATGGATAGGCGGTAAAAGCTTACCGATGCGGGGTTTTGTCCGGAGTGGGTTTTGAGAGATGAATTGTCAGCTTTTTTATGTTTTTTTTAATAATAGTTTACTTAATCCAAGTGCTAACCACCGTCAACGTTTTTTAGCATAGTTTAAACTCTTAAGATTGAATGACATATCATACTCTTGTTGGTTGATTTTGAAGTTTACCACTCTCAAGTGTTTAACCACTCCTTATACCCTTAAATCTGATTCAAAATCCACACGCCGTCAATGTTTAATGCTTTATTCTGTTAATTCTGTTATGGTTGATTGAAAATTTTCTATCAGTTGCTAGATTTGTTTTTAGAATTTAAATTTATTAGAGTGGTTTTGAGGAAAATGTTGCAATGAGATTGATATTATTAAAAACAATAAATATTGTAATGAAAAATATATAAATCTCATTGTAAATTACGATTTTGGCCCCTGTGGTTATATCACTTTTACCTTTTTAGCCCAAATAGAAATCTTTTAATATCTGAGCCCCCAACGTTTTTTTTTTCTAACCATTTTGGCCCCTAACACTAACCCCATCTATTTACTTGATTAAAAACTTGTCATGTGCCTCTCACATGAGAAGCATTTATGGCAATTCACCTATTCACTTATGGCAAAAATAACTTATTTAGAAACAACTTGCGAGCCCTACCCCACCCTCATATCCTTTTCTTCAACCATCATATCATCTTCAAACGACAACCTGCAACAATCGAACCATCATCAATAACCGGCGACGGCACCTCGTCTACGTCTTCTCTCTTCTTCGCCTGAACAGACCGACTTTAACAATGGAATGAGAAAGTTGTTACCTCCTGAATTTGAGATTTAGAGTAAATTACGATTTTGTTCCCTGTGGTTATTGTAACAACCCGACTTTCCGGGTCATTACGTAGATCCGTCTTTTCTTGCTTAATTACTTGTACTCCCAAGATTCCGATTATCGCAAAAAGGTTTAAACGATTTTAAACTATGTTTTACAACGCATTCACAACGCTTATTCAAAACGCAGTTATCGCATTTAACGCTATTTACAATGCATACTATTTAAATGCGTTCTATAGCATATTACATCGCATGTTTATACTAAACGCTATCACAATGCTATCGCAACGCAAATTCAAAACGCAAATTTACTTTTATGCATTTATGTTTTATTTGTGTCATTACTTGTTTAGTGTTGTGTGACTATCTCAACGCAATGCTTACTCGCAACTCGCTTAAACGCAACGTTTAACGCATGAAACGAAGGTTGGAAAACTAACTTGCACAACTCGACTGGTCGAATGACTATTCGATCGAATAGACATCCGTCCGAATGACCATCCGATCGGATGGCCATCCGACCGGACATCCATTCGACACCTCACCTCTCCACCGCCTTACTCTCTCTCTCTCTCTCTCACTCTATAAATACATGCCCGTACATCACTGTTCACTGATGTGACAGCTCCATTCGACCAACTCGCTCCCAGGTCATTCTCAAGCACTTTTCTCTTGATTCAAGGCCATTTCGTAAGTATTTCTTCCTAAATGTTGTACTTTCATCATCACTACACACTTCTCCATCATCTTCTCCACAAAATCACTGATTTTCTTCATGAAATCACCTGATTTGGACCCCTTGAAGGTGACATCATCTTCGTTGCTTATGCAATCGGTTGTGTGACGTCATCTCATCAAGATTGGTTCAGATCTAAAGGATTTCCACACTATTAAACACAAATCTCAACGAGATCTAAACATTTTTCAACTGATTTCATACTTTCTTCAACTTTTCTTCACTTTTTTCACAAAACTGATGGAATCTAGACTCATTCAGGCTCTCTACTCATTCTCTAGTTGAGAACCGGTCTGAGAATGGATTTCCACCAAAGAGACGACCGAATTACGGGTTGAACATGAAGCTCCATCAAGAACAGATAGTCTGATCGAATGGGGTGATTCCCATCCGATCGACTGAGCTGGACTTAGTGTGGATTCCCATTGTTTGACACGTCGTCACGCCGTCTCCGTTAAACTCAAAACTTTGAACTTAGAAAGCTTTTGAAGTTCCCAAAAAGTAACAGATCACTCACTCGAATGATCATCCGATCGGATGACCATCCGATCGAATGATCATCCGACCAAGTGGCCTGCCCCTTTATGACTTTCAAAACTTAAACCAATTTTACGAAAAACTTCAAACTACCAACTCCTCGATCGAATAGCTATCCGATCGAATGGTCGTCCATCCGGATGACCATCCGACCGGATGACTTGATCTATAGATACTTCACATTTTTTCAAAATGCTACAACGAAAACTTCAAAGTTTTCAAAACAATTTACAAACACACACATCTCATTCGAATGGTCATCCGTTCGAATGGATATTCGTTCGTTCAACTCACCATTCGACACTTATCTCACCTGACACACTGTTCAACGCTTACGCTACTTTTCTATGCTCAGGCTAACTCCAACGCGCTCCCTTCAATCCAATACAGTGTGTGTTTAACAACCGCGAACATACTGTGAGTATACTCGAACCCTTTTTGCTTAACGCACTTTTGGGTGTTACATACGTTCTCTATCAAAACACATCAACACATAACGCAAACACTTTTAAACGTTAACCGCTCTCGCATGTTATACGTGACTCGATGAATGCTTGTGTGTTATGTTTACACAATGATTGTTTGCCTGACACCTTAGCAACGATAGTACTATAGTTTGGACTCAGCACCTGTCATGGACAAGGGTTGTTAAGGGTATTACTTCACATGGTCACAGTGGTGATAAGTTGTTGCGCATTCTACAACTCGCAGTCATGTCGGTTGCATACGTCATTGTCGATAGCTTACTTGATTCACATTTCTACATGTTACATGTTGGTTATGCGTAAACGCTTTCGCTATACTTTATGCTACTCAAACTTGTGTACTCGCCTTTACATTTTATGTATTGACTTTATTTTAACGTATGTGACAGGTTGATAGGATGCTATATTTGCTGTGACGAAACGAGTAGGATGTCTAGAAAACCCACCAAATAAGAAATCTAAGTTGTCGGAACAGTTTACTTGTTTTTGAGAAACACTGTCTGTAATAATTGTTTTTACTTTATATGTTATTGGTATGGGACTTTAACGTTAAATATATTGTCATTAATAGTTGTTATGGATTCTCTTGAACAATCTGTTTCACTCAGTGCCACGCCCTGATGTTTCCGCCATCGGTTGGGGTGTGACAGATTGGTATTAGAGCCATAACTATAGAGAATTAGGAAAGATACGACCTAGTCCAGGTTTGACGTCCAGTATTGACCTAGTCTATAGTCTAAGTACCAACATACCAGCTCTGTGCGAACCCAGTAGGGGTCTGCGCTAGGCGCTTTTGATACTCTCGCTCGAACTCGCGAAAACTACATCTTCGTGCGAACACCGCATACTACAGCTCCGTGCAAGACGACCTTCCCTAAGGTCGAACACTACTACAGCCTTAGGAAAGCTAACACAATGCACATGTTTTTGAAAACACTCGCATAACACAATCGAGTGATTTGGTCGAGATTAGGTGTGAAAACCAAGAACTCTCGACAAGATCACTCACTCTACGCGTATTTTTACTCTCAGCACGAGAATCTTCGTTGAGTCAGGAGTGAAATCCATATCTCAATAGGAATTCTCCATCTCTATCTCGTGGTTTTGTCATGCCTTCAGGAACGAAGTCGCTAAGTTAGGGGTGAAACCCGTATCTTAATGACTAGTCCCACTCTCTACTTTGGTTTTACCAAACTCTCACCAAAGTCTCGATGGATTCCAATGACTCGATTCGTGTACTAACTGAAAGGATACGTGCCGTTTGCCATATTTTGGCGAGAGCACAGTCTATTAGGCCAAAGCGTGTACTTGAGGTCGTTGTGAATAGTCGAATCACTTTGAGTAGTCGATGTCTAACACCCAAGACGCTCTGTTTCGATTCTTAGCCCGCAATCGCTGATTTTACACTTTATCGCTTTTATGTGTTTTATTTGGTTACATGTTTCGATTTTGGAGGTTTTATTCGCCTTCCGCTCATCGTTTATTTAACGCGCACAACTCGTACAGCTATCGAATCTAAAACGCTAACTAATCGTAACTCAAACTAAGAACTCCCGCACGCTACGCTACTCGCTATCGCTACTCGATATCGCTACTCGATATCGCTACTCGATATCGCTACTCGATATCGCTTGCAACTCTCGAACGCGAATCGAAGCTTTGAAAGATAGGTGAATACGTGCAAAACATGTAGGTGAATACGTGCAAAATATAGGTGAATACGTGCAAAATATGTGCTTACATGGACTACGTGCTTCTGTGCTTACGTGCTGACGTACCTACGTGGTTTATGTGCCTACGTGACTATGTGCCTACGTGTTTAATGTGTTCTTTGGCTTTACCTAATAATAATAATAATAATAACGAGAATGTTTTACGAACGCTAAACTTTTTAAAAACCCGATATAATTGAATCTCGTCTAAATCATGCGACGATGTCTGCTGCAGACAATGTCTTCCCTTGGCTCTCACACTCGCCGAAACGCTCAGAGAAGCAGAGATGATAAGCGCATCGCTTCTCTCGTCGCCATGGAAATGGCTAAAGTTATACCTCAGATCGCCAGTGAGATCAATGAGGTTAGCAGCAAGTCGTCTGTCGAATCTAAGAGCGACTCGCCTAAAGCGCCTTTTAGCTTTAAGCAATTCAAGGCATGTGGTCCTGCTAAGTTCACAGGTGAAGATGGACCCAGTGCTATGTTCCAGTGGTTTGACGTAATCGAAGTCACCTTCAGGCAAAACGGATGCCCAGAAAATCTGCGTACTGTTAATGCTACTGGAGTTTTTCAGTCCAGGGCTCTGGACTGGTGGACTGCTGAGCCCAACAGGCGCGGTAATGATGCAGCTTACGACCTTTCATGGGAAGAGCTCAGGGAGCTTATGATGAAGGAGTTCTGTCCTCCTCATGAGGTGCAAAAGCTGGAGAATGAATTCTGGCATATTAAACAAGAAGGAGGTGACAACGCTGGTCTCACCGCTCGCTTCAAGCAGCTTAGTATCATCTATCCTGGTCAAGTGACAACTCCGGACATCATGATCAAGAAGTACATCCGCGCTCTACCCAACTGTGTAGCTGACTTTTTTCAGGCAGCTAAACCTGCTACCATTGAGGAAACTTACCAACTCGCCGCTGAGATCAATGATAAGCGAGTTTTGGCTGGTTATTTCAAAACCTCAACCAAGAACCTCAATCAAGTCATCGCTACTCCCGCTACCGAACTTGCAGCATCACAAGTTTCAAAGTCTTCACGCCAGAATCGCAAACGCAAGGGTAACAACAACAAGAATTGTGCTGCCACCGCCGCTCCTCTCAACGCTGTTCCCGTCCAACCAACAACAATCAGAATCGTCAAGTCGCAGCACCTGTGACCAACACACCGCCTGCTAAGCGTGCGTACACTGGTCCTCACACTATGTGCCCTACTTGTACCTATCATCACCCAGCTGGGATAGCTTGCCGTTTCTGTGTCCACTGCAACCTCTATGGATATTTCACAGCGAACTGTCGCACTGGCCCACGTCAGCAAGTTCAAGCTTAAGCCCCTCCAGCACTACCAGCTCCACTCCCCGTTCCTCAGGGTAACCAAGCAGCTCCTGCTCCCGCTGCTCATGCACGAGCTTGCTTTTCTTGTGGTGACTCGAATCACTTTGCTAATGTTTGCCCGAACCGAGTTGTGAAACAAGAATCGCAACAACCACCGTAGCAGCAGCAACAACAACAACAGACTCAGCAGCAGCAACAACCGCAACAAGTAGCCCACGGAAGAACCTTTAACATCAATGTCCGCCAGGATCAAACCGACAACAATGTTGTCAATGGTACGTTTCTCGTTACCGGTATATATGCTTCGTGTTTATTTGATACTGGAGCCAATAACTGTTTTGTGTCGTTTGAATTCGAAAGGCTCCTAAACCGTAAACGCGCTAACCTCCCAACGACGTTCGACATGGAAATTGCCACCTGAAGAACCGTCACCGTTAGCTCCGTACTCCGTGATTGTACTCTTGAACTCAACAATCACGTTTTCCCGATCGATCTCATTCCGATGCAACTTGGTAGCTTCGATATCATAGTAGGCATGGATTTTCTTCGTGAAAATCATGCTAAAGTTGTTTGTTTCGAAAAGATGATTCATTTCTCTCTTGCTAAAGGCGACCAACTCTGTGTTTATGGCGAAGTATCTTCGAAGGAATTGAAACTCATGTCGTGCATTCAAGTAAGCAAGTATCTCCGAAAGGAATACATGGCTTTCTTGGCTCACATCGTAGTAGCGGAGAAGGAAAAGAAGCCGATGGAAAAGGTACTTGTGGTTCGTGATTTTCCTAATGTCTTTCCAGACGATTTACCTGGTCTACCTCTGTCTCGTGATATTAATTTTTGAATCGACCTCATCCCTGGAGCTAACCCTATTGCTAAAGCCCCTTATCGTCTCGCTCCATCCGAAATGCGTGAACTTTCTAGTCAACTCCAGGAATTGCTTGATAAAGGCTTCATACGCCCTAGCACATCCCCTTGGGGCGCACCTGTCCTTTTCGTGAAAAAGAAGGACGGATCGTTCCGAATGTGCATCGATAATAGGGAACTCAATAAGCTTACTATCAAGAATCGCTACCCTCTACCCCAAATCAACGATTTGTTCGATCAATTGCAAGGCGCTACGTGTTTCTCTAAGATCGATCTACGTTCTGGTTATCATCAGTTACGAATTCAGGAGGAAGATATCCCTAAAACCGCTTTTCGCACTCGCTATGGCCATTATGAATTCGTTGTTATGCCCTTTGGACTTACCAACGCACCCGCGGTTTTCATGGATTTGATGAATCGCGTGTCTAAACCCTTTCTTGATCGATTCGTCATCGTGTTTATCGATGATATCCTTATCTATTCGAAGTCGAAAACTGAACACGCGCAGCATCTACGTTTAGTTCTCGAGCTTCTCCAATGGAATCGCCTCTACGCCAAGTTCTCCAAGTGTGAATTTTGGCTCGAGGATGTTCAATTCCTCAGTCACATTATCAACAGTCAAGGTATTCACGTCGATCCCTCGAAGATTGAAGTAGTTAAGAGTTGGATTACACAGAAAACCCCATCCGAAGTTTGTTCTTTTCTCGGATTGGCAGATGATTACCGTCGATTTATCGCTGATTTCTCTAAAATCGCCGTTCCTCTTACTTCTCTTACGCATAAAGAAAAGACTTTTGTTTGGGGAACCGAACAAGAGGATGCCTTTCAAACCCTTAAGCGTATGCTTTGCGACACTCCCGTACTCGCGCTACCCAATGGAAACGACGACTTTGTAGTCTATTGCGATGCCTCTAACCTAGGTCTTGGTTGTGTTCTTAAGCAACGAGACACGGTTATCGCGTACGCATCTCGTCAGCTCAAAGTCCATGAAAAGAACTACACAACCCACGATCTCGAACTCGGTGTAGTTGTTTTTGCGTTAAAGATATGGCGACACTACCTTTATGGTACTAAGTGCACGGTCTTCACCGACCATAAGAGCCTACAACTCATCTTGAACCAGAAAGAGCTGAATATGCGCCAACGTAGATGGGTTGAACTTCTCAACGACTACGACTGTGAGATACGCTACCACCCAGGCAAATCAAATGTCGTTGCCGACGCTCTTAGCCGACGAAGCTATTTACATAGTGTTCATAATGTTCAAGCCCAACACAACCTCTAAGCCCTCATTCGCGATGCTCAACATGCTTGTTTTCTCGAGAACACTTTGAAGGAATAACGAATACTTAGAACCGAAGATCAACCAGTGAATAAACCGAATGGTATCTTTCACTATCTCGATTGCATTTGGATACCTAGTCGCAATAACCTCCGAGAGATTTTGCTGACTGACGCCCACAAATCCCGATATTCCATTCATCCCGATGCCGACAAGATGTATCAGGACCTCCGTGCTAGGTATTGGTGGCCTGGAATGAAGAAGGATATCGCTCTCTATGTTTCGAAATGCCTGACTTGCTCGAAAGTTAATGCTGAACATCAACGACCCTCTGGCTTACTCGTACAACCCGAGATCCCGATGTGGAAATGGGAGAGTATAGCTATGGACTTCATTACGAAACTCCCTCGCACGCCATCATGTCACGATAGCATTTGGGTTATCGTTGATCGTCTTACGAAATCCGCCCACTTTCTACCGATACGAGAAGACTATAAGGTTGAACGATTAGCACAAATCTATACCGACGAAGTCATTTGTCGACATGGGACACCTTGTGACATAATCTCTGACCGCGATGGTCGATTTACTTCGCGTCTCTGGGAGACCTTTCAATCCGCTCTCGGTACTATTCTCAATCTTAGTACCGCATTCCATCCCCATATCGACGGTCAGACTGAACGCACGATTCGCACCCTTGAAGACATGCTTCGTTCTTGCGTTATAGGTTTTGGTGGTAATTGGGATTCACAATTACCTTTAGTCGAATTCTCATACAATAGCAGTTATCACGCTAGTATTGAAATGGCTCCCTTTGAGGCATTATATGGAAGAAAATGTCGATCGCGTATTGTATGGCACGAGATTGGAGACGCGCAAATTACCGGTCCTGAGTTATTACAAGAAACGACTAACAAGATCCTCCAAATCCGAGACAATCTCTTGAAAGCTCGGAGTCGTCAAAAGAGTTATGCCGATAAACGCCACAAGCCCCTTGAGTTCGAAGTTGGTGATCACGTACTCCTAAAGGTTTCACCTTGGAAGGGGGTGATCTGATACGGCAAGAAAGGAAAGCTAGCGCCACGATACGTTGGTCCTTTTAAGATTCTGGAAAGAATTGGCAAAGTGGCCTACCGACTCGAATTACCAGAGGAAATCAGCAACGTACAACCGACTTTCCACGTCTCGAACCTCAAGAAATGCCTAGCCGAAGAAAACCTGCATACCCCTCTCGAGGATTTGCAAGTTAACGAAACCCTACACTTCATGGAAAAGCTAGTAGAAATCATGGACCGAGAGACCAAGAAACTCCGACGCTCTCGCATTCCTATAGTGAAGGTTCGCTGGGAAGGCAAACGCGGCGCCGAGTTCACTTGGGAACTAGAAAGTGATATGAAAGCTAAATACCCACATCCCTTCGTTACGCCGGCTCCTTAATTTCGGGACGAAATTCCCCAAAGTAGAGGAGGCTGTAACAACCCGACTTTCCTGGTCATTACGTAGATCCGTCTTTTCTTGCTTAATTAATTCAACTCCCGAGATTTCGATTATCGCAAAAGGGTTTAAACGATTTTAAACTATGTTTTACAACGCATTCACAACGCTTATTCAAAATCAGTTATCGCATTTAATGCTATTTATAACGCATACTATTTAAACACATTCTATCGCATATTACATCGCATGTTTATACTAAACGCTATCGCAACGCAAACTCGAAACGCAGATTTACTTTTATGCATTTATGTGTTATTTGTGTGATTACTTGTTTAATGTTATGTGACTATCTCAACGAAACGCTTACTAGCAACTCGCTTAAACGCAATACTTAACGCACGAAACGAAGGTTGGAAAACTAACTCGCACAACTCGACTGGTCGAATGACCATTCGATCGAATGGACATCCGTCCGGATGACCATCCGATTAGATGGCCATCCGATTAGATGGCCATCCGACCAGACATCCATTCGACACCTCACCTCTCCACCACCTTACTCTCTCTCACCCTATAAATACCCGCCCGTACATCATTGTTCACTGATGTGACAGCTCCATTCGACCAACTCGCCCAGGTCATTCTCAAGCACTTTTCTCTCGATTTAAGGCTATTTCGTAAGTATTTCTTCCTAAATCTTGTACTTTCATCATCACTACACACTTCTCCATCATCTTCTCCATCAAAATCACTGATTTTCTTCATGAAATCACCTGATTTGGACCCCTTGAAGGTGACATCATCTCCATTGCTTATGCAATCGGTTGTGTGACGTCATCTCATCAAGATTGGTTCAGATCTAAAGGATTTCCACACTATGAAACACAAATCTCAACAAGATCTAAACATTTTTCAACTAATTTCATACTTTCTTCAACTTTTCTTCACTTTCTTCACAAAACCGATGGAATCTAGACTCATTCAGGCTCTCTACTCATTCTCTAGTTGAGAACCAGTCTGAGAACGGATTTCCACCAAAGAGATGACCGAATTACGGGTTGAACATGAAGCTCCATCAAGAACAGATAGTCTGATCGAATGGGGTGATTCCCATCCGATCGACTGAGCTGGACTTAGTGTGGATTCCCGTTGTTTGACACGTCGTCACGCCGTCTCCGTTAAACTCAAAACTTTGAACTTAGAAAGCTTTTGAAGTTTCCAAAAAGTAACAGATCACTCACTCGAATGATCATCCGATCGGATGATCATTCGACCAAGTGGCCTGTCCCTTTATGACTTTCAAAACTTAAACCAATTTTACGAAAAACTTCAAACTACTAACTCCTCGATCGAATAGCCATCCGATCGAATGGCCATCTGTCTGGATGACCATCCGACCGGATGACTTGGCATCTATAGATACTTCACATTTTTTTCAAAATGCTACAACGAAAACTTTAAAGTTTTCAAAACAATTTACAAACACGCACATCTCATTCGAATGGCCATCCGTTCGAATAGTCATCCGCCCGGATGACCACCCGTCCGGATGACCACCCGTCCGGATGACCATCCGTTCAAATGGATATTCGTTCGTTCGACTCACCATTCGACACTTATCTCACCCGACACGCTGTTCATGCACCGTTCAACGCTTACGCTACTGTTCTATGCTCAGGCTAACTCCAACGCGCTCCCTTCAATCCAATACAGTGTGTGTTTAACAACCGCGAACATATTGTGAGTATACTCGAACCCTTTTTGCTTAATACACTTTTGGGTGTTACATACGTTCTGTATCAAAACACATCAAGACACAACGCAAACACTTTTAAACGCTAACCGCTCTCGCATGTTATACGTGACTCGATGAATGCTTGTATGTTATGTTTACACAATGATTGTTTGCCTGACACCTTAGCAACGATAGTAATATAGTTTGGACCCAGCACCTGTCGTGGACAGGGGTCGTTAAGGGTATTACTTCACATGGTCACAGTGGTGATAATGTGTTGCGCATTTTACAACTCGCAGTCATGTCGGTTGCATACGTCATTGTCGATAGCTTACTTGATTCACTGTTCTTCGTGTTACATGCTGGTTATGCGTAAACGCTTTCGCTATACTTTATGCTACTCAAACTTGTGTACTCACCTTTACATTTTATGTATTGACTTTATTTTAACATATGTAACAGGTTGATAGGATGCTATGTTTGCTGTGACGAAATGAGTAGGATGTCTAGAAACCCACCAAATAAGAAATCTGAGTTGTTGGAACAATTTACTTGTTTTTGAGAAACACTATTTGTAATATTTGTTTTTACTTTATATGTTATTGGTATGGGACTTTAACGTTAAATATATTGTCATTAATAGTTGTTATGGATTCTCTTGAACAATCTGTTTCGCTCAGTGCCACGCCACGATTTTTCCGCCATTGGTTGGGGTGTGACAGTTTTATCACCTTTACCCTTTTAGCCCAAAAAGGAATCTTTTAACATCTGAGCCCTCGATTTCTTTTTTTCTAACCTTTTGGCCCCTAACACTAACCCCATCCATTTACTTGTTTTTACTTGTATACGGGTTGTATAACATTATACGGGCCATATTGTCACACCCCAACCGCGTTAAAACAACGAAACCGCGGCGGAAACGTCGGGGAGTGTCGTAACAGAATCATTGTTTCACAACACATGGATTGAAGTTTCATTAAATTAAGTTATGTACATTGTCTTGAAATTTAAAAGTAAAACACAAACATATTGTCTATCATTGTTATTAAGTCACTAAGGCCTCGTCCGATCGTATGTGAGCATGCATCCTAGTCATCATCAACAACATCATCAAACACCACCTGAAACATATGTGAAAATAAAGTCAACATAAAAATGCCGACGGGCACATAGGTTTTGTGAGTGTGTGTCAAATTCATGGTTTGTATAATGTTGCAATACCTCGTACGACTACATGAGTCGATAATTGAAAACTGTGTTTTGAAAAGTGTTTTGTATTGCAATATGATTAACCTCGTTGCCATGAATCTTGACTAAAACATTTGTTTTTGTAAACCAAATTGTAAATCGTTATTGTAATAAAACTCGTATGGTTTATATCATTTAGTAAACATCGTTGTGTGTCATCGTTTGAAATCAATCGTTCAAGTGAACTAAATAACGCCACGGAATGTAATATGATAAAAGCACTTATATATAAGAAGTACCAGCGGCGTATCTACCATGCTTTTATTACATTACACCCGTCCCGTTATCTAATCACATACCAAAAAACAATCGTTCAATTGTACTTGTTCTCAATCGTTCGTGTTATCATAACCAATTGTTCAAATCGTTCAACTTGTTCGTCTTACAAACCATCGTTCAAATCATTCAAATCATTCAATTCGTTCGTGTTTTAATTGTGAAAACTAACTTTTGGTCGTTCTCGTTGAATACATTCAAACCTGTGTTCTGACTCGACTATACCACCAAAGGGTATCTTTAACTCGACTAACAAACCACCAAAGGGTTTGTTAAAATTCATCAGGTTCTGTCGTTACCCTCATTATCCCATAACCATGGCGATAGTCAGATAACGAGATTTGTAAGATCCTATGGTACCATAACATACTACTGGTCGACTCGGCCAAAGCTAATGAATGCCATTCGTGTTATGTATTAACGCACCAACAAGCTCGTTCACATTATTGAAATCGTTGTGTTTAATATAAACCATAGCATTCGTTTTGTTTTGAAAACTCGAAATCGTTTAGCACATATGAATCACCCCAAAGCAATTGAAAGTATAATATAGGGGAACTATGTACTCACATAATTGCCACAAAACATGTAAAAAGAGGGGATCTATGTACTCACTTGAGATTTGCAAGGTATCCTCGATTAAGTGAACTAACAAGCTCGGGCAAATCAAGGAATTCAAGTGGCACCTAGTAATCGGATCACTACGTTAATAAATCGACACCTAAATCGGGGGATCAGGTAGAATGAGGTCTCGTAAATCAAATGAGTTTTGGAACTCATGTGATATGGTTTAACAAAGCCTACATTCTGATTTGATACCTATCCTAAGTGCTTGTGACCCGTTAAGGTAGTCTACGCTACTTTAACGCGTCATTTGCGCAGAAGCGCATTCGAATAGCCTAACTAGTTATATTACAAGTATTATATGCCCTAACATGCTTAACAATGTTGCATAATCAGTTTAAGTGTCAAAATTTAGGTTGTATAGGCTTAAATTCAAATTATGCATGAAAAGGGCATTTTGGTTATTTTCCTAAGGCATATAAATTACCTATCATACAACTAATCAAACTAAGTGACCATAAGGTATAACCTCGGAAGGTTATTCCTATACAACTATGGTCACAAAATATGTTTGGTCGGATCCTAACGATTGACCAAACGGGTCGGGTTCGAAAGTCTATACGGTTGTCGAGACCGCTTGACTTACGACACTAAATAAACACTAAACTAAAAGTGACGAGTTAAACATGTTAAAACATGTTTAACTAAGTTAGAAAACTGATTTGATATCAAAACAAAGTGTTTTGATACCCGAAAATTGTTTCGTCGCAAAATGCACATAATCGTGCATTTTGACCGAAACTTTGACTCGTCACTTCGACTAATCAACGTGGTAATCAGTAGGTATAGTCACAAGGGACTATAACCATCGTGATTACTCTCACGTTGCAAAGTTCAAACGACCTTTGTCTTGACCAAATCATGGTCAAAGCTGAGAGTCAAACACTATTTGACTTTCTTGCTTGAAATAAATAAACAAGCATGAAAAACACTTACAAGAGTCCTTTGCTTGGAAAAATGAACTAGAATGCTCAAGTATGAGGCCTCCAACTTAATGTGGTAGCCTTAAATCAGAGCAATACAGAGAAGAGAATGAAATGAGCAAGTTGGAATGAAAGAGTTCATGGGTATTTATAGTATTTGATGATGTTTAGTATCAAGACATGTGGATTAAGTGTTCCCCAAGGATTAATCCTAGCCATACATGTGTTTGAGACTGATTATGAAGCTTTACTTGGTCCCCAAACAAGGAAACAATTGGCCAAAACCATCAATTTCAGCTGTTTTAATCAAAAAACTGGTTTTTTCCAGCTTCTGTTCTCGTGGCCCGCGAGCCAAAAGGGTTTATTTTTTGCGGCCAGCCTAAAAGGTGCAGATCAGAATGTTTCAAACTTGTCAAAACAGGTCCCTGCAGCTCCGAAACTTGTTTTTCGACGAGTTTAACCCCCGTTAACCCAATTTCAAGGCTCTACAAGGATGTTAAAACATAGGGGACTTGAAATATGCTTGAAAATATCATGGATGTCGGTTCGTTTGGCCCTACGATCGCGTTATTCGGTTAATTACGACGAAACTCGAACGGACGCAAAAACGATCCAAATTACACGACGAATGGTATTTTTTCATTCCTATCACTAAAATATAAATATAATATTTTAGTGATTACAAAAATTTTTGGATGTCCGGATATGGTCAGAACGTAAGATATGCGCGTATATGCAAACTTATGCAGTTTTTGACGCCTTTTGTCCCTGTGATCAAATAAGCGCATTTTTCGCATACTGAACCCCTCAAAACTTATTTCTAAGCTATGTTAAGGGTATTTAGGGTATGTTTAGCTTATGATCATGTTCCGGAATGTAGGTTGCTATACGATTCGGCAGAGTTTTGCAGTTTGTCGCAAATAGTCCCTGTGATCGAATAAACTTGTTTTTGACACACCAAACCCTTCAAAACTTATTTATAAGTTATGTAAAGGTTATTTAAGGTATGTTAAGCTTATGTCACTATTCAGGAGTGTTTGTCGCATTAAACTGATTTCGTTTACCTAACAGTTTGCGTATAACTTTCCAGAAAGCGATTAAAAGCTTGAAATCGAACTAGAATCAAAACGTGAAATTGTCAAACGCAAATAAGCAAACATTGAGATAAAAAAACATTGTTTCATTGATATTTGATATTGTTCTACATCATTCAGTGTTTACAGAGCACAAATGTCACAGTCTCCCCTACTTTAGGAAATTTCGTCCCGAAATTTTAACTAGAGGAAACTTGTGAAAACAAATGTGGATATTTCGCCTTCATTTGGTCCTCACGTTCCCAAGTACACTCTGGGCCACGTTTGGACTCCCAACGAACTTTGGCTATCGGTATTCGTTTGTTCTTCAGTCGCTTGACTTCACGGTCCATTATCTCCACAGGTTTCTCGACAAAGTGCATTGTGTCATCAATTTGGATTTCGTCGAGGGGAATATGGAGATCAGTATCGGCTAAACACTTTCGTAAATTGGACACGTGGAATGTTGGGTGAATATTCCTAAGTTCAGGAGGTAGCTCAAGTCGATAGGAAACCTTTCCGATTCTTTCAACAATCTTAAATGGTCCAACGTATCGTGGTGCAAGTTTTCCTTTCTTTCCAAATCTCACCACTCCCTTCCAAGGTGATACCTTGAGTAGGACATGGTCTCCGACTTGAAATTCCAAGGGCTTGCGTCGCATGTCCGGATAACTCTTTTGACGGCTCTAGCTGTCAGAAGATTATCGCGAATTTTCTTGACTTTGTCTGTTGTTTCCAGAATGAGTTCAGGTCCAGTAAGCTGAGCTTCACCGATCTCAATCCAACAGACAGGTGAACGGCATTTTCGACCGTATAAAGCTTCGAAAGGTGCCATATTGATGCTAGCGTGATAACTATTGTTGTAAGAGAACTCAATCAACGGTAGATGCGAATCCCAATTACCACCAAAGTCTATCACACATGCTCTAAGCATATCCTCCAGTATTTGTATCGTCCTCTCAGATTGTCCATCTGTTTGGGGATGATAAGCAGTGCTCAGATTTAGTTGGGTTCCCATAGCAGATTGCATGGTCTTCCAAAAGTGAGATGAGAATCGAGCACCACGGTCAGATATGATGTCCAAAGGAACACCATGTCGAGATACAATCTCATCAACATAAATCTTGGCGAGTTTATCAGCAGATAGATCCTCGCGAATAGGCAAAAAGTGAGCTGACTTTGTGAGACGATCAATGACTACCCAAATGGCATCATGACCTCTAGATGTGCGCGGTAACTTAGTGATGATATCCATCGCAATGTTCTCCCACTTCCATACCGGTATTTCTAGTTGTACAAGCAAACCAGACGGACGTTGATGTTCAGCCTTGACTTTGAGACAAGTTAGGCATTTCGATACATACAAGGCAACATCCTTCTTCATACTAGGCCACCAGTACTGAGTACGAAGATCCTTGTACATTTTGTCAGCACCAAGATGGATTGAATAACGAGACTTATGAGATTCGTCCATCACTAAAGTGCGAAGATTGTCTTGACTCGGACTCCACAGTCGGTTCTTAAAATAAAGTAACCCATTATCTTTCGTTTCGAGTTGAAGCTCAAGATTTAATGGCAACTCATTTTTCAACAAGCCTTGGGTTACACATGTTCGTTGTGCTTGAAGGACACGTGTTTAGATATCGGATAGAACTCGAACACAGTGTAGCTTGACACGTTCCTTTCGACTTAGAGCATCGGCTACGACATTCGCCTTACCAGGATGGTAGCGAATCTCGCAGTCATAATCGTTCAAGAGTTCAACCCAGAGTTCAAGAGCACGTAGTCATAAAGCCCCTACTCATCATTACCTAATTATTAATTTTTATTAATTAATTAAAAAAACACTTAACTATTTTTGATTGGTCAAAATTTTGAAACTCTCCTCCTTCACGCCGCGATCAACATACTGTCCCCAACATTTTGAGACCCTCTAGTACCGCCTGTTTTGGTGTCCCCAGACGCTATGGGGCGATATGGATGTGATGAGGGTGATATACTGCCCCGTTACACATGATCTTATCAACTCTTACAATGATAAAAACACTTCAATGAAACTGACTATTATTGTAGTTTATGTTACAAAAAAGTCTATAAACACTAAGCCTAAACCAACGCTATAACGGCACTAAGAACTAGAACCCTCTCGTTATATCGTCAAGCTTACAATTGAGGAAAAAGGAAGAAGATAAGATATCAATGTGTCAAATGAAAACTAGAACAACCTATACGAAGCTAGATTTCATCAACACAACAACTTTATCGACCAATTTAATTAGACTTTGAACAAAAACTCTTCCAATCCCAAAGTTCACTAATTCACAAGGAAGAAACGGTAATTTATCTTTCAATTTTTCTATTGTTTGCAACTTGTATTTTATCATAAACCCATGCACATGTAGCTCTAAATGAAGGAGACAAACACACATGTAAATAAAAAGTCATTTATCGTAAACATGACTTGTTTATGATTGATAGATTTTAGAGTAAAATGCACGGATAGTCCCTGTGGTTTTGCAAAATAACACCTATAGTCCCCAGATTTTGGAAATTACACCGGTGCTCCCTGTGGTTAGACAGTTTGTTACTCGGATAGTCCCTAGAGTGGATGGCGGTTAGTTTTCTCCGTTAAGTGCATGTGAAATGACAAATATACCCTTCATCTTCTGCACCTATAAAATAAAACAACCCCACCCACCCCCACCTTTCTCTCTGTTTCCCCCCACCATTAACCACCACACACCTCCCACCTTCACCGTCTTCTCTCTTTCATATTCGCTCCACGAAACAGGGTTGTTCCGTAAACCATTTCGTGATCGGCAGCCGTCCTTCGTTCCACCGTCTATTGCTTATTTCCGGATGCAACGCTGGTTAAGGACTAGTCAGCATGACAATAAAAAGTAAATGTCTAAACCTTATCGGAATGACCAATATCACCTAAAGCCTAAAGGAAGATGAGCCCTGAAAAAGGTAAAGCACTTCTAAATTGAGCGAATCAGGTCAAAATGAAAATGGGTGAATCCATATTCAATGAGTCTTTATTTTATACCCAACATTCAACCCACCATTAACTATGACACATAGATGACTCATCCGATCAAAAGTTGTGAACTTTATCAGTTTATACATATCATGATACAATATGCATCACACCACAAATTCAACATTAAGAGAGATCCATACCTGTGAAGGAATCAAACTACAGCGTTTCGACATCACTACATGGATAACAGACTCCCAAAAGTTGCCATGTGCATTCCAACCATATCAACAAGGGGACTACTTTTGTCTAAACCTTATCAGCCCCATTACCCTCTTCTTACTTCTTCAAAAATCAATGATGTGGTGTAGGTGGGAGGTGGGTGGTGGTTAATGGTGGGGGAAAGAAAGGTGGGGGGTGGCTGGGTGGGTGGGGTTGGGGTTGGGGTTGGGGTTGGGGTAGGTTGTTTTGTTTTTATAGAGCGAAGAATGTGAAGGGTAAATTTGTCATTTCACATGCACTTAACGGAGAAAACTAACCGTCATCCACTCCAGGGACTATCCGAGTAACAAACTGTCAAACCACAGGGAGCACCGGTGTAATTTTCAAAATCTAGGGACTATAGGTGTTATTTTGCAAAACCACAGGGACTATCCGTGCATTTTACTCTAGATTTTATGTCAAATATTGATATTTCACCTAATAATAGAGCTAATATTTTGGAGTTATATTATTCACGTTCAGTTATTGTACAAATAATAATACAGGGTGGAGATACAATAGGAAGTTTATTTGGCTAGGAAGGATATGAAGTGATCTTGACCATCCATTAAGTTAATCAAGGGCTAAGATTAAATCAGGCAAATTGAAATGAAGAAAAGAGGCGCGTGAGTTTGTTCAAGGGCATTCTAGTCAATCCAAGCCAATAGTTTCTCTCTCCTCCAATTCCCCCCCATTTTTTAAACGTTAATAACTCTTTCATACGACATTATTTTTTTATAAAAATTGCACCAAAAAAACGAGCGTTTTTTTATCTTTAAAACGAGTATACTATTGCTATATTTAAAAAAAAAAATTTTAAAACCCAGTTGCGTAAAACGCAATAGAAAAACCACCAGTTACGTAAAACGCAATAAAAAAAAAAACCTAAAAAATGACATTTTTCTAAAACGCAATGCACCAAAAACACAAAGAAATGACTTATTTGTAAAACGTAATGGCCAGAAAACACATAAAAATGTGTTTTACCTAAAACACAATGCACAAAAAACACAAAGAAATGACTTATTTGTAAAACGCAATGGCCAGAATACACTTAAAATGTCTGTTTTCTAAAACGCAATGGACTGAAAACACATAAAAAAGTGTTTTACCTAAAACGCAATGCACAAAAAACGCAAAGAAATGTCTTATATGTAAAACGCAATGGCCAGAAAACACTTAAAAATGACTCATTCTAAAACGCAATGGACTGAAAACACCTAAAAAATGTGTTTTACCTAAAACACAATGACTAAAAACACTTAAAAATGTGTTTTTTTTTTTTTTTTTTTTTTTCTAAAACGCAATAGCCAGAAACCACATAAAACTCTCTTATTTCTAAAACGCAATGCAGCTCAACCCCAGCCAGGGGCTCTGCCCCTTGGACCCCGCCAGGGGCTGCCGCCCCCGGACCCCCGCAAAGATCGTAAAACGCAATGACTAAATCAAAAACCCAGATCATGAAAATGAAATTAAAGAATTTCTTACATGGATCGAAGCCGATTTCTTCATCAATTGACGAAATTTGAATGATAGAAACACTTATCAACGCTCGAATCGAACGAATCGAGTGATTATCTCCAAAATCACCGGAAAAAACGAGATTTTTTATGAAATTAAACTGGGTTTTCTTCAAAAAAAGCTGAAGAACACGTTGATCGGGTTCTGAATCATTGATTTGTGATGAAAATCGCACTATAATGTAGTGATTATTGAGATAGAAAGTGAAGAAATAGTTAAAGATGGTGGGTTTTGAAAATGATGGGTTTTTGAATTTACTGGGTTTTGAAAAAGGAAGAAGAAGGAGTTGGATTGACTAAAATACCCTTTCTCTTTATTTAAAATTTGCCACATGTCATAATCCTATGGCTTCCTATCCTTTCTAGCGAAAATTAACTTCCTATTTGATCTTTACCCTAATAATACATATTATCTTGATATGGGTTTTACGTTTAGACTATATATAACTAGGTTATAACCCCGTGTATTACACGGGTTGAATAAATAAATTTTATATACTAAATAATAAAATAATTTAGTGAGTCGAAGATTTATTTCTCCTCTTATTTCACTCTCTTTCAGATTATATACCTACGGGGACACGTAGTTGAATCAGTAAAATATTAAATAGTTAGTAATAAGAAGAGAAAATAAAAGAAATAGTTAAGAAATGAAATATTAAAGTATATAAAGTATACTTGTTCTCTCTAAATACTGATTTAACCAGGTTTATAACCCAGGTTCAAACTCTAGATATATAATAAAACTAATTAACTTATATCTTCGTCAAACAAAAAAAATATATATATTTCAAACTTTGTGGTTTTACATTATTTTCAAAAGTTATTTTAATAACTTATTATAAAAAAAACACAAATTAACCTTATTAGTTATTACTAAGGATGTTCACAATTCGATTTAAACCCGTGAAACCGATCAAAATGGTCATCGGTTTCATTTCACGGTCGGGTTTGTTATTAACTTTCGATTTATGTATTAAGTTTACTAATATATTACTTTCGTATTCAAATTTAAAATTTTAATTAAAAAAATTAATAATATCTTATTACAAAAACCGTATGTAGTTACTAAGTAAATTTATTTTATTAAACCCGTGTAATACACAGGGTTCTAACCTAGTTAATATTATAAATGAGAAATATGCATTAAATTTATAATAAATAATAATTATCTATAGTTAAGTAGAAGAGATTAAAAAAATAATATTTAGGAGGAGAGTTATCTATAATTAATTAGAAGAAATTAAATTAATAGTAATTATCCATAAGATATTAAACTAAATAATATTAAATAGGATGATTATCTATAATTAATTAAAAGAGATTAAACTAAAATAACAATTATTTATAAGAGAAGACCTAATATCATGACAAGTGTCCCTAATATGGTTTCTTTTATTATATAGTATAGATTAAACGTGTACTTGATAAACTTTATCTACAACATTGTTATATTTTGCGTCTTTGACATACAAACAGGGGCGAACCCATATGGTGCGGGCCGGGTCCATGGACCCAAATGTTTTTTAAAAAAGTAGTAGAAACGATATGTTAAATTTTTCAATGACCCATAAAATAAATTAGTTGGACCCCATAGTATTAGAAGCAAAGATGGTATGGTGGTAAATCTCTTTGTGTTCCAACAAATAGATCTCAAGTTCAAGTTTACTACTTTTGTTTTTTAGTTTATTTTTTTCCATCAAAAATATTTTTAGTTTATTTTTTAGTGTTTTAAAATAGCATAACCACCCATTGACCCCGTAATTTGCTTCTTTAAAATGATAAATTTAATGTCTTCGAATGATTTTACTTCACATTTGATTACCAAATAAGACTTCCAGCATATAGTGGCGTTAAAAAAAAAAAAATTAAACAAAATTTTGAAGTTATGTGAAGTAGTTGTGTTGTTTAGGTAAAACCATTGGTTTCAAACAACTTATTAATCACCACAACAATTTGATAACTTGATTCTTAAAAATGGTTTTTAATAATGTAGTGGTTTCATGTCCACTAAATGCTTCTACATTATTTCCTAGCCCTGACCCGACCCAATTACGATGACCGACCCGAAAATTTTAATGTTTGGTTGTGAAAAATTCTAACAAAAAAAATGGACCCCAATAGAAAAAAATCATGGGTCCGCCACTGATTCACCATATATCAACTAGCAAAACCTCGGTTACGTAATTATATAAAACATGAAGTCATCCACTTTAATCATGCATTTGAGTAAACACGCTTCAAGGTAATGGTGTATGGTAAAATAATTGATTAACCTTTTTTTTGTATTAGACATCTTGTTAAACATGAGATGGATCGGGATCAAACTATAATGTATCCAACCATTTATTTACGCGATCAAGATTCAAAATGATAAAGCAAACTCTATTCGAGAATGTCCATGAATTTTAATTAGTTGAATCACTGAGTGACCCATAGATGTGAGCCACTCATAGAATAAAGGAACATATATCATCTCGACTACATACGCCACTAAATATACCTCAAACTAATGAGCCTTATGATTGTCTGACTAAAGAACGTCATTAAACAATGAAAAACAAACCCATTTTGTAATTTCGAGGCATACATAATTTCAAGCATTCTGTCAATCCCTTTATTTGTACTTGGACTTCAAGGCTTGAATAGAATGGTCCCCCGTGACATGGGTCCAACCCATGCTTGGAGTTTTCCATTGAGAAACACTTGATAATCTTATCAAATTATGGACCCTAAATAAAGTCAATGAATCGCTTTAATATATCTTTATAGATCACTATTCCACGAACCTGGCTTCACCAAGATATTTCATTGTGAAACACAATTCAAAAAGACTTTAACATCTTTCAAGGTTCGAATGTCATTTCCGGTGAGTAGTATGTCACCTACATACAATATCATTAATTCAATTGTGCTCTCACTAGTCCCCTTGTAAACAATTACGCTCCTACTAGTACTCTTATAAACACGTGGCTCATCCTCATAGAGAAAACTGTCAAGAACACATTATCAAAGAGAATAATAGAACTTTATTAACAAACCAGTTGGCACAGATTCACCGACAAAGTACAAGAAACAATCTACATAGATTGTAGATAAAACAAACAAAATCTCTCAACCTATGCAGAAGTGATGATCTGCACTAAAAGATCATTCAAAAAGATCAATCAACACACGAACTCACAAGATTGAAGAAACCCTAGTTCACAGGTTTCAAGAGAGAGAGAGAGAGAGAGAGAGAGAGAGAGTGCGTAAAGTGTAAGCAGAAAGAAGGAGATTGTGTTATGACAATCTCTGCCTTTAGCCCTTTCTTTTATAACCCGGCCAAGGGTTTGATATAAGCCCAACCAGCAACAGCCTTCAACGAGCCCAACAACCTTCAACAAGCCCACATAATCTTCAGCTGGACCAAACCACCAACTCAGCAAAGCCCAATGCTCAAAGATGACACTCCAAGAATATGCAACAAAATAAAAAAGAACATATTGGCATAAAATTTTATAAAAATATTGAATTGAAAAATAAAATATATTATATATTTCAACACCGTTGTGTGTCACAAAAAAGCTTCACAGGAAGTTTAACCTCAATGTTTAACTCTTTTAAAAGATTTGAAATCCATATTACATCACATGTTGCAGCACACATGGATCGATACTCTACTTCAACAGAGGATCTCGAAACAGTGGACTGCTTTTTGCTTTTCTGTTGGGATTGAACCCTACCAGAGGAACAGATGATGTAAAGCCAAAACCAGGTCACAACAGTGGATTCATAATAATCAGTTGTTTGCATTAAACTTCCCTCTCGAAAGTGGATATAACATCTGATGTCCTCTATCCACTGTCCGTATACAACAGCTGCTGTCCTTAACAACTGATGAAGACCTTAAAGACTGTTGAAGTTTAAACACTGTTGCCCTATCAATTGCTGTTCTCTAAGCACTGTTGAAGACTCAAGCACTGCCCACTCAAGGACTGATCAACCTTGAGGAAAGCACTGATGAAAGGAGAAAGCAGTAGTTTAGTGTGCCACCTGTTTTGTATAATGTCAGTGGTTAAGATTAGCAGTGTCTGTATAGGAACAGTGGTTACAGGTTGTTAATTTGTTAGATGTCGCTTTCTTGGTGACGTCAGCTGAGATGCTTCAGTGGTTTGACTGTGCCTATAAATGGAACAGTACCTTGTACTGTTACATTTGATTGACTGAGAGAGTTCTTCTCCTTTAGTCCAATCCTTTCATCTTGTACGATCAATCATGGAGTATCAGGCTGAGGGGGAGTTTAGTTTGTAAGCATGCTGTGTAATCTTTTGATTTGTATTGTAATCATTCAACTCAATGAAAAGCATGTATTTATCAAAACTATTTTTCTCTATGATTGTGTTTACAAAGTTTGTTGTTCATTTCCGTTGCACTTAAACTCTGTTCATTCCTATTGATTTGTTCAAATTATACAAACAAACACTATCATGAGACCCTCTGATCCTAACAATTGGTATCAGAGCCTGGACAGTCAAATTCGATCTAACAATCAATTTGACATAACAGTTCAGCTCAAAATTCATTAATGCTAAGGTTGATCATATGTAGTTGAAAAACAGAGTAATGAGTGATCACGTTCAAAGTGGCTATTCAAAAACTCTGTAAAACAACCAGGATGTCATAAGACACACAAAATTCACTTAACGTCAAAATCATGCATAAATCACCAATATTTCCAGATCTGAAAAATTCATCTGATAACTTTGGTTGGATTATTCATATTACAAAATTGATTTCAAAAGTTATTATGAAGTTTGTGATGTTTTCATCATAATTACTACTAAGGTGTGAACCTCAGGTCAACAAAAACCTATGTTCATAAAAACATTAGTGTTTTTGTTTACATAAAAAGAGGGAAATTAAAACTTTAGTCATTTAGATCTTATGTATTGAAAAACGGGTTGAGAATCCTTCAAAATGACCAAATCAATTGTGTTAAAAATACATGGAGAAAAATCAACAGTCAAAATTATACAAATCATATGTAATGTGAAATTTGGCATAAGCATTTGCAAAAATGATCAAATTTCTTAAAACATTGCTGTAAAATGATTTTGGAATTAAAGTATTCCTTCCTTAGAACCTTCTAGTAAGTATTTAAAACTTATCAATGGAAATGACAAAAAGGGAAGAAGAAAAATTCACAAAACTCTTAAGTGTGTTTATCTTAAAAACTTTTGAAGTCAAAAGAAGTGAATATAAACACAAAACACGTAAGAGTTCAAAATTTGGGTTAAAAATGGTCATCAAGCAACCATGTGCACTCATTGATACAGGGAAATTCAGGTAACATAAGTATCACTGGTGATTAACCTTACAAGAGGACTGGACAAAATTTTTCAAAATCATCACATAGTAATAAGGTCTATAAAAGGGCTTTCAAAACTTATGTGAACATGTCTCCTCATAGTTGCAATCAACTGATTAGGAAATGGTCCCAAAGCAGAGGTGATTAAAATGTATTTCAAACCACTGACCATATTCCTAAACTTGAGAATGATGTGATAATCATATATCAAGATTTATTTCACCAGATCTTGTTGTTGCTGTTTTAGGAAAACCTTTATTGTTTTTGCAAAGGTTTTTTTTCAATAAAACAGGATATATTATTCTTGATTTTTTTTGGAATGATATATTTTGTACTTTTGCTTGTTTTAGATAGTAAAAGTCTCTACTCCTGTCAGGTAGTAGAACCCTTATTTTTTTTTTACTTAGGGTGATACTTACCTTGAAAAATAGCTCAAAAGGTAATGGTGAAATAGATAAGGTCATTTCAAACTCAAGTTGTCATCACAGATAAAAGATTGATTGCTAACTGTTCTTAAAATGCTTGATTAACTCATGGTTTATTCAAAAGATTAAAACACAAAATGAGTGGTCATTATAAAAGGTTTCTATCACCAGGGATATCAAACCACTGTTTATAATCCTGAATGTAAATCTCTGAAAGATCTACTGATATGATAATCTTGACAATATGCATCTAAAATGTGTTTTGCAAAGGATGTCATTTTACAGATACTTCAAAACAGCTGGTGTACAAAACAACTGTTAAAGATACATCAACAGTTGCAGACCAAATCTAGCCTCATAATATCAATCACTGCTGATAAATGTCCATAAAAAATGGATAAAAATCAAAACAACATCTTTAATTTCATGATTCATGCTCATAACCACTGATCTGTTTCAAACATCTGTTCAGAAAATACTGTCCACTGCTGAAAGTCAACCCCTGCTCTCTTGTTTCCTTGAAAATCACTGATGTTCAAAATCAGTGTTTTCAACCACTGATATGCTATCCACTGATAGTGAAAGTCACCCACAGTGGGCCCATATGTCCTTCTAACAACCAATGATACTTGTACTATCAGTGGTTTCTTTAACAACTGTCTTCCACTATTCATCTTTTGTCAGAGGTTGGCACGTGGTCAGTACTTATCCGTCAGATTTTTGTAACCGCCGCCACGTCAGCACACACTTTTTCACTTTATAAAACCCTGCCCTAACACCCAAACAGGGTTTTCACTGTCGAATCGAATTCATAAAAATTCCTTTCTCAAAGCAGTTTTCATCTCATTTCCACAAATTCTTCACAACTTTCTTCGATCGTCTTCTCCAAAATGACTAAATCGAAGTCCTCCGCAAAATCCATTTCAAAATCATCTTCCAAAGAGGCCTCTGAAAAGGCTAAACCTATTGAAATCCCACACAAACCTTCTCACAACCTTCTGGGTCTTCTCACAAAACCCGGCACCACTAATGCTTTCGACTCCATCATTGATATCATGTCTGCATCAAAGTATAAAACTTTGTTAATTGCAGATGCACCAATTTACTTGGCGACCCAAAGAGAGTTCTGGAAAAATGTAACTCTTGACAAACAAGGTGAGACTGTCATAGCCATTAACTCCTCTCTAAAGGGTAAAGCTGTCCAAATCACACCACAATCCATCTCGGAAGTCTTTGAACTCAAAGATCAGCAAGGTAAAACTTCTTTTCCCAAAAAATGAGTTAAAAACTGATTTCCTTGAAAGGGGTTATGCAGAGCAAATAAAAAGGGATACCTTACAAAAAGGTAATTTCCACCTGCAACAAGATTTTTGTTCCATACTCTGCTAATGTGTGTTTCAAACAAAACCACCTCTTTTAATGAAATACCATTAAAGATTCAAAATCTGGGATATGCTATTCTTCAAGATGAAAATTTTAATTACTCCCAGGAAATCTTTAATGACTTGGTTAAAAATGTTGAAACAAAGGCATTCTTACTGTTTCCAAGATTTCTAAGTTATTATTTCGAAAAGAAACTTGGTAAGAATGATGCTTCTGCAATAAAACAAGGTGAATCTTTTCAAATAAACAGTTTAACTGACGAAACTTTTACAAGAATGTCAACACCTTGCAAAACACAAGCAGAGGTGCCTGAGCAGAATTTAGCAGTTACCACTGCTCCTCAGGTATCTGCTGCTGAGCCCACTGCTCAAGGTGATCAAAGCAGCAAAACAACTGTTTTGAAACCCACACCTAAAATAACCAAAAAGCCAAAACAAAACTCAAAACCCCCCCAAAACCTATCAAAAAGGCAACTCTGGAGGATGAGATACCAGAGCAAATGCCAGTGACAACACAAAAGTCACAAGAAACCATTGCTGCTACTTCCTCACAGCAGTTGGTAGAAATATCTCAACCCATGGCTGAAACTCCTCCTGTTTCTTCTAAAAAAGAACAGGTTGTACAAATAGGGACACCACAATATGATGCTCTGGAATCACTTGCTTCCATCATCCACAGCCCAATGCTCGGGGCCAATTCTCTTTCTACACCCAACCTCACCTCCACAATTCCTCCACCAACAAAATTATTGTTGGATGCTATAGATTTGAACCAGGCACAAACCAGTCCTTCTCACTCACCTATCAATGAGAATATACTTCAACAAATGAATGGGTCTGATGTATCAATCATAGCTAACCCACCAACTAGCCCTGAGGAGGTTACACCCCTTGAGTTACAAGTAACTCTTGGTGGTAATCCAAGTGAAGCAGCCACTACAAGTGCTGAACCCACTGGTTTGCATTTGGACAGTGGTTACATCAATAAGACTTCCTTGGAGGCAATTTCTTCTATGGGAACATTTGTGTATCCAGTTTTCACTGGTTCACTAAAAAGTGTCTCTCTTTCTGAAGGAAGAAGTCCCCAGTACCGACAAAAAGGGGCATCAGTGGATGATATTTGGAATACAATTCCTCAATCAACCACTGTTAGTGGGAAATCAGATGATCCCATTAAGTTGTGTGATGATTTATTGTACCAAGAATTGACGGCCAGAGTTGACAAACTAGACACATCTGTTGCAGAAATCAAAGGCATGCTGCAACAGGTGTAGAAAGATCAAAAGGTACCATCCACTGCTGCATCAACTTCAACAGCTAAGCCAACATACACTCTCACTGCAAGTGAGTTGTGGAATCTATTTCAACCATTGCTCAACCATAAAAAACAAATAGCTGACCAGCAACATGAGATTCAGGTTCAAAAGATCAGAAATGTTATGGACGCAAGGTTTAAAGACACTCAAGCTGATATCAAGGCAATTAAGGCCCACATATTGAGCACCTCTGGCACTGTTCCTCCCTCTATCATAATTTTAGATAACTCAAAACCAGATGATGCCAAAAAGCGGGAGAAAGTGGAACCAGATGGCTATAAAAAGATTGATGAAACTACTAAGACCTCTGTTGATGAAAAAGCAAAGGTAAAAAGTGATTTGGAAGCAAAGGAAAAAGCAAAGTTTGAACAGGAGAAGAAAGCTTTCATGGAACTGAATGCGAAGGGTACTTCTGAGCCAAAGGATGATGAAAATCCCAAGGATGAAAAGAAGAAGCCCACTAGACAAGTGAGGCAACCCAAATCCATACCATCCAGATCCAAAAAACACACTCCCAAACTTCCTAAAAGCTCCACACATCAATCTTCCACCCAAACAGCTGTTGCAACACCTGCTGTCTTAACAACTGTTGGTACATCAGTAGTTTCAGCAGTTGTTAAAGCCATCACTTCAACTACATCACCACCCATCAATCCACCACCTGCTCAAAAGCAGAAGACATCTACTGACACATCAGTAGTTGTAATGACAACAGAGGTTGAAGCACCAGTTGTTTCAACAACTGTTAGTCAGTCATCCACCACTGCTCTCATCAATGTCACATCATAACCAAAACCTCCTTCACCCAAAAAGCTTTACACAAGAAAAAGGAAATTTCAAAAGAATAATGATGATATACCAGCACCCACTCAAATATCCTCCACTAGAATTGAATCTGTTGCTGAAAAATATCCACTGGAATTGGAAGCTGTAAAGGATGAGATGAAACAATTCTATACGATAGATGATCCTTGGGAAAGAAGATTTCCTTCTCTCATTGGCTTCAGGAATCCATTAAACATGAATGAGTATCTAAAACTGAAAGCCAGTCAAGTAGATATAAGAGCTAGAATTGAGTGCAAAGATCAAGGTGATAAAGCCATTTTTGAGAGAATGGAGTTTTTACTCACTAAGGTAAAAAAAATGGAAGATTATGCAAAAGACCTGAGCAAAGACATGTCAAATATGCCACCTGATGCTGCCCTACAAAAGGTAATGAGAAAGGAGTTTCTTGAATTCATCATGAAAGAAAAGTTTTATCCAGCCAAAGAAGAACAATTCAGTGAATGGCCACTCATTGCAATAAAGCATGAGGTGAACAGAATCAAGAGAATCCAAAATGATCCAAGTAAGAAAAAGACAGCTCCAAATTGGAGTAAATATGGACAGGCCATTGATAAACTCACTTCAGAATACAAGAACAAGAAACAGGAGTTGGTGGATGCAAATGTGGGAACTGCAAAAGCCATAGCAAAATGGACTAAGCAGTATATAGATAAGGCCTATGAAAGGCTGAAAAGAAGGAAAATGATAGATCCAAATTTACCAAAGAAGCCTGAACATAAAGAGCCAATACAGGTCATTGATCCTAAATTACTGTTCACTTTAGCAGATACCTCCATCATTGTGATAAACCAAGAAAAGAGGAACCTGCTGACTAATGAAGAAGAAAAGGAAAAGGAAGCTGGGTACTTTACAGAAGCCATCAAGAAAATGGTTTTAAATGAAGATAGCTCAGCAAAACTTCAAAACCTTGTCAAAAAGGTAATACACAAATCAGCATCAACAAACACTTCAGCAGATATGACAGCCATTGAGCTAGATAAAAAAAAAGACAAGAGCAAATTGAACAAGAAACTGCAGAAGACATAGCTGCAGCAAATGAAATTATAAAAAGGGCCTTCAAACAAATGACAGCTGAAAACTCTGAAGCAGCAAAAGTTCAGAGTACTGATCATGCTGAAAACTCTGAACTATCAAAAGCTCAGAGTATTGATCAGGCTGAAAACTCTAAATCAGCAAAAGCACAGAGTACTAATCAAAAAATGATCCAAGGCCAGCATCTCCAAACTCATCAATTAATAAATCTCTCCCAAGAAACCCATTGGGTTCAAAAGTACTAAAATGGACGTCTGATCAAAAGACCCATGTATTGACTATGATTAGATCCAATGGTGAAGTGAAGTACATATCAAGGAAACAAGCACTAGGCCTTGGTGTTGAAGATCTACAAGATCTCCTTGAACTTACACTGTGCAGGGACGAGGATGACTCAAGTTCCAAGGACTTTGAAGAAGAATTTAAAAGACAAGCTAAGGAACTTCTGATGAGAAAATAAAGATCCAGAATAATGAAAGGTTTTGGCATCATCTGTTCCAGGGGGAGATTGTTGGGATTGAACCCTACCAGAGGAACAGATGATGTAAAGCCAAAACCAGGTCACAACAGTGGATTCACAATAATAAGTTGTTTGCATTAAACTTTCCCCTCGAAAGTGGATATAACATCTGATGTCCTCTATCCACTGTCCATATACAAGAGCTGCTGTCCTTAACAACTGATGAAGACCTTAAAGACTGTTGAAGTTTAAACACTGCTGCCCTATCAACTGCTGTTCTCTAAGCGCTGTTGAAGACTCAAGCACTGCCCACTCAAGGACTGATCAACCTTGAGGAAAGCACTGATGAAAGGAGAAAGCAGTAGTTTAGTGTGCCACCTGTTTTGTATAATGTCAGTGGTTAAGATTAGCAGTGTTTATATAGGAACAGTGGTTACAGGTTGTTAATTTGTTAGATGTCGCTTTCTTGGTGACGTCAGCTGAGATGCTTCAGTGGTTTGACTGTGCCTATAAATGGAACAGTACCTTGTACTGTTACATTTGATTGACTGAGAGAGTTCTTCTCCTTTAGTCCAATCCTTTCATCTTGTACGATCAATCATGGAGTATCAGGCTGAGGGGGAGTTTAGTTTGTAAGCATGCTGTGTAATCTTTTGATTTGTATTGTAATCATTCAACTCAATGAAAAGCATGTATTTATCAAAACTATTTTTCTCTATGAATGTATTTACAAAGTTTGTTATTCATTTCCGCTGCACTTAAACTCTGTTCATTCCTATTGATTTGTTCAAATTATATAAACAAACACTATCATGAGACCCTCTGATCCTAACATTTTCCATGACACAAGGTTATTTCCAAAAAAACACAAAATCTAGTTATAGATTTTTGAGAACTAAGACACTTGGCCCAATCAGAATCAGCGTAAGTACTTATCTAAGGTATCTCCTTTTTTAAACAAAATACCTTTGCCAGGAGAACCCTTTAAATACCTCAAAAGCCTTATCAATTTTAAAATGAGTCTGAGTAGGAGAATGCATAAACTGACTTAGAAAATGCACAGAATATGCAATATCAGGCCTAGTATGTGACAAATAAATCAGTTTATCAACAAGTTTTTGACAAATAGTTATATTGGTTATTAACAAATTATCATGTTCACATAAATGAGTTGAAATATGATTTGCCTCAATGTGACAACTCACTGGTTTACATCCAGTCATACCAAACTCAGCAAGTAAGTCCAAACAATATTTTCTCTAAGTTAAGCACAAACCAGACTTGTCCCTTATAACTTCAAGACCAAGAAAGTATTGTAACTTTCCCATGTCTTTTATAAAAATATTTGATTTAAGTAAAGACTTGATTTTATCAGTCTGTTTCAAACAACTACCAGTGATAATTATATCATCTACATAGACAAGAAGAACAATGAAGACAAATTCTTTTGTCATGATAAACATGGAATGATCGCACTTACTTTGTTCAAAACCTAGTTCAATAAGCACAGAAACAAGTTTCTAATTCCACATTCTAGGTGCTTGTTTCAAGCCATACAAAGACATTTTTAACTTACAAACTTTAGACCCATAAGAAGAATAATAACCATCAGGTAAACACATTTAAACTTTTTCATTTAGGTCACCATAAAGAAAAGCATTATTAATGTGAAGTTGATATATTTCCCAGTCAAAATGAACAGCCATAGACAAAACACATCTAACTGTAACCATTTTTACTACAGGAGAGAAAGTATAAAAAAATCAATGCCTTCTTTTTTACTAAACCCTTTAGAAACAAGTATAGCCTTATATCTCTCTATTTCACCATTTGACTTGTACTTTATCTTATAAACCCACTTACATCCAATAGCTTTCCTATTAGGAGGTAAGTCTACAATTTTCCAAGTTTTATTTCTATGTGAAGCCTCAAGTTCCAAATTCATAGTATCAACCCAATTATTATAATTTTTTGCTTCAAAATAATTCTTTTGTTCACAACTTTTATTCAGAATAGAAGCAAAACACAAACTTTCAGGAGACAAATTAGCATAGTTTAAGACCTTTTCTAGACCATATTTAACTTTCCCGTCAACTACAAAATCATCAAGTATAGAAGGAAATTTAATGTTTCCAGAAGACCTCCTTAGAACAGTGCTAGTTTGTTCCCTGTTAGTTCATATGTCTGTAGCTTCCGTCAGCATTGAGTCTTATTTTGTACTGTATATGTCTTTTGTGTATTTGTATGTAATTGTATGTATGTGTGTAGAAAGACAACTCAGGGAACAGTTTTGTTTATGTAAAAGTGATGTCCGAAGGTTGGCTAGTGTCACCCGATCGGATGGCCATCCGATCGGATTGCCACCCGATCGGATTACCACCCGATCGGATAGCACTTATCACTTCCCTGAGTTTGCCTATAAATACACAGCTTGGGTTAGTCATTCAGAACTTTTGCTCATTCTGTAAGGAGACTCTGTCAAGTCTGATTCTCTACCGGTTCTCGTGTACTTTCATATCAATCTAATAAAAGATCAGACGGATTTAATCGTTGAATACGTTGTTGTGATTCTATGACTTGATCTATGGATTCCGCACATTGATCGAGGTCGATTCATCCACGTTCCAGAGGAACATATCCTGATCCAAAGGCCTAACAAGTGGTATGAGAGCCACAGGAGGTTGAATCGAGGACTACGACAGCGAATTCACCAGAATTTCAGCTATTCTTGCCGATTTCAGTCGAACTTCACCGGAAATTTGACGAATTTTCTCATCTTCTACTCATTTCTTGCTGTGTTTTACACTTTTACACCTTAAAAACGAGAAAAACGTAAAATTGAACGGGAATTTACGGATAAAATTTGACGAAATTCATATCAATCGATTTGCAATTGTTCAAAGATCAATCCTTCAAATTTTCATAGAAAAATTCCATCAAAAACCATGTTGAACTGTTTGTGCTTGCTGACGTCATCCACCCGATCGGACAGCTGTCCGATCGGATTGGCTTAGACAATTCTTGATATTTGCTTGCTGACGTCATCTTGTCACCCGATCGGATCACCACCCGATCGGACGACATTGTTGTTCTTGTTTTCATAAGCTTACGTCATCCTGTCACCCGATCGGATCACCACCCGATCGGTGAAAGGTTGAAAGTCAAAGTTTTTCAAAAAGTCTTTGTGTCACTCGATCGGACAACCACTCAATCGGATTACCACCCGATCGAGTCGCCATCCGATTCGTGTTCATTACTTGTTACCTAATTGTGCCACTCGATCGGATCACCATCCGATTCAAGTGCATCAGTTTAAAACTTTTGAAAACTCTAAAAATTTGTCTAAGTGTTTGAAACTATTTCAGGTACTCAACAATGGGAGACGATTTTCTAAACCCATTCAGCGATGTGTTTGCTTACAACACGGGAGACGCCACGACAAGTAACACGAACAACACTGCTCCAAATCCGAATCCAAAGAAGGCGATTGCTGACTCACTTAGCGTGGACAACGCTTATGGTACTTACAACAAACCGCCTAAGCTCATGGCCATTGAAGATTATAACAGATGGGCGAGCAGATTCGAGGATTGGTTGAAGGCATTCGCTTATCAAAGCTGGAAATGTTTAAAAAGCGGTTTCAATATTGGAAGGAATGATTATGAAAATCTGATTAATACTAAACAAGAAACCTTTATTGCTGAACAGAAATGTATTGCATTACTACATCAATCCGTTAGGGATGTTATCATATCTTTGATCGATTACAAAGATGCAAGAGATTTGTGGGGAAAATTAGAAAAGAAGTGTGTAGGAGGAGCAGAAATAGTTAAGAATAAAAAACGCCTACTGAAGAAAGAGTTTGATTTGTTCGGTTGCATGAAGAATAAGTCAGTGTTGAAAATGATAGAGCGGTTTTGTCACTTAAAGATAGAGCTTATGAGATATGGGATTACTTTTACCAAAGAAGAATTGGTCGAAAAGTTGTTGGAATCATTGCCAGACGAAAAAGATTGGCAGTATTATGCACTTGTGTTGAGAAACACCATGAAAATGTCTGACATGACTGTTGATTGGCTGATTGAAAGGTTTGAAAGCCATGAACTGGAGATCAAAAAGATGAATAAAGTCAACAACACCCCGTACCAACAAAACGTCGATCTGTACTATTGGGGAAGCATGATTCCTAAGAATGTTTCACCAAAAACTGCTTTTTCAGCTGAGAGCTCGAATACAGTTACTGAAGAAAGACAAAACAGTAGTCCAGCACCCAGTAGTGGTTATCACGGGGGTACTTCTTTATCCGCTCCAAGCCAGCAGCAACAATCTGTTCCTAAGAACGTGTTTTAGTGTAACATTGCAGTAAATCTAAACAATGCTCAGAATTTTAATGAAGAAACTGCAAAACAACAAATGGTATTCCTGGCTTCAATCCTGGAATCTTATGAAAGCTTACTAGCTGGGAAAATCGGGAACACGAACCTAACCAAAGAAGACTATGATCAAATCGATCCCGAAGAAATGGAGTTGATCGACATACGCTGGTGCATGGCAAGCATAGTTCGAAGAGCTCAGAGGTTCATGGAGATAACTGGAAGACACTCCATCGGTGGACCTTCTACAAAATTGGGCTTCGATAAGTCAAAAGTTACCTGTTTTAAGTGCAAGCAGAAGGGACACTTTAAGAGAGAATGCAGGAATGCGGCTTCAGATGAAACGGCCAATCCATTCCATGACGACTATTATAAAAAGGCCATTTATCATCGCAACAAAGAAGAACCGCCGAGAATGAAACAAATTGAAGAAACTCCTAAAGAAAAGTCGAGAGCCTTAGCAGTAATTCACGATGATGAGGGCTTCGACTGGAGTGAGTTTTTACCGGAAGAAGATGTTGTAGGTTTTGCATTGATGGCAAAAATCGTACCATTCAAAGACACACAAACTGAAGAGGAGAAATACGGTTATAGAAAAATGATAGCACAAAACATGAAGGATAGAAATTATCGAGTCTGGAAAGAGGCTAAAAGTGCAAACAGATGGGATGCTGATCGAGAGTGCTATTTGGACCCTAAAGGAAATATAATTGCTGAACCATCAACACTCATTGTTGAGACTCTCATTGAACAAATAGCACAAGAGGAAGAAGAAATACAGAGAGAATGGGCAAGGCAAGCTGAAGAGGAAGAGTTAAAATCAAAGAAAGTCAATGATGGGATAATCGACACAACAAAAGAAATGACTGCAGAGAACCTGAAGAAGATGGCAGATAAAGTATTCACAGCAAAGGAATTAGAGGTAGATTCTAAGTCTGCATCTGAGTCAAAGAGCCAGGTCAGTTGTAGTGATTCAACAAATGGGTCAGGTAAGACTGATAAGGCTAAAACTGAGAGTGACTGCAAAAATTGCATGAAAAATTGCAAGGTTTCTAGCACACATGCATATCTCAATGCCAAAAAGACTAAAAAACTAACTGCAAGAGTCAAAGAAGTTGAAAATCAAATTTTAAGTCATGATAAACTAGTAAAAGCTTCAAATGATAGAATAAAGGAATTAACTGGGAGGATTGAAAAAGATAAAATTGATGTAGAACGGTTTAAGAAAGAAAATGAAAAGTTAATTCATGAAAACCGACAACTTTATGAAAATCATGAGAAGCTGAAGAGAACGATAAAAGATTCTGATGAGCGAAACAGTAAAGTAAAACATCCAAAGAAAACCTTCAACTGTCAGGAGTCCTTCAGTCAAAAGAAAAGCAAATCAACCAACAGTTGGATGAGATTGCAAATCTTAAGCTTCAGTTTCAGGAAGCTAAGATTGAAAACGAACGAATCAATCTGAAACTAAACAGTTACAGCTCCGCAAGCTTTGTTCTCCAACACATAGTTCCCAAACCAATTGGGAAGAACAAAGATGGCGAAGATGTATACTCAGATGGAACTGGGGTAGGGTATCATCAAGTTCCACCACCAGTGTTGAACAATTTTTCAAAGAAAAAATCTGGGTTGGTTAATGATGATGAAACAAAGGAGGTAAAAACTTATAGAAACGATCGATGTCATATTCACTTCATCGTCTGATGAAGACAGTGTTCAATCCGAAGTCGTAAAAAATGTAGTTGAATACGTTTTAAAATCTGACAGTGAATCGACTGAGGATGAATAGTGCTTTTTGGATAATTACATTCCGAAATCAAAATCCAAAAACAACTTAAATGAAGAACCTACTCTTGTGATGTACAAGATGTCTGGTTCAGATAAGTTGTATTCGGATCTTGAATTTCCACTAGAGAATGTGAATGTTGACAAATTGAAGAATGTGTTTAAATTGGTTGAAATCGATGTTTCTGAGATTGAGGGTTTGAAACGTTCCAAAAGGCAATTGAACATTGAAAAAGATAAATCTTACTACAAAAAACCTATTGTATCACCACGTTTTTCTAACAACAACCAAAACAAATGGTCGGGTGGTTATCAGGGTGGTAAGAATAATCAAAGAAGGAATTTTCAAAACAAGAAGTTTGTTGAGAAAAAGGTGTTTGTGAAAAGCTCAAGTTCACATTCCGAGCAAGAATCTGAAATTTTTTCAAAATCAAATGAAGAATTTTTTGAGAAGAAGGCCTCACAGCCTCAGACCGAAGGCAAAAGTCGGGAAGTTGACACCCGTACATGCTTTAAGTGCAACAAAGTTGGACACATTGCACGAAAGTGCACCAACTCGAAGTCTAAGTCTGTGGTTGTCGAGAGTCCGAAAAAGAAAGACGATGTCAAAGGCAAAGCTCCAATGATTGTTGAGAAGAAAGTTTTGAAAAATGAAAACACTAAAGTCAAAACTGAACCCGTAAAGAAGACGGTAACTAAAACTGATAAATTCTACAAACGGGTCGCTTTGTCTCAACAAACTTGGAAGCCAAAATCTGAGGATAAGACACCAAGTTCTCCAAAACCAAAGGTTTCTGAGTCTACAAAACAATCATCTTCAACCACACCGGTAAAGATGAATGTTCCTTTGGATTACTATGAGAAACTTGAGAAACAAACTTCTACCTCTTCAGGGAAGAAGTATGTTGCAAAGAAAGACCAATCATCTGGTCAACCTCCTAAAAATGATTTCTTTTTATTTAAAGAGGTTGAGATTGGGTCTGCAGAAGGTTTAAAGATAAATGACAAAAATTTCCCACCAATATACACCAAAACCACACGCGTTAACGTCAAGCTACCTGAGTCGAAAGAGGCTTGGGTTGCTTCAAAATCTCACTAAATATTTGTGATATGTGTAGGAGCTTCCGAGATCCATCTCACGTTGGATTATGGATAGTGGAGCTTCTAGGCACATGACGGGGAGAAAAACCCTGCTTTATGACGTTAGAGGGTTTAACGGAGGTTATCTTGGTTTTGCCGGTAATCAGGGAGGTCGTATCATTGGTGAGGGAACTTTATCGAATGGGGTAATCACGTTTGAAAGAGTCAATTACATCGCCGAGCTGGAGAACAATCTTCTGAGCATTTCTCAAATTTTGTGATCGAATGTACTCGACACACTTCACAGATAAAGAATGTCTAATCTTGAAGCCGGGGTTTGTCATCCCCGAGGAGTGGATCATCATGAGAGCGCCACGAGTTAATGATCTGTACGTGTTGGATATGAGCATACCCACGACTACCACGGGTCAAACTCACTGCTTCGTGTCAAGAGCCACTGAAAAGGAGTTGCAATTGTGGCATCGGAAGATGGGTCACATACACCTGCGCAAGATGAACTACCTAGTGCATAACGACTTGGTCAAAGGTGTTCACTTGAAGAGTTTCCATCTTGAGGGGGAGTGCATTAGTTGTGTCAAAGGTAAACAACGAAAGAAATCTCACCCGTGCAAAAATATGAACTCAATCTCGAGGCCGTTGGAGAGACTTCACATGGATCTATTTAGTCCTGTGAATGTCAAAAGCATAACTGGTGATCTCTACTGCTTAGTAGTCACAGACGACTATTTGAGATTTTCGTGGGTGACGTTCTTGAAGACAAAAGATGAAACATTCGAGAGTTTGCTGTAACTTTTCAGAAAGACTGAGAATTTGTACCGAACACGCATCAAAAGATTAAGAAGTGACAATGGTACTGAGTTTAAGAATAACAAAATGGAAGAATTTTGTGATAGGAGAGGTATTCTGCAAGAATTCAGCGCACCCTATACTCCGCAACAAAATGGAGCTGCAGAGAGAAAGAATAGAACGCTAATTGAAACGGCCAGGACGATGCTTGCTGATTCCAAATTACCGATCAATTTCTGGGCATAAGAAGTTTCCGCCGCTTGCACAGTTCTGGATCCCGATGGCAAATTTGGTCCAAAGAGCTTTGAAGGTATCTTCGTGGGATATGCAAGTCCATTGAGAAGAGTCTTTGTTCCAAGTATGAAACGGATCATCGAAGCATAACATGTTGAGTGCCAAGGCTACACAATGCCACCATAGAAGCCTGCAGACTCATGGCGATTCAACTATGATAATCTATGGGATTCATTCGAGTTAGAGGAAGAGCCAGAGTTCTTTGATGATTTAGATATTCTGAGAGAATATGAAGCAGCACAGGAAAGATTCCCAGCAGAATCTTCTAGACGTCAATATCAAACTTCCAATGATGATGAAGCTGGTCCTAGCAATGATGGAGAGAATGATGAAGTTCAGTAAATTCCAACTTCTTTGAAACGTGAACATGCTCCTGATAATCAGATGGCAGTCGATGATAATTCGGAATCTGATAAAAGGCCAATATTTGATCGTGGTGATTCAGAGTCTGAGGGGGAGCAAATCCAGTCTCCAGATCAGATGGCGTTCACCTGTAGGACTGAATATAGAAAGCTTGGATACGGGAGTATATTCTGAGGTGGGACACGCGTATAAGTTAAGCCATTAAAACACTAATTCGTATCCTGAACAGATTGAAATTTGTGTGAAAACTTAAAGTGGATTAGTATATCGGCAATCACTGTGAATTGTTTAATACTAAGTATGAAATCAAGCTTAACGGTACTAGTAGCTTGTCGGTAGCTGATATGATCCCATAACACGCTCACCAAAAATATGTTTGTAAATAGTTTACGTTTACTGCATTTCATTTCAGTACTATTTGGCAATCAAAACCAAAAAAGATTTCATTGCTTTCTAGTCTAGAAACTTTCTTAAAAATCCCAAAAGATTTTATATTTCTGCTCTGTTTTATCGACAAACCAAGGTGGAAAGCTAATCTTCAGACTCACAGTTTTGAAGCTGATGCAGGAAGTTTCTGAGCTGGACAGATGGGTTGGGAGCTTATTTTGAAAAACTTGGTAAAAAGCAAAGTCAATGCAAGTTCATTAAGTTGATACTTGTAATTCTTTCAGAAAAAAGTGTTTAAAAGGATTGAACAAAATGCCAGTGTGCTTTGTTTCGGGTCAACTAAGGTCATTAAGTTGGACTTGGTAGGCAAATTAAGTGCCTAGGGTCATTAATTTGGACCTAGATACTTAAGTGGATTTTTAAAACTGATCAAAATTGATAAAAACGACAAAAAGTCAAAAGGTCAAGGCTTGAAAAGTCAAAGAGTGGTACTTGGCTCGGGCGGCAACCAGATCAGACAACAATCCGATTCATTGTCTCACTATAAATAGATGGTCAATACTCACAGTCAAACTTTTCACTCGATCGGGCGACCATCATATTCTTTCACACACTCTTACTTTCTGATCTTGTTTTTCACACTTTTTCTTTGCACAGGACATTGGATTGTTGGTTTGCACAACCTTCTCAATGGAAAAGGTAAGATTTCATGATCAAAATGGTTAATTTTGATGTTTTTGTTGTCTGTTCATGATGACTTCAACAGTTCGGAGTAAAGATCTTAGATCTAGGTCTTTTTAGGTTGTTTTGATGAAATCTAAGCATAAGGTTTTGTTCACGAGTGTTAGATCTACAAGTTTACCGTGTCACTTTGTGCATAAACATGTTTAAATCCATAGATCTGATGTTTAGACGAGTCGGCTATCGGAGGTGTTTTTGTCAAATTAATCACTGTTTAGGCCAAGATAGAACATGATGAACATAGGGTTTTGATCGCAATTGAATTCTCTACGTTGATCTATGTTCAATTTGATGATAACTTAGAAAATTTTTTGATGATACTTTGAATGTTCAAGTTGTTCTTCACTGTTCTTGAATCGAGTGACAACTCGATCGGGTGGCCACCCGATCGGGTGACCACTCGATCCAATGCATGTTACATGATTGAATAATTTTCTAAGTGTTTGTGCCTAGAAGTCTGTGCCTTAATTGTTAGATTGTTTGATAAGTTTCCTTGGAATTTGTACCTTTTAATCTGTCAAAGTGTTTTGGATAGTTTGGCAACCCGATCGGGTGGCAATCCGATTCATAGCACTTTATGTTTGAAGTATGTTCCAAGTGTTTGCCTAGGTTTCTGTGCTTTCACTAAGTGAGTTGGAATGTTTGGCAACCCGATCGGGTGGCAATCCGATCGGGTGGCAATCTGTTCCAAATACATTCATTCACTGTCCATCACATGCCATGGATAGAGTGGCAATCCGATCGGACGACCATTCTATCCACATTACTATGTCTAGAGAAATGTGCTTCAATGACAGTGATCGAGTAGTAATCCGATCGGACAGCCATCCGATTCTCATCACTAAATGACAAAATCTTTTCAACTGTTTCAAAATTGCCAAGAAGCAAGTGGCAATCCGATCGGGTGGCAATCCGATCGGGTGGTTATCCGATCCATGGCATTTACTCTCAAAGAGTTGACTGGTCAAAGGTTTTACTTGCTTGTCACATGAATCGAGTGGCAACTCGATCGGGTGGCAATCCGATCGAGTGGGCATCCGATTCAAATACATTTGACTTTGTTGACTTGTCATTGCACATGATGGTAATCCGATCGGGTGGCAATCCGATCGGACAGCTATCCGATCCACAGTACTACACATAGAGAGGGTTCCAGAGTTAGAAAACTTTTGAGTTTTTCAAAATTTTTATTTCTTGACACTTTATGTCTCAAACCTCGTGCAACTGTTAACGTTGTGTATTATTGTAGGGAAAAGCTTCAGACTGGGATAAATCTCATAACATCTATTGTCTACTAGATGCGCTTTATACAGACAAAACTGTGGTTGAGGTTATAGCCAAGTTTTTTAGAGAAGGCAAGATTGCTAAGGCATTAACTGACAAGACCATAGTTTATGAATCTCATGTGAGACGGTTTTGGAACTCAGCGAGGTATGAAGAGAAAGAAAAGATGATTTATTCAGCAGTGAGAAAGAAGGACGAGAATGAACAGGATGTGGATTTAGAAATAAAGTTCAATGTTGGTGATCTTAGACGAGTGTTAGAGTTAGGTGATTCTGACAACGATCCTACCATTATTCCCGAACGTCTTTGCAAAGGTTTATGGTGCAGGATGGGCTTTACAGGGCACATAAATGGGAAAATGGGAAAAACAATGTTCTGCCATTCTTACAAGTCCATGATCCACTATGTAGTACATGCTCTATCTCACAGGAAGGGAGCATATGACGAAACTTCTGACTATATCATGAATATAATCACATGCCTGGTGCTGAATAGACTATACAACGTTTCAAAAGTGATTTTTGACTACTTGGTAGAAAATATAAAAGCTGGAAGTGCAAAATATATCATGTATCCAAGGTACATACAGATGATGATTGATGATCAATTCAAAGATATTTAAAAGGATGATGATGATATTTTAGGTCTAAGGAATATGACAGCTGAAACAATAAGCAGATTGGCTAAAGGACCGGAACCAAGAGTTAAGAGAATGATATGCAGAATCAACAATCCAGCATATGTTGCTCCAGAGAATGATAGGTGGAGACATGAGAACAGTGATTCTGAAAATGAAAATGAAAAGATGAGTGAATTGATTGAAAAGAAAACTCGTTGGTGATTTATGAAAGACGGAAAAAGAAAGAGAACGCCGAAGACGTCCCCAGTAGTTCCTATTCCTAAGGAGCCAGCACCGAAGATAGTTGTTAAGGGTATAGTGAAAGGGGGAGTCATAAGGTAGTTAGAATTTTAAATTGTTATATGTTTCTAATGAACTTGTCAATGCTTGTTTTGCAGGGTCTTCGAAAGAACCACAACAAAGGTTGGTGGACGAGCCAGTGTTAGATCCATCTGAAGTTCTTCAACAAGGAGTTGATGCATTGAAACATTCTCTTGAAAGCTTTCTAAAGAGAAATGAGGAAGTTGCTGCTCAGAAAGACCAAACTGCAAGTGTTCAAGGTGAAAGTGTCAAAGACAAAGAGCCTGAAGGTGTTGCTCGAGATGATTCTAGTGAATCTGATGATGAGTCCACTGAGACAGAGATAGAGCTTGATCTTACAACACTTGGTCATGGAAAAGCTCAGTTGAAAAAGAAGCCGACAAAGAAAAAGAAAGGATCCGATGAAGAAGATTCTACTTACACTCCATCAGTTGAAGAAACAAAGAAGCTGAGAGCAAAGTGTAAGGCAGTTCAGACATTAGTGATTCCTAGGAATGTACGTGCAAGAAAAGATGGTGCTACATTACCTAAGGATCAAGCTGGAAAAAGTGAAAAACATGTTGCAACTTCAAAGGTTCTTGAAGCAGAAAAGATTCAAATTGTTGAAGTTCCAAAAGAGCCTGAAGTTCAAAGTATTCCAGAAGTTGAAGTTCAAAAGAAAACAGGTGCTGATGATTATATTGAGGTTACAGAAGTTAGAGCAGCTACTCCACCACCACTACCACCACCACCACAAGATCAACCTATTCCTGAAGCTCCTGAATCTTCAAGATCAAAGAATAAAGATTTTTTCTAATCTGTTTAGAGATCTTCCTCATGCATCTGGGGTATACAAAGATGATATTGGTCTTGATGATGATTTTGATATGTTCAACAACGCAGCAGTGAAAGAACTACAGAAGAAAGTTGGTGAACTAGAGAAAGAAAAAGTCAAAGCTGAAGCTGAGCGTGATGTGTTAAAGAAGCAGGTTGAGGAGTTAACGAAAGTTAATGCAGAAATAAAGACCGCCATGATAAAGCAACATGAAAAGTTAAAGAAAATGAAAGATGGTGTTCATGACAATGCACAACTGTTTGAGATTCTTTCAGCAGAAAATGTTGAAATGCGTGAGAAAATGAAGAATCTGCATGAGATAAATCAAACTCTAAATCAGCTATTAAGCGAAATCAATGAAGCATCGTCAAATGAAATGAAAGCGATGAAGCTTGAGAAGGAGGCAATAAAGGCTGACAAAGTGGTGAAGGATGAACAGCTCAATATGTTATACACTGTTATGGAAAGTCATCTGAACATTGATGTTCATGCTGCTTTCAACAACATTGAAGTCAAAAGAGCTGAAGAGCGTAGGATTGAAAAAGAAAGAGAGTTGGCTGAAGAAGCAACTCAGAAGAAGAAAGGTGTGGTTGTGGATACAGAAGAAACTCTTGGGTCTTCAAGTCAACCTGAAGCAGGTGGTTCTTCAAGTCAAGCAGATGTAGAGATGGTTGATGCTGAAGCAGATCCTGAGGGATTCGTGCTTGTTGGTGACTCTTCTACTCTATCCTTCTATCTCAATGATATTGTTCGCCAAGTGCATGTTATACAAAAGAAAAAGAAGGCAAAGGAAGTGTTATTGTTGAAATGGAAAGATGAAGAACTAGTAGAAGAAGAAGAAGATGAAGAAGAAGAAGAAAAGATTAATGATGAATTGTTTGAGTACATCGACAACTATCCAGAGGGTAACAATGATGATGATGATCAGGGTTCATCTGGGTTGTTGATTGTGAATCCGTCTGTGCAACAAAAGATTGAAGATTTTCTGAACGATGAGATTAATGAACAAGAAGATGATCAACATCAAGAAGCCTCTACATCAGGAAAGCAACACATCGACCAGGTATTCCTCACACAACCAACTGTTATTTATTTACATGCTCGATATGAGGGGGAGCTAGAGGTGCCTAAGTCTAGGGCAGAGATGTTAGAGGAGTTGGGATTAGATGATGGGAAATTCAAGTTCGATATAGAGGATGAAATTCCTACGTCACCAGAGAAAGAGTATGAATTTGTTTATGCCCAGGAAGTCGATAAGTATAATGATGTGATTGTTGAAGATGCGTCTGAATCATATGATGAAGAAATGGATTTTCATTACTCTGGTGTTGATGAGACGTTTCCTTCTCTGGCTGAAATGTTCAAAGATCAAAACGAAGATGAGATCAGAAGAAAGATTGTTGAAAAGATTACAACTGAAGGTGTGCCAAAGACCATTCCAAGAGAAAATCATGCAGAGGAGAGAAAGAAACGGTTTAAAGTAATGCCAAAGGAAGGAAAGTATATAAGGCCGCTTCAGTACTTTACGCATGATGCCAATATTTCTTGGGGAGATATTCTATCATGGGGCTATCTAGAAGACTTGAAGGTTTATGCCATTAGACGGGAGCAGGGTGTACAGTATTTCGAATTTTTGTCAGACATAAAGACCCTCCCGTGGTGGGACGTTGATGAGTTGGTTCCAATAAAGAACATCAAGCAGTATTATTGTAGCTTAAAAGTGAAGCAACACGACCAACATTTGTGGGATTACGTGAAGAAACAATCAAAGGCAAGATATCCAGACTGGAAGCCTCAGTACCCAAAACAATTTGTTACAATATTGGAGAATGGTGAGAAAGATGTTACGTTGGATGTTAAGCCTCCAAGGTGTTTGAAGAACATGCCACTTCGAGCCATGGAACAAGATTTTTATGAAGACTTCGAAGGTTGGCTATATAATGAATCCACAGCAGAAGTGGTGATATCCTTGTTTGATAAATCAAAGGGTGAATGATGTGTGCGAAATGCAACATATAAATTACATCAATTGTGGCATAAAACTAACCATTTTTTAGTACTATTGTTGGAAAAAGTGTGTTTTTGTCTTCCTTTTGTATTTTCAGGATTAAATGAGCTCAAATTAACAAAAGAAGCAAAAAGGCAGCTAAATCTAACATAAATACAAGAAAAGGAACAAACGTGGCATGCCCGACCTCACCGACATCATCTTCCCAAGCAAAACAAGAGAACAGAAGGCTGAACACGCCCCGTGCTCAGTGAACACGAGGGCGTGCCCAAGTGCCAGCATAAAAGACAAAGCTATAGAAGCTTCTATCGCCCACCACGGGGCCATGCTCAGCGGACACGGGGCCGTGGTCAACTATAAGATTCGTAGAATCGAGGCAAATCTTGATAGTACAGATATGTTTCTGCACACGGGGGCGTGCCCAGCGGACACGGGGGTGTGGTCAACTAATGCAGACAAACGGAAATTAATGAAGACAGAGAAGAGGATGGACATGGGGCTGTGCCCGAGCTACTGTTCAGGCTATAAATAGGGGTACTTGGCTCATTTGCAAACCATCCCTTGGCACACCAACTCTCTCACACTTCACCCACCACCCACCACTACCATAACACCATCATCCACCACCATCATCCATTATCCATTATCCATCATAGAGTGTGTGAGTCGTCTCGGGATCCAAGATTGATCGTAAGAGTTCTTGACAATCAAAGGCCATGTTTGCCTAAGTCTCTTACATCACTTGGTGAAGACAAGTGTCTAGTGTAATACTTTTTATTTTTAATCTTTTCGCACTTTTTACTTGGTTATGTATTAATGACTTTAATAACTAGTTTCTTATGTTGAAGGTGATACTTCCTTATCGTTTGTCCGTGGTGTCTTGGCATTATTTTACTGTCTATATAAAATAAAAGATTTTCACCATTCATATCTCCACGGTTTATATGGAGGTATGTTGGCTACCTGGTCGGGGGTTAAGGGAACGGTTTGGTAAGAGTCTTGCCTTGTTCAGTGTATAGATCCTGCAAGGACCTGGGTCAAATTTAGTAGGACCTCCTTCAATACCCACCGGTATTGGATGGCGGGGGTCCAAACTCTTTGATCCCCTCATATGTAAGCTACTATTAATACTTTAACCCGGCTACTTAGGACTGTATCCCTGCTGACTCAGACTACTTAGCCGAGGGTAACGTCACCTTCAAAAGAGGGGCCTACCATAATATGCATTAATAACTTAATTAATTATCTTTCAATAATCCGACCCTTTAGGATTGTATCCTTGCTGACTCAAACTACTGGGTTGAGGGTAACGTCACCTTCAAAAGAGGGGCCTACTACAATAACTAAGATAATCTCTTAAAAAGTGCAAAAGTGCGGAAATAATCAAAGGTTACACTAAACACGAGTCGGAGCCAAGTGATTCATCTTGTCTACCTGTTTTATTTTTATTTTTATTTTTTAGCATTTTAGTTAGTTTTTATTTTTCTAGTTTAAAACCATTTTCTAAACTTTTGTTGGGATTGAACCCTACCAGAGGAACAGATAATGTAAAGCCAAAACCAGGTCACAACAGTGGATTCACAATAAGCAGACGTTTACACTAAGCTCTCCCCTTGACAGTGGTTATCTATCTGCTGATACACTCTAAGTACTACTCTGAAAAACAACTGATAAACCAAACACTGATGAAACAGCTAAAGATTGCTAAAAGGCAAACACTGAGCTCTATCTACTGCTGTCTCTTAAGTACTGCTGAAGACCCAAACACTGCTCATTCAAAGACTGATCACCTTTTGAAGAAAGCACTGATGATTAAGTAATCAGTGCTTAGGCCACAACAGTGGAACGTGAACAGTGTTAGACTTGTTTTGTATTTTATTATCAATCAGTTGTTAAACATCAGTAGTTTGTATAGACCAGTGTTTATAGTTTGTTAGGCTGTTAGATGTCACTATCATGGTGACGTTAGCTAATGTACATCAGTAGTTTGGTTTGCCTATAAATATGACAGTACTCTGTACTGTTATACTTGATTCGTTTTGAGAGAGTTCTTCTCCTCAATTCAATCCTTTCATCTTGTGCAACCAACTCTGAAGTATCAGGCTGAGGGGGAGTTTAGTCTGTAAGCTTGCATTGTAACCTTTTGCTTTTGATGTAATCTTTCGACTCTATGAAAAGCAATTGTTTATCAAACTATATTCTCCTTTGATTGTGTTTATAAAGTTTGTTATTCATTTCCGCTGCACTTAAAACTGTTCATATCTATTTGATTATAAAATTTACACAAACTAGCACAATCATGTGAGCCTCCGATCCTAACAATTGGTATCAGAGCTTGGACAGTCAATTTCGATTTAACAGTCAAATTGACATAACAGTTCGGCTCAAAATTCATTGATACTAAGGTTGGTTGTATTTAGTTGAAAAACAGAGTATCGAGTAAATCATGTTCAAAATGGTTATTCAAAAACTCTGTAAATCAACCAAGATGTCATATGACACACAGAATTAACACAACAAGTGATTTCATGCACAAGACACTCATGGTTTCTAGATCTGAAAACATATCTGTTAAACTGTGAGATCATTTCATATTCTTAAAATTGATTTCAACTGTTGTTTTGATATTTGTGATGTTTTCATACTAAAGTATGAACCTCAGATTAACAAAACCTATGATTCATAAGACATTAGTGTTTTGATTTTCTATAAAGAGGGAATTAAGACTTTAGTTATTTAGATCTTATGTGTTGAAAACAGGTTGAGATCCTCAAAAGGAGCAAATCAACCTTGTTTAAATACACTAAGAAAACAGGGGTCAACTTAGTCCGTATCATATGTAGTGTGAGATTGGTTGAAAAATTGTGCAAACATGATCAAGTCTCTCAAAACATTACTGCAAAATGATTTTGGACTAAAATTCACAAAAACTCGAAAGTGTTTTTATCTCAAAACTTTTGAAGTCAAAAGAAAAGAGTATAAACGTAAAACACTTAAGAGTCAAAGCTTGGGGTAATAATGGTCATTAAGCAACTGTCTGTGCTTATTGGTTTAAGTAAGTTCAGGTGATAATAGTGTCTCCAGTGATTAAATTTCAAGAGGACTAGACAAATGTTCAAAAATTCATCCATGTGTCCTCATGTTTGCAATCAACTGACAAAGAAAATGGTACCAAACAGTGGTCAAAATGTATCCAAAAGTTTCCTACCACTGTTGTCAAACCACTGACCATTTTCAATAACTTGTGAATGATGTGATTATATACTCTATTGAAATTATACCAGATCCTTTTTGATACTATTCTCAGAAAATCCTTTAACCATTTTTTTGTTGCGTTCAGAGGATTTTCTCGAATAACCAGGATATATTATTCTTATTTTTTTTGGGAATAATATATTTGGGAACTTTTGCTTGTTTTTGTTGGCAATAGTTTCAGCTCCTGTCAGGATGTAATACCTTATTTTTGGTGGTATTATTGTCCTCATAAATGGGTCAAAAGGAAATGGTATATATGCCAAGATCATGTCATACTCAGTTTTGCCCCAAAATTTTTAATCAAAGGTTGATTGCAAACTGTGCTTGAATTACTAGGGTACTCATGTTTTAATTGAATATTAAACAAAAATGAGTTGCCTTAGCACAAAGTTTTCATCATCTGGGGTACTAAACCACTGTCTTTCAAAATTGACATGTGGCAAAACCTTGAATGAAAATTTTCAAAAACTGCAGCTGAAACACTTGTCCTTCAGATCTGTACCATTTACCCTAACCACTGTTTTGTTCCAACGTCTGATCTCTAAACACTGTCCACTGCTGAAAGCTAACCACTGATCCTTCATTTTCTTGAAAAGCACTGATGTTCAAAATCAGTGTCTTATCCACTGATATGCTATCCACTGATAGTAAAAATCATCCACTGCCCACAATTTTTACCGTTGTAACCACTGATGCTTGATACGTCAGTGGCCCTTAAAACAACTGTTCTCCATACTTCATCCATTTCATCAGTGTTTGACACGTGGTCAGTTTTTAGCCCTCAGATCATAATAACCGCTGCCACATCAGCGATCATTTTTTTTCTAAATAAAACCCTGCCCTAAACCCCAAACAGGGTTTTACACTGTCGAATTGAATTCCAAAATTCTCTTCTCATAGCAGTTTCCAACCCTTCTTCTCAAAAACTTCAAAATCATTCTTCGTTCTTCTCTGCAAAAATGACAAAATCAAAGTCAAAATCAAAATCTAAACCAAAATCACCACCATCTTCAAAAGAGGTCGCTCAAACGGCCGAAGAATCCATCGAAATACCATGCAAACAATCTCACAACTATTTGGGTTTACTCACAAAACTCAAAGACAATCACACTTTTGACTCCATCATTGATACAATATCTGCATCAAAGTACAAAACTTTGTTGACAGTAAATGCTCCCATTTATCTGCAAACCCAGAGAGAGTTTTGGAAAAAGGCGACGCTTGAAAAACAAGACGATAAAGTCATAGCCATTAACTCCTCGATACAGGGTAAAGTGATTCAAATCACACCACAATCAATCTCCGAAGTCTTTAAACTCGACGATCAGGAAGGTAAAATCTCTTTTGATAAAGCCGAGATGAAAACTGATTTCGTACAAAGGGGATATGCAGAACAATCAAAGGTAGATACCTTACAAAAAGGTTATTTTCCTTCTGCACCTAGGTTTTTATTTCACACACTTTTGATGTGTGTTTCGAATAAAACAACATCGTTCAACGAAATACCATTAAAGATTCAATGCCTGGGATATGCTATTCTAAACAACAAAAACTACAACTACTCCCAGGAGATCTTTAATGTCTTGATAAAAAATGTTGATAGCAAAGTGTTTTGGTCAAAAATTACCTAAGCAATTTAGTGATCAAATTAGTTAAGTGAGGTAGTGTGCTAGAAATATGTGTGAAAAATATGCTTGTTAAGTTATTTAGAAAATCAGTATTCAGGATACGGCTCAGGATATTGAGCTGTATCTACGATCAAACTATGAGCAAAAGTAAAGTAAACGACACGAGATGTACGAGGAAAGCCCTTGATCAATCTAGATCGCCGGCATAAAACCTCGGGAGCTGACAATCGCAGCTGCCTTGTTCTTCTTATTACTTCAAACGTCAGGATACAGTGTAGGATGTGGTGCGAATCGACTATGTGTTACAATGAAATTTGAATACAAGTGTAGTGTTTGCAATGAGCTAGAGAGTGAAAGTGTTCGAGAGTATCAGTGTAAAATTGTGTGCCTTAAACTGATCCGCCCCCATCTATTTATAGTAAAGATAATGTAACAAACTATCCTAAACTTCCGGGATCCAGCGAATATTCCCACTTGAACGTTGAGGACCAAGTCTTTCTGGTTCAACGGCTTCCTCATAACAAATACGCCCGAGTCTTGAGGAGAAGAATTCCTGATGACCGTTAGTAACTTACAGCCATTAACCTGCACGTGTTTAATTTACTCAAACTCAGGATATCGCCCAAGATGCTAGCAATATCCCCGTTCAGCATCCTGGTCACAAACAAACAATTAAAAGCGGGATATTAGTCAGGATATATATATTCAGAAAATGACCCATAACAATTGTCCCCAAATATATCGGTTGGTATACTAATCCAACGGATATATTTCAAAAACCTTATCCCATAACTCAAGGCATTTAAAACGAAGCGACGGTCAAGATCACATCGTAACTTCCAGCGCGCTTTTTGCTCAATGGAGATCCACAATGCCCCTATATCTTCTCTTTTCTTGTTTGAAAAGCAGATATCTTCAACAGAACCTTCAGGTAATTCTCCATTTCTGATTTACTTTCTATCAATTTACATCGCCTTACTTGCAATGGATGCCGAGACCTTCACCCAGCAAAATCTCCTTAAAAATCCCGAAAAGGAGATCTGTGCTTTTGACAACGCAGACATTGCAGCTTTAAGAGCCTCCGGCGCTTTCCCTGATAACACGGTCTTCAGACCATTCGATCGGTCAATCCGATCAGATGTTTCTTCCACTGAATGGGTTTGTTTTCCAGCATATCCTTTTTTGCTAGGTCTTCGATACCCTTTTCCTGAATTCATGATGCAATTCTTTCGAACCACCGGCATCTCTTTTGCTCAAACCATGCCCATGGTTTGGAGAGTACAAATTGTACTTAATCAAATCAAAAACCTCCATTGTTCCAACCTCCGCATCGAGGATTTGCCTATTGCTTATCGCCTCCGATCCCATGGCTCTAGCCGGTTCTTGCTCTTCTCGACCTCCAGCAAACCCCTAATTCTCAAAGCCACCAAAAACGAAGACGGATGGCAACGCAAATTTTTCTTTGTCAAACGAGACTCCATTGCTGAGGGTGCCAACCTTCCGGTGGAGTGGTTAACCACCGGTAGAGTCATGAATACTCTCTTAGACCATTTAATTCTCATCTTCTATTAATATCCTTCTTTTCGATCTTTATGCAGTGAACTTCAAGGAAGTCGCTCCCCCTACCGCCGAGTCAGAAGAGAGAATCAATATTGTTTACCGGTTACCTGCAATAGACAGGACTTTCACCACACACGTCCCGAGTTCCAGTCAATACTCGTCATCCGAAATGTCTAGTAAGGATTACTTTCAAAATAATTAGTCAAGATAGTAAAATAATAAAATGAAGAGTAAAACTTTTCCCTTTATGCAGCACCGGCCAAGATCCCTGAAGTCTTTGACCTCGACGAATTGGACAGTTATTCTGATCAGATCCAGGTCAAGAAAGAACCTAGCCCCAAGACCACAGCTACATCCAAACCCAGCAGCTCCAAAGCCATCATTATCCCTAAACCTTCACCGGCTACCAAGCCCCGGAGCTTAAGTTCCCGCAAAAGGAAAGAGCCTGACTCCCCCGTCATCTCTGCCACATTTCCTTATGAGAAACATGGGTTCATTGAAGCCAGCGGGTTTATGACTTCCTTTCTCAACCAGGTTAGTTTTCTCATATCACATCCTGCGGCTTACATTATTTTCAAAGATTTATCAATATTAATACCTGTCCTCTTACCTTTGTAGGGTCTTGAGCATTTGGTTAACCTCTATCAAGAATCCTGCAAGCTCAACAAGACGCTTGAAACCAAGCTAAAGGAAGCTGAAATCACAATCTCCGATCAAGGCATGATTGCAGCCGCCAAATCTCGTCATTACGAGCAGAAATTTAAAGCCATGACTCAAGAACACCAAACTGCTCTCAACAAAGCTACTCTTCAAGCCCAGACCGATCTTGAAGCTGCCCACGTGCAGTACGAACGGGATATGGTCAGCTATCGGGAAAGCCTCAAGAGTTCCGTCGTCATTTCTCTCCTTCAAGCCAGGTTGAAGACGGCCCATGAAGCCAAATCATTAGGCTTTGAATGCCCTTCTTGGGATGTTGGTGCCTGGGAGACCAAGCTAAAGAACCTCGGCGACATTTCTTTCAAATCAGCTGTCGAAGAATCTTCCAAAGCAGTTGAAAAAACAACCGATGCTGAGAAGGATACTGAGGCGAATCCCAAGACGGATGCTGCTGAAATTACTATGGACGTAGAAGGAACTACCCCCTAAATCTTATTTACCTTAAATCGTTTGAACAATTTTAGGTTTTTATGAACAATTTTTATTTCTGTATCGAAACAATTTGATAGCCGAAGGTGGATGGGTCCTGGGTTTCAGGATGAAACCTTCGGTTATCAACCAGTATTGATTGCTTCAAGAATAATTTCATCTTTTTATTTTTCTTTATTTTTCTTGCCATTATCTTCCGTTTTTCCTAAGTATAACTCTTAGCCTTGCAAAAAATTTTGTATTGTCATCTTATGAAAATATCCTGATCAATATGCTCAGCAATATATTACAAAAACTTTTTTATTAGATAGGACTCCCAAATGCTCGTTCAATTTTGTAGAAAACTTTTGAAAAACAATCTATCTTTCCAAAACCAGTTTTCGATAATACTTAAATGATCAAAGTTCCAAACTAATACTAGTTTCAAACACCTTAATCAAATATCCTGAAAAGGACTTTGAGAATATATCAGGATACTTAATTTTTTATAAAACATAGTGTTACTAAAAACTTAGACAATGTTTACAAAGGAAAGATCATACCCGGAGTAGTATATAACCCTATTACCAAGCCTCAATCTTTTTGCAACTTCTTCAACGAAGATGTCCCCTGTGCGAGGTACTTAGTGCATTAGTTCCGAGCCTTATCCTTTTAATTTTACATCACCATCTTGGCAGGGATGTCCCCTGTGTACAATGTCTTCAAATACTTTAGAAATCTACTGAATGTCAGTTTCCATTGTATAGGCAATTTTTTACGTCCCAAGGGTAAAACCCAAGGATGTACTGGAGATAAATCCCTTGTATCCTGGGGAAAATCCCGAATTTTCATGCGCTATAGGCGGGAGTGTATAAACTCCAAGACTTAGAAATGTGAAAACCTTTAAACCTTAGAGAGTATGAAAATACCCTTTCATGAGAGAGGGTGATCAATCCTCATATACCTTTAGGATTCAGGATATAGCCAACAGTAACGAAATTGTCAGCCACTTTTACATGGACTGGTCCCGCCACCTTGAACTATCCCTGAATAACTTGCTCTCCAGGCGGGGTGTTTAAACCCAATTCAGAAGAAAGGTGAATACCTTTAAACCTGTGAAGGGATCAGGATCCCTTGTACGTGAGAGAGGGGGCCAATCCTCTAATCTTTCGAGTTATCCTGAGTGAACATCCCGGAGCTATATCCCGAAGCATATACTACAAAACATCCTTACACTAAGGTGGGTGTTAGCTTGGCTAACACCCCTCCGATGCTTAAGTCCGTATTGGGTTACAAAGAACAAATTAAACCAAACATATTTAAAAAAGGTAGAATTCATACCATCCTGAGTTAGAAATTAAATTCTAAACTCACTTGAAATAGAGCTTAAGGTGTATAGCATTCCAAGATCTCGGTAGCATATCCCCCTCCATATTCTTGAGTCTGTATGCTCCTTTCCCTGCTTCTGATTCAACTTCGTATGGTCCTTCCCATTTTGGAGCTAACTTGCCATCGACAGGATTAGTAGTATTCTGAAAAGCCTTTCTTAACACCCAATCTCCAACCTTAAATCTTCTGGTCCTGATATTCTTGTTATATGCCCTGGATATTCTCTGTTGATATGCTGCCATCCTTAGCCTTGCCACATCTCTCTTCTCATCTATAGTGTCTAAATCCTGACTCAAGGCTCCAGGATTCTGCTCAGGATCACTTAGGGTAGATCTTGCAGTAGGTATTGTCATTTCCGTTGGAATCATTGCTTCTGCTCCAAATACCAAGGAAAATGGGGTTTGGCCTGTTGCATTCTTTACCGTTGTCCTATCAGCCCACAAAACAAAGGGTAATTCTTCTGCCCATCTTCCTTTTTTGGCTCCAAGCCTTTTCTTTAAGTTATTGACAATTATCTTGTTTGAGGATTCTGCTTGTCCATTCGCTTGAGGATGTACTGGAGTAGATGTTATCATTTTGATTCCCCAACTCTTGCAAAAGTCAGTAGTTCTCTTGCTTATAAACTGAGATTCATTGTCACAGATTATCTCGGCTGGTACTCCAAATCTGGTCAGGATATTCCTTTTTATGAAGGATACTACTTCTTGGTCTCTAACTTGAACAAATGCTTCAGCTTCAACCCACTTAGAGAAATAATCCGTCATTGCTAGCATAAAGACTTTTCCTCCCGGAGCTTTTGGTAGCTTTCCCACTATATCCATACCCCACTTCATAAATGGCCAAGGGGAAACAATAGGATATAATGGTTCAGCAGGTTGATGCAGTATGTTACTATGTCTTTGACATGCGTCACATCTTCGAGCATATTCTGCGGCATCTTTTCTCATTGCTGGCCAATAATATCCTGTCCTTAATACTTTTGAGAATAACGACCTGCCCCCAGTATGGTTGCCACAATCCCCTTCATGTATATCCTGAAGTACTTCTTTGGCTTCAGGATCCTCCAAGCACCTCAAATATGGTCCTGCAAGAGCTTTCTTGTATAAAACATTATTTATAATAGTGAATCGTGATACCTTCATCCTAAATGCCTTAGGATTTTCATTTCCAGGGATGTGTCCTTCTTTGAGATATCTCATGATTGGAGCCGTCCAGGATTTAGGATCCTCTTCAGGATGCTCTGCTCTAGGATCCTGAATACCCGCTACTTCTTTATCCTGAGGATTCGTTGCAGGATATAAGACATGTAATATTGGTATTTGGGTCCCTTCAGGTATCCTGATCGATGATCCCAAATTTGCTAAGGCATCCGCTTCAGCATTATCCTCCCTTGGTACCTGTTCAAGTATAAAAACATCGAAATATCCTGCTAATTTTTTGAGAATATCGAGATATTCGATCAATTTCTCACCCTTAACTGCATAGGATCCATTAAAATGGTTAGTAATTAACAAAGAGTCAACATATACTTGCAAATTTTTGATACTCATACTCTTAGCCAATTCTAATCCTGCAATTAAAGCTTCATATTCTGCCTCATTATTAGTAGCAGGAAATTCACACCTAATAGCCTGGGGTAATATGTCCCCCTGTGGCGATTTTAGTCGTATTCCTAATCCTACTCCTCTTACATTAGATGCACCATCAGTATATAATGTCCAGGATCCTGAGGATTCTCCTAACTATTGAACTTCTAGGTCTACCTCATCCTGAATATCACTACTAAAATCATCCACAAAGTCAGCTAAAGCTTGAGACTTTATGGCATTTCTAGGTTCATATACTAAATCATAAGCACTTAACTTTACTGACCACTTGGCCATCCTGCCTGACATCTCTGGTTTCCTAAGCACATTTTTGACAGGATAATTTGTTTTAACATGTATCCTATGTGTCTCGAAATAATGTCTAAGCTTTGTCGATGCCATGACTAGAGCTAATATTAGTTTTTCTAAATGAGAATACCTAGTTTCAGCATCTAACAAACTTTTACTAACATAATAAACAGGATATTGCTGACCTTCATGGTCTTTTATAAGAACGACACTTACAGCATTCCCTGATACAGCAAAGTATAGGGATAGTGGTTCACCATTTTCAGGCTTCATCAATAAAGGTGCGGTTGAGAGATATCGTTTCAAATCCTGCAAGGCTGCTTCATGCTTCTCCCCCCATTCGAATCTTTTGTTCTTCTTCAGGATATCATAAAAATCTTTGCACTTCTCTGAGGATCTCGAGATAAACCTATTTAAAGCTGCTACTCGGCCTGTCAATCTTTGTACGTCCTTCATATTTGAGGGTGATTTTATATCCAGGATAGCTTTGATCTGCTCTGGGCTTGCTTCTATCCCCCTTTTTGTCACCGTATATCCAAGAAACTTTCCTGCCCCCACTCCGAAATGGCATTTAGCAGGATTCAGCTTCATGTTGTATCGATCCAGGATATCAAATGCTCCCTTGATATCCTGGAGGTGATCCTCAGCCTTTTTAGATTTCACCACCATATCATCGATATATACCTCCATGGTGTCCCCCAGTTTGTCTTTGAACATCATGTTTACCAATCTTTGGTATGTTGCACCTGCATTTTTCAAACCAAAAGGCATAGCTGTATAACAATAAATACCTGTTGGTGTCATGAAGGCAGTATCCTCCTGGTCAGAAAGCTCCATTTGGATCTGTTGAAATCCTGAGGATGCGTCCATGAAGGTCAGCATTTCATGCCCGATAGTGGCCTCTACCATTGCATCAATGTGGGGAAGAGGAAATGGGTCTTTAGGACAAGCTTTGTTCAAGTCTGTGTAGTCCACACAAACTCTCCATTTCCCATTTTTCTTCTGTACTACAACCACGTTTGCTAGCCACCTTGGGAACTTAACCTCTCTGATCATCCTGGACTTTAATAATCTTTCAACTTCCTCCTGGATAATCGTGTTTCGCTCAGGAGCAAACTTCCTTCTTTTTTGCTGCACAGGCTTGAATGATTTATCAATTCCAAGCTTGTGAGTGATAATATCTTTGGATATGCCTGTCATATCTTCATGCTTCCATGTAAACGTTGACATCCTGCATTTCAAAAAGTTAATTAATTGTTCTTCAATATCCTGAGGGATATTGGTCCCTACGAGCACCGAAATATCGGGATTATCCTGGTCCAGGATAATTTTCTTCACATCCTGCTCCGGATCCTCCATGATATCCTGGGCCCGCGTCTTTAATTGCTATGCTGCACTAGGTTTGGTTGAGGATTTCATCGAGGATGAGTAGCATTCTTTCGCCTCCTGCTGATCACTATCAACTTTGACAACTCCCCAAGGGGTAGGTATTTTGATGCATTGGTGATATGTTGATGGCACAGCCTTCATATCGTGAATCCACGGTCTTCCCAGTATGATGTTATAGCAGGATAGAGAATCCATCACACAGAAACGTTGTATCGAGTTGACTCCTTCAACGTATACTGGCAACTTTATCTCTCCCACTGTGTTTCTAGCCTCTCCACTGAACCCAACAAGCACGGTAGACTTTGAAGTGATATCCATTGGGGATACATTCATTCTCTTCAGAGTTTCTAGTTGGATTATGTTGACGGAGCTGCCATTATCAACCAATATCCTGCGTACAAAATGGTTAGCCACATATAACGTTATTACCAGAGCATCATGGTGAGGATCCTGGACAGTATCCCTGTCATCAGCATCAAAAGTGATCACTTTGTCAGTTGTGAGGGTAGTCATCCTGACAGGCTTGTCTCCCCTTTCGGCCTTAGCTTCCTTTGCATGTCTCTTTGCTGCCGAATACGAAGTCCCACAAATGTCGGATCCTCCCGAAATGAAGTTGATTATCTTGGCATCCGCGGGAGGTGATGCTGCTCGCTCAGGATCCTTCTCAGTATCCTGACCCTTATTCTTCTTTCTTCCTAAGAGATCTTTCAGATATCCCTTGCTTAGAAGATAGCTTATTTCTTTCCTTAGAGCAATGCAATCCTCGGTTACATGTCCGAAATCTTCGTGGAAAGCACACCATTTTGACTTATCTTTCCAATCAGCCTTTTGTTGATTCTTTCGAGGCCACCTAGCCTTGTCTCCTAGACCCTGCATGGCATACATCAATTCAGGAATGTTAACAGAAAAGCAATATTCAGACAACTCAGGATACTCTTTAGGATCCTCATCTTCGACAGCATTCACTCTCTTGTTTTCATTTCTACCATATGGCTTAGGCCGATATGACTTGAATGAGGATTCTGACTTCCTGTTAGTTGACTCATAAGTGTTAGATGAGTTCATCCTTTCTTGCATCTTCCTGTCATCTTCCAGACAGATATATCTCAAAGCCCTGTTACGAGCTTCGTCGAGATTCCTGCAGGGATTCATTACAAGATCCTGATAAAAATGAGAATCCTTTTGCAATCCCATCTTAAAAGCTTGCACAGCTGTTGCAACATCAAGATGTGGGATATCCAAGGATTCTCGACTGAATTTGTTCACATAATCCCTCAAGGATTCCAGAGGCCCTTGAGTTATCCTGTAAAGATCACTGGTTAGTTTCTCAAAACTCCGACTACAAGAAAATTGACTGTTAAATAAATTAACCAAATGAGCAAACGAAGTAATTGAGTGAGGAGGAACGTTTAACAGCCATTTTAAGGCTGATCCTGTTAGAGTAGAACCAAATCCCTTGCACAAGCACGCTTCATTGAGCTCTGGAGGGATAGGGTTAATCTCCATTCTTTCCCTATACTGAGCAATATGCTCTTCAGGATCCGTAGTCCCATCATAAAGCTTCATGTTGGGGGTTTGGAATCTCTTTGGGATCTCAGCATCACAGATAGGATATGCAAAACGAGATATCTTGTGGCTGTCTTGGGACACTTCCGGGATCGGCTGGACCACCCCAGGTACACTAGATACCATGTCCTTCAACTTCTGAAGTTCCCTAGTAAGTGCTGATGTTACACCTGTATCCTGCAAAGATCCACTATTGTTAGTAGCATGAGTATTATTATTATTTGACACGTTACCCGTTGGAGGATTTTGCCCATATCCTGAAGCATATCCTGAGCTCCTCATGGTTGACATCCTGACCGAGGAGGGTATTTCAGGAGTATGATTCTGAGGAAGGCTGGGCACAATATTCCCCCTGTTATCCTCAGTATACACAGCTGAACTAAAGTTCAACGTTCTGGGATATAACGGAGTGACATTATCCTCAGCAGATCTGCTCGAGCCAGACTTCAGGAGTTGTATTTCCCTTAAAAGCATTTGGTTTGTTTCCTGTTGCTGCCTCATTTGTTCCTGCACACTTCCAAATAAAGTAAGAATTTCATCATTAGAAGCTAGAACGGGAGAAGATTCCTGAACACTGCGAGTAGGGATAATATCCTGAGGTCGTGAAGAGGCTGGCATCCTTGGAGGAGGTGGTGGAAGCACCGAACCAGTAGTAGCAGAAGTCATAGCAGACACAGTAGAGGAACTCATGTTTGATCTTGAGGCCATTATGGACAATGTGGCAAAAAGTTTTGAAAATAGAAAGCCGATTAGCGATTTCACAAAAATTTTTAGTAAAGAGAGCACCACTTACCCCACGGTGGGCGCCAAATTGTTTTGGTCAAAAATTACCTAAGCAATTTAGTGATCAAATTAGTTAAGTGAGGTAGTGTGCTAGAAATATGTGTGAAAAATATGCTTGTTAAGTTATTTAGAAAATCAGTATTCAGGATACGGCTCAGGATATTGAGCTGTATCTACGATCAAACTATGAGCAAAAGTAAAGTAAACGACACAAGATGTACGAGGAAAGCCCTTGATCAATCTAGATCGCCGGCATAAAACCTCGGGAGCTGACAATCGCAGCTGCCTTTTTCTTCTTATTACTTCAAACGTCAGGATACAGTGCAGGATGTGGTGCGGATCGACTATGTGTTACAATGAAATTTGAATACAAGTGTAGTGTTTGCAATGAGCTAGAGAGTGAAAGTGTTCGAGAGTATCAGTGTAAAATTGTGTGCCTTAAACTGATCCGCCCCCATCTATTTATAGTAAAGATAATGTAACAAACTATCCTAAACTTCCGGGATCCAGCGAATATTCCCACTTGAACGTTGAGGACCAAGTCTTTCGGGTTCAACGGCTTCCTCATAATAAATACGCCCGAGTCTTGAGGAGAAGAAGTCCTGATGACCGTTAGTAACTTACAGCCATTAACCTGCACGTGTTTAATTTACTCAAACTCAGGATATCGCCCAAGATGTTAGCAATATCCCCGTTCAGCATCCTGGCCACAAACAAACAATTAAAAGCGGGATATTAGTCAGGATATATATATTCAGAAAATGACCCATAACACAAAGCATTTCTACTTTTTCCAAGATTTTTGAGTTATTATTTTGAACAAAAATTTGAAAAGGAAAATGTAAATTTGCTCAAACAAGGTGTTCATTGTCAAATAAAAAGCTTAACAAATGAAACATTTTCAAGGATGATGGCACCTATAAAAACAAAAGCAGAGGTGCCTGAGCAGAATTTAGCAGTTACAACTGCTCCTCAGACATCTGCTGCTGAGCCCACTGCTCCAGGTGATCAAAGCAGCACAACCACTGCTTTGAAACCCACACCTGACATCACCAAAAAGACCAAAAGAAAAACATCCAGAAAACCCACCAAAACCAAAACAAAGGCAACTCTGGAAGATGAGATCCCAGAGCAACTGCCAGTGATAACACAAAAGTCACCACAAACCACTGCTGCTACTTCCTCACAGCAGTTGGAAGAAAGATCTCAACCCATGCCTAAAACTCCTCCTGCATCCTCACAAAAGGATCAGGTTGTAAGCACAGGGACACCACAATATGAAGCTCTGAATCCACTCGGATCCATCTTCCTCAGTCCTGATCCCAAGGACATGTCTCTTTCAACTCCCATCCCCTCACCAATAATAATGCCACAATCCATGCTACCTTTGTTGCATGCAGCTGCTATAGCTCAGACACAAACCAGTTCCTCTCTATCACCTGTCACTGAGAGTATACCCCCACAGGTGACTGGGTCTGATGCTACTACTCCTGCTATCCCATCAACAATTGAGGAGGTTACACCCCCTGAGTTACAAGTAACTCTCGGTGGTAGTTCAAGTGGAGCAGCAACTACAACTGGTGGATCAACAGATCTTCAGTTGGACAGTTGTTTCATAAGTAAGACTCCCTTGAAGGAAATTTCTTCCATGGCAACTTCGGTAACCACTAGTGAGTTGGATCTAACCACTGGTACCATCAAAGGTTTATCGAGTGCTGAAGAAAGAAGTCCCCAGTACCAAGAACAAGGGGCATCAATGGGTGATTTTTGGGACCCTGTTCCTAAGTCACACATTGATATAACCACTGCTGGTGGGGATTCAGATGATCCTACTAAAGTAGGTGATGATTCAAAATATCAGGAATTGACGGACATAGTTGAAAAACTTGAAGATTCAGTTGCTGAAATAAAGAATATGGTGCAAGAGATTTTAAAAGCTCAAAAAGCACAAGCCACTGTTGTTCCTGCTCAAGCACCTGCACAACATGCATTTGCTGCAAATGAGCTTTGGAATATTTTCCAACCCATGCTTGAAAAACAGCAACAGATGGCTGATAAAAAGCATGCTATTCATGTACAAATGCTGACCAACATGGTGGAATCACGGTTTAAAGACACTCAAGCAGATATAAAGGCTATAAAGGCTAGCATTCAAAGCACCTCTGGCAAAGTTCCATCTTCCATATCATTTCTTGTTAACCCCCCTTCAGATAATGCCAAAAAGGGGGAGAATATCAAGCTGTTGGGAAAAATGAATAAGATGGGAATAGAACATGGCCTTTGTATTGAGCCTGAAAAAGAAAAAGAAAAAGAAACGCAGGTCTCAAAACCTGTTAGTCAAACAGCTGATACACCAGTAGTTACAAAAACTGCTGTCAGTAGCCAAACAGCTGCCATGTCATCAACACAAACACCTTCAACACACACTACTCAATCACAAACCACAACCACTGTTCCACCATCATCATTATCTACAATCATATCACCACCACTGCCTCCTGCCATAAAGCAGAAGACAGCAGATGTTACAACATCTGCTGTAATGACAACAGTGATTGAAACACCAGTTGTTTCAACCATTGTCAGTCAATCACAATCACAAACCACTGCTATCCAATCTCAAACCATGGATTCACCCAAAACATCATCTGCCCCTTCTTAATTAAAAAGGAGAAGGAATCTCATATCAGATGATGATTCACCACCACCATCAAAAACTACCTCACCACTTCCATCTCCTGCTCAAAAGCAGAAGACAACTGCTGACATATCAGCAGTTGTAATGACAACAGATGTTGAGACACCAGTTGTTTCAACAGCTGTTAGTCAGTCATCCACCACTGCTCTCACATTTCCTACTTCACAACCAAAGCTCTTCAACAGAAAAAGAAAGCCAATCCCTGCCGATGAGGGTATACATGATCCTAATGCTGCACAACATCCACTGGAACTTGAAGCTATCAAAAATGAGATGAGGCAATTCTATACAGAAGAAGATCCTTCAAAAAGAAGATTCTCCTCACTCATAGGCTACATGCCACCAGATGATATGGATGACTACCTCAAAATCAAGGCAAGGCAAGCTAAACTAAGAGCTAAAGTTGAGAGTGAACGTGAACGTTTAAGCGAAGATGGCATTGCTAAAAGACTGGAGTTCTACTTCACAAAAGTAAAGCAGATAGAAGAGTTTTCACAAGACCTAATCAAAGAAAAGGCTGATCAAAAGAAAAAGTTAGGAAAACAATATCTAGCCTACATCATGAAAGAGAAGTTCTATCCTGCTAAAGAACAACAGTTCGAAGAATGGCTAATAGTCGCTCTAAAGCATGAGGCAGAAAGGATTGAGAAAATCAAGAATGATCCTACAAAGAAGAAGAATGCTCCAAACTGGAGAAAATACAAAAAGCTCATCGCTGACCTAACTGCTAAGTATAAAAGAAAGAAAAAGGAGCTGGTGGATGCAAAAATGGATACTGCTGAAGCCATATCAAAATGGTCAAAACAGCAGACTGATGAAGCCTATGAAAGGCTAAAGAAAAGAAAGATAACTGTTTCAAGCACCTCAAAGAAGCATGAACAAAGAATGAAGCTTGAACAGCAGATAGAAAACCTCAAAACACTGTTCCGGTCTACTTTTCTGACAAACCAAGAAGAAAAGGAACAGTTGACCAGTGAAGAGGTGAAAGAAAAGGAGGTTGAGTACTTCACAGAATCCATCATGAAAATGGGTCTAAAAGAAGAAAGCTCAGAAAAACTTCAAAACCTTTTTAAAAGGATGTTAACCAAACCTGCATCACCAAACACTTCAACAGACATGACAGACATTGAAAGGCAGGAGCTGATTGAAAGAGAAACTGCAGAAGATATAGCTGCAGCAAATGATGTCATTGAAATGGCTTTCAAAAGAATGTCTGAAAGTCTGCAAGTTTTCTCAAGGCCAATATCTCAAAGCTCATCTTCAAATAAATCTCTCCCAAGAAATCCATTGGGTTTAAAAGTACTAAAGTGGCTCTCTGATCAAAAGACCCACGTATTAACTCTGGTCAGATCCAATGGAAAGGTGAAGTATATATCAAGGAAAGAAGCACTAGGCCTTAGTGTTCAAGATTTGCAGGATCTCCTTGAACTTACACTGTGCCGGGATGAAGATGATATAAGTTCCAGAGACTTTGAAGCAGATTTTAAAAGAGAAGCAAAGGAACTTTTGATGAGGAATAAAGATCCAGAATAATGAATGGTTTTGGCATTATCTGTTCCAAGGGGAGATTGTTGGGATTGAACCCTACCAGAGGAACAGATGATGTAAAGCCAAAACCAGGTCACAACAGTGGATTCACAATAAGCAGACGTTTACACTAAGCTCTCCCCTTGACAGTGGTTATCTATCTGCTGATACACTCTAAGTACTGCTTTGAAGAACAACTGATAAACCAAACACTGATGAAATAGCTAAAGATTGCTAAAAGGCAAACACTGAGCTCTATCTACTGCTGTCTCTTAAGTACTGCTGAAGACCTAAACACTGCTCATTCAAAGACTGATCACCTTTTGAAGAAAGCACTGATGATTAAGTAATCAGTGCTTAGGCCACAACAGTGGAACGTGAACAGTGTTAGACTTGTTTTGTATTTTATTATCAATCAGTTGTTAAACATCAGTATTTTGTATAGACCAGTGTTTATAGTTTGTTAGGCTGTTAGATGTCACTATCATGGTGACGTCAGCTAAGGTACATTAGTAGTTTAGTTTGCCTATAAATATGACAGTACTCTGTACTGTTATACTTGATTCGTTTTGAGAGAGTTCTTCTCCTCAATTCAATCCTTTCATCTTGTGCAACCAACTCTGAAGTATCAGGCTGAGGGGGAGTTTAGTCTGTAAGCTTGCATTGTAACCTTTTGCTTTTGATGTAATCTTTCGACTCTATGAAAAGCAATTGTTTATCAAACTATATTCTTCTTTGATTGTGTTTACAAAGTTTGTTATTCATTTCCGCTGCACTTAAAACTGTTCATATCTATTTGATTATAAAATTTACACAAACTAGCACAATCATGTGAGCCTCCGATCCTAACAACTTTTGATTTGATTAGACGTTGAGGATAAACCGATACTGTGTCCTTGGACGACCTCGGTATCTTGCCAACACTATACTACGCTCACGATGGGTGCACTTGCCCATATGTGTGTTTGGTGTTAGTAAAATATCATGTTTTATAAATTTAAAACTTGGCTAACGTGTAAAAAAGGGGTTAAAATATACTTAAATATATATCACACCACACGCGCATCAAGTTTTTGGCGCCGTTGCCGGGGACACAAGGATTTTAAGAAAGTTAGGAATCAACGGCTGAATCGTTTTTCTTATTTTTCTATTTTTTTAGGATTTTTCTTAATTTTTCAGCTTCTGCAGAACTCAGCACGGCCGTTCCCACTGAACACGCCCCGTGCCCAATCATTGGAACTGGCAATCCTGTTTTAAGTCAGACAGTAAGCTGAACACGGGGCCGTGCCCACTCAACACGCCGCGTGCCCAAGATTCAGTTACTGAAAACAGAACCGTAAGATCCCGACGGTTGGTAATTTCTGACACAAACATGAGTGATACTGATAATTTTTACTTTCGACACTCTTATGGTACGTGGTGTCAAATATGTGGCAGCTCCCATAAAGAATTAGAATGCTATTTTCTAAATTATAAGCCCCACTATATAGACCCATCGTTTTCCCGTATCCTTAAGAGGGGCGGAAGTAAAAATAATCCCTATCTCTCCCTCGAATGCTCTCAACCGGATCTTCTAGGAGAAATGCTTCTTGATGAACTATTTCAATTGGAAGATCTAATTCTTAATTGGTTAAAAGAACTTAGGATAGATTTCAATAATCTATCTCAAGACAATAACCAAGAAGAGTTGTTGGGATCGCATTCAAACAACTTCGTTGTTCCCAACGATACCTCTAACTCTAGTGAGGACTCGAGCGATAAGGACTCCCCATCGACTTCGTTTGATGCATACATAGACCTGAGCGATTCGGCATACACCTTCTTTAACGAGAGCCAGGGAAAGGGTTGGACTTGTCCACCTACATATAGCATAGGAATCACCCTCACCGACAACCTCTTGCGTTCTCGTCTTAATCTAGAGCAATTAAGGTATCTTAGGCACTTTGGAGTTGTTCCATCTGTTGGACTCTATATGCCCAAGACACATATTAAATTGATGTGGCTAGTACGTTATGATCCAAGTCGAGTCATACCCAATAACAAGCTAGACAAACACTTATAAAATTTATTTATGATATGATCAAACAAATAAATATTAACACTTATAATATTTGGAAATTGGTTTTCTAAATAATTGCACTTGAGAAACTAATAAATTATATGGATAATTTATTTTTGAGAGAATATTTTATTGTGTTATTTAATGGGTTAAATAACATTTAAAATGTTGTGATGTGTTGCATAAGTCTTGTAACATATTGTGTTATATTTATAAAAGTTATAAATAAATACAAGACTAAAATTTAAATCAAGATTTTGAAATTAATGGTGGGAAAAGCATTTAATGGCCAACCCATTTATGTCTTCCCAAGGTGGGTTTCCACCACTTAAAATGCATGCAATACATCTTTACCAAGAGACATTAAATGAAGATTCTCTCTCCTACTTTCTCTTACTTATTTAAAGTTGCAAAGCTCCATAAACGTGTCTAATAATTAATTCAACCAAGAGAAGTTTTCCAAGGAGTTTTAACTTTAAATATGAGAGATGAACTTGAAAGAAAAACACTAGAGAATGCTCTCTAAAAATCGGCCAAGATGGGTCTTTCAAAAGAGTTTTAAAGTTTGAAATATCAAGTGCAAGAACTCCATAATATTCTTTATAATTTTCGGCCATGTATGGTTGATCAAGAGGGAATATTCAAGCGAGTTACAAGTGTAAAATCCTAGCTAAAATCTAAGTGTTTGTTGGAAGGCTTGGGGTATACGAGCTTGAGGTATTCTACACTTGAAGACTACCATTCAAGAAGCATCATCTTCTTCATATCTTTTACTCCTTGGAAGGTAGTATTCTTGAAACACCCTATGGTTGTGTTTTATTTTTTTTGATAGCATGCATGTTCATATATGGATCCGGGGATTGGGTTTTACATATAAAATGAGTTTTATATCTTGTAATTAACATGTTTTAAATAATCTTTCCGCTGCGTTTTTATTTTATAAGGATAAAATAACTTTGATAAACATGTGAAAAACCCAACAATGGCATCTAGAGCCGCTTATATGAGTGCATGCTTCAATAGATTAAAATTTTCGGGTTTGGTTAAAACCCTATGGCCGAAATTTTAAGCATGGTTATCCCTTTTGTTTTTCAAGATTATTTTCTTACATGCATAAAAGTATCTTGAAAAATTATGTCATATGGATGATTTGTTTGTTTGGACAAAAACCCACTTTTTCGGTTTTTCATTCTTGACCGAAAATGTAGGTTATAAAAAGGGAACCATTTTTTATTCTTGGATTTTATATATGTGGATATATATTTTGGTGTTCATAACCTAGCCATGACCTTGTGTTTGAATATGTTGAATATTTATGTTTCTGATTTGTATTTAATTATTTCAATGGGTTGTAATAATTATTTATCTTTGTTCTTACATTTGTAAAATATGTAATTTATTTATTTTCATTTGGTATGTAAATAAATAGATTAGGTGCATTTTATTTTTACTAGAAAAATGTATTAGGATATTTTTTTTGTAAAAGAAGATGCACACAAAATTGTGTTTTTGGTTTTGGCCAATTTCGGGCCTAAAGGACTTCATAGTTCCTAACGGGATTTTAGCCCAATAACCAAAACACATTTTTGAAGTCCAAAGGAGTTTGGAGCTGAATTTAAAGAAATTTTGGAAGCCCAAAGAATGTGAAGAAATCACAACACAAGAAGAAGACTTGAAGCATTTGGATGCGGGATCAAGTGGGAGTTCAACGACACATTATTTGTGTCAATATTCAACCCTTAGGAAGGACCTTTTGGCACACTTGTTTCGGCTAACAAGTGTTGTCAAAAATAGTTGGCTATGGTTATGCACCTATTGTTATGTATGTTGTGCTTGTGTGGTTGCTTATTTATGTTGTTTGGATGATATGTTGATATGCATGCTTAACAAACTAATAATCAACAACAAACTTAAAATTGGTTCTTTTAAAAATCATTGAAATTGGTTAATAAAAGGTTATTAAAAAAATTAATGATTTTTATAATAAAATGGGTTTTATTAAAAAGAACCTTGAAAACTTGTTTTCACTAAAGTACCAAGGATTTAAATGCATGCAAATGTATGGTACATTAAGTTTTCAAAACTAGAATTTTGAAAACTCAAAAAATCCCTTTTATAAAGCAAGTCATACACCATCCTTTTATACAACACTCGAATCACTTGGGAACTCTTTTGTGGGATAAAGGTCACCTAACCACATTTGAGAGAACTTGTATGTTTGAGGTGGGTTTACCATGTTTGTGGGATAAGGGTCACCTAACCACTTATGTGTATAAACTCACATGTGTGTGTAAGTTGGACGACTTGATTTGGAAACCATGAACTTAGGGTCACCAAAGCATGGCGAACAAAAGGTGTTGATGGGATTAAACATGCCAACTAAACATAAAGATGTTTAACCGATCCCATATGGCTAGAAGTTGCAAAGAGTTGCAATTGTCAAACGTTGACTACCTTGTTAATTTAAATAGAGGGATAAAGGTCACCTAACCAATATTTAAATGTAACGTTGGATTCTAGATTTTAATTATTAATTGTCTATGAGACATAAAAGGGTATTAATGATTAAAATATAATAATATCGAAAATACTAAAATTGAACTTTGTAAAATTTTGTAGATGGTCGCTAACAATATTACCCAAACCGTCCTTAACCTATCACTAAGAACCATCCTTGAAAATGATCGTATCAAACATAACACTTCATGGATTAATATCGAAATTTAAGAATTGTTCTCAAGTAAGAGAAGACATCCTATGTGTTGAACGATCATATTCCCGATGAACCTCTTATGGAAGATAAGGATGGCTATAACGATTGGACTAAGTATACCGAGGATACTATACAAGCCTCTTGCCTCATGATTAGGAATTATAATTCCTGACATTCAAAAGGATTTTGAACGTCATGAGCAAACGACATGATTACCCAATTGAAGGAAATGTTCCTACAATATGCAAGGGTAGAACGCTTCGAGCGCTTCATACATGTCGAATGGAGGAAACCCAATCGATCTCATCTTATGTCTTTAAGATGAAAAGCTACATTGATCGCCTCGAAAGGCTAAATATGGGTAAAAGGGCTTTATCCATTCAAAACGATCAATGAGGGTGGCAACAAGAAAGGGCATCACCCCGACACCAAAGCAAATGCTGCAAATGGTAACGAGAAATTCAAAGGGAAAGAAAAGAAAGACTAAAGCGCAACCACCGAAACCGAAAGAAAAGAAGGCAAAGCTTGCCATGAACGATCCATACTTTGAGTATGGTAAGATAGAACATTGGAAAAGAATTGTCCAACCTATCTCAAGGAGTTGAAAACCAAGAGGGATGCTAGGCAAACCTCGGGTACAATCTTTATAAATCATATTGACCATAATGTTATTTCTTCAAACACATGGGTATTAGATATCGGATGTGGAACTCATGTTTGCAATTTGTTGCAAAGGGTTCAAAAGAAATAAGCAATACAAAAGGGAGACATTAGTCTCTTCATAGGCAATGGAATGAAAGTTCAAATTGAAGCCCTAGAAGACTATGTTTTGTAACTTCCAAATGGTTTGGAAATTGTTTTAAAAATGTTTTGAATGCTCCTAGTTTGACTAGGAACATTATTCAAGTTTCCCTTATAAGACAATATGGGTTTGATTTAATTTTTGTAAACAATGACATTTATATTTTGATGAATGACATGTTTTACTTTAAAGCTAAGCTTTCAAATGGTATTTATGAATTGGTTCATAATAATACATCATTTGATAGTTAAATGTACCAAACAATCCCCAAGAAACTCAAAATGGATTTGAGTAAGACCTATCTTTGGCATTATCACCTTGGTCATATAAAAAGATGTCGCATGTAAACACTTCGAAAGAACTTTCTTTTGGAAACAAATGAAATTGGTTCATTTGATACATGGGAATCTTGTTTACAAGGTAAAATGACCAAGTAATCCCTTAGTGGGAAAGGCAAAAGATTTATTAGGTATCATACATTTGGATGTATGTGATCCTTTTAAGCCAATCACTAGGAATGGTGAAAGATGCTTCATTACTTTTACCAACAACTATAGTAGTTGTGGTTTTGTGTACTTGACACAAAGATGAAGTTTTGAAACGTTCAAAATATTCAAAAGTGAAGTAGAAACTCAACTCAATTAAAGTTCTTCGTTACGATAGAGGAGGAATCGAACTCTATTGGATATTGTTCGATCTATGATGACTATGAGCGCATTATCTCTCTCATTTTAGGGTTACGCTTTGCTCTCCCCTGCCCATACATTCAATGTGGCCCAAACCAAGAAAGTGGATAAGACACCTTTTGAAATATAGCATGGATGGGCTCCATCATTATCATATTTGAAGGTATGAGGTTGTGAAGCTTATGTTGAGCTATGCACCTCAAACAATTAGAAGTACGATCCACTAAGTGTATCTTTGTAGGATATCCTAAAGATGGTATAGGATATTATTTCTACGATCAAACAGAGCAAAAGGTATTTGTTGCTCGAAAGGCTGAGTTCTTGAAAGCTAAGTTCCTTGTGGAAGGAATTAGTAGAACAGTGGAACTTGATGAGGATCAAGAACCACAAGCCGATACACGTTTGGTTGATACTAGCACTCAACAAGAGGTTGTTGGAAATGATCAAGTGGTTGATCAATACACACACAACGTTCGCAGATATGGTAGAAATAGTAGTCCACCTGAAAGATATGGATTTTTCATAGATGGATACTACATGGTAGATTCGGGTGAACCTACCACATACCATGATCCAATGTCAAAATCTGATTGTGACAAATGGCTTGAAGCCATGAACGTAGAGATGCAATCCATGTAAGACAACCAAGTATGGGAGTTGGTTATACTACCTCTTAACTCCAAAGTGGTTGGAAGTAAGTGAGGTTTTCAGGAAGAAAACCGATATGCATGGTAACTTGGATACTTATAAAGCGAGACTTATAGCAATAGGTTTCAATCAAACTCAAGGGGTTGATTATGATGAGACCTTCTCCCCAGTGGCGATGCTAAAGTCAATTAGGATATTATTTGCCATACCTGCATAATATGATTATGAGATTTGGCAAATGGATGTCAAAATGGCTTTCCTTAATGAACATCTTGAGGAAGATGTCTATATGGATAAGCCTGAAGGTTTTGTAGATCCAAAACATCCTAACAAAGTATGCAAGATAAAGAAATCAATCTATGGATTGAAACAAGCATCTAGAAGATGGAATCACCGTTTTGATGAAGAGATTAGGGAATATGGATTCATCAAGAACGGCGATGAAGCTTGTGTGTATAACAAGGCTAGTGGGAGTATTATTACTTTCTTAGTATTAAATGTCGATTGACATTCTGCTATTTGAAAATGACATTCCAACCATGGAAGGTGTAAAAACCTGGCTTGAAAGTTGTTTTTCCATTAAGGATCTTGGTGAAGCCACCTATATTTTAGGAATAAAGATCTATAGGGATAGATCAAGGCGCTTGATAGGTTTAAACCAAAGTGCATACATTCACAAAGTCTTGAAAAGGTTCAAGATAGAGAACTCTATGAAACGTTTGGTACCTATTCAAAGAGGGGACAATATTGAATGTGTTTCAATGTCCAAGCTCAAAGAATGAGCAGGAAAGAATAAAAGGAATCCCATATGCGTCAGCTATAGGATTCATTATGTATGTAATGATATGCACTAGACCGGACATGTCATGCGCTTTAAGCATGACGAGAAGATACCAGCGAAATCCAAGTAACGGTCATTGGATGATTGTTAAAAGTATATTGAAATACCTTAGATGGACTAAGGACATGTTTCTAATATATGGATCTGGTGAGGAAGAACTCGTTCTAAAGGGTTACAGGGATACGAGTTTCGGGATTCGTTGTAAAGAGTTGCATGGATACGAGTTTCCAAACTGATCGAGATGGTTCTCGATCACAGTTAGGGTAGCATTGTCCACTATAGAATCAGAATACATCGCCGCTTCATTGATCGAGATAATTCATATGGATCTGCCACTTGAATTATTGCCGATCTAGGGGTAGTCCCTACCATTCAGGACCCCTAGAGATCTTTGTGATAACGATGGTGCGATTGCTCAAATCAAGAAGCCTCGTGCACATCAAAAGTATAGGCACATTGAGCAGAGTTTCAACTACATAAGGGATGAAGTTGAAAAGGAAAGATATGTATTCGCAAAGTTCACATTGATCAAAATATTGCGGATGCACTCACAAAGCTCCTTGAACAGGCAAAGCATGAAGGATCATACTTGTGCCTTAGGACTTCGAAATTCTAGTGATTGGATTTGATCTATTTTGTATTTGGATATTGGAATAATTGTTTCTATAACTCTTTATGGTATGTTGATTTATGTTCCATTTTAGCATGTTTAAATCCATGAATAAGTTTCTTATTCTAAATGTCCGTAGTCGATCATACTTGTGGGAACAATTATGAATGTAAGACTATTGTGAACTTGGATTGGTGGATATTCATTAGGAATGAATATAGAGCAAAGTGTTGATGCCAAAGTTTATAGATATTTGTGGGACACAAATATTGGACTGACTCGCTCTCAAATATTATTGCATGGAATCATTTGTGATTGATCATAAGTAAATTTGAGTAAAGGAGAATATCATAGTATCCTCTGACCTGAGATACATATTGGGTCTTGATATTCACCAAATATTATGCCTTGACTTATTTCTTCGCTGTCAGGACAATACATAAGGCTAAGCTCAGGTGTGGTACAAGGTGATTGTGAGAGACGTATGTAGTCAAGAAGGGATTTGTTCCTCTTATTCGTTGAGAGTAAGATGTCTAAGGCCTGCTAAAGTTAAATCAACAGAGAGTGATCACTCTATGTCTCTGGATTTGACATGACATCTGCAACAAAGGGATAAATGATAGATTCACCTAAATCACGTTCAAGTAAGGGACTTGAAGGGGATGATGTTATTGAATGGGACATATAGTCATACGTATTAGGGGTAGTAAACCGTAGTTAGGCGTTATTTACTACTTGCATCAATCTTCTATGTATCTTGTGCAAGTGGGAGATTGTTGGACTCTGTATGCCCAAGACACATATTAAATTGATGTGGCTAGTACGTTATGATCCAAGTCGAGTCATACCCAATAACAAGCTAGACAAACACTTAGAATATTTATTTATACGATCAAACAAATAAATATTAACACTTATAATATTTGGAAATTGGTTTTCTAAATAATTGCACTTGAGAAACTAATAAATTATATGGATACTTTATTTTTGAGAGAATATTTTATGGTGTTATTTAATGGGTTAAATAACATTTAAAATGTTGTGATGTGTTGCATAAGTCTTGTAACATATTGTGTTATATTTATAAAAGTTATAAATAAATACAAGACTAAAATTTAAATCAAGATTTTAAAATTAATGGTGGGAAAAGCATTTAATGGCCAGCCCATTTATGGCTTCCCAAGGTGGGTTTCCACCACTTAAAATGCAGGCAATACATCTTTACCAAGAGACATTAAATGCTGATTCTCTCTCCTACTTTCTCTTACTTATTTAAAGTTGCAAAGCTCCATAAACTTGTCTAATAATTAATTCAGCCAAGAGAAGTTTTCCAAGGAGTTTTAACTTTAAATATGAGAGATGAACTTGAAAGAAAAACACTAGAGAATGCTCTCTAAAAATCGGCCAAGATGGGTCTTTCAAAAGAGTTTTCAAGTTTGAAATATCAAGTGCAAGAACTCCATAATATTCTTTATAATTTTTGGCCATGTATGGTTGATCAAGAGGGAATATTCAAGCGAGTTACAAGTGTAAAATCCTAGCTAAAATCTAAGTGTTTGTTGGAAGGCTTGGGGTATACGAGCTTGAGGTATTCTACACTTGAAGACTACCATTCAAGAAGCACCATCTTCTTCATATCTTTTACTCCTTGGAAGGTAGTATTCTTGAAACACCCTATAGTTGTGTTTTTTTTTTTGATAGCATGCATGTTCATATATGGATCCGGGGATTGGGTTTTACATATTAAATGAGTTTTATATCTTGTAATTAACATGTTTTAAATAATCTTTCTGCTGCGTTTTTATTTTATAAGGATAAAATAACTTTGATAAATATGTGAAAAACCCAACACCATCCAGTAAGGAACCGCCCGATCCGGAATAGTTCCTTAAAAATAGACAAACTCCTTAAAACAGCTTCTAGACACGGGGCCGTGTCCAGGTCAACACGCCCCCGTGTCCACCCAAAGATTCCCGTCTGATTTCGTGTCAGAATACGGACAAAGTATGTCAGGATTCCACCTGCACACGGGGCCGTGTCCAGCCGACACGGGGCCGTGTGCAGCATGCTGTCATTTTCTATAAATGTAGCAAGATTCCTGCACATATGGACCACTCCAAAGACAAAGATCTGGTGGATCTTCCCACATACCATCCTAGGTATATTCTAAAGAAGGTTCCCAACAACCATCTTGTCTTTTCCACTTTTATCCATTACCTTCTTCTTCAATTTCTCTTAACACCTCCATTAGAGCTTGAAATCTCCATAATTCCAAGCCTTATTGAGATGTTTGTTAGATTTTTATTCAAGGAATCTTGTCAAAAATAAGTTCTACAACAATGTTTTAAGTTGTTTCTTCTTAAAAACGTTTTAAAAATCACAAAAACAAATTAAAACCCCAAGATTCCTTGTTCCAAAAAATCTGCAGACATCTGAACACGGGGCCGTGCTCATTGAGCACGTGGCCGTGTCCGAGGTGCTGTTTACATAAAATTGAGCTCTTTTCGGTATGTCTTCTTAGAATGGCGAGCAGAAATAGCGGAACATCTTCATCGCACTCTAGGAACAACCGACAAGGAAGAAGGTCATCAACGGTTGAAGATTCTCTTGTAAATTATGTTTACGCTTTAAGAGAGGCCATTGATGAAATAACAGGAGTGGAAGAAGCATTGGTCGACCGTATCAATCATTTGACGGTGGGACTAGAGGGATGTCTTTGAGAGGTCAACCTTTTGCACCAAAGGTTGAACATTCTCGCTTCTCCTCCTTTGGTTCCAATCATTACCCAATGGGCATGGAATGTGGTTCCCGAAGTCATCATACCAGCCGAATGGTACGCCATGCATCCAGAGCCCCCTCGGGACTACTACAAGGGGTTCCAGTTGGTGTCGCTCCTCCTCCACAAGATGTTGAGGAGAATGACGCCACCTTCTTCCTCCCTAGAGAGATAAAAGAATGGCTTTAATACCCCTCGGCTCGGAGTTCTACAAAGCTTTTAGATACCGGAAAACTATTTAAAGAAATTTGGTTCTTATTGTACTCGTAGATCTCCATAGGATGATTTTACTTATCACTTGACCTATCTAATTTAGGACCCTTTAATTTTATTTTCTGCTTTGTTTTAGGATTATTATGTAATTCTCTCTATGACTTAATGAATGACGGTTTTAGCCAATTTGGTGTTTGGATGATGTTGTAATGGATAAAACACACTCGGGATGGCGAAAGATAACAAGGGAAACTTGGACCAGCACCCCATGCACGAAAACAGGGCCATCCGACAAATTTTTCTTCATTACAGCAAGTTCAGCACGGGCCGTGTCCACCTAACACGGCCCTGTGCTGCACAGTCTGCAGAAAATGCCCAGTTCAGGTAAACTGGACATGGGCCGTGTTCACCCAACACGGCCCCCGTGTCCAGGCTTCTGTTTCTTTTTACAACTTTTTGTTACTGGCGACTGAACACGGGGCCGTGCCCGGACACCATGGGGCCGTGTCCAGACGCCCAGTAACATAAAATTTTGCTTTTTCACACCTTTTTACACATTCAATCAACCTAAAAACTTATTTTTGGGACACATTGAGGACAATGTGTAATTTAAGTGTGGGGGGGGGGGGGGGGGATGCTAAAACTTTGAATCTTGCAAGTCCTAATTACAAGCCTTACACAAAACTCTATTGGAACCGCTAATCACCCCAATTTTTTTTCAAAAATTTTCAATTTTTTTTTACTTGTCTAGGTTTAATTTGGGAGTTTCAAATTCTATAAAGGTTATATTTTTACAAATTTACAACCGATAGCTTCGTGATAAAAAGAACCAACATAAGAAAATTATGAAAAGACATGACAAGTTTAGTTAAAATTTGATTATATATACTTGATCACATAAAAACCCATTCCCACAAAAGTGAGTTTTGAGCCTTTATTGAGCATACAAATACATATCTTTAAACTAAATGCTCATTTTTCGTTTCATGTGTGAATAGCCGCTTGGTTCTTACAACTCTAGAACTTGCCACGATGATACATTCCCGGTCCTTACCAACTTAAACCCGAGTAAGTAAATGATGGAGGCATTAGGACTAACCCTTTTTATTTCTACACCATTTTTTTTACCACCTACCCAAAATCCCCCTAGTTAACCCCATTGAGCCTAAACCTTTTCATTTCTTAACCCAAACCAAAAACCCTTTCACCCACCAAAACTTTTTTTTTTGTTTTAACCCTTTGTTTTAGTAACAAGCTCGGTTTTTCGTATTACTTTTGAAAAAAAAAATGTTGATGATGAAGCAAAAGAAATAAACAAGCAAGTTCATCAAAAATAACTTTGTTTGAATAATGGCTTCATCAAAAATAAAAATTGCAAAAAAATAAAAAGTCTTACGAAAACCGATGTTTTTACGCTTTTCTCCCTTTTCTACTAACCACTAACCCAACCACCTACCTTTAACCCAAGCCTAACCCTTCACCCAAAAGTCCTCTTGATATTTACAAAGGTTTATAGTTAAAAAGGAGGATGATTGATTGCTTGGCAAGCCTATGATAGGAGTAAGTTCCATGCCGCTCTCGAGTGATTCACTAAAATACATCTTCGGCCGAGTGTTGAGTGATCCCCCGTGAGGTATGTGAACTTGTATATAAATAAAATTTTAAAAAGGCATGTTATGCCCTAATAAGTAATTTATCTTATGAAAAGTTTTAAATAAATCATGACGAATAGGATTGTAAATAAATAAAAATAAAAACTTAATAAAGAATCTTGGAAATCCCGACACTCTATGACAAGCCCAAAAACCTTCTCTTCTACCCATTTCATTTGGGAGTGTAAAGCCACATTATAAAGAGTTTTGCTTGAGGACAAGCAAAGATTCAAGTGTGGGGGTATTTGATGTGTGCAAAATGCAACATACAAATTACATCAATTGAGGCATAAAACTAACCATTTTTTAGTACTAATGTTGGAAAACGTGTGTTTTTGTCTTCCTTTTGTATTTTCAGGATTAAATGAGTTCAAATTAACAAAAGAAGCAAAAAGGCAGCTAAATCTAACATAAATACAAGAAAAGGAACAAACGTGGCATGCCCGACCTCACCGACAGCATCTTCCCAAGCAAAACAACACGCCCCGTGCTCAGTGAACACGGGGGTGTGCCCAAGTGCTAGCATAAAAGAAAAAGCTATAGAAGCTTATATCGCCCACCACGGGGCCGTGCTCAGCGGACACGGGGCCGTGGTCAACTATAAGATTCGCAGAATTCAGGCAAATCTTGATAGTACAGATATGCTTCTGCACATCGGGGCGTGCCCAGCGGACATGGGGGTGTGGTCAACTAATGCAGACAAAATGCAATTAATGAAGACAGAGAAGAGGATGGACACGGGGCCGTGCCCACTGGACACGGGGCCGTGCCCGAGCTACTGTTCAGGCTATAAATAGGGTTGCTTGGCTCATTTGCAAACCATCCCTTGGCACACCACCTCTCTCATACTTCACCCACCACCACCATAACACCATCATCCACCACCATCATCCATTGTCTATCATAGAGTGTGTGAGTCGTCTCATGATCCAAGATTGATCGTAAGAGTTCTTGACAATCAAAGGCCATGTTTGCCTAAGTCTCTTACATCACTTGGTGAAGACAGGTGTCTAGTGTAATACTTTTTTTTAATCTTTTCGCACTTTTTACTTGGTTATGTATTAATGACTTTAATAACTAGTTTCTTATGTTAAAGGTGATTCTTCCTTATCGTTTGTCCGTGGTGTCTTGGCATTATTTTACCGTCTATATAAAATAAAAGATTTTCACCATTCATATCTCCACGGTCTATATGGAGGTATGTTGGCTAGCTGGTCGGGGGTTAAGGGAATGGTTTGGTAAGAGTCTTGCCTTGTTCAGTGTATAGATCCTGCAAGGACCTGGGTCAAATTTAGTAGGACCTTCTTCAATACCCACCGGTATTGGATGGCGGGGGTCCAAACTCTTTGATCCCCTCATATGTAAGCTACTATTAATACTTTAACCCGGCTACTTAGGACTGTATCCCTGCTGACTCAGACTACTTAGCCGAGGGTAACGTCACCTTCAAAAGAGGGGCATACCATAATATGCATTAATAACTTAATTAATTATCTTTCAATAATCCGACCCTTTAGGATTGTATCCTTGCTGACTCAAACTACTGGGTTGAGGGTAACGTCACCTTCAAAAGAGGGGCCTACTACAATAACTAAGATAATCTCTTAAAAAGTGCAAAAGTACAGAAATAATCAAAGGTTACACTAAACACGAGTCGGAGCCAAGTGATTCATCTTGTCTATCTGTTTTATTTTTATTTTTATTTTTCAGCATTTTAGTTAGTTTTTATTTTTCTACTTTAAAACCTTTTTCTAAACTTTTGATTTGATTAGACGTTGAGGATAAACCGGTACTAAAAGCTCTTGTGTCCTTGGACGACCTCGGTATCTTGCCAACATTATACTACGCTCACGATGGGTGCACTTGCCCATATGTGTGTTTGGTGTTAGTAATATATCATGTTTTATAAATTTAAAACTTGGCTAACGTGTAAAAAGGGGTTAAATATACTTAAATATATATCACACCACACGCGCATCCGTGAATCAAGAAGAATCTGCATACTGGATCCAATGTGGCTGGTTAACTGCTCAAAGAAAGACATTGATTGCTTGTTTTATAACAAGATTGTGTACGAGAAGCGAGACAAAGTGCAAGCAATGCAATATCAGAAGATTGTGCATGTGTGCTTTGCTTAAGACATCAACTCCGGCAGGTATTGGAAGTCTAAATGGAGAGACTTAGAGATTGATGAATTCCTGAAGAAGTACAAGCGTGAACAGAGATTCAAGGCAATAGCTGAGAAAGCAGCAAAGCTTGGAAAGTTTAAACTGATGAGACCACCGCCAACAGATCAAACACCGCCGATTGAAAAGGAAGAAGACGTAAGAGAAAGGACTGAAGACTATGCTGGAAGGAACTACATCTACATCCAAGGGGGAGTCTGTTAGTTCATATATCTATAGCTTCCGTCAGCATTGAGTCTTATTTTGTACTGTATATGTCTTTTGTGTATTTGTATGTAATTGTATGTATGTGTGTAGAACGACAACTCAGGGAACGGTTTTGTTTATGTAAAAGTGATGTCCGAAGGTTGGCTAGTGTCACCGGCCATCCGATCGGATTGCCACCCGATCGGATTACCACCCGATCGGACATCACTTATCACTTCCCTGAGTTTGCCTATAAATACCCAGCTTGGGTTAGTCATTTAGAACTTTTGCTCATTCTGTAATAAGACTCTGTCAAGTCTGATTCTCTACCGGTTCTTGTGTACTTTCATATCAATCTAATAGAAGATCAGACGAATTTAATCATTGAATACGTTGTTGTGATTCTATGACTTGATCTATGGATTCCGCACATTGATCGAGGTCAATTCATCCACGTTCCAGAGGAACAGATCCTGATCCAAAGGCCTAACATTCCCCATTATCTCCCTCAGAATTATTATTATCTTCAAATTCAGTATCATGCTCAGCCCTGTCTGAACTTGGCTCACCATTGCTTGGTTACTGATTACCAGCCTTCCCTAAAGCAATGTCTGAGTTAATTTCAGATTGCTCAGACCCATGACCTGATGAAGTAGTTGTTTGTATATTCTCATCATCGGGAGTTGAGTCAACTTCAGGGCTTTGAGTAAAGTTTAAACCAGACAAATCAAAAAAATCAAGGTATTAACTTCAAAATGAGTATCAAGATCATATGACATTTTCTTTTCTTTAAAAGGAAATACAGTTTCATAAAACCTAACATCCCTAGAATAAAACATCATTCTATGATCTAAACACCAAAGTTTATACCCCCTCTTTTCATTTGAATATCCAACTAAAACACATTTTCAGCATGTGAGTTAAACTTATCAGAGTTATTTAACACAGTGTTGAAACAAAGGCATCCTATAACCCTAAGTTGACTCAACACAGGAGCAAAACCAAACACTAGATCATATGGAGACTTCCAATTCAAAACAGACGAAGGAGTCCTATTAATTAAATAAGTGGCAGTTAGTACACATTTAGACCAAAACTTAAGTGGAAAACCACCTTTAAAAAGTAAATCCCGAGCCACATTCAAAAAATGCCTATATTTTCTTTCAACCACCCCATTTTGCTGTGGAGTGTGAATACATGAAGTTTTGTAACACCCCAAAAACGGGTTTGGTAATCAAACCACGTTAATACTAAAAGACGGCTAAAGAACCGTTAGTGGTAAAATTAAGCCAGAAAATATTAGGATTTATATAACTAAATCTAATATTTAATAAAAAGAGAAAAAAAGAAAAATGCGTTTGGGAAATAAAGTTTATAGAAGGCCCGAGTTAACGGGACTTAAACTAAACTTAGTCATAGATTCCCAAAACCCACTAATTTAATTAGGAATGTTTAACCTAGTTAATAAGTGGGGAATATTGTTAGAAATAAGTAGGTTGTGCCCTACTTAATTAACTAACCAAATTAGAGGGGGGGGGGGGGGCAATGTTGTTAAAATTGAAACTTATATTATTAGTTTTAATTAAAAACAAAACCAAACATCTCAATTGAGATGTCTGGTCGAACAAGAACACAGGGGGCAACACAGGCTCCCCACCAAACTCTAGTGCTTGTCAAACTTGATCAAATTGAGGGTTCAAATCAGCTCCAAATCGAATTTCAAGCACAAATTCATGAACACCTAGTTGAAAGGATCACAAGGTATGTAAAATTGTGATGTTTTGATCCATCTTAAATTCTAGGTTATTTGTAAGAAACTGAAATTGAGCTTGATTATGTCATGCATGGATGAATCTTGAAGTAATATGATGTCTAGGAGTAAACCCTAGTCAATAACATGTTGGATTGTTGGATAATCTATGAAATTCATGATGATCCATTGATAAGTTAAATGGGTTTTGTAAATTTAGATGAACACAAGAATCATGACTACCAAAAGTGGTGTTACTTGATTACTATGAAATGATTTTGAGATTAGTATGCATGTTTGACATGATGAAATCGATATGTATGTTTATATTGGGCAAAATATCAAGTTATGAACTTGGTTTTAAAGATGTAAAATTTTACCCGTTAGGTGTTTGTTAAAATGCCTAAATGAAAGATAAATGTGGAAAATCGGACAAAAATGCATACTTGATGGATATGGCAATTTATGCGTTAAGACTTATAAAAAGGGTTCTAAACGGATTGTGAATTGAACTCTTTAGGCGAGGAATCCGGATCGTCAAGTGGACAAGCCGGTGGAAATACGCGTTTGAAAAAGGTGCTTAAAAGGTACGTAACTACGATTCCGTTACGTTATGCTTGATTCCGTATTTTCGCTAATAGACTTTAAATTAGCATAATACATTACATTGGCATTTGCTTGAAGTGACGAATATCACTAGGTAAATAAACGGGTCAAAAGGTGAAATTATCACCCTTTGGCAATATTGTCTAATGGTTTGTCGAGTTACATGTTTATAGGAATAATTATCAAATGGATACGTACATCGCTATTGCGTAGCGGCTACTAAGTCAAGGTATTGATACGGGTCAATATATTGATCCGAGCCAGGTATGTATAATGGTTCAACTCATCATGTAGAACTTGAGATTCTACAAGAGTTGGTCAAAGTTAAGATATAGATATTCGGTTACCTTTTTGGTAAACCGAATAAATTGTATTATATTTATGGTGTTTAAATGCACATGGGTTTATAAACAAGGATATGGTTAAAAGGGTCGGATTTTGGGGTCAAACAAGTATTTAAAGGACCTTGTAGTAAAAGAAGGATAAAAATTGACCAAAATGCCCTTGTAAGCTAAATCGAGCGAACGACCTATAAGGGTTGTTCAGAACAGAGTAGTATGCACAATTAAACACTTAGAATGAGTAAATAAAAGTGAATGATGTGAATCCTTAGTCATTTGATTCTATAATAGTCTTTGCCGTAAAATAATGATTCGAGGGGTAAAACTCGGAGTTTAGGAATTTCCACACTTAATACAATACAAACATAGTTGTGAAGAAAGATTATTTGACAGGAAATGTGGTAGTATAATGCTTGATGTGAATGAAAGAGACTCATACTTAAAATAGGCTTAATTACCCTTAACGGGTCAAAATAAGCGTACGAGCGAAAACGGGTTTAAATTGTGTAATAAACCTGTGATTAGAACCTAATATGGTAGATAACCTTAATTTGTAGAAGTGTATGTGATATAAAGATCAAACAAATATGTTTGTTTGATAAAATGCATAAACGGGTTAAAAGTCGATAAAAAGGTAACGAGTCGAATGCTAAGAAGCCTCAAAATTTATTATGTTGGATGTTGGATTTTAACCCCACATGATGGAGAATTAAATTACGGACGCGTAGGAAAAAGAATCGGGTAAAACGGATTAAAAACGAGAGAGTTATGCTCGTTTCCGTGAAATCGGGTTATGCTGGGAATGTACAGCAGCTGTTAAGCAACAGGCTGTGAAAACAGGGGCTAGGCGTCACGCGACGGCCCTAGGCGTCACGCGACGCCCCCTGATCCGGAAAAAAAATTATTTTGTTGTTGTTTGACCCATGAAACTTGTTTATACTGATTATTTATCTATCAAAACTAACTTTTAAGTTGGTTTTGATCTTAGGTGATCGCGAAGAGTGCCCGGATGAAGATCAAGCTCGATAAGGAACCGAACACGATAAAGTACAAGCTTCCGCGTGGCGTTTCGTCGTATCTTTAAGCGACGAATTCAATTACATTAAGTTGTTCAAACTTTTAAATTGTAAAAGTTTTAGTAAACTCATATTTTCTAAGGATACTTAATGGTAATTACATGTTTATTTCCGTTACTTATACGAAAACCTTTAAAATAATAACAAGGGTGTTACAAGTTTGATGAACAACCCCATTTTCATAACAAAAAACACTCATATGTTTATTTACAAATTCAGTACCATTGTCACTTCCGAAAATTTTAACTAATTACTAAACTGAGTCTTAAGCATATTTTGAAAACCTTTAATATTGTAAAAAACTTCATCTTTTGACTTCATGAGATACACCCACACAACCCTAGTAAAATCATCAACAACACTGAGGAAGTATCTAAAACCATCCGTACTTTGAACCCTATAAGGACCCCAAACATCAAGATGAATTAGATCTCCTAACACTTTAGATTTATGATCACTTAAGGGAAAAGGTTCCCTATGTTGTTTAGCTCTATGACATATTTCACAAGGTTCTAATTATAACTAGTTTTAATGTTCAAATAATTTTTTAAAACATGCAAAACAGGTTCAGCAGGATGACCTAACCTAGCATGCCAAAGATTAACACCACAACTAGCATTACACAACTTATTAGAAATAGTAGAACTACCACAAAAGTAGAGACCATCAAACTGATTACCAGTCACCTGGACTTTCTTTGTTTGAGAATCCTGAATATAGCAGTTATGTTCATCAAAAGAAACAGCAAGCTTACAGTCTTTGGCAAGTTTATAAACATAAATCAGATTAACACAATAATCAGGCACAACAAAAACATAAAAAAGAATGACCTTATCACTTAACTTAATATCACCAATTTTAGTTACCAAGGCACTAGTGCCATTAGAATGTTTAAACTTGATATTATGATCAATGACATCCATTTAATTAATAAGACAATCATCAGTCATTACCATATGTTGGTTAGCCCCAGAATCAGTTATCCACCCTGAGGATCACTTTTGGATTTATCATTCAAGAGACTAAGCAACTGAGCTATCTGATCATTGGTCAATGAACTCACAGAAGAGGAAGTATCAGTATTATCAACAATAACATTATTACTAACCCTGTTACCCTTGTTCTCACCAGGTTTTGACTTCATCCAAGAAGAATAGCCAACAAGTTCAAAACACTTCTCAATAGTATGACCAGTCTTATTGCAATTAGAACACTTAAGATTAGGATTAGGAGTCCTAACACCTTTTTTCTTTAGATCAACAGACTGACTAATCTTAACAGCAAAACCAACAACACTATTAGGTGTGTTTTCAGAAATATTTTTAGTATAAAGATGATACTCTTCTCTTGAAATAATAGAAAAAGCATCCTTCATAGAAGGAAGTGTTTCCCTGGTTAAAAATTTGTTCTAAAAGACTGGCAATTACTACCAGGACCCATTAAGAACTACATCAGTTTAATAAGATGATAGAAATCATTAATGCAGGTGTAACACCCAAAAATTTGTGTCCAATTATGCGACGGCATGTGTTCAATCCTCCAACTAAACCCGACTATGTGGAGGGAGCAACCTCCAATTAATCCCGACTATATGGAAGGAAGAAGGACCCACAATGTATGTACCCTGAAACGTATCCCGTATCTCTGACTGATCCCGACTCTGGGAAGGAGAGGGACTATTATTGTGTGTTAGCTGAAATGTGTCCTGAATTCTCCTTATAATCCCAACTATGTGGAAGGAGAGGGACAAAACTGCCCAAATGAGAATTTATCAAAGTCCAAGGACTAAAAATATAAAAATCTTAAAATATTGCCCCTGGAGGTCCCTTACGGGCTGCAAGGCTTAGCCCTTATGGTCATCAAGGGAGTTTAAATATTTTTGAGCACCTGAGGTCCTTCCGAAACGTAAGGCATCACTCTTACGGTCTGTAAGAGTGTGCCAGTGACAGTTCAATTGGCAGCTGGAGTGCCTTGGCTGCCAAGTTGCCACCTTGCTCCAAGTTATGCCACTCTAAACCTCCATTCAACACCTGGAAGGACACTAAGCATGTCCATAACACTTGGCGGAACACTTGGCATGATTTGGTGGCTTCTTGATTAGTATAAATAGGTGTTCTTAGTGCTCCTTAAAGCTCACACCATTCTTTCTCACTTATAATCTTCTTTGGAGTTGCTTCTCTTCATACAGGCCTCCTTCCTGAAGTTATTAACTTCTCTTGAACACAAGTAAGTGTTCTCTTTCAATTCTTTTCCATTCCTAGGCTAGTTAATAGCCGAAAGTCAAGAAAATTGACTTTTTGTAACACCCCAGAAACGGGTTTGGTAATCAAACCCCGTTAATACTAAAAGATGGGTAAAGTACCGTTAGTGGTAAAAATTAACCCGGTAAATATTAGGACTTAAATAACTAAACCTAATATTAAATAAAACGTGAGTAAAAGCTTCTGAGGAAATAAAGTTTATAAGAGGCCCGAGTTAACGAGACTTAAAATAAGACTTGGTCATAATTTCCCCGAACCCACCAAGTTAACTAGGAATATTTAACCTAGTTAATAAGTGGGAATATTGTTAAAAATAAGTAGGATGTGGCCTACTTAATAACGAACCAAACACGAGGGGTTAAATTGGGATAACTTAACAAGGTTATTTAATAAAAGAAAATCAAAACAAAACACACACTTGAAGTGTGTGTTCTGTGATCGAGCAGGGGCGACACCCAGGAGCCAAACCCTAAACTCCAACATAATCATCAAATCGGAAGATCAAATGAAGTCCAAATTCACAACCGAACGTGAATTAATGATCACCCAACCTAGGGGATCATAAGGTTTGTAAAAATTTGATGATTCGTGAAGTTGCGAAATTCGAGTTAGCATCATAATTCGCGAATTATGTAAGGATTAGAGAAGCTATGGCTAAATTAGTGATGTATACATGCTTAGGAACTAAACCCTAAGTGAAAATCATACATATGATACTATGACTTGAATGATTTGGTGATTACCTATATGTGTGCTAAGTAGGTTTTATATTATTGTAATGAACATATGATTATGTATGTTAAATTGTGAGAAAACTGATGTTATGATGTAAGATAGTGATAATGTTCATGAATACTGGACTGAGGGCTTGATTTTGATAATATAAATTGGGTTAAAAGCTAGTAATGAACTAGATAAAAGTAGTATAACAATCTTGCCCGTAAGGTGTTTGTTAAAATGCCTAAAGGAATATTCATATGTTGAAATTGTGAATGAAACGCGTGATTGCCTAATTTGATTTATCCCATGGGATATGGGGTAATACGAGTTCTAATCATGATGTTGATTTAATTTAAATGTTGCTTGTCATATGAATAACGGTAGTTAACTTTTAGAAAGTTAAACTAACCAATGATGAAGCCGAATAGTAGATTCGACATAAAATCTGTAAGACGGAATTGTCGTAGCTAATGATGACTAAACTAACCGTCTTACGAATTATGATGAAAGTTTGACTCTTGACAAGCTAGATGGACGCTTGGGAGGAAGCGGGTCAAACGGATCAAGTATGAAAAGAAAACGTTGCTTGGATGCGAGGTAAGTGAAACTTACACCTTTTGTAGAATACTTATTTATTCTATAAGTTATAAACTCGATAAAGATAATATTGGAAATATGGATTTCCGACGCGATTGATACGAGTCGGAACATACAGAAAATTGATAAAAACCTTGGTTTATGATAAAAGGGATCTAATGAAAGAAAAACCCGAAATGGGTCGGATGGGCAACTTGGTAATTAAAAACCATGTTTTGATACATAAGTAAATGTTTGGTCATATAGGCCAAACGGGTAAAAATGGTGTGATAACGCCATTTGACAATATCGACTAATGTTGTTGTCAAGTCTTATGTTAACAGGAGCGATTAACAATTCGGATAATTGCGTCGCCATAGAATATGTGGTAATTAAAGCGAGGTATAAATCGGGTCTATTTGTTGACCCGGGGCCAGGTACGCATAAATAACCTTATAGTTAAAAGTACAATGAGGGTCAAACATTTAGCGAAGTCCTTCATCACAAAAATATTGGATTAAAATTTACCAAAAGGGCCTTGATGGGTAAACCGGGTAAACGACCCTTAGAGGTGGTTCAGAAACTTATATTATGACCTTGTAACCCTTAGAAGCGTATAAAAGTTGTAGGCATAAACTTTCAAGGGTCAAATGCCTTAGAATGCGTCTAGCCGTAAAATGACATATCCGAGGGATAAAACTCGAAATAAATAGTTTATTGCATTAAATCCACCACAATCATAGTTGTGGTGGAAGTCTAATCAATAGGAATGGGTGGAATTATTAGGCATATAAGAAATGAGCGTAATTTATGATTAAAGGTGCATAGATACCCTTAACGGGTCAAAATAAGACTATAAGAAAATGGTTAATAATGCGTAGAAACCCATGACTGGAACCTAACATGATAGAAAATATTGAAATTAAAAGGTTAATGAGAAATGAGGGGTCAAACAAACTTGTTCGTTTGATAAATACACGAACGGGTCAAAAAGTATCATAATTGAATTTCAAGCCGAGAGCTTGAAATCTAAATTTTTGTGAATTCGGATGTCGGGTTTCCACTCCATGTGATGGAGAATTAAATTACGATCACGTAGGAAAAAGAATCGTGTAAAACGGATAAATAACGAGAGAGTTATGCATGTTTCGGCGAAAATTAGCGTTGCTGAAAATATGCAGTTTTCAGCTACAACATTCTGAAAAAAAGAAGGCGTCGCGCCACGCGACGGCAAAGGCCAGGGGCCGTCGCGCGACGCGACGGTGTCCTTTTTGGCGAAAAATTATTTATATAATCAGTTTTGTTTTGCGAACCCGTTTAAACACGTTTTAAACTACGTATGACTAAAATCATTTCATGTTTATGGAATGTAAGTTGCCTAGAAGTACCGGATGACGATCAAGCCCGATGAAGAACCAAACACGGTCAAGAAACAAGCTTCCACACATCGTTTCGTCATAAATTTTTAAACGACGAATTTAATTACACTATGTTGTTTTGTTTTCAAGTTTATAAAAGTTTTAATAAACCCGCGTTTCTCAATGTATGTGTAATTGTAAATGTATATTTATTCCCGATACCTATACGAAAACCGTTAAATAGTAGTAAGGGCATTACAAGTTGGTAATTAGAGCTCATGGTTAAAAGTATAAAGTGTTCGGTTCAAGGCTTGATCGCAAATCCGGTAAGTACAAGTATATTAACGGTTAACATGATTAAAGTGTTGTGAACAACACATAGGGTTATCGTGTAATACACGTCACCTCAATTAAATGATAAATATAGATGACGAAATTACGCGCGTTGACACGTATAGTAGAAAAGCCTTGTTGTAACAACCCTCATTAAAAAGTCCTATTTATATTATTATTTTATTCAATAGGAAATCCTAATTGAGACACCCAAGTAATTCTACGCGAACCCTAAAAATTTCAGAACAATCAGAATCAGGATCAGGGCCCCTAAAACTCAGGGGGGGGGGGCATTCCCTACTCAACGATTATCTTTATATCTCGTTGTCTAAATTAAATATTCTATAAATGTCGACTCAGCTAGGCTAGTTCCAACCGTGGCTACTCTATAAATTATAGGTAACCCTTACGGACCGTAAGGGTTAATTGTTACGGTCCGTAAGGGGGGGGAAAATTCGGGTATAAATAGCAGACATTGGCACTTGCTTCTGGGCGCTTGAACGACGAACAAAGTCGGAAAATACACGGAGTTATGCTCTGTTTACTTCAATTAACACACACGAAATCACTAATTAGTATAGCGGGGTGCTGCTGCACAGGGTATTAACTCGATCGCTGCTACGATTCAATATCCGATCGATTAAACTATCCAATGGATGTTTAAGTGCCGCTCAAATTGAGTTTATACTTTGTTATTCATCGTGATTTCGACTTGAATGTTTGAGTGCTGTTCGAACTCGGACTATACTCTGTCATTCGTTGTGAATCCGCTGAATTGTTAAGTATTGCACTTTGTCATTCGTTGTGAGGGTTTTATCTCGTGAGTTATCGTAAATGCTGTATTAGTTACTACCTAGTTCGTGTGCACTAGGTTACCAGGCTAAGAAATAGGCTAAGCTCTGCTCAAATTAAATTTGCAATATATCAAGGATTATCTGTAGACTAAGCTTTGCCCGTAGAAATCTGCAATGTGAGTTCATTTCTCTTTTCTCACAGTTTGTGAGTCCACTCTATTTTCTCATAGTTTTATCACCTTTTTGTGATACAATTATATTTACAAAGGCTTTACAGAATCCTAAACAGTTACCAGTTATACTTACAGTGATTAAGTTTTTATATTAATTGCCGGTATGAAATGTTTTATACATTATTTGATTCTCGTTATTAATTGCCAGAAAGTTAGTCAATATTAGCATGACTACAATAACAGTGGAAATTATGCATTCTACTAAGATTATATTTTAGTCTTAGTCACGTTAAAATATTAAATAATGATATTACAATTATTTAATTAACATATTATATTTGATAAGTTATAGTAATTTGACATAAAATGATATATGTCATTTTCTGGATTAAATGGTTTTATGCCATAAGTAATATATTTGACAAAGAAATGTCACGGGACACAATTAAGTCCGGAATCACTAGTTGAGAGAATGATCAACAGTGACATGTCCAAAGACACTAGTTGAGAGAATGATCAACAGTGTTATGAATAGAAATTACTAGTTGAGAGAATGATCAACAGTAATATGATATGAGTCACTAGTTGAAAGAATGATCAACAGTGACATGACCAAAAGCACTAGTTGAAAGAATGATCAACAGTGATATGACCAGAATCATTAGTTGAAAGAATGATCAACAATGATATGATTATAGTCACAGGAATCGCCTAGTGACAGATAAATTGAATAATAGTAAAATATAATTACTTGATAAATTCACTATTGGACAAACGTGAGCCAATGGGTGATATGATTAATGTCATATTGGAACTGCCGCTATGTGACAAATACTGATTGAGTTAGATACATATAAATAGATATAAAAACCTTAATACTGTAAGGTATAACAATAAATTTTATAAAAATGGAATGAATTCACTCAGTATTTTCGCTGACAAAACCTTTTTCAAACATTTTTCAGGTAATTACAGTAGATTGGAATAAGAGCTGGATACGACACTGAAAGGCTTCAAGAAGTGGCTTATTTTATTAATTAAATCAAATTAAGAAATATTGTTTTATGTAAATAGATTTTTCTTATTAAAGCTACCTTTATAAAACATGGGTTTATCCCATCTATTTAATAAATAAAATCCGGTGTTTCTAAACTCTGATATTTTTCCTAACTCACGGCCTTATGAAATTTCCGCTGCAACGTTTTTAAAATAATCACCGGTACCGCTGGACTGTTCACGGCTTCCGATTCCGTCCAGGGTGGGTCGGGGGTCGTGACAGAAGGTGGTATCAGAGCCACTTGTTTAAGCTATTTAGGTGTTCTTTTAATACCTAAACAATAAAGTTAGGAAACTGATACAAATTAACATATGTGTTATATATGAATATATATATGTCGATATGCACATATAAAATCCTGGAAGTATTGTTTTGTTCTAATTATTCTGTGATATTAATAAGTAAAAATGTTTGCAATTCAGATGTCGAATGAAGTATCACATAATCCAGAAGTTCATGCTAATAATGAAAATCCTTTAGATAAAAATGCTATAGAAAATCTAATAGCTCAAGGAATAGCTAATGCTTTACCTTTAATAATTAAAGCTGTTAAAAATCCCGTAGAACCTACCAAAGTTGTGAGTAGCAAGCATACTCGTGACGATGGTTTTAGCCATAGTATCAATGGAGGTAATGATGATATTATCAAAACCCCATTTCCCAAGAAAAAGAAGGCGATAATTCTCGGGTGTACCTACAAAGAATTTCTAGCTTGTAAACCAACTGAGTTCGCAGGCAGTGAAGGAGCCACGGCTGCTCTGCGATGGTTGGAAAAGACGGAAGCTGTTCTTACAATCAGCAAATGTGCCGAAGAAGATAAGGTGATGTATTCATCTAACCTCTTTAAGGAAGAAGCCTTAGAATGGTGGAATACAATTCTTCAGGCAAAAGGAAGTAACATGGCTTATGCCATGAATTGGGAAAAATTCAAGGAAATGACAGAAAGGAAATTTTGTCCTCCTTATGAAAAGGAACGAATAACTAATAAGTTCCTAAATCATAAAATGATAGATGTGAATTGTCGTGAATATACGACAACGTTCTTCGAATATGCAAGAATGGTACCAACTCTGGCTTCGCCAGAAGCTGTACTAATTTCTCGTTATATTTGGGGATTAGTTAGCGAAATCCGAGACATAGTTAAGGCCACTAGACCACAGACTATTGAAGAAGCAGTCGAACTAGCTAACATGCTGACAGATGGACTAATCCGCACAAGATAAGAAAACAAGAAGAAAGAGTTAGCCCAGAAAATTTCCCAAGAATTCTACAAGAAGACAGGAACTGAACCGTCACTGGAGCAACCTACCTGCAGAAGCTGTAACAAAAAGCATTCAGGAAGATGCCGTTTTAGGAAAACATCCTACTGTGACTTCTGCAAGATGACCGGGCATATAGAGGAAGAGTGTAGAAGGAAAACTAATGTTTGTTTCAAATGCGGAGAAACAGGACACATCAAACCATATTGCCCTAAACTAACCAAAGCACTCGACAACAAGGCCAGAACAACAGACGGAGCTAAGAAGAACGCGCGAGCATTCGTACTTACTACGCAAGAAGCAGAAATGATTCCAGACGTAATCGCTGATATATAATATCTAAGTTAAGTTATTATTTGACCCTAGTACAAATAAAAGTTTATAAATAAATACATTATGTCAAGTACTTCATCTATTCAAAACCATAACAGACTTGTTTGGTTTTCATTTTCATTAAATCATTTATTTGGTCACGATCACCTTGTGGTGACGTTTTCACAAAATTTGAAGCTTGTGCTAATCTCGTTGCATACGGGTTTAATTATTTATTTATATTGAATCCGCTTTGTTGAAAATCAATCTTAACACAATCATGTGCTAAGATAATAATACACAAATTCATTTCATATTTCAGTGTATCTCTTAAGAATTTTTATATCAGCAATCGAGCGTTTCGTAGTCTTTATTGTTTTATCATTTTTGATCGAAAAACATTATTCAATTATTTCGATTTCAATTCTACTCGATTTATTTGAAACATTCGGACTTACTTCATTTAATTTAAAGCATGGTGAAACTCGTTTCATTCACCGCTACTATTTTCAATTACTATGACACCTTGTGGTGGCATTTTCTTTAATTTGTAGCTTGAGCTATTCTTATTTTCACTTCTGATATACGAATTCATTTATTTCCTTTTTGTTGGTTCATTATCCTAAACAATCTTAATACAATTATGTGTTAAGATAAGAGTACACAAATTCATATCATATTCCGGTGTACCTCTTAACGTTTCTTTCATCATTTATCGAAAATTCTATAATATTCATTTGGTCTTTTCACTATCAATTGAAAATCCTATTCGAAATGAATATCCAAATTTACTTCATTTAAGCTTTCAGTTGATTACACGGTGAAATTATTCGGTCACCGTAATTATTAAATTATTTCAATCATTACGACACCTTGCGGCGTCGTTATAAACTTGTAGCTTGGTCTAATCAAAAGCATAAGAATCATTCAAAACCACGTATGTATTTCGTTTGACTCATCATTTGAAAGTAGTCTTGATGCAATTATGTATTAAGACAATGATACACCAAACTCTATTGTATTTCGGTGTATCCTTGCAACTCACTGTCAACACCTTGATTTTTCTCTTATAGTTTGATAGTTGACAAATTATTTTCATGCTTCTATTTCATTTTGAGCTTGTTGATTCTGAGTCTTCTTCAGTTGCCAATCAAAGTAAGCTTTCTTTTGACAAAGAATTTTTATTGATTCTAAAAGTTCTTCACATTCATTCAAAATATCTATTTGATCATATATCTTTTGGCTTGAACCTAATCACATTGGAAATTATATCATTTCATCTCATACGTTTGACATCGATTTCTTGAACTAATTCAGTTGAACCTTTGAATTCTACTTATGATACAACTAGTATTCACAAAATTTGATATTTCAATTTTGTGTCATCTACCTTAATATTGTTTTTATTGACTAGAATATGACATAAGTCTAAAAGAAATATCCTAACCCAAATCTCGAGGACGAGATTTTTATTAAGGTGGGGAGAATGTAACAACCCTCATTAAAAAGTCCTATTTATATTATTATTTTATTCAATAGGAAATCCTAATTGAGACACCCAAGTAATTCTACGCGAACCCTAAAAATTTCAGAACAATCAGAATCAGGATCAGGGCCCCTAAAACTCAGGGGGGGGCATTCTCTACTCAACGATTATCTTTATATCTCGTTGTCTAAATTAAATATTCTAGAAATGTCGACTCAGCTAGGCTAGTTCCAACCGTGGCTACTCTATAAATTATAGGTAACCCTTACGGACCGTAAGGGTTAATTGTTACGGTCCGTAAGGGGGGGGGGGGCAAAATTCGGGTATAAATAGCAGACATTGGCACTTGCTTCTGGGCGCTTGAACGACGAACAAAGTCGGAAAATACACGGAGTTATGCTCTGTTTACTTCAATTAACACACACGGAATCACTAATTAGTATAGCGGGGTGCTGCTGCACAGGGTATTAACTCGATCGCTGCTACGATTAAATATCCGATCGATTAAACTATCCAATGGATGTTTAAGTGCCGCTCAAATTGAGTTTATACTTTGTTATTCATCGTGATTTCGACTTGAATGTTTGGGTGCTGTTCGAACTCGGACTATACTGTGTCATTCGTTGTGAATCCGCTGAATTGTTAAGTATTGCACTTTGTCATTCGTTGTGAGGGTTTTATCTCGTGAGTTATCGTAAATGCTGTATTAGTTACTACCTAGTTCGTGTGCACTAGGTTACCAGGCTAAGAAATAGGCTAAGCTCTGCTCAAATTAAATCTGCAATATATCAAGGATTATCTGTAGACTAAGCTTTGCCCGTAGAAATCTGCAATGTGAGTTCATTTCTCTTTTCTCACAGTTTGTGAGTCCACTCTATTTTCTCACAGTTTTATCACCTTTTTGTGATACAATTATATTTACAAAGGCTTTACAGAATCCTAAACAGTTACCAGTTATACTTACAGTGATTAAGTTTTTATATTAATTGCCGGTATGAAATGTTTTATACATTATTTGATTCTCGTTGTTAATTGCCAGAAAGTTAGTCAATATTAGCATGACTACAATAACAGTGGATATTATGCATTCTACTAAGATTATATTTTAGTCTTAGTCACGTTAAAATATTAAATAATGATATTACAATTATTTAATTAACATATTATATTTGATAAGTTATAGTAATTTGACATAAAATGATATATGTCATTTTCTGGATTAAATGGTTTTATGCCATAAGTAATATATTTGACAAAGAAATGTCACGGGACACAATTAAGTCCGGAGTCACTAGTTGAGAGAATGATCAACAGTGACATGTCCAAAGACACTAGTTGTGAGAATGATCAACAGTAATATGATATGAGTCACTAGTTGAAAGAATGATCAACAGTGACATGACCAAAAGCACTAGTTGAAAGAATGATCAACAGTGATATGACCAGAATCATTAGTTGAAAGAATGATCAACAATGATATGATTATAGTCATAGGAATCGCCTAGTGACAGATAAATTGAATAATAGTAAAATATAATTACTTGATAAATTCACTATTGGACAAACGTGAGCCAATGGGTGATATGATTAATGTCATATTGGAACTGCCGCTATGTGAAAAATACTGATTGAGTTAGATACATATAAATAGATATAAAAACCTTAATACTGTAAGGTATAACAATAAATTTTATAAAAATGGAATGAATTCACTCAATATTTTCGCTGACAAAACCTTTTTCAAACATTTTTCAGGTAATTACAGTAGATTGGAATAAGAGCTGGATACGACACTGAAAGGCTTCAAGAACTGGCTTATTTTATAATTTAAATCAAATTAAGAAATATTGTTTTATGTAAACAAATTTATCTTATTAAAGCTACCTTTATAAAACATGGGTTTATCCCATCTATTTAATAAATAAAATCCGGTGTTTCTAAACTCTGATATTTTTCCTAACTCACGGTCCTGATGAAATTTCCGCTGCAACGTTTTTAAAATAATCACCGGTACCGCTGGACTGTTCACGGCTTCCGATTCCGTCCAGGGTGGGTCGGGGGTCGTGACACTTGTATTATAATACAGGCGATTGTTGAAGTTGATATTACTAACTCTTGTAAATGTTTTAGTTGAAGGACACTCGCATCTAAAGATAGCGGGAGTCTAACAAGTGACGGATATAATAGAGGAACGGTCCGAAGTATGACAACTCGTCAAGGACCAAATCACGTAACAATAGCGAATAAGAGAAATGGCAAGGAAAGCCCGTCGGGGCAAGCATTACCAGGTGCACGCTTTAAATTTAATCGCACACATAGCAGTATGCAACAAACACATAGAGAATAACCGTTGCATATATAAAATAAAACTTGGAAAAACCTGAATAAGACACATATTCAGGATGATATTTCCAAGAGAAAAGATTAGTAGAAAAATGCGTTATTCACGATTGTGAATAACAAAACAATAATAGAATTAGTTCATGTGGAAACTTGGATGGGAGCAATTATCCAACTGAATAATTCTCAATATTATGCTATTGAGAAAAGTAGTGATCACATTAACGAATGTGATTGTATAATAGTTCGATAAAAAGGAAAACATTTTATATGTTCGAATGTAAAGCTAGTAAAAAAAACTAGTGATTGTTGTTTAGCAATTAAATAAAGTTTTACTAAATGAAATCAGAGATAGGAAATAAATAGAAGCGTTACTTACATAGGGTGTGATGTGAAAACTATAAAAAGGTCATGTGTATCATGTGCTGATCGCTTACTCTGGCCAAGTAAGTAGTGGCATATGATACCATGAACTTCTTGTAGCGGACACATTTGCGTCCGATGTAGTAAGGGCGGGGTGAATGGGACTAACTTAAATGGTACCCAAATGAATCAAATAAATAAGATGTTTGATAGTAAACGTAAACGCAAGTCGGACAACGGAAGCGTATTACATTAGAATGATGAGCCCGAGAGAAGGGACGAAGATTAAAGTAAATGAAAATACAAACCAACTAATGAGAATACTAAGGCATAGAGATAAAAGTTTGATTGTCACAAGTGATGAAATTCACACAGACAAGTCAAAGGAATTAAATAAAGAATAAAGGACTTGACGGAATAAAAGCGATGGATTTCGCTAAGATGACCAAATAAATCGAAGCGAAGTCTTAATGCATACCGGAAGGGTTGCAATGATAATGACTTCGGTAAAACACCCGGTTGATGGGTAAGGATTTAAACACATGCGTAGACCGAGAAACGGGAACGCGGGTGGAAAGTCAAAAGACTCGGGTTTCGAGTCATGACTAAAAGACGATAAGATGTTGTAAATAGAAATTTTGATAAATTACGTTCAACTATTTTAAAGTTGAACGGGTCAAACAAATAATGAGGCTTGACATTCATAAGTGACGAAGTTCACACGAATAAGTCAAACGAGTTAAATAAAGAATGACGCTTGCTAATGCAAGTAAGCGCGAACCGAATAAATAAAAGCGCAAAATATTAATAAACCTATGTAAAGGGTCATTGGCGTTAAAAACATTAAGATAAAAGAACTCGAGTAATGGGCTGTAAAGAAGTATAAGTATGAACCGGGAAACGGTAAGCGTAGAACAAACCGACGAGTATATGACGTGAGGAGTCATAAAATCGGGAGATTAGTCCGAAATGGGTTATGAATGAAGCCTTAGACTACGGTCAAGGTCAACTAAAGTTCAAAAGCAAAAAAATAACGATTCCAAACAAAACAAGGGATGTCTTAGGTACTTTTGCATAAGGACATGAATAAAAGATGATCTACGGGGTCATCATAAACTACGAGATTATTAGTAGTGTTAAAGTCTACAGACCAAAATGACTCACGAGTCATAAATAGAAGGAAACGAACTGTTGAGTCTCACCTTAAAAAGGTGAAAAATCTAAAAAAGAGCCCATGAGGCTAAGTGAAAGAACCTACGGGTCAATAGCGTAAAGCGAGGGAACTAATTATGATTCCCCGTCTAAAACGAGAATGGAAAAAGAATAAATTGTGGGTTGTCAATTTCCTTGACATGAGTAATCGACACAGTTAAAGAGAAAAGCGTTAAACTAAAATTCAGTATTAGTAAGAGACAACGTTTTAACAAATGTGAATATTATGAAAAGAATTCAGAAAATGATTAATATCAAGGAATATAAATCTTAACACCGATAGGTGCAAGGCGATACATTCGAAAGAAAGATTTTCGATAATAAAAAGTCGACATAAACTTAAACAAAACATGATGTGATCACGGTCACAAAAGTAATATATAATACAACCATGTTGTAACGTGAGTTACGAGATATAAGATTAGCTTGAAGTAAATATGTTGAAAATAAATACAAATGAGCGATCAGATGACAACTCGGTCAAATAAGTGACCAGAATAAGGAATACAAGATGAACGTATTGGCCTATGAGGCCATGCACGTGAAAGGCGCATACGCTCTAAAACTAAACACGCATTATCTTACTTTTTTGTAAGATTAATATATACGACCAATGCTCAAGTGATCACCGAAACTAAGAATCAGATGATCTAAACCAATAAAGTACGTGAGAAAGGTTTCAGGGAAGAAACCTTTTTAAGGGGGTAGACTTGTAACACCCCGGAAACGGGTTTGGTAATCAAACCCCGTTAATACTAAAAGATGGGTAAAGTACCGTTAGTGGTAAAAATTAACCCGGTAAATATTAGGAGTTAAATAAATAAACCTAATATTAAATAAAACGTGAGTAAAAGCTTCTGAGGAAATAAAGTTTATAAGAGGCCCGAGTTAACGGGACTTAAAATAAGACTTGGTCATAATTTCCCCGAACGCACCAAGTTAACTAGGAATATTTAACCTAATTAATAAGTGGGAATATTGTTAAAAAATAAGTAGGATGTGTCCTACTTAATAACGAACCAAACACGAGGGGTTAAATTGGGATAACTTAACAAGGTTATTTAATAAAAGAAAATCAAAACAAAACACACACTTGAAGTGTATGTTCTGTGATCGAGCTGGGGCGACACCCCAGGAGCCAAACCCTAAACTCCAACATAATCATCAAATCGAAAAGATCAAATGAAGTCCAAATTCACAACCGAACGTGAATTAATGATCACCCAACCTAGGGGGATCATAAGGTATGTAAAAATTTGATGATTCGTGAAGTTGCAAAATTTGAGCTAGCATCATAATTCGCGAATTATGTAAGGATTAGAGAAGCTATGGCTAAATTAGTGATGTATACATGCTTAGACACTAAACCCTAAGTGAAAATCATACATATGATGCTATGACTTGAATGATTTGGTGATTACCTATATGTGTGCTAAGTGGGTTTTGTATTATTTTAATGAACATATGATTATGTATGTTAAATTGTGAGAAAACTGATGTTATGATGTAAGATAGTGATAATGTTCACGAATACTGGACCGAGGGCTTGATTTTGATAATATAAATTGGGTTAAAAGCTAGTAATGACATAGATAAAAGCAGTATAACAATCTTGCCCGTAAGGTGTTTGTTAAAATGCCTAAACGAATATTCATAAGTTGAAATTGTGAATGAAACGCGTGATTGCCTAATTTGATTTATCTCGTTTGATATGGGGTAATACGAGTTCTAATCATGATGTTGATTTAATTTAAATGGTGCTTGTCATATGAATAACGGTAGTTAACTTTTAGAAAGTTAAACTAACCAATGATGAAGTCGAATTGTAGATTCCACATAAAATTTGTAAGACGGAGTAGTCGTAGCTAATGATGACTAAACTAACCGTCTTACGAATTATGATGATAGTTTGACTTTTGACAAGCTAGATGGAGGCTTGGGAGGAAGTGGGTCAAACGGATCAAGTACGAAAAGAAAACGTTGCTTGGATGCGAGGTAAGTGAAACTTACACCTTTTTGTAGAATACTTATTTATTCTATAAGTTATAAACTCGATAAAGATAATATTGGAAATATGGATTTCCGACGCGATTGATACGAGTCGGAACATACAGAAAATTGATAAAAACCTTGGTTTATGATAAAAGGGATCTAATGAAAGAAAAACCTGAAATGGGTCGGATGGGCAACTTGGTAATTAAAAACCATGTTTTGAGACATAAGTAAATGTTTGGTCATACAGCCAAACGGGTCAAATGGTGTGATAACCCCATTTGACAATATCGACTAATGTGGTTGTCAAGTCTTATGTTAGAGGAGCGATTAACAATTCGGATAATTACGTCGCCATAGAATATGTGTAATTAAAGCGAGGTATACATCGGGTCTATTTGTTGACCCGGGGCCAGGTACGCATAAATAGCCTTATAGTTAAAAGTACAATGAGGGTCAAACATTTAGCGAAGTCCTTCATCACAAAAATATTGGATTAAAATTTACCAAAAGGGCCTTGATGGGTAAACCGGGTAAACGACCCTTAGAGGTGGTTTAGAAACTTATATTATGACCTTGTAACCCTTAGAAGCGTATAGAAGTTGTAGGCATAAACTTTCAAGGGTCAAATGCCTTAGAATGCGTCTGGCCGTAAAATGACATATCCGAGGGATAAAACTCGGAATAAATAGTTTATTGCATTAAATTCACCACAATCAAAGTTGTGGTGGAAGACTAATCAATAGGAATGGGTGGAATTATTAGGCATAGAAGAAATGAGCGTAATTTATGCTTAAAAGTGCATAAATACCCTTAACGGGTTAAAATAAGATTATAAGCAAAAATGGGTTAATAATGCGTAGAAACCCGTGACTGTAACCTAACATGATAGAAAATATTGAAATTATAAGGTTCATGAGAAATGAGGGGTCAAACAAACTTGTTCGTTTGATAAATACACGAACGGGTCAAAAAGTGTCATAATTGAATTTCAAGCCGAGAGCTTGAAATCTAAATTTTTGTGAATTCGGATGTTGGGTTTCCACTCCATGTAATGGACAATTAAATTACGATCACGTAGGAAAAGGAATCGTGTAAAACGGATAAATAACGAGAGAGTTATGCACGTTTCGGCGAAAATTAGCGTTGCTGAAAATATGCAGTTTTCAACTACAACATTCTGAAAAAAAGAAGGGGTCGCTCCACGTGACGGCAAAGGCCAGGAACCGTCGCGCGACGCGATGGTGTCCTTTTTGGTGAAAAATTATTTATTTAATCAGTTTTGTTTTGCGAACCTGTTTAAACACGTTTTAAACTACGTATGACTAAAATCATTTCATGTTTATGGAATGTAGGTTGCCTAGAAGTACCGGATGACGATCAAGCCCGATGAAGAACCAAACACGATCAAGATACAAGCTTCCGCACATCGTTTCGTCATAAATTTTTAAACGACGAATTTAATTATACTATGTTGTATTGTTTTCAAGTTTAGAAAAGTTTTAATAAACCCACGTTTCTCAATGTATGTGTAATTGTAAATGTAGATTTATTCCTGAAACCTATACGAAAACCGTTAAATAGTAGTAAAGGCGTTACACTTTTGCTTTGACTTTCAGTTATGACCATTATGGTCAAGTCAAAGTTCAATCCAAACTTTCTTACGTGATCGGAATAACGATGGTGTGATCCCTCTATGGTCATACCCTCGGATCATCACATTTACTAGTCGAATTGATGAGTCAAGCATGCTATGTAAAAGTCAAACTTTTGTTAAAAACTTCATAAATGGTAGAAATGGTTTTTATAAATTATAACCCAATTGTTTTGACATATATACAAGTTATACAATTTATATAAACTGTTATTAGCATGCCCAACTTGTCCAATTCAGTTTAGACTTTAATTCTATATCGAAAGTCAAACAGTTTGACTTTTGCTTTGACTTTTGATTCTAACCTGTTTGGTCAACGCTAAGACCTATTTTAAACTTGTTTTGAGACCATATTATTATTAAGTATAACTCCCAGAAGTTATACTATATGGTCATTCCGTTTGATGGGTTAATTGACAAGTTTTGATAATATTGTTAAAAATGACCACAATGCCCTTATGTGGTCGTAATAGCTAATTAATTGATTTTACTATAAACCAAGCTACAACCTGACTTTGGGATAGAATATACATTAACTAAAAATATGTTTTATTACTTGGACTTGTCATAGAGCCATCCGACCTTCCGAACCCGTTTATATACACATAACTAGTTATACGTACCTAGTTCGTATAATTTAGGCGTAACAGGTTTAATCACTATAAAACAGAATGTTTGGTTAATTGACCTTTATCCAAAGAGTTATTGCACTCGGATAGGCATAAACCACATTTATTCCGGTCTACGCTTAATCTAGCGAAACCGAATCTATTCTTAAGTAACGGGTCATGTCTAAAGGAACTAACCTATGACTCGTATACATTCTAGCAGATAACTAATTATGTTCATTCTGGACTATAGAACCCCCAGACAATCGGACTTGGGTAAATAATACTTTTACTTGCGGCTTTTGCTAAATTATAATCGTATTCGGGTGGAAGCAAGCAAAAGATAAATACTCTTAACTTATTTTGTTTTAAGACTTGGAGTATGGAACATATTCCACTTGGAGCGGGTATTATATAAATGAGCCATGTGATTTCTTATAAATATAAGAACTCGGTTTAATCTGTATTACTTAATAACTGAAACAATTGGGGGTTAATGGTACCGTGTCCGGGCGTCCTGACTCATGAACTATTATGGCCATAGAGAATAATGTGTTAGGGTAGGCATACTGACTGTAAGACACGTTTATTCAACTTTGGTGTGTACCTTAATCATTATAGCCCTGAAAATGACTGGCTCTGATCTCTGGTTCCCGGTTGTATGACAAGCATATAAATCTGACAAGATAAAATCCCAAGAGATATTAAATGATTACCTACGGGTTTTCTCCATGTATAAAACTCTTTTTGAAAAACTGTTTTCAAAACGAGTCAGTTAATTGTATTTTCAAAAGATTGAACCGCAGGTACTGAACCTTGATATTAGACTGGGAATCCGGGTCGGCTATGGAACTTGCAACTCCTCAGCTTAAGGCTTATGATGTCTAAATCTCTTTTTATTAGATCTCGCATGTGGGCTTGTACTAGAAAGCTTGTATAATTGTTTATAGAGTGAATTGCAAGGATTGTCCTTTATCTTTATACCCATTTGCAGGCACTGTCCTTTATGTTTAAAATTGACGAGTTTTGTACTTTATGTTTTCAAATCATACACGTTTTGTCCTTTAGCCCTAACCCAGTTAGATTTTTCTGTCAAATCTGGTCATGTGCAATGCACATGAGGGTAAAAATGTCATTTTAACTTGCAGGGACTAACTATGTAAATAACTTAAAAAAGGTTTAAGAAAAATAAAAAAAAATTACATATATATAAACACACAAAAGCAAACCCCTGATCTTTCATTCTCTCCATCTTCTTCTCTCCCACCACTTCCACATCCACCTCCTGCCACCCCATCACCACCGTCACCTGAAACCTGCCACCCCCTTTACCACGGTTTCGATCTAGAATAATTCGTACCGATTTTCTCTTCTAGATTTCCGTCAGAATGTTGTTCTGAATCGTCAGAGGAAGGCGACGATTCCGATGAATAACTCTTCGTTTTACGAAAATCCGATTTCAGTTTCGACCTCGAATTTGAGCCTTTTTTCTCATCTGAATATTCTGCGGAACGTTGTTTAGGATCGCCGGTGAACGGAGATGGTTTATCGGAACCGTTTTTCAGATCTGAAACACGTTCAAAATCGAGAGAATCGGCATCGGATCAGGGTATAAAGGATTTGGATTTAGAAGGTGGAAAGCGAGCACCGGTGGTGGTGGTGGCGGTTGGAAGAGATTTGAGTTTACGAAAACGGTTTTCGAGGTCAAAAGGGAGGTTATCTTTGTAGGAGAAATAGGAGCAGTTGATGGCGGTGATTTGTTCGAGAACGGATTGGTCCAGTTCTTGAGAGAGAAGAAGATGGAGAGAAGAAGACGGTAGGGTGGATGGTGGTGATGGGGTGGCAGTGCTTGACGGATTGGTCCAGTGCTTGAGAGAGAAGAAGATTGAGAGAAGAAGACGGTAGGGTGGATGGAGGTGATGGGGTGGCAGGAGGTGGAGGTGGAAGTGGTGGGAGAGAAGAAGATGGAGAGAATGAAAGATCAGGGGTTGCTTTTGTGTGTTTATATATATATAATTTTTTTTTATTTTTTATAAATCTTTTTTAAGTTATTTACACAGTTAGTCCCTGCAAGTTAAAATGACATTTTTACCCTCATGTGTATTGCACATGATCAGATTTGACAGAAAAATCTAACTGGGTTAGGGCTAAAGGACAAAATGTGTATGATTTGAAAACATAAAGTACAAAACTCATCAATTTTAAACATAAAGGACAGCGCCTGCAAATGGGTATAAAGATAAAGGACAATCCTTGCAATTCACTCTTGTTTATATATAGTCAAGCTTTTATTAAATGAATATTTTTACTCATTACTTCCGCTGCATTCTAATTTATGATACTGTTTCCAATCGTCACGCTTAAACCCTACCCGTTCAGTCCCACCGAAAATCAAGGTGTGACAACAGGTAAAGCAAGTAACTGATCTAATTGCTTCCACATACAATTCAACTTATGATAATACTCAGAAACAGGCATGCCATTCTGACTAAAAGAATTAATTTTCTGATATAGATTAAACACCACTGACCCATCTATCTTCTCATAAGTTTCTTTTAAATCCTTCCACACATCAGAAGCAAGTTTAGAATAAACCAGACCAAGATACAACTCTTCAGACACAGAATTAAGAATCCAAGTAAGAACAATAGAGTTGCACCTATCCCATTGCCTACCCAAAACATCATCAGTAGTATACCTACGACAGGTACCATCAATAAACCCGATTTTGTTCTTAACTTGTAAAGCAAGGTTCATAGCATTAGACCAGACCCTATAATTTTATGTTCCTATAAGTTTAATATTAACTACGGACAGATTAGCACAATCACTAGGATGAAGAAATAATGGATCACCAGCATCAATCTTGCTAACCAGAGTAGCAGTAGAGGATGTCAAAGTATCAGTAGTAATCACAACATCATCACCAGCCATATCAAATAATCAAGAAACACACAGAATAACACAAAACAGTGTAATCCAAAATAACAGTCAAGAGACAAACAAAATAACACAGAATCAAGTAACAATCAAGAAACAATCAAGAAACAATCAAGACAATAAGCAGAATAACACAAAACAGTCACTAAGAATAAAGACCAGCGAAACCTGGACATCAGTCCGATCAGAGGTTCGTCACTCAAAAGGTGCCTCCGCAGACAATAACCAGGAAGCTATAGACACACAAGACCAGACAAAAACAAATGCAATAGAGTGAACCCTCTCTGTATCCCAAAAATGAAACCGGTCTTGCTAAACCCGAAATCAATATGCCTAGACACACTGACACAGCGATGCAAAAATAACAAAAAAAAGAAGAAGAAATAGATAGAACAATCTAACAGTGGGTTCGAATAACTCCAGCAAATCAGGCTTGTAACCTTCACTTAGGGTTACAAGCACCTGATTAGAATATAAGCACAAAACTTATGTTGGTTTGCCCTATAAAAGAGACCAACAAGAACTTCTTCAACACACGAAAACCCTAAAAAATGGTTTCAATCTTCAGAGAGGCACGGACTCCATGAAGATGAGAAACACTATATCTAGAATCAGTAGAACTATCGGAACTCCCAAGACTCCAACGATCACTAGAAATCACCTAGATCTAAATGAATCTAAGAGAAAACCCTCGAACACAGTGAAAGATGAAAACCCCAAGAGCACCTAGTGCTCTGATACCATGTCAAGAACACAGTATCAAAGAGAATAACATAACTTTTTTAACAAACCACTCGGCACAGATTCACCAACAAAGTACAAGAAACAATCTACACAGATTGTAAATAAAACAAACAAAATCTCTCAACCTATGCAGATCATCAACGTGATAATCTGCACTACAAGATCAAAAAAAAAAGATCAATCAACACATGAACTCACAAGATTGAAGAAACCCTAGTTCACAGTTTCAGGAGAGAGAAAGAGAATGCGTAAAGTGTAAGCAGAAAGAAGGAGATTGTGTTATGACAATCTCTGCCTTTAACCCTTTCTTTTATAACCTGGCCAAAGGCCAAGGGTTTGATATAAGCCCAACCAACAATAGCCTTCAACGAGCCCAATAACCTTCAACGAGCCCACGTAATCTTTATTTGGACCAAACCACTAACTCAACAAAGCCCAATGCTCAAAGATGACACAATCCAAGAATATGCGACAAAATAAAAAAGAACATATTAGCATAAGATTTTATAAAAATATTGAATTTAAAATAAAATATGTTATATATTTCAACATAAACTCTTTGATTTCTCACAAATATGAAAAATTCAACTTCTTAAGATGATTGCTTTAACCCATAAATGAATTGATAAAACATTTTGGTTGAGCCATATTAGAAAATTATTTTTGACATCCATTTTCCATATCTCATCTCATAGTCATAATAAGCAACTATGGAAGAATGAGAATTATTATGGAGTTAAGCATGGATACAAGAGAAAAGGCCTCCTTAAAATGAGTTTCACAAGTCTAAGTAAAAGCATTCATTACTACCTTGGTTTTGAAAGTATAAACATTTCATTCATGTCGGCTTCTTCTTGAAAACCCACTTACTCCTAGCAATCTTGTATCTTCATGAGATCAACTAAGTTCCAAACTTGATTGTCCTACATGTATTGCATCCCAGCACTCATGGCTTTGGTAGGAGTTTATGGGCTCACACCAATCCGCGAAATAAACTTCCACCTCAGGCATGATTGAAATATATTTTTAGCAAGCTCTATTGATCAGTTTTGTAAGTATGTAATGGAAACATGTAAAAGGAATACATTTTACAGCATTCAGGCTAGTAGAGAATCCAGATACAGATGCAACCATTGAGTTCGACATGTCAATCAGCTTGATCTGGTTCCCGTTTAGGATTATATGACTAATGGTAGTTCCGAGTTCTTAAGGGTGAAGAACTCGTGATTATGAAGAGAGAGGAGGTCGAAATTCATGTGATGTTATGATTAGTGTCAAACCCAAAACACTCTCTAGCCATCTCCTTAAATACACCTAAGGGAAGACCTTTATTAATTAATAAGGGTAATATGGTCCATCAACAATTATCAACTAATATTTTATAAAGTATTAGTCATATTTTGATCCAAATAATATAAATGATTATAATGGTCATATATATTAAATATAATAAATATATTTAATCTTACATTCTCCCACTTAGCCGAGTAATCATTTATTATGAGTATTAGATATGTCTGATCAGAAGTTAATACTCATTTTAGCTTTAAGCCAAGAACTGTAGCAGAGGAATACAACCGTTGAGTTATCATTCAACTCAGGACTCACATTAGTCATACTACAGCCTCACTTTAAAACCTAACAGTTATGATCAACATAATTAAGCCCTTTAAATGTTTGATTTGTATTTATATTTGTCTATATGTCATTACGCTAGTAAAACATATGTTAGAGACATACAAAATCAAAAATGATGAGGAAATTAATAGTTAATCATTCATAGTACAATATGCAATTTGCGCATAGCCATCAATAAACCCGTCATTATTATAAGCGCTTACATAATAGTTATGGGAGATAGACTTTTAATTATAAGATCCTTGTGCATATCATGAATGTATTCGATACAAAATTTAGTTTCCTCAATTCATTCATAAACGAATAATTATATTCATATCGAAATTTAATGCAGCACCTCTTAAACTATTATTGTTCAAGGAAACATGGTAGCTGACTTAATCACAGTAAGTCTTCAAGATATTATTTATATGAAGTTAACAAAATTATGAATCCACTGATAAAAATTTCACCAACATTTATTGACAATTGTGTTGTGACTAATCAACATATTATGTCATTATAACTTAGGTTGTTATCAGTGCATTATGTCTCCTCCATGGGATAGGTTTTTGTCTGCTAACATAAGGATATACCCTGAAGTTACATTTTGTCATCTTTGAATATTACAAAGTTAGAGTAATCAACTAGTTTGAGTTCTCACTTCTTCATTAAATTATAGTCTCTCGTTTCCTATATAGATATTGTAGTACTCTATTAGATGCATCACATTTATCTAAACATATCTTGTGAGTTCAGAATTGAGTAATATCTAAGCGAGTATAGACTTAAGCTACACAAGGCTTCTAATTAATGAAGCATAAGGAAATGATTTCATTGATCCTATTATCCTCTAAAGGAGAGCAAAATTCTTTGTTACACATGTAAGGACCCATTTAAGGTTAAAATTATGTAACGAAACTAATATCCCATTGGGTCTATCTTAGTATGTTATGATATCTATCATATAAGAGATATCTCATAGATCGATTATATCAAAGTATGTGTCAACAATGCTTTGACTTAGGTAACATATACTTGTCAAAAGAATGTCATCTATTTAAAGACAAGTTTGTTTTAGTTCCTCCCACTCATCTTGAGGTAGGTACATTAATCCACTTGGTTCTTGATGAAAGTTGTTTTAATGTTCATTGAATGTACCTCTAAATTTTTATAAGCTACTAGAATAGTGATGATTCTCAAAGAAATCTTTTATAAGATATGTAAGAGATATTCTTTGATAATTTATCTCTTCCTGAATATAACCTTTTACAATCAATAATGCTTCTTCGTGTCTTAACGTTTATATTAGGATTTGGTTTGGTTATGAACACTCTTAGGTAATTCAATCAAATCCCAAACCTTATTCGAACACATAAAATCGGTTTTCTAGAAAACGGTTTTATTCCATTTAAAAGATTAATTGATGCTAATCGTTTAACTAGAAGAGGTAGGATTAGTAAACTTTCCATTATCAATTTCAACTTTAGTCAGGGAAGATATGTAATCATCAAAGTTAGTAGGCTTTTAAACCTAGATGACATCCTGAGTTGTTTATTAGGTTTATTAGAAGTTTCAGTTTTGTGGATTAGCTCTTGGTTAGGTTGCTATCATATTCAAGATTCTAAGTGTGTAAAAGTTGGTGCAGTATGGTGTACAAGAGGTGTAATAGGAGTTAAATTCGGAGTGAAATTTAATGGCTCTCTTCCCCCCGTCTCTTGTATTCCTAGCAAGTCATGATAAAGACTTTTACTGCTCCGACTGACCTTAGAAATCTTTAGGAACTCAGCATGCTTGGGGTCAATATTTAAAGACCAACAGATTCTAATAGAGAAACAAGTTAATGACGTTAGTCGTTATAGTTTCTCTTATTGAGGATTATTTTAGTTTTGGTAAAAAAAAAAACTGAGTGTGCCCATAGTTAAGCAACAATGAAACTTTTGTAAGAGTAGCATTAGATTATAAGGAGACAAGTTTTGATGGAACAGTGTCGATATGGAGCGGTGTCTTGTACAAGAGGTGTAAATTGAAGTAGTGTGAAGTTTTCACTCTCTCACCTCTCGCAACTCTTGCAAGTTATTATTAAGACACTTGATGCTCCCACTGATCTTTGGTATCTTTAGAAATACTACCAAAAGAGTTTCAATGATGTATGTGTGGTTGGAAACTGTCATACATATGTTAGACTTGATAAGATTTCCTTAATGTCCAGATGTCATAAGAAGCTTAGGGAAATATTTAATAGAAATCATGTTAAGTGTATATATATATATATATATATATATATATGGATCTCTGTAAAACCATGGACCATAGGAGACAGATTTAGATAAAAATAAGTAGTCTTTAAATGATAAATGAATTATGTCTGAATATTCCATTTGGAATAAGTACTACGAATGTCAGTGAAATATTACTTCAAGTGGACCCATACTTATTCCTTAAGCCAAGTAATGTTTAGGGCATCAAACACATGATTTAAAATCATTGAGAATGAGATTAGATGGAAAAATCATCCTCATCAATCATGTCATGATTTCTCATAAATTTCGGTTACAATGGATGGGTCTTGTTTTCCTTTTGTCAAATTCTCAGTTGCATGATAACAAATGTTGTGAGAGTGTATGGTATCATCTAGTTTCATCTTATTAAGGTTTTTTTTTCCAGATATTGATAACAAATAATATAAGAGTTTAAGGTAAGATAGACTCTAGGTTGGCTATGCAAACCTCACAACTGTCATAATGTAGCTTAAGTATTGATACTAGATTCTGATTAATTTCTAGAATATGTAAGGTATCATAAAGAGTAATTAGAAGACAATTTATTATGGTTCTTATAGCCTTAACATTTAATTTTGTCACTAACTCTCATGTTAGTTATTTGTAGAATTCTGGTAAAGAAACGTATAGAACTAGACTCAACCTATCATGTGTAAATTTGAATACTAAGATTAGCATACTTAAATATCGATAACAGGCGGCTACCTATGTTAATCAGCTATTCTTTTGAATTATGGATAGTCTCGTTGATTATGCCTAGTCTAATGACATAATTATGTAGTGAGATTCTCCCTTAAAGAACATTAAAGTTTGAATTAGTACTTGTATTTTGTCTATGGACCTTAAAGTTATCCTCTTTTTAGGTTTAAGTAGTAGTGACGTGAGTAACATCTTATTTTCCAGTATTAGACAGACTTTTTCCTGTACGTATGTTGCTGATCAACACACTCATTTTCCTTTGGTACTTCTGAGTGTCATAGTTAATTTTAAGGCATCAAAATCTTTCTATTGGAAAAGTTGGTGTGTAATGCACTGGATAAGTATACTTATTTCCATGTGTAAGCCCTTAATTTTATGGGTCATGGTGTTGTTCATTATGATGTATTCATGGATGTCGTTTAACCGTATAATTTAGAATTTGAAATGAAGGCATGCATCTTAGGAGTTTTTTTGATTATTCCACATAAATTAGATTAGTCTTAGGAAAAACTTAATCTGGAATAAATCTAGTGATAATAATTATTTAAATTAGTTATTGATTATCATAAGAGACATTATGTTTGACTTGTCCCACTAGTCACACTCTGCTTTTCTTCTGTAATACTTTTATCAGAAAAAAAAGCACTAGGATTGATGTGTCTTAAGTGATAATCAAGAAACTAATTTAGGAGTAAATTATATAGAAACTCTTTAGTGAAGCAAAAAGTCTTAAACGTGACACTAATTTATAGAAGAATGTTATAGTGATAATATTATGGATGACGTGATGCGAGTGTGGTAAAATTTTTAGTATATTTTTAGCACTTTTTACTCGTTATCAAGCTTTAAATTTATAGAACTCGATACAATACAATCACTCTCTACAACACGTTAGGGTAAGTGCACCTATCGTTGGCGTAGCATAGTGATGGTAAGATACCGGGGTTATCGAAGGACACAAGAGCTTTTAATACCGGAATATCGTCGGCGTCTAATCTAACAAAAAATTGGAGAAATGATGTTAGTAAGTTTAAAAACATACAAGAGAAACAAAAATAAAATGTTAGTAAAAAGAATAAGTAAGATAGAATCACTTGGTTCCGACTCCTCTTTTATATATCCTTTGATGATTTCCGCACTTTGAGCTTTTTAAGATACTATCTTAGTTATTGTGGCATATCCCTCTTTTGGAGGCAACGCTACCCTCAGCCATATTGGTCTGAGTCAACAAGGATACAGTTCCGCAAGGCTGGATTATTGAAAGATAATTAAGTGAGCTATTAATGCAAAATGTGTCATGTCCTTCTTTTGGAGGCAACGCTACCCTCGGCCATATTGGTCAGAGTCAGCAGGGATAAAGTCCTGCAAGGACGGGTTAAAGTATTAATAGTAGTTTATTTATAAGGGATTCAAACCGTTCTTACTTCCCCCGATTTGATGCTATCTGCCTCAAGAGAAGTCCTAATAAGCTTGAATCAAGTCCTCCCAGGATCTATACACTAAACGAGACAAGAACTTTACCCAAACCACCCTTCTAACTCCCTTCCAGGCAGTTAACGCACTTTATATAGACCGTAAACACACGAATGAGTGAGTCAACAAAACATGAAGAAATAATAGAGTAAAGTTCACTTTTAATATAAAAAACTAGTTATTAAGGTAATTAATACAAACCCAAATAAAAAGTAGCCAAAGGTTGGAAATCAAAAGTAATACATACAAAATTTATCTTTACCAAGTGATGTATGAGATTAGCCAAGCATGGCCTTTGATTGACAAGAACTCTTACGATCGATCTTGGATCCCGAGACTACTACACACACTCTAAAGGTGGATAATGGAGGAATGTCATGGATGATGGTGTTGGAATGGTGGCAAGTGGGAGAGAAGTGATTTACCAAAGGATGGGTTGGAAGTGAACCATGCCCCTCTATTTATAGTTGGATTCTGTCCCTTCACACGACCCCGTGTCCATGGGGCACGACCCCATGTCCCTTCTTTCTCTATTTTCATTTAATGCCGAGTGTCAGATCGTATGCACCCACGGCCCCGTGGTCAACTTTGTGGGGTCCATTGGGAGATTATACGTATCTGGGAGTTGACCACGGCCCGTGTCCTTGGGACATGACCCCGTGTCTCCAGTCTGCTTGGTTTTGTCTTGATCTGCATGGACTCTGAACATATTCTGTGGTGGGGCACGGTCCCATGCTTGGCTTCCGGATTGTTGTTTTGGTCTTGAGGTGTAGCTTGGAGGGTAGGCATGGTGTGTTAATTCCTCCTTCTTGTATTTCTGTTGGTTTTTGCCGTTAATTTATTCCTTTTGTACGTTTAAGCTCATTTAGTTCTGAAAATAAAAAATATACAAAGAAACACACTTATTCCAACGTTAGTATATAAAAAGGGTTCATTTTATGCCTTGTTTAATATAATTTATATGTTGTATTTTGTGCATATAAAATACCCTCACACTTGAATCTTTGCTTGTCTTCAAGCAAAACTCTTTAATAATGCTTAAACACCCAAATTGAAGAGGTAGAGAAGAAGTTTTGGGTCTTGCTTAGAGTGTCGGGTATCCAAGTTCTTTTTATTTTGTTTTTTTTATTTACAATCCTATTTGACATGATATATTTAGAACACTTTTTAAGAAAAACTTTTTTACGCATAACATGCCTCTTAAAATTCCATTAAGCTATATACAATTTCACACACCTCAAAAGTGGTCATTGAACACAGTGAACACTCGGCCGAAGATGTATAAGTGAAACGCTTGGTCCCGGTATAAAACTTGCTCCTATCATAGGCTCGACAAGCAATCAAACTTCCTCCTTTTTGACATAATCTTTGTAAATATCAAGAGGACTTTAAAGGGTAGGTTTTGGCTAGTGGATAGGGATTTTTGTTGGGAAAGTGGCGAAAGGTGTAAAAATGTCAGTTTTCTTTTGAAAATTTTATTTACTTGTGACTTTGATACAAACAATACAATCTATAAACTTTAAGCAACTTTTTCGGAACTTGCTTAATTATTTCAAGCAACTAAGGAGTTTTTTTATATAGAGTAACTATACACAAGATAACTAAGTCACTTTTTACATTTTCCAAAAGAACCAAATTTTTACTAAAATAAGGGGTGTACAAGTAAAAAGGTTTATGGGTGATGGGTGGTTGTTGGAAAATGTATTTTTGCGAGTTTTGAAACGAAATGTTTTGACTCAAAGGGGTTAACTAGGGGATTTTTTTCTAGTTTTGGTGGGGAGATAAAGAGAAAATAAGGTTTAAATGAAAAAGGGTTATAGTCCTAATGTCTCAACCATTTACTTACTTGTATTCATCGGTAAGGCCCGGGATACGGGCTATCACACAAGAAATGAAAAGTGAGAACTTAATAGAGATATGGTATTGTATGCTCGGCAAAGGCTCAAACCTTACTATTTGTGGGAAAAGGGTTAAAAAGTGTGAAAATGTATACACAATCAAATTTTAAAAGGATTGTCATGCCTTTTATAATTTTTTTCTTATATGATTCTTTTTATCACGGCGCTATCGGTTGTAAACTCGTAAAAACAATATTTTTAGAACTTTGATTTTCCAACATAAACCAAGGCAAGATATGGAAAATAAAAAAAATTTGAAAAATATTTGGGGTGTTTAGCGGTTCCAAATTGAGTTTTGTGTAAGGCTTGTTTAGGACAAAAGATTCAAGGTTTTTCCCCAACACTCAAATTACACATTGTCCTCAATGGATCCAAAAATGGATTGAAAATGATTAAATGTATAAAAGTGGGTTAAAAACAACATTTTTCAGAATCTGGGGAGTAGACACGGGGGCGTGTTAGAGAGGTGCAGCCCCGTGTCTGACTGCTAGTGTTTCTGAATTCCTTAAAAACTTACTGATGTGCGGGCCCGTGCCTGATAGGCACGACCTCGTGTGAGAGGTCTAGTGGCTTAGTTTTCTGCAGCTGTTAGGGGACAAGGAGGCGTGCTTACCACACACGATCCCATGCAGCACTTGTTGAAATGATGGTTTCGAGGTGAAGGACCTTCTGCTTCGTTTATTGGGTTCTTGGTTCAAGATCCCTTGGCTGGTTTCAGTCCCCTTTCGAGAGTGTTTATTCCTACAAAGAGAACACTTAAAAAAAATCATTAACCAAGAACAAAACTAAATCTTAAACATGATTGTTCTTTCAAAAAGAAGCCATACTTTTGAAAATGTAACATATATGTTTAAGTAAACTACTTTTATTTATTCATAGTCCATGGAATGACTGCATAGCGCACCATGTTTATAAGGGTCTTTAGCTAGATCCAAGGTCGGTCAAATGTTATGATTCGTTTCCCAAGTTGCACCGACTGAGAGCGTAGTCCAAGCTCGAGTCTATTACTTTGATGTAGTTGACCAGATCATCCTCCATGTGTTGTCTCACTTCGAATTTCACTTCCCTGTTGCTAACCCTTAATGTTAGCTTTCCATCACTCACATCCACCATGGGATGTGCGTAGGCAAGGAAGGGTCTTCCTAGTATGAGTGCGATCTCGGTGTCTTCTTCCATGTTAAGGATTACAAAGTCAGCCGGGAAGACAAATTCTCCGACCTTAACCAAAAGATTCTCTATGACACCTTGAGGGTACTTAACCGGCCTATTCGCAAGTTGGATGCTCATCCGTGTAGGATGCGACTGCCCTAGCCTAAGTCGTTTGAACATGGAGGCATGCATTATGTTAATGCTAGCTCCCAGGTTTGCAAGCGCATTGCTTATTGGCGATCCTCCAATGGAGCAACGAATTGTGAAGCTTCCGGGATCAATATTCTTTTGGGGGAGTTTGTTGAGGAGTACCACTGAACATTCTTCACTTAGGTTAATTTGTTAAATTGAATCAATCTTCCTTTTGTGGGTGAGGAAGTCTCTCATGAATTTAGAGTATTTTGGCATTTGTGTGAGGACTTTGACAAAAGGAAGATTGATGTGAAGTTGTTTTAGGAGGTTTACGAACTTAGTGAATTGCTCGTCGGTCTTTGGCAAAGTAAATGGTCGGGGTAGGGTACTGTTGGTGGTTTGGTAGGTTTGGTAGGTTTGGTGTTTTGGGGTTAAGTGTTATCCTATTTGTTGGTTAAGGGGGTGTTTATGGGTTGGTTAGTTTGTGGAGTGTTTTGAGGTGAAGTGGTTTCATCATCGGGCCCTACCTTCCGAATTCTCAAAGTGATAATTTTTACTTGTGCTTTTGGGTTTGGTTCAATGTTGCTAGGCAAGGCACCTTGTGGTCTTTCTGAGAAATTTTGGGCGAGTTTGCTTACTTGTTTTTCAATGTTTTGTATACTAGCCCGTTGGTTCCTAATCTCGACTTCAGTTTGTAAGAACCTTTCTGAGGACCGTTTGTCGGATTCGGAGAAAAGACAATTGACGAGGTCTTCAAGTCTTTCTCTTCCTCCTTGTTGTTGTTGTAGGTAGCCTTGTTGCTCGTTTCGGGGTGGTTGTTGAAAGTTGGGTCGTTGGCTTTGGTTTTGTTGGTTGCTACCTCCCAGCTATCTCCAACTAAAGTTGGGTGATTTCGCCATTCGGGGTTGTTGGTGTTGCTTGGAGGTCCCGGTGGTCAAGGACGGTTATTGAGGTAGTTCACCATTTCTGTTTGGTTCTCCCCATCTTTCATGCAACTCCAGTTTTCATGTGCTCCGCCACACCCTTCACAAGCCATAACCAAAGCCGTTTTTTTCAATTCAAGTTTCTTTTTTGTAGTTAAAGCTTCGATTTGGGCTTGTAAAGAGGTGGTTTCATCCACTTTCTGGGCCCCCAGGGCTATGGATTTTCGGCCCCTAGGGGGTGCCATTGAAAACTATTTTGAGGAATTTCTTCAATTTGGTTGTAGATTTTGACGGGTCATCGATTTCCATGGAGTCCCCCGGAGTATGATACAAGGATTTTCCTTGTGGGTGGTAAGAGTCTATTGTAGAGAATGGACACTTGTTGCCAAAGCTCTAGACCGTGATGTAGGAATTTCCTAAGTAACTTCTTGAACTTTTCCCATGTCTCGTACAAAGATTCCCCCTCCTCTTGAGAGTTTGAGTTAATTCCGGTCATGAGTTTGGCGATTTTAGCGGGAGGGAAATATTTGTTGAGAAATGTTTGGTCAAGTTCATTCCAAGTGTGTACAGACCCATTTAGGAGGATGTTGAGCCAAGCCTTAGCTCGGTCCTTAAGTGAAAACGGCAGCATACAGAGCCGGATAGCGTCATTGGAGGCTCCGTTGATTTGAAAAGTCACGTATTTCCAAAAGGTTTTTAATATGTAAATGGGGACCTTCATCACGTAGGCCGTGAAAGGTGGCGGAATTTCGGAGCATTTGGATTAGGTGTGGTCGAAGCTCAAAGTTGTCAACATCGACATTAGGTGGGTTAATAGCGGCTTCAAGATTACTAACTGTAAGCCGTAGGTAAATAATCCATGAGAGTACGTTGATCCGCCATGGTGAGGTTTTGGGTCGAGTCTTTTTGTCGGTTTTTAGCTTGGAGTCTTTTTCTTAGAAAGCGCTCGGGTTCTTCTAGTGGCACTTTTATGTCATTGTCGGAGTTTGAGGTTATGCACCAGGTCGTATTTCTTGTAGGTTATACGGGATTGTGTAAACTTCTACAAACAAAAAAAAAAAACTAATGATCAGTTAACAAGCACAGCCCCGTGTCTAGATAGGCACGACCCCGTGCTGTCAGGATAAAGTTTCTGTTTTCAGGTTTCCCAGATACTGGAAGTGTGGCACGGCTCCGTGCTCTATTAGGCACGGTCCTGTGCTCAATCAGACACGACCCCGCGCTTCACTCCGGTAACACAAAAAACAGATTCTTTCAGTACTGCAAGACAGACACAACCACGTGTTAAGTAGACACGACCTATATTAAGCCTTCTGGAAGTTAGGCACGACCCTGTGTTCGATCAGGCACGACCCTAGCTGAACCCACAGAAAGTGAAGAAAATGCAGAAAAAGAAGAAAACCTTAAAACAAAAAAAAATAATGAAGATTAAAAATGATTAGGCCACCAATTCTAAACTCTCTTAAAATCCTTGTGTCCCTGGCAACGACGCCAAAAACTTGACGTGATGCGAGTGTGTTATAATTTTTAGTATATTTTAACACTTTTTACTCGTTATCAATCTTTAAATTTATAGAACACGATACAATACAATCACTCTCTACAACACATTAGGGCAAGTGCACCCATCGTTGGCGTAGCATAGTGATGGTAAGCTACTGAGGTCGTCCAAGGACACAAGAGCTTTTAATACCGGAATATCGTCGACGTCTAACCTAACCAAAAATTAGAGTAAACATGTTAGTAAGCTTAAAAGGATAAAAGAGAAATAAAAATAAAATGTTAGTAAAAACAATAAACAAGATAAAATCACCTGGTTTCGACTCCTCTTTTATATATCCTTTGATGATTTCTACACTTTGGTTTTTTTAAAAGATTATCTTAGTTATTATGGCATGTCCCTCTTTTGGAGGCAAAGCTACCCTCAGCCATATTGGTCTGAGTCAGTAAAGATATAGTCTCGCTGGGCCGGATTATTCAAAGATAATTAAGTAAGTTATTAATGCAAAATGTGACATGTCCCTCTTTTGGAGGCGACGCTACCCTCGACCATATTGGTCTGAGTCAGCAGGGATATAGTCCCGTAAGGTCGTGTTAAAGTTATAGTAGTTTATTTATAAGGGATTAAAGTTGTTCTTACTTCCCCCGACTGGATGTTATCTGCTGTGACGACCCTAAAAAATTACAGGTATCCGTACAATTAATTAATATTTAATTTGTGCTTAATGACTGTGCTTGATTACAACTGCTGATTTAACTGCTCTATGATTTTTGCATCATACATACACATGCATCACATACATACTGTCACTCCATTTATTACACACAGACTTTAGTGACAAACTTGATGCACAAAACACAGTTAGCACAGTGAGCGGATAACTCAGACACATGCTAACAATGCCAGCACATAGACAGACATTATATTGAGGCCCAGTATGAGCCAGGGACAAGGTACTACACTTGTATGGAGTGTAGGGAAGTAAGGACCATGAGACTGCGTCACTAGGTGATAGTTTAGGTGCCGGAATGTGCCTAAAACCCACTTTAAGTGCAGAATTCTGCACTTAATAACAAAATTCAGCATTTAAACATGCTAGTCACTGACAAAAATATGGCAAAATGGTCCTGTATGCTTTTCTAAGTGTCGGGAATCAAAAGTGTCTCTAAAAGTTACATAAAGGACACTATATGACGTAACTTAGCACTTTAACGGAACAGTATCAAACCAAACAACCGGCCATTACCCGGAACACAAAAATATTGCTAAACACATTGTTTCACTGTTATTAAGCTAGTTATGGTCCCCGAACACTTGAACACACTATATTATGACATAAAATCTAAATACTTAACTAAATCACTTACTTTACCATCCTAAACTAACTAACATAGTTCAAACCCAACTAAACTACCCCCCACCCAAAACCGGTTGTGAAGTGGGACCCCACCACTTGATTTTCTTGATTAGTTTAATATGTATGTATGGTACTTAAGGAACACTAAAACTAATGGATAAAAGGATGTTGGAGGATTATTTATATAACCACAAGATTATCATTCTTCATCACCTACAACACATTCCACACTCAAACTTCTCTCTCCCTCCTCCCTCTAGTTCGGCCGTGAGCCACCACCACCCTCACCATCATCATTCGATCATCTCCAACCAATCTAAGAGCATACAAAGGTGTCAAAGTGCATACAACGAAGCTTTGTGTTCCCGGAAGTTGAAGGACCATCTCTATTTGCTATTAACCACCTCATTTCTACTCTTGATCTTCCCTAGCTTAAAAGCTAGTAGTAAGTCTCTTGAATCTTCATTTGCTTCATATTTAGAGTGGTTAATAGCTATTGTATGATGAAATGTTATGAACAAGAAAAGAACCATGAACTTGAAACCTTAACATAAGCTTAAAACCATAAGAAATCATGATATTCATGTGTTGAAATGCTTGTTGATTATTGTTTACTCATGTATTTGATGTTGATCATCATACGGTCTTGCTAGATCATGATTAAAAACATGATCTAGCAAGATGAGAAAGAAGGAATGTTGTAGGATGACGGATCATCCACACATAAACCATGAACTTGAATAAATAAATGGTTTTCTTGAAAAATGAAGATCAAAGTAGGTTGACAATCATGTAGATCTAAAGATCCATGAGTGGTTCTTCAAAAGAACCAAGTTAAAAATATGAGTTTCATAAAATCTTGGATCTTACATAAACTAATCACATTTTGGTGGGTAAACAAGTGTAGAAACACTTGTATAACAAGAAAATTTCCAAAAGAAATATTTTTCAAAAATATGATTGGAAGTTGTAAACGCATAAATTCTTTAAAAATAAAATTTTTAAAGAACTAATCACATTTTAAAGGGTAAGAAGACTTACCAAGGATGCTAGTAAGTTACTACATATTTTTACAAATATTCAAGTTCATGAAGTAGTAGTTATTATTTGATTTTGGCAAAGTCGGTAAGCAAAGGTTAATTGTTGATGATTGTGAATGAATTGTGATGATTTTTACAAAAGAAAATGATATGATTATAAGCATGGATACCTCCATTTACAAGGGAAACTCTGGCGAAATTTTTCTAAAAATCTAACACTTAGGAAATATTTTACTAACAAGTGTTTACGAATATATTTCTAACCTTGTTTTCAAAATAAACTTCGCCATAGTTTTATTGCAAAAATACCAAGTATCGGAGGTTGATTTTACGAATAAAATGGATAAGTATATATTTAAAATATATTTTATACAAGGCGCTTGTGTGAATATATGTATATTTTGTGAACTAGTTATATTATTTTAGGGTAAAATAATATAACTTGACAAATACCATGAAAAATTACAACTCCAAAATAATACCAAAACTCTCACGGAATAAATATTTAAGTTACGCATTTGTTATTGCAACACGGAGCGCTAAAACGTAACTTATGAATATTTCAGAAAATACTCTTACACGTACATTTTTGGTAAAATATTATTTTGGAAAATTTATGAAGTAAAATATAATATTTTTGGGAAAATATATATATTTTGAACCAAGATATTTTTGGACAAATAATTTAAATATATTTTCTAAGTGGGACTTAAAATATATTTTTTCGGAATTACAAATGTACATGTATAAATATCCCCATCCTTGGGAAGGAAATACAAATATAAAATACTTGAGAAGTATGGATACGAAATAGTTGCCTAACTATTATTTCTAAAAACAAAATTTAAGTTAAAATAATTATTATTATTTTAACAAAAAGTCACAACTTGGAATAATATCAAAGTAACACAACTCAAAGACATTAAACCCTAAGCCAAGGCACGGCCCGTTCGTCTAATAGACATTAGTACGTTGTAGGTCGCCGGGTAGCTGATCAAGTTTGAGTTGACGTTACGATACAGGAGACGCACTTCAGTGAGTTCATGTCCCCCTTTCCTCTTAACTGTTTTCAGTTTTATACTTCGGGGGTGAAATACATGTTACAATTATTACAGACATTTATTTACATGGTATGGTTAGCTTAAGGAGGGTTTTTACTACGCGATCATGTGAGTGGTGGGCATGACACTTGAGGCCATTAATCCTCAATGTAGGACCAAGGGACATGAGTGATAAATCTATTTGGGTGTAGCGAGCCCACACCCGTGAGGCCGGGGCGGCCCATAGTGGTGACTATGTCTTCATACCGGAGACAAATTTGCTAGGTTTGAGTCTTCCTGCACCAATTTCACACATACCATTGGCTTTGCAACCCATTGGTGATCAGTTTTTTTTTCCTTATTGCTACATACCAGGGACTTTCATAAATACATTGTTTACAAAGGTTTATACATACTCACTTACCCATGAACTCGCTCAACTTTTGTTGATTTTTCAAACTACATGTATTTCAGTAAATTAGTGGATCTGGCGGAGTATGCGTTGTGTCAAGGCTGCGTAGTGAATAAAGATGTCATCCGAGTGGTTGAGTTTAGGAGGTGGATCCCTTTCCTGGACGGGATACACAATTCAAACCTTGGGTTTTTATTTACGTACTTTTGATGAGCCTTTGTGAACTCTGTTAATCATGTCATGGTTGTAACTTACTTTATGTGTCGACATTTTCAAACAATGATGTTGTGGTATTTTTAAACGTAACGAATGGATGAACATCTTGTGTTTTATCATATAGCATTGTTATGATTGTTGCTATGGCATTAAGAAGTCACACCAAAAATTATCCATGCTTCCGCAAAAGCCAGGGTGTGACAGCTTGGTATCAGAGCCTCGATCATAGCGAACTAGGGTTCTTTCTCGAGTCTAGACTATGATCACTAGGGCTCTCACGAAAACATTTTTACATTGCATACACAAAACGTCCAGATCCAGGGCACAAACATTTTTACAAACAAAATGCACAAATACACTTTTCAAAATTTATATTTCAGTCTTAGAGACTGAGGGAGTTCAGCCTTAGAGGCTGGGGAGGATCAGTCTTAGAGACTGAGGGGTTCAATATTAGAGATTGGGGATGTTTAGTCTTAGAGACTGGGAGGTTTGGTCTTAGAGACCAGGGAGTTGGTCTTAGAGACCAGGGGATTAGTCTTAGAGACTGGGAGGTTTTGGTCTTAGAGACCAGGGAGTTGGTCTTAGAGACCAGGGAATTTGTCTTAGAGACTGGGAGTGGTCTTAGAGGCCAGGGAGTTACTCTGAGAGACTAGGGAATTTAGTCTGAGAGACTGGGTGGGATAGTCTGGGGAAGACTAGGATTATTACTTGCGTACATTGACTGTGACTTACATGCTTATTTGATTACATGTTGATATATGTGCATATGTGTGGTTGTGTTACAGACACCATGCCATCTTCTTCGGATACCAGAGTAACAGATACACTGGATCCTATGGCGATAGTCTCGGACGACGAGGTTCTATCTGAGAGCGAGGTTTATACGTCAGATACTACGAGCACAGATGAGGATGATTTTTAGCCGTTTGCTCTTCCAGATTTTGGGGATGATATTCCTCTAGCTGATGGTCCATTCGACGGGGATCTACCCCTCATTCAGATCCCTGCTCCTCTCCCACTCGCCGCAGTTCCTATCGAGGATCTGCCACATGACGAGTTCGCTGATGATGACATCGACTTATTCATTGAGGGTCCCCCGGAGGGTGACCAGGATGGTGTGGCCCTTATGGATGATGATGTCCCTCCTGCTGATGTTCCCGTTGATGATCATGTTGTTCCCATGGTTGAGGTTCATGCTGTTGTCGTGCCACCTGCTGAGGCTCCCATAGAGGAGGCTCCTTCTGATTCATCTGGTCCAGACTCATTCGAGTCTGTGGCATCCGCATCTATTCACGACCAGGGCATGCAGCGCTACACTCCTGACGCAGACTAAGACATGGCGATGTCTGTAGCGCCCATCTTTCCCCATGCTGTCGACCCAGATCCTGAGGTCGAGTTCGTACCTGCTAAACCTGTTCCAATTGGCCCAGAGCCTATCATTGCTCATGACCCTATTGATATCCCAGCAGTTGCACCTTTACCTGATCCTTTACCCGAGCCTGATCACGTTGATGTACCAATCTTGGCACCACCTATTGTTGAGGCACCAGTCGTCGTACCACCGGTTTCTGATGTTTCTATTGTTGATGCACCACAGCCTGATCTTGTGCCGGTATTTGTTGACTGTGCACCTTTTGCCACACATGTAGATCCCAGATACGCTGACACCCGTAACGGGTGGATCGAGGATGATGATTATCCTCCTTTTGTTGTACCAGTTACACCCTCTGTTGCACCTGCTTTCGCACTCCTTGATACTCCCCAGTTTCATCCACACACATCTGATGTCCACCGCACAGACTTACCTATCACATTCCTCCAGGACATACCCCCTCCCCGTCCAGGGGAAGGACCTTCCATTGTGATCACATGCCACCCACGACAGCTGCTTTTCCAGTTTTGCCTTCTTTTACTCTGGCTGCACACACTACATCCCCCTTTGTACCATCGGGCGAGCCATTTTTGTGGTCATCGCCCAATGTTATGTCGTTATCAGACCCGCATCACCCATTTCATGTCGGATATACCACAGAGGACATACTTACATCCCTACAGTTGCAGCAGGATGCTCTGAGTCATCGAGTCGGGGAGCTAGAGAGGACCCCACGCCCTCCCCCATGTCACTGTCAGACTCCTTTTGCCGCACCACACGCACCCCTCCCGCTACCCCCTGATTCAGATATTCGTTTCCTCACCTCCGAGCAGCAGATTGCCTACTTGCTGTGCGTCATTCATGCACTTGAGGAGGACTGGGTGCGCCTGCGCCGTTTGATTTTATTCCCTCCTCCTCCTCCCCCATCAGCATGAGGATTTTTGGTCTGTTGTAGGTAGTGTTACTTTTGGTGAGAAGACAGTGATTGAGCCGACTACACAGGATTTTGAAGACCGTATTTTGACATCATGACTTTTGTTATTTGATTTTTGGTTGTTGTATATGACTAGATAGTTCAGACAGGGGTGATGTGGCCCTTATTCTCTTTTGGGATGTACGATACATTTGGAAAACTTGTAAACATTGTATTGTGGTCTTAATTATATAATAGCTCAATCGTAGTATTCTCATTACATGCATTACTGATTTATTTGTTTATGGTTATAACATGGGATGTTATGTGTAATGTGGTTGATGAATGTTATTACGTACGCATATTATTTACTTACTATGACCTGACCAATATGATCATCTTTTAGAAGATGCCTCCACGACGAGTCCCGAGCTTGCCTACTACTGAGGCGGAACTCCAAGAGCGAATTGCCGCAGCAATAACGCAGTATGCGGCCTCCCACGCGGAAACAAGCAGGAATACCTCAAACAACAACAACAACAACAATCCACCAAATGGGAATGTTAAGTCACTCGAGACACATTACACTACATTTGGACATTTCATGTGCAAATGCTAATGTTTTCTATAAATAACATTGCTTTGACAGGCTGCACCTACAAACAATTTCTCGACTGTAAGCCCGTAAATTTCGACGGAACTGGAGGTGTTGTTGCATTCGTCAGGTGGGCGGAAAAGACAGATTCTGTTCTAAGGATGAGCAAGTGTGCCCCCGAGCAACAAGTTACATACATCTCAGGGCTTTTTCTTGACGGTGCCCTATCATGGTGGAATCTGCAAGTACAAACATTGAGAGAGGCGTCGGCATATGCACTAACATGGGCGGAGCTGAAAGAGCTCATGAGGAAGAAATACTGTTCGCGGGCTGACGTACAGAAGCTAGAAACTGAGTTCTGGCACCTAAAAATGGAGGGTCCTAAAATCGCAGAATATGTTCTGAGGTTTTATGATTTGTCCCATGTGGTGCCGTACATGGTCACGCCCGAATTTAAACGCATTAAGCGCTTCATCTAGGGATTGGCACCCCAGATCATGAGCATGGTAACCACGTCCAAGCCTTCAACAATTACTGAAGCCATTGATCTCAGCGTGGCACTTACAGAAGAAGCCATTCGGTTGAACAAGTTTTCAAATTCTGAACCGAAGAAGAAGGAGACTCATGTGGAGTCGTCTAGTGAAAACAAACGGAAATTTTCCAACTTCAAGCAAGGTACCAGCAGTGTGAGCAAGAAGGGTGAGTCAAGCGCACCGGCTAGGGCCAAAACCGGTGTTGAAAGCAGAGGGAAAGGCTACATGGGCACTCTGCCCAAGTGTGATACATGCCAGTACCATCATCCCGGCCCGTGCAGACTCAGGAAATGCGAGTCTTGCGGGTAGACTGGCCATTCAAAGGAAACATGCTGGGTTGGTACCAGAGTTGGTCGTGGGAATCAGCGAGGTCATGGAAATAGGAACGGGAACCGCCAACAGGGAGGAAATGGCGGGAATGGAAACCGTGGAAATGTTGGGAATCAAGCTGGTAACCGGGGAGCGAATGTCAATCGAGGTGGAAATGGAAGTGGGAATGGTCAAGGACCAGGGTGTTTCAACTGTGGATACATGGGGCACTTTAAAAGGGAATGCCCAAAACTGAATCAAGCGCAAGGCAGAGTCTTTAACATCGGTGCGAGGGAAGCACGCCAGGATCCCAATGTTTTTACTGGTACGTTCCCTATAAATCAACGCTTTGCATCTGTGCTATTTGATACTGATGCCGACTATAGCTTTGTATCGTTAGAATTTAAGAATATGCTTGGGTTAACTGCTAGTAAGTTAGACATTCCGTACTCAATCGAACTGGCTAATGGGAAACTAGTTGAAACGAGTGAAGTCATCAGAGGATGCGTGATAGAACTGGGAGGACACGAATTTACACTAGATCTACTGCCAGTCGAGTTGGGAAGCTTCGACGTGGTAGTGGGAATGGATTGGTTGTCAAGCAACAAAGCCGAGATTGTTTGTCATGAGAAGACCATTCGCATCCCAATGACGGATGAAGAAACGATCGTAGTACACGGAGAGAAGCGTGATACGCCTCTGAGGATCATTAGCTGCCTAAAAGCTCGAAAGTGTTTGAAGAAGGGATGTGTTGCCTTCTTGGCACACATCGTTGATAAAGAAGCCGCTGAACCAAGGATAGAAGACATTCCGGTCATAAAGGAATATCCTGAAGTCTTTCCAGAAGACTTGCCAGGATTTCCGCCACAGCGACAAGTCGAGTTTCACATTGATTTGGTTCCAGGCGCCGCGCCTGTAGCCAAGGCACCCTATCGACTTGCACCTTCAGAGATGCAAGAACTGTCAACACAACTCTAGGAGCTATTGGATAAAGGATTTATCAAACCAAGCTTCTCACCTTGGGGATCTCCAGTTTTGTTTATTAAGAAGAAACATGGTAGTTTTCGTATGTGTATCGACTACCGGGAGCTGAACAAATGAACAATCAAGAATAGATATCCTTTGCCGAGAATCGATGACTTGTTCGATCAATTACAAGGTTCAAGTTTTTACTCGAAAATTGATCTTCGATCAGGTTATCACCAGTTAAGAATTCAAGAGGAAAGTATTCCCAGGACTGCTTTTAGAACTCGCTATGGACATTACGAGTTCCTGGTTATGCCGTTTGGGCTGACAAACGCACCAGCAGTATTCATGGACTTGATGAACAGAGTTTGTAAGCCGTACCTTGATAGGTTTGTGATTTTGTTCATTGATGACATTCTGATCTACTCAAAGACGAAGGACGAGCACGAACAGCACTTAAGAGCTATTCTGGAGCTACTTAAAAAGGAGAAGTTATACGCTAAGTTCTCAAAGTGCGAGTTTTGGCTGCGTGAAGTTCAGTTTCTTGGTCATGTGGTTAATGGAGATGGAATTCATGTGGATCCCACAAAGATCGAGGCAATCAAGAACTGGGAGACTCCTAAGACACCAACAGGGATTCGACAGTTTCTAGGTTTGGCTGGTTATTATCGAAGGTTCATTGAGGATTTCTTGAAAATCGCTCAACCTCTGACCTCTCTTACACAGAAAGACAAGAAGTTTGATTGCGGAGACAAACAGGAAGAAGCATTTCAGCTGTTGAAAAACAAGCTTTGTGACACACCAATCTTATCACTACCCGAAGGCACAGACGACTTCATGGTATATTGCGACGCCTCGCGTCAAGGTTTAGGCTGCGTGTTGATGCAGCGACAGAAGGTTATTGCATATGCATCTCGCCAGTTGAAAGTCCACGATAAAAATTATACCACGCATGACTTGGAGTTAGGCGCGGTGGTATTCGCATTGAAGATCTGGCGACATTACTTATATGGCACGCGATGCACGATCTTCACTGATCACAAAAGCCTGCAGCACATTTTTGATCAAAAAGAGCTTAACATGAGGCAAAGACGCTGGGTAGAGCTGTTGAATGATTATGATTGTGAGATCAAGTATCACCCAAGGAAGGCGAATGTGGTCGCCGATGCCCTAAGTCGGAAAGAAAGGATCAAGCCCATAAGGGTTAGGGCTTTAGAAATGATTGTCCAGACAGACCTCTCATTGCGCATTCGTGCCGCGCAGAGAGAAGCTCTTAAAGAAAGGAATATTGAGGATGAGTATCTCCGTGGGATGGAGAAGCAATTGGTACCAAACGGGAAAGGAACATTTTGTTTCATGAAACGAATTTGGGTTCCTTCGTTTGGTGGTTTGAGAAAGGTTATTTTTGACGTAGCTCATAAGTCACGGTACTCGATTCATCCAGGAGCGGATAAGATGTACCAAGATCTTAAGGATTTCTATTGGTGGCCGAGAATGAAAGGCAATGTTGCAATATATGTTGGCAAATGTTTAACTTGCGCCAAGGTAAAAGCCGAATACCAGAAACCTTCAGGTCTCTTGCAGCAACCTGAAATACCCAAATGGAAATGGGAACAGATTTCAATGGACTTCATAACGAAATTGCCAAAGACGCCCAAGGGCCATGATACAATTTGGATAATAGTAGACCGTCTAACAAAGTCTGCGCACTTTTTGCCAATCAAGGAGAAAGACAACACGAGTAAACTTGCTTAAATATACATGAGGGAGATTGTTGCATGACATGGAGTGCTTCTCTCAATTATCTCTGATAGAGATGGATGCTTCGTGTCAAGGATTTGGCAATCCTTTCAAGAAGCATTTGGTTCTCAGCTGAATCTGAGCACTGCATTTCATCCGCAGACAGACGGACTGAGCGAACGAACGATTCAAACATTAGAAGACATGTTGCGAGCTTGCGTAATGGATTTAGGAGGGAGTTGGGACACTCACCTACCATTGGTTGAATTTTCATACAATAACAGTTACCATGCAAGTATCCAAGCCGCACCGTTCGAAGCACTCTATGGACGCAAATGTCGATAACCGATTTGTTGGGCTGATGCGGGTGATAGACAATTAGTTGGTTCGGAATTGGTCCAGGAAACGACAGAGAAGATTGCACAGATTCGAGAGCGCATCAAAGCGACTCGTGATCGACAAAAGAGTTATGCGGACCTGAGAAGGAAACCTCTGGAATTTGAGGTTGGGGATATGGTTTTGTTGAAAGTTTCACCCTGGAAGGGTGTGGCACGCTTTGGGAAGCGTGGGAAGTTGAATCCACGATACATTGGTCCATTCAGAATCCTGCAAAGGATTGGGCTTGTAGCCTACAAGTTGGACCTACCTGCTGAACTTAATGGCGTTCATGATACATTCCATGTATCTAACCTGAAAAAGAGTCCAACTTAAGAAACAGTTGTCATTCCTGCCGACAAAGTTCATATTGACGACACACTCCACTTTACTGAAGAACCCATCGAGGTTACGGATTGGAAGGTTAACAAGACACGCCGGAGTAGTGTCAAACTCGTCAAGGTTTGATGGAATGCACGACATGGGCCAGAATTCACGTGGGAACGTGAGGATCCTATGAAGGAAAAATGCCCACACTTATTCCCCAAGACCCCTGCAACTACTAGCAGAACTAAAATTTCGGGACGGAATTTCTCTAACAGGGGGAGAATGTGACGACCCTAAAAAATTACAGGTATCTGTACAATTAATTAATATTTAATTTGTGCTTAATGACTTTGCTTGATTACAACTGCTGATTTAACTACTCTATGATTTTTGCATCATACATACACATGCATCACATACATACTGTCACTCCATTTATTACACACAAACTTTAGTGACAAAATTGATGCATAAAGCACAGTTAGCATAGTGAGCGGATAACTCAGACACATGCTGACAATGCCAGCACAGAGACAGACATTATATTGAGGTCCAGTATGAGCCAGGGACAAGGTACTACACTTGTATGGAGTGTAGGGAAGTAAGGACCATGAGACTGCGTCATTAGGTGATAGTTTAGGTGCCGGAATGTACCTAAAACCCACTTTAAGTGCAGAATTCTGCACTTAATAACAAAATTCAGCATTTAAACATGCTAGTCACTGACAAAAATATGGCAAAATGGTCATGTATGCTTTCCTAAGTGTCAGGAATCAAAAGTGTCTCTAAAAGTTACATAAAGGACACTAAATGACGTAACTTAGCACTTTAACGGAACAGCATCAAACCAAACAACCGGCCATTACCCGGAACACAAAAATATTGCTAAACACATTGTTTCACTGTTATTAAGCTAGTTATGGTCCCCGATCACTTGAACACACTATTTTATGACATAACATCTAAATACTTAACTAAATCACTTACTTTACCATCCTAAACTAACTAACATAGTTCAAACCCAACTAAACTACCCCCCACCCAAAACCGGTTGTGAAGTGGGACCCCACCACTTGATTTTCTTGATTAGTTTAATATGTATGTATGGTACTTAAGGAACACTAAAACTAATGGATAAAAGGATGTAGGAGGATTATTTATATAACCACAAGATTATCATTCTTCATTGCCTACAACACATTCTACACTCAAACTTCTCTCTCCCTCCTCCCTCTACTTCGGCCGTGAGCCACCACCACCCTCACCATCATCATTCGATCATCTCCAACCAATCTAAGAGCATACAAAGGTGTCAAAGTGCATACAACGAAGCTTGGTGTTCCCGGAAGTTGAAGGACCATCTCTATTTGCTATTAACCACCTCATTTCTACTCTTGATCTTCCCTAGCTTAAAAGCAAGTAGTAAGTCTCTTGAAACTTCATTTGCTTCATTTTTAGAGTGGTTAATAGCTATTGTATGATGAAATGTTATGAACAAGAAAAGAACCATGAACTTGAAACCTTAACATAAGCTTAAAACCATAAGAAATCATGATATTCATGTGTTGAAATGCTTGTTGATTATTGTTTACTCATGTATTTGATGTTGATCATCATACGGTCTTGCTAGATCATGATTAAAAACATGATCTAGCAAGATGAGAAAGAAGGAATGTTGTAGGATGATGGATCATCCACACATAAACCATAAACTTGAATAAATAAATGGTTTTCTTGAAAAATGAAGATCAAAGTAGGTTGACAACCATGTAGATCTAAAGATCCATGAGTGGTTCTTCAAAAGAACCAAGTTAAAAATATGAGTTTCATAAAATCTTGGATCTTACATAAACTAATCACATTTTGGTGGGTAAACAAGTGTAGAAACACTTGTATAACAAGAAAATTTCCTAAAGAAATATTTTTCAAAAATATGATTGGAAGTTGTAAACCCATAAATTCTTTAAAAATAAATTTTTTAAAGAACTAATCACATTTTAAAGGGTAACAAGACTTACCAAGGATGCTAGTAAGTTACTACATATTTTTACAAATATTCAAGTTCATGAAGTAGTAGTTATTATTTGATTTTGGCAAAGTCGGTAAGCAAAGGTTAATTGATGATGATTGTGAATGAATTGTGATGATTTTTACAAAAGAAAATGATATGCTTATAAGCATGGATACCTCCATTTACAAAGGAAACTCTGCCGAAATTTTTCTAAAAATCTAACACTTAGGAAATATTTTACTAACAAGTGTTTACGAATATATTTCTAACCTTGTTTTCAAAATAAACTTCGCCATAGTTTTAATGCAAAAATACCAAGTATCGGAGGTTGATTTTACGAATAAAATGGATAAGTATATATTTAAAATATATTTTATACAAGACACTTGTGTGAATATATGTATATTTTGTGAACTAGTTATATTATTTTAGGGTAAAATAATATAACTTGACAAATACCATGAAAAATTACAACTCCAAAATAATACCAAAACTCTCACGGAATAAATGTTTTAGTTACGCATTTGTTATTGCAACACGGAGCGCTAAAACGTAACTTATGAATATTTCAGAAAATACTCTTACACGTACATTTTTGGTAAAATATTGTTTTGGAAAATTTATGAAGTAAAATATAATATTTTTGGGAAAATATATATATTTTGAACCAAGATGTTTTTGGACAAATAATTTAAATATATTTTCTAAGTGGGACTTAAAATATATTTTTTTTTCGGAATTACAAATGTACATGTATAAATACCCCCATCATTGGGAAGGAAATACAAATATAAAATACTTGAGAAGTATGGATACGAAATAGTTGCCTAACTATTATTTCTAAAAACAAAATTTAAGTTAAAATAATTATTATTATTTTAACCAAAAGTCACAACTTGGAATAATATCAAAGTAACACAGCTCAAATACATTAAACCCTAAGCCAAGGCACGGCCCGTTCGTCTAACAGACATTAGTACGTTGTAGGTCGCCGGGTAGCTGGTCAAGTTTGAGTTAACGTTACGATACAGGAGACGCACTGTCCCCCTTTTCTCTTAACTGTTCTCAGTTTTATACTTCGCGGGTGAAATACATGTTACAATTATTACAGACATTTATTTACATGGTATGGTTAGCTTAAGGAGGGTTTTTACTACGCGATCATGTGAGTGGTGGGCATGACACTTAAGGCCATTAATCCTCATTGTAGGACCAAGGGACATGAGTGATTGATCTATTTGGATGTATCGAGCCCACACCCGTGAGGCCGGGGCAGCCCATAGTGGTGACCATGTCTTCATACCGGAGACAAATTTTCTAGGTTTGAGTCTTCCTACACCAATTTCACACATACCATTGGCTTTGCAGCCCATTGGTGATCAGTTTTTTTTCCTTATTGCTACATACCAGGGACTTTCATACATACATTGTTTACAAAGGTTTATACATACTCACTTACCCATGAACTCGCTCAACTTTTGTTGATTTTTCAAACTACATGTATTTCAGGAAATTAGTGGATCTGGCGGAGTATGCGTTGTGTCAAGGCTGCTTAGTGAATAAAGATGTCATCCGAATGGTTGAGTTTAGGAGGTGGATCCCTTTCCTGGATGGGATATACAATTCTAAACTTGGGTTTTTATTTACGTACTTTTGATGAGTCTTTGTGAACTCTGTTAATCATGTCATGGTTGTAACTTACTTTATGTGTCGACATTTTCAAACACTGATGTTGTGGTATTTTTAAACGTAACAAATGGATGAACATCTTGTGTTTTATCATATAGCATTGTTATGATTGTTTCTATGGTGTTAAGAAGTCACACCAAAATAATCCACGCTTCCGCAAAAGCCAGGGTGTGACATCTGCCTCAAGAGAAGTCCTAATAAGCTTGAATCAAGTCCTCGCAGGATCTATACACTGAACAAGGCAAAAACTTTACCCAAACCACCCTTCTAACCCCCTTCCAGGCAGTTAACGCGCTTTATATAGACCGTAAAGACACGAATGAGTGAATCAACAAAACATGAAGAAATGATAGAGTAAAGTTCACTTTCAATATAAAAAACTAGTTATTAAAGTCATTAATACAAATCCAAATAAAAAATAGCCAAATCTTAGAAATCAAATATAATACATAAAAGATTTGTCTTCACCAAGTGATGTAAGTGATTAGTCAAGCATGGCCTTTGATTGACAAGAGCTCTTACGATCAGTCTTGGATCCCGAGACTACTACATACAATCTAAAGGTGGATATTGGAGGAATGTGGTGGATGATGGTGTTGGAGTGGTGGTGGAATGGTGGCAAGTGGGAGAGAAGTGATTTGCCAAGGGATGAGTTGGAAGTGAACCAAGCCCCTCTATTTATATCTGGATTTTGTTCCTTCACATGACCTCGTGTCCCTTCTTTCTCTATCTTCATTTAATGCCATGTGCCAGATCATATGCACACACGGCTCTGTGGTCAACTTTGTGGGTCCATTGGGAGATTCTGCGAATCTACGAGTTAACCACCGCCTGTGTCCTTGGGACACAACCCCGTGTCTCCGGTCAGTGTGACATTTGTGATATGTAAACGATGAACAATGTAAAACAATATCAATTATCAATGAAACGATGTGTTTTATTGTTAATAATTATGTATTTGTGTTTGACAATTTTACGTTTTGATTCTAGTTCGATTTCAAGCTTTAAATCGCTTTCTTAAAAAGTTATACGCAAACTGATGTGTAAACGTAATCAGTTTAATGCGACAAACACTCTGGAATAGTGATATAGGCTTAACATACCTTAAATAACTTTTACATAACTTAGAAATAAGTTTTGGAGGGTTTGGTGTGCCAAAAACAAGTTTATTCGATTACAGGGACTATTTGCGACAAACTGCGAAAGTCTGTCGATTCTTATAGAAACGAACATTTTGGAACATGATCATCACCTAAACATACCCTAAATATCCTTTACATATCTTAGAAATAGGCTTTGAGGGGTTCGGTATGCGAAAATATGCTTATTTGATCAATTGGGACTAAAAGTGTCAAAAAGTGCATACGTTTGCATTAACGCGCATATCTTACGTTCTGAACATATCCGGACATCCAAAAAAAATTTTAATCATTAAAATATTTTATTTTAGTGATTGGAATGCAAAAATACCACTCGTTGCGTAATTTGGATCGTTTTCGCGCCCGTTCATGTTTTTGTCGTAATTAACCGAATAACGTGACCGTACGGCCAAACGAACCGACATCCGAGATGTTTTCAAGCATATTTCATGTTCCCTATGCTTTAACTTCATTGTGGAGCCTTGAAATGGGGTTAACGGGGCTTAAAAGCATCAAAAATAAAGTTTTAAGCATGCGGGGGCCAAAACTGCCAATTTCTGAAAGATACCTCGCGGGCCACGTAAGACTATGTTGAATCTTACGTGGGGCGCGACAGACTGATCAGACAGAAACATTGAATCTGGTTAAACAGCTCATTCCCATTGATTTTAACCATTGAATTAGCATACTATGGGCTTGTTTTGTGCTCCCCATGTATTTAAAACTATGGGAAACATGTGTATTTCCAAGATCAAGCTTTGATCTACTCAAAAACACATGTAATCATCCTAATGATTCAAGGTTTCCTATAAATGCCCATCACTTTTGCCATTTTCGTTTGCTCATTCACCTCAAATCAGCTCTAAGTTGATGCTCTCACTTGTTGAAGGCTTCATACCTGAGTTTTCTTGTTCTATCCTCAAGCTTGGACCTCTTGTAAGCTTCTTTCATGCTTGTTTATGCTTTTCAAGCATGAAAGTCAAACAATGTTTGACTTTTTGCTTTGACCATGAATTGGTCAAGTCAAAGTTCAATCGAACTTTGCAACGTGAGCGTAATCACGATGGTTATAGTCCCTTGTGACTATACTTACTGATTACCACGTCGATTAGTCGAAGTGACGAGTCAAAGTTTCGGTCAAAATGTCGATTATGCGCATTTTGTGACGAAACCATTTTCGGGTATCAAAACATTTTCTTTTGATATCAAATCAGTTTTCTAACTTAGTTAAACATGTTTTGTGACCATGTTTTAGTCTAGTGCTTGTTTAGGATCGTAAGTCAAGCGGTCTTGACAACCGCTTAGACTTTTGACCCCGACCCGTTTGGTCGATCATTTTGTGACCATAATTTTATAGGGAATAACCATCCGAGGTTATACCTTATGGTCACTTAGTTTAATTAGTTGTATAATAGGTAGTTTATATGCCTTAGGTAAATGACCAAAATGCCCTTTTCATGCATAATTTGAATTTAAGCATATGTAACCTAACTTTTGTCACTTAAACTGATTATGCAACATATTTAAACATATTAGGGCATATAATACTTGTCATAGGACTAGTTAGGCGTCTCGAACGCGCATTCACGCGAATGACGCGTTAAAGTAGCGTAGACTACCTTAACGGGTCATAACGGGTCGTAAGCACTTAGGATAGGTTCCGAATCAGAATGTAGGCTTTGTTAAACCATATCACATGAGTTTCAATACTCATTTGGTTTACGAGACCTCATTCTACCCGATCTTCCGATTTAGGTGTCGATTTATTAACATAGCGATCCGATTACTAGGTGCCACTTGATTTCCTTGGTTTGCCCGAGCATTGTTATATTAATTTAATCGAGGATACTTTGCAATCTCATGTGAGTACATAGTTCCCCTATTTTACTGTTTTCAATTGTTTTGGGGTGATTCATATGTGTTAAACGATTTCGATATTTTCAAAAACGAATACTATGGTTTATATTAAACACAACGATTTCAATAATGTTAACGAACTTGTTGGGATGTAATTACATAACGAATGACATTCATTAACAATGATCAAGCCAACCAGTAGTATGTTATGGTACCATAGGATCTGACAAATCCCGTTATTGGACTGCCGCCATGGTTATGTATGGGGGTTATGTGGGTAACGACTAAACCTGATGATTGTTAACTTACCTTTTGGTGGTTTGTTAATACGAGTTGAACGATGGACGAGTTATAAAGGTTTGAATGTATTCAACGAGACGACCAAAAGTTAGTTTTCACAATTAAAACACGAACGATTTGAACGATTGAACGATTTGAATGATTGAACAATTTGAACGTTTGAAACAATTGAACGATTTGAACGATTTACACGATTTGAACAAGTTAAATGAATTGAACGAACGATTGGTTTTTGGTATGTGATTAGATAACGGGACGGGTGTAATGTGATAAAAGCATCGTAGATACGCCACTGGTACTTCTTACATATAAGTGTTTTTATCATATTACATTCCGTGGCGTTATTTAGTTCACTTGGACGAACGATTTTAAACGACGACACGCAACGATGTTTACTATATGATATAGACCATATGAGTTTTATTATGAGAACGATTCACAATTGGGTTTACATAAGCAAATGTTTTAGTCTAGATTCATGGCAACGAGCTTTTATAAACTATAACCCACTTGTTTTGAGCTGGTTAATCATATTGCAATACTAAACACTTTTCAAAACAAGGTTTTCAATTATCGACTCTTGTAGTCAAACGAGATATTGCAACATGTATACGAGCCATGAATCTGATGCACTCACAAAACCTATGTGCTCGCCGACATTTCTTTGATGACTTTATTTTCACATATGTTTTAGGTGGTGTTTGATGATGATGTTGGTGATTACTAGGATGCATGCTCACATAGGACCGGACGAGGCCTTACTGACTTAATAACTATGATAGATAATATGTTTGTGTTTTGCTTTTAATTTTCCAAGACAATGTAATAACTAATTCAATAAAACGAAACTTTTTAATCCATGTGTTGTGAAACAATAATTCTGTCGCTCCACTCCCCGACGTTTTCGCCGCGGTTTGTTGTTTTACGCGGTCAGGGTGTGACAGAATAGTTGGTATCGGAGCTCATGGTTATAGGGAATTAGGTTATTAGTAATGCTTTGACCTTGACTATAACCTTTCTAGGACCCTAACGCGAGTTTTCTTGCGTTTAGATTCTAAAACAAAACCGTCACCTATCTTTAGGTGACAACCACAACAAGAACACAACAAAAAATCCGCTTTGAAAATCAATCATCTATTTCTATATGATTTGTTATAAGGTTTTGAACCTTCAAAGTTTTCAAAATCTCGTCAAAGTCTGGGTCTTATAATGTGAACACGTGCAATCTGGAAGGGTGGGTCCTGTATCCTGAGTTTACTGTCTAAGGCTAGAGTGTTCGTACAAATCCACATAATCGGACCAGTCACTCTTACCTGGGAACTCTTGGGATGAGTGTCCACTTATAGGCTACAACATGTCTTCGCGATACATTATATTGACCCGTTTACTTTGATTAGTCACTATGTATCATTTGTTTGTTCAAGGTAACGAACGAATGGTCGACTTCCTTATGCTTTGTCGATGTTTTCAATACCTCTTTTGTTTATCCAATTGTCAATCTCACTCGTTTCTCATGTTTCCTTGTTCTTTTTAGAATATGTCACCTAGACATGATCAAACACAAGACGCTGCACTCGCAGCTATTATCACTCAGCAGATCGCTGCTGTGATTCCGAACCTAATAACTCAGATTAATCAAGCGAACAACAACAATAACAACAATGCTCAGTGTAGTTTCAAAACGTTTAATTCGGCTAAACAACTGAAGTTTTCTGGGTCTCAAGGAGCAACTTCGCTCCTACAATGGTTCGAGAGTCTGGAAACCACGTTTAGACATGTTCAATGTCCGAATCAGCGGAAGGTTGAGTTTGAATCCAGTGTTTTCAAGAAATGTTCTCTAACGTGGTTGAAAGGAGTGATGAGAGATAAGGGTGCCAATGTGGCTTTGGCACAGACTTTGGAAGAGCTTCGGGCTCTCATGATGAGGGAGTTCTGCTCCCGACACGAATTAAGGGCTTTGGAACGAGAGTTCGACGATTTGAAACAAGATGGGGGAGAATACCGTGCCAACACGGATCGTTATGAGGAGCTGAGTTTATTCTGTCCTACTATGGTTAACCCGTTGGAGAAAGCGATCGAGAGGTATATAGATGGTTTACCTGACTCTGTGCAAGACATAGTTACTGGTAGTAACCTTACCACTGTGCGTCAGGCTATCAAATTGGCTGCAACCCTGACTGAGTCTCAGGTCAGGAAGGGAAAACTGACCCGCAAGGGTGATAAGAAGCAGTCAGCTGATGCCACTCAAGACAAAGGAAAGGGTAAGAAAAAGGGCGAGTCGTCGAGGAGGTCGAGGAAGCGTAAGGCTTCCCAGAATTTTGCTGTTACCGCACAAAACGCTTAGAACCCACCAACGCAACCTCCTGCCAAGAAACCATATGCTGGACTGCACCTCACTGCAATCGGTGCAACGGTCATCAAGCGGCTCAACAAATGTGTAAACAGTGCACCACTTGTGGTAAACTTGGCCACACAGCCAACATTTGTCGATTGGGTCTGAATCAAGCTGCACAGAATCCAGCACAAGCTCCAGTTCCGGGAAATGCTGCTAGACCTCCATTCCCACCTGGTTCATGTTATAACTGCAGAGAGATGGGTCACTTCCGAAACAACTGCCCGAAACTGGTGAACGCGAACACCAATGATAATCCCGCTCGTGGACGAGCATACAACTTGAATGCTAACGAGGCTCGTGCTGACAACGAGGTTGTTAACGGTACGTTGCTTGTTAACCATCAACTTGCATCTGTTCTTTTTTTATTCTGGTGCCGATAGAAGTTTTGTATCGTTAGCTTTTGAGCCTTTACTTGCGATGCCTAGAACTAAACTAAGGAAACCCTTATCTGTTGAAGTTGCTACTGGTGAACCTCATGTACTCGACTCTGTCGTTCGCGATTGTCAATTGAACCTCGATAACCATCTTTTTCCTATTTACCTCACACAGATGCAACTTGGAAGTTTTGACATTATCGTAGGGATGGATTGGTTAACTAAGTATCATGCTGAGGTGGTTTGTTTCGATAAGATTGTTCATATTCCTCTTTCATCTGGTGATGTTCTAGAAGTTCGTGGCGAGAAACTTTCGAATGGTTTAAAACTCATGTCGTGTACGAAAGCCCAAAGATACTTACGAAAAGGATATGTGGCCTTCTTGGCACATGTTGTAACGCCCTGCTTTTCCACACTTTCCATAATTAGAAAACTTGTTGTATATTTCTACTTTCGGAAATCCGTCTCCTTTATAATCGTAATTCATTTCAAGCCATTGTAAATCCAAGACTTCGGTTGTAGTAAAAAAAACTAAACTTTTATATGAAATTCATGTTGTTTATACTTAATGCATACTTACGAAGATTTACTCGCAAACAACTACCATGTGTTCGTGATTCTTAAACAAACATTGGTCACATTTTGCAAGACGCAAATTCATGTTCTTTACGCTTATTTGATACCTCAATTCACATGTCGTACATACTTATTATATTGGTTCGTTACACATACTTATGCATAACATATTTTTTTTACTCTTACTTTAAATCATGTTTAATATACCTTTAGGCCTTGATACATGTTCAATACACACTAGACATTGTAGGACATGTTAACCATATATAAAATACATCTTATTTATACATGTTACATCATTTAAACAACAAAAAAGAAATATAAAAGCTGCCAAACAGCCCTTGCAATTCAGCCATATATTGCTGAATTATCTCTTTTTTTATTGCTTAAACTCTCACCTACTTGTATTAAATGCCAACCCAACTTAACCTTAACCCCCCCCCCCCCATAAATACCACTTATAACCAGCCTCCCTACCACTTTTGCAACACTAAAACACTCTCAAACTCTCTCCAAATCGCTGTTGATTCCATAAGTTCGAGTAGAAATACCAACATTCACAAAAGTGAGCATAACTCACTCATTTCTTATCCGATTCACTCGATTCTTTTTCCTACTTCTTTGTATTGACCTTAGCTACGTTTCCATTGGTTTTCCCTGGAAAACCTGGCCCTGGAATGTCGCCAAAAGGGCTCCAAAGTCGACTGATTTTTCTGTTCTTGATTCAAACTTTGATAAACTTGATTAAACTTGAGGAAACTCATCTTAAACCTATGTCCTTATGCTTATAACCACATCTATGGTTAGTTAGGCTTAAAAACAACCCAACTTAACCCTAACCCCCCCCCCCATAAATACCACTTATAACCAGCCTCCCTACCACTTTTGCAACACTAAAACACTCTCAAACTCTCTCCAAATCGCTGCTGACCAAATCGCTGCTGATTCCATAAGTTCGAGTAGAAATACCAACATTCACAAAAGTGAGCATAACTCACTCATTTCTTATCCGATTCACTCGATTTTTTTTCCTACTTCTTTGTATTGACCTTAGCTACGTTTCCATTGGTTTTCCCTGGAAAACCTGGCCCTGGAATGTCGCCAAAAGGGCTCCAAAGTCGACTGATTTTTCTGTTCTTGATTCAAACTTTGATAAACTTGATTAAACTTGAGGAAACTCATCTTAAACCTATGTCCTTATGCTTATAACCACATCTATGGTTAGTTAGGCTTAAAAACAAGGTTGAGACATGTAAAATCAGAGGTGCAAACCTCACAAACTTTCTGTTTAGGTCAAGGGTTTAAACCCATAAGTGATGTTCAAGCCTTAAGCTTGATGAATGTGTGATTTAGGATTAGCTTGGGCTATCCTACTTGAAAATCCACACCTTGCTTGATGTTTTCTCTTAGATTAGTTGTTCTTATTCCATTATTACTTGTAAGTTCATGACTCTCCTTGAATGTTCAAAACATCAAGTGTAGTGGTGAACATCTAGAGGTACCTAAATGGAAGACTTGTTCTTCCTACCTCCTACATGACTTCCATGATACAAAGAGGTTCCTAAATGGTGGATTTATCCTCCTACTTGTCCTATATGATATAATATACACTACATACTACTTATATGTATATTCCAAATAATCAAACCTTTGATAACGAATTTGTTTTCATTTGTCAAGGTGTTTGATTACATCATCTAAAACATTATGTGTTAAAGATGATTACTTTTGCATATGTACTTTCCATATTCCTTTTAAATTCCGAATCTCAACTCTAAACATACCTTGAACTTTAACTCTTATACATTTGTCCTCCCAATCTCATACACTCGTCAACACTTGGATAATCGGAAGAATTAGTAATATTGTGAGTATACTTGACCCATTTTACCGTTTTCACACTTTTGGGTGTAACATGTTTTTTATATACAAAACACACTTAGTATACATATTCTTATGCAAATACATAAACAAACAATCCAATACATGCTTATTATTTGTTATGATTGATTCGTGTTTTCTGGGTGATTCTTATGTGATAAACTTGTCATTAGCTCCGTACAAGCCTCCACTTAACATGTATAGCGCTTTAGGAGTAACGCACCACCCGTGAACGAGAGGTCATGTTAGGTTTATTCATTCATACTTGCGTAAACAGAGGGTTGACTTGTAAAGCGCATGCCAGTTTATACGTTAATCTTGATAACTAGGTTTGCCATGTGGATTGTTCCTTAGTATTTTATTACTTATATACTACGCACCAAACTTGTATGCTCGCCAATACTTTTGTATTGAACTACACTTTTAAAACATGTTCACAGGTTTAGCGATGATGTTGGTGATGCAAGGAATCTAGTAGGATGCTTAGATACACACTTTAAACTTGTATTCTTATTGTATTGTTTTTTGTTATTTATGTTGTATTTGTTTCAAATCCTTGTAATTGACACTTTAGAAATGGAATGAACTTATTATTTAAATACTTGTCACAATGATGTCTCGAGCAATCTATTTAGTCTCACTCCGATGTTTCCGCCATCGGTTGGGGTGTGACACATGTCGTAGAGGAGAAAGGCAAGAGCAAGTGTATTCAAGATATTCCAATTGTTCACGATTATCCAGAGGTGTTTCCTGATGAACTGCCTGGTTTACCTCCAGTTCGTCAAGTCGAATTTCATATTGATCTTGTACCTAATGCAAACCTGATTGCTAAAGCACCTTATCGTCTTGCGCCATCTGAGATGCAAGAGTTATTGAAACAGCTTCAAGAATTATCTGATAAAGGATTCATCCGTCCGAGTTATTCACCTTCGGGCGCTCCAGTCCTGTTTGTGAAAAAGAAAGATGGATCTTTCCGTATGTGTATCGATTATCATGAGCTTAATAAGCTTACCATCAAGAATCGATATCCCCTACCACGAATTGATGATCTTTTTTATAAGCTGCAAGGTGCTACATGTTTTTCCAAAATCGATCTACGTTCTGGGTATCATCAGCTTCGTGTACTCGAAGAAGATATTCCCAAAACTGCTTTCCGTACGAGATATGGTCACTACGAGTTCACTGTCATGCCTTTTGGTTTGACGAATGCCCCAGCTGTTTTCATGGACTTAATGAATAGGGTTTGTAAGCTTTATTTAGACAAGTTCATCATTGTATTTATTAACGACATTCTCATTTATTCGATGTCTCGAGCCGATCACGAACAACACCTTCGTATGACGACGGAACTCCTAAAGAAGGAACTACTCTTTGCCAAATTCTCCAAGTGTGAATTCTGGCTTAAGGAAGTTCAATTTTTGGGTCACATTGTTAACGAGCAGGGTATTCATGTGAATCCATCCAAAATTGCTGCTATTAAGGATTGGAACACACCTACTACACCTACAGAAGTTCGCTCTTTTCTTGGTCTTGCTGGTTACTATCGTCGATTCATTTCAAACTTCTCGAAGATCGCGGTTCCTCTCACTACTTTAACTCAGAAGAATAAGCCTTTTGAGTGGGGACCTAAACAAGAGGAATCTTTCCAAACGCTGAAACGAAAAATCTATGATGCTCGTGTCTTATCTTTGCCTGATGGAAACGATGATTTTGTTGTTTATTGTGACGCGTCGAACCTAGGCCTTGGTTGTGTTCTTACGCAACGAGGTAAGGTTATAGCTTATATGTCGAGACAATTGAAAATACACGAGAAGAACTACACGACTCATGATCTTGAGTTGGGTGCTGTGGTTTTTGCACTCAAAATCTGGAGACACTATCTTTATGGCACGAAATGTGTGGTTTTCACAGACCACAAAAGTCTCCAACACATTTTCAATCAAAAGGAGCTGAACATGAGACAACGACGCTGGGTTGAACTCTTAAACGATTACGATTGCGAGATTCGCTACCATCCTGGTAAGGCGAATGTTGTAGCCGATGCGCTAAGCCGAAAGGAACGAGTCAAGCTTCATTGTGTTCGAATTCTATCTGATATTCAAACTCGCATCTCTCAAGCTCAACATACTTGTGTTACACAAGACTTGATGGGTAAGGAATTACCACGTCAACTAGAGCTTAAACTAGAAACGAAAGACGATGGGTTACTCTATTTCAAGAATCGTTTGTGGATTCCGAAACAAGACGATCTTCGCACTTTAGTGATGTACGAATCTCATAAGTCTCGCTATTCTATCCATCCTGGTTCTAACAAAATGTACAGGGATCTTCATACTCAGTACTGGTGGCCTGGTATGAAAAAGGATGTTGCCTTGTATGTATCGAAATGCCTAACTTGTCTCAAAGTCAAGGCTGAACATCAACGACCATCTGGTTTGCTTGTACAACCAGAGATACCGGTATGGAAGTGGGAGAACATTGCGATGGATCTTATCACTAAGTTACCACGAACATCTAGAGGTCATGATGCCATTTTGTAGTCATTAATCTTTTAACGAAGTCAGCTCACTTTATACCGATTCGTGAAGACCTATCTGCAGATAAACTTGCCAAGATTTATGTTGATGAGATTGTGTCTCAACACGATGTTCCTTTGGATATCATATCTGACTGTGATGCTTGATTTTCATCTCACTTTTGGAAGACCATGCAATCTGCTATGGGAACCCAACTAAATCTGAGCACTGCTTATCATCCCCAAACAGATGGACAATCCGAGAGGACGATACAAACATTGGAGGATATTCTTAGAGCATGTGTGATAGACTTTGGTGGTAATTGGGATTCGCATCTACCATTGATCGAGTTCTCTTATAACAATAGTTATCATGCTAGCATCAACATGGCACTGTTCGAAGCTTTATACAGTCGAAAATGTCGTTCACCTGTCTGTTGGAATGAGATCGGTGAAAGCTTACTGGGCCTGAGCTCATTCTGGAAACAACGGACAAAGTCAAGAAAATTCACGATAATCTTCTGACAGCTAGAAGCCGTCAAAAGAGTTATGCGAATATGCGACGCAAGCCCTTGGAATTTCAAGTCGAAGATCATGACCTACTCAAGGTATCCCCTTGGAAGGGAGTGGTGAGATTTGGAAAGAAAGGAAAACTTGCACCACGATACGTTGGACCATTTAAGATTGTTGAAAGAATCGGAAAGGTTGCCTATCGACTTGAGCTACCTCCTGAACTTGGGAATATTCACCCAACATTCCACGTGTCCAATTTACAAAAGTGTTTAGCCGATACTAATCTTCATATTCCACTCGACGAAATTCAAGTTGATGATACGATGCACTTTGTCGAGAAACCTGTGAAGATAATGGACCGTGAAGTCAAGCGACTGAAGAACAAGCGAATACAATTAGTCAAGATTCGCTGGGAGTCCAAATGTGGCCCAGAGTTTACTTGGGAACGTGAGGACCAAATGAAGGCGAAATATCCACATTTGTTTTCACAAGTTTCCTCTAGTTAAAATTTCGAGACGAAATTTCCTAAAGTAGGGGAGACTGTGACATTTGTGATCTGTAAACGATGTAAAAGAATATCAATTATCAATGAAATGATGTGTTTTGGTGTCAATAATTTTGTATTTGTGTTTGACAATTTTAAGTTTTGATCCTAGTTCGATTTCTAGCTTTAAATCGCTTTCTGGAAAGTTATACGCACACTGATGTGTAAACGTAATTAGTTTAACGCGAAAAACACTATAGAACAGTGATATACGCTTAACATACCTTAAATAACCTTTACATAACTTAGAAATAAGTTTTGGAGGGGTTTGGTGTGCCAAAAACAAGTTTATTCGATCACAGGGACTATTTGCGACAAACTATGAAAGTCTGCTGATTCGTATAGAAACTAACATTCCAGAACATGATCATAAGCTAAACATACCTTAAATATCCTTTACATAGCTTAGAAATAGGCTTTGAGGGGTTCGGTATGCGAAAATATGCTTATTTGCTCAATAGGGACTAAAAGTGTCAAAAAGTGCATAGGTTTGCATTTATGCGCATATCTTACGTTCTGAACATATCCGGACATCCAAAAATTTTTGTAATCATTAAAATATTTTATTTTAGTGATTGGAATGCAAAAATACCACTTGTCGCGTAATTTGGATCGTTTTCGCGTCCGTTCGAGTTTTTGTTGTAATTAACCGAATAACGTGACCGTACGGCCAAACGAACCGACATCCGAGATGTTTTCAAGCATATTTCATGTTCCCTATGCTTTAACTTCATTGTGGAGCCTTGAAATGGGGTTAACGGGGCTTAAAATCATTAAAAACAAAGTTTTAAGCATGTAGGGGCCAAAACTGCCAATTTCTGAAAGATACCTCGCGTGCCACGTAAGACTATGTTGAATCTTACGCGGGGCGCTACAGACTGATCAGACAGAAACATTGAATCTGGTTAAACAGCTCATTCCCATTGATTTTAACCATTGAATTAACATACTATGGGCTTGTTTTTGTGTTCCCCATGTATTTAAAACTATGGGCAACATGTGTATGGCCAAGATCAAACTTTGATCTACTCACAAACACATGTAATCATCCTAATGATTCAAGGCTTCCTATAAATACCCATCACTTTTGCCATTTTCATTTGCTCATTCACCTCAAATCAGCTCTAAGTTGAAGCTCTCACTTGTTGAAGGCTTCATAGCTGAGTTTTCTTGTTCTATCCTCAAGCTTGGACCTCTTGTAAGTTTCTTTCATGCTTGTTTATGCTTTTCAAGCATGAAAGTCAAACAATGTTTGAATTTCTGCTTTGACCATAAATTGGTCAAGTCAAAGTTCAATCGAACTCTACAACGTGAGTGTAATCACGATGGTTATAGTCCCTTGTGACTATACCTACTAATTACCACGCCGATTAGTCGAAATGAAGAGTCAAAGTTTCGGTCAAAATGTCGATTATGCGCATTTTGAGACGAAACCATTTTCGGGTATAAAAACACTTTATTTTGATATCAAATCAGTTTTCTAAACATATTTAACTCGTCACTTTTAGTCTAGTGCTTGTTTAGGGTCGTAAGTCAAGTGGTCTTGACTACCGCTTAGACTTTCGAACCCAACCCGTTTGGTCGATCATAAGGATCCGACCAAGCATGTTTTGTGACCATAGTTGTATAGGGAATAACCTTCTGAGGTTATACCTTATGGTCACTTAGTTTAATTAGTTGTATGATAGGTAGTTTATATGCCTTAGGTCAGTGGCGGATCTAGGATTCACGCCAAGCAGGAACGTTTTATAAGAAAAGCGGTAACGAAATCGAAAAAACATCAAATTTTTCCAAAATTTACACTAAAAACGTCAAATTTTTCCCCGCCAAGCGGTAGCGGGCGCTCCCCCTTGTGTCCACATAGGTCCGCCCCTGCCTTAGGTAAATGACCAAAATGCCCTTTTCATGCATAATTTGAATTTAAGCATATGTAACCTAACTTTTGTCACTTAAACTAATTATGCAACATATTTAAACATATTAGGGCATATAATACTTGTCATAGGACTAGTTAGGCGTCTCGAACGCGCATTCGCGCGAATGACGCGTTAACGTAGCGTAGACTACCTTAACGGGTCGTAAGCACTTAGGATAAGTTCTGAATCAGAATGTAGGCTTTGTTAAACCATATCACATGAGTTTCAATACTCATTTAGTTTACGAGACCTCATTCTACCTAATCTTCTGATTTAGGTGTCGATTTATTAACATAGCAATCCGATTACTAGGTGCCACTTGATTTCCTTGGTTTGCCCGAGCATTGTTAAATTCATTTAATCGAGGATACTTTGCAATCTCATGTGAGTACATAGTTCCCCTATTTTACTGTTTTCAATTGTTTTGGGGTGATTCATATGTGTTAAACGATTTCGATGTTTTCAAAAACGAATACTATGGTTTATATTAAACACAACGATTTCAATAATGTGAATGAACTTGTTGGGACGTAATTACATAACGAATAACATTCATTAACAATGATCAAGCCGACCAGTAGTATGTTATGGTACCATAGGATCTGACAAATCCCGTTATCGGACTGCCGCCATGGTTATGTATGGGGGTTTTGTGGGTAACGACTGAACCTGATGATTGTTAACTTACCCTTTGGTGGTTTGTTAATACGAGTTGAACGATGGACGAATTACGAAGGTTTGAATGTATTCAACGAGACGACCAAAAGTTAGTTTTCACAATTAAAACATGAACAATTTGAACGATTGAACGATTAAAACGACTGAACGATTTGAACGATTTACATGATTTGAACAAGTTAAACGAATTGAACGAACGATTTGTTTTTGGTATGTGATTAGATAACGGGACGGGTGTAATGTGATAAAAGCATCGTAGATACGCCGCTGGTACTTCTTATATATAAGTGCTTTTATCATATTACATTTCGTGGCGTTATTTAGTTCACTTGGACGAACAATTTTAAACGACGACACGCTACGATGTTTACTATATGATATAAACCATACGAGTTTTATTACGAGAATGATTCACAATTGGGTTTACATAAGCAAATGTTTTAGTCTAGATTCATGGCAACAAGCTTTTATAAACTATAACCAACTTGTATTGAGCTAGTTAATCATATTGCAATACTAAACACTTTTCAAAACAAGGTTTTCAATTATCGACTCTTGTAGTCAAACGAGATATTGCAACATGTATACGAGCCATGAATCTGACGCACTCATAAAACCTATGTGCTCGCCGGCATTTCTTTGCTGACTTTATTTTCACATATGTTTCAGGTGGTGTTTGATGATGATGTTGTTGATTACTAGGATGCATGCTAGCATAGGACCGGACGAGACCTTAGTGACATAATAACTATGATAGACAATATGTTTGTGTTTTGCTTTTAATTTTCCAAGACAATGTAATAACTAATTCAATAAAACGAAACTTTTTAATCCATGTGTTGTGAAACAATAATTATGTCGCTCCACTCCCCGACGTTCCACCGCGATTTGTTGTTTTACGCGGTCGGGGTGTGACAGTCAGCTTGGTTTTGTCTTGATCTACATGGACTCTGAACACATTCTGTGGTGGGGCACGACCCCATGTCTAGATGGCACGACCCCGTGCTTGTCTTCTGGATTGTTGTTTTGGTCTTGGGGTGTAGCTTGGAGGGTAGGCATGGTGTGTGAATTCCTCTTTCTTGTATTTGTGTTGGTTTTTTCTGTTAATTTGTTCCTTTTTTACGTTTAAGCTCATTTAGTCCTGAAAATCAAAAGTATATAAAGAAACACATTTTTTCCTGAAAATCAAAAAGGGTTGATTTTATGCCTTGTTTGATATAATTTATATGTTACATTTTGTGCATATCAGTGGGGTATACAAGTAAGGCAGACTAAAGATATGATCGTAAGATTAATGAAGGTTCATTAATGTGAGGATCATTATTTATAGAAGGTGTGATATGTCTATTATTAACATCAAACTAATAGACCAAAAAATGATTTAAAAAATTCTACTTAGATGAAGACAAATCACCTTTAGGTAGAAGTTTGACAATTATCTTAGTTATGCATGGGTTAGATATGCAAGACATGAATGAATCAAAACACCTTTGGGCAGGAATGAGACATACATGTTTGTAAGGCATAATAACATAGCTTGTAATTATACTTGAACAATAAGATAGATGTATCAAATCACCTATGGGCAGAAGTGAAACATCAAAAATCTCATTCAAGTTAAGCTATTTGGTTTTTGGAAAAAAAAATATTTAATTTAATTTAGGCGTTTACAAAACCATTAAGTTAGTAGCAAACCACCTAAATTTCAGTTCATATTAACAGTTCATGAGATATAGAGTTTTCGAGAAGTTATGTGTTTTCGAGAAGAATTTAATTTTCGAGAACTTATACGATTTTGACTTCTCTAATGAAAACTCGAGTTTAAGTGAGATTTCGAGTACTTGATAGGTTTCGAGTTTATTATGTGATTTCGAGTTCACCATGGATTTCGAGTTGCTTATGTGATTTCTTGTTCACCATAGATTTCGAGTTCCTTTTGTGGTTTCGCCCTTTTATGAGATTTCGAGTTTACTTATGAAATCTCGAATTCTCTTATGATTTTGAGGTCTCTAGAGATTTCGAGTTCTTTATGAAATCTTGAATTCTTATGAGTTCTTGAAATTATATGAGATTTCGAGTTTACTAATGAAATCTCGAGTTTTAGGAGATTTCAACTTCTCTTAATTCGACTTAGTGAGATTTTGATTTTGTTATGATATATTAAAATCTTATAAACCAATCTCGAAAAAATACTGATTATCTCTTATTCTTTTGTGATAAGAATGGCTGATTAACTTAGAGATTATTCAGTTTCCTAAATTTATGCTTTGATAATTATTTTCCTTTATTTCGAAATCTTGTACAGATATACCATATCACTTATTTCGAAAAAATGGATAAAATATAATCAAAGCTAGGAAAAAACATCATCTTTTTAGTCAATTCATCCTAAATCTTATGAATTCTTCGAATTTTATGATGAACACGAAGAATTTTATGAGCTTTTCATATGGAATCGAAACCTTAAACATAATTTTGTGTGTAGATTTCGATTTTAACAGTAACTCAGATTTTCCATAAGGTATAACCCGATTAAAACATATTATTTCTTGGCAGAAAACGTGAACAACATCTTTTGAATTCGTTTTTCATCAAAATTTAGTTTTTCAGTTTTAAATCTTTAGGGTAAATTACAATTTTTCGTCCTTTATGTTTGTATCGGTTTGCAATAGATGACCTTTTACTTCAATAATTACAATCACAGTCCTTTATTTGAAAAACTCATTACACTCTAGCTCCTTTAGCACTAACTAGGTTAAAATTTTAAGTTAAGTCTGATCAGTCAAGGGTAGTTTAGTCATTTTACCAACTAAATTAAAGAAAAGATTAAAAACCCAATTATCTCTTACTTTTTTACGTTATTTTACTTCCCCTTTCTTCCTTCACCATCACCACCACCAAATCCGCCGCCACCAACACCAGATCCGACACAACGTTCAAGATTTTACCACATGCGAATGTTAATGATGCCAGCTGGTTCACAGCGGCCACACTGACAAGGTCCATATTATATTTATCTCAATTCCAATTTCCAAATTTCTTCATTCTCTGCTCACCTGAGTTTGTTTAATTTCGTTTAGATTTCTACACTTTATCGGTTTGCCAGACGTTCTTAACATTGGAAACGAAATTGCACAGTTAGAGGAAACCAGAAATTTTCAACTCTCATTATTCGATAAGGTCTGTCCTGATTCTCCCCTGTTTTATGACCGAGCATTTACATCAAACTCATTTTCAAAGCCTAATGTATGTTACATTTGTGTTTTAACAGGCTTAAGCTGATATAACCACATCGATTGAGTCGAAGTATTCTTCTTGTACCGCCTTTCAATTCTTATGGGTTACATGTTTTCTTACTAATTACCAACATGTGTTGTGGTTTCTGATAGGAATAAACTACTGCTAGTAGTTGATTTGAGATTAACGGCATCGAAAAAAGAAGTAGCTTCTGCGTTTAACCAGGCTGTCGGTTCCAAATCCTCACCTAAGGATATTTCTAACATAAAAAACTTCGACTTTCATTTTGGAACCAGGCTGTGGTGTGATGGATTTGGTGATGGTGGCGGCGGATTTGGTGGAGGCGGCAGATTTGGTGGTGGTGGTGGTGGTGGTGATGGTGAAGGAAGAAAGGGGAAGTGAAATAATCTAAAAAAAAGTAAGAGATAAGTGGGTTTTTAATCTTTTCTTCAGTTTAGTTGGTAAAATGACTAAACTACCCTTGACTGATCAGACTTAACTTAAAATTTCAACCTAGTTAGTGCTAAAGGACCTAGGGTGTAATGAGTTTTCCAAATAAAGGCCTGTGGTTGTAATTATTGAAGTTAAAGGTCATCTGTTGCAATTCGGTACAAATATTTAATTCCAGATTTAGGGAAAACTAACAGAACTGATATGATCTACATACGCTCTGATACCACATGTTGATCAGTTATGTAAGTATGTAATGGAAAACATGTAAGAGTAATACATGTTACAACATTCAGGCCAGCAAAAAATCTAGAAACAGATGCAGCCATTGAGTTCGATATGCCAGTCAACTTGATCTGGTTTCCGTTTAGGATGTATATGATTGACGGTAATTCCAAGTTCTTAAGGGTGAAGAACTCGTGATTATAGAAAGGGAGGGGGTCGAGATTTTGGTGATGTTATGATTAGTGTCTAACCCAAAACCCTCTCTAGTCATCTCCTTAAATACACCCAAGGGGAAACCTTTATTAATTAATAAGGGTGATATTGTCCGTCGATAATTACCAACTAATATTTATAAGGTATTAGTCATATTTTGATCCAAATAATATAAATGATTATAATGGCCATATATATTAAATATAATAAATATATTTAATCTTACAGGCTCTTGACGGATTCTACTAGATCTATGGACGTCTTCAGACAACTTCTTATATGTGAGGCAAAGGCTTAGGGCCCACAAGTGATATTAGGTCAGGTCTGTATTCAAGATTTCAAGGGGTTTTGGGCCGCAGGCTGCTTACATGGGCTCGGATATCACGACTTTAGATTAGGTGAATAATTTATGTAATTAATGGAATTTGTCGACTTTGGAATTCCAATCGCCTAATAAAATACTCTTGTGTGATTTCTTTCCAGATTGTTTGCATCTCCCTTTCTCCATTTTGTAAATTTGTGGCTATCGTCTACCACAATAACTCTTGTACAATGTTACATACCAAACAAGAGAACTCAACCCAAAAGACTAGTCTGATGGGTGAGAGAGCCCATTTGGTATATAAATCCCACAGCAGTTGCTAATACAACCGATGTGGGACAAGTCCCATATCTTGCAATGGTATTAGTCCATAACAATCAACCCTCTTAAGGGCCAACGTCCTCGTTGGTCACGGCCATGTTAGTTACGGCTGGCTCTTTCCAGGCCACCACTCCGAGCCTCGTTGGTCACGGCTGGCTCTCTCCAGCCCACCACTCCGTGGGCCACCACTCCGAGTTCTGGCTCTGATACCAAATGTTATGGTTCAGATTGTTTGGATCAAATGGCCAGAAGAAAGGTTAACGAACTAGAGAGAAAAGAGAGTGAGAAACTGATTCAATTCATTTGCTTGCATTAAAATGGAAACCTATGGCTATTATATAGCCTTACATAACTACTGCCACCACTAAGCCACTAACCTAAACATGGGAATAAAGAGAAACTTGCATGAACGTGGAGTATGGGCATCCCCTGTACTCCTTTAATTAACACATCACATTAAAACAAACAAATCCTAAATCCTAAATACGTGGAGTTATGTGGCTTGGATTGCAAGGTGACATGGGGCACACATCATTCTACCCCGCTTGAATTCACCTTGGCCTCAAGGTGAAAATCGGGATCGTCCGCGGAGTCCGTGATCATCATTAGTTGTGGTTTAGAACATCGGTGACCCGGCTTATACGTTTCATCACAATAGTAACATAATCCTTTAGCATGGCGGTCACGTATTTCTACACTGTTGAGACGGCGAACCTGACTGGGAGCCGGTGAAGATAACTTGTTGGTGGGAGCTGAACCCAAGATGCCAGAAGTGGGGTTAAGAAGTGGACCACCCAAAGGTGTTTCCACCAGATTAGGAGGCTGAACCAATTTGAGTCGTTCCTCCACTAGGCGAGCCATCCCAATAGTATCGGACAAGGAGCGTGGAGATTTCAACTTAACTTCCAAACGGATCTCATCCTTGAGTCCTCCCATAAAACAGCCGACTAGGAAGGACTCGGGAAGTCCGTCGACACGGTGTGAGAGCCGCTCAAATTCTTGCTGGTAGGCAACCACTGTCGTAACTTGTTCGAGACGAGTTAAAGCTTCTGCCGGGTCTTCAAAATCTGTGGGGCCGAAGCGACTATGAACCGCCTTAGAAAACTCGACCCATGACATCGGTCCTTTAGATTTTTCGAGCCACCGGTGCCATTGTAGGGCTATTCCATCAAGGTGGAAGGAGGCGAGATGGACTTTGTCGTCGTCGGAAACCTGTTGAAAAGCGAAGTACTGCTCCGCTTGGTAAAGCCAACCGGCGGGATCTTCCCCGTTGTACCGGGGAAAGGAAAGTTTCAGGTATGGTTTGTGGGTGTTGGTGATCGGTTTGCCGCCACCGGAGGAAGATCCAATTGAGTTGTTGTCGCGCAAGGCTTGCAGGGAGACATGGAGACTCTGCATCTCAGACAGTATCTTCTCGAACATGGCATCGTGTTGGGCAAATCGGGCTTCAGTATTGTGTTGGAATTCAGCATTGGTACGCTTGCGGTTTTCCATCGGATCGGTACTCTGATACCAATGTTACATACCAAACAAGAGAACTCAACCCAAAAGACTAGTCTGATGGGTGAGAGAGCCCATTTGGTATATAAATCCCACATCAGTTGCCTATACAACCGATGTGGGACAAGTCCCATATCTTGCAATGGTATTAGTCCATAACATACAATTGTACTTCGATATATGGATTCAACGAGACACCTGGTTTCCTTGTCACTTCCGATGGCCTATATGCTTGGACTTGAAACAGTATCAATCGATTATCAACTATTATTCGTTTGAAATATGCTTTTATTTATCTTATTTTTCTCTCTTGTGGATGATTTAACATTCCAGAGATGCTTATCTCTCCAAGATAATATATATTCTTTATATACATCTAATTTATATTTTCTATTCTTGCTATATGATGAAAATTTGTTTCTCTTAGTATTTGATTGTTTCTCCTTAGTAAGAGTTAATTACACAGATGGTCCTTATGGTTTATTGAAAGTAACACATTTGAGTACTAACTTATTTTTTTAACATGTTCAGTTTCTGTGGTTTCGATAAACCACAGGAACTATCTGTGTAATTAACTCCCTCAGTAATTAATTCTTTCATCTTAGTGATTGATTAGGTAAATTCACTAACTTGATTAGGTAAATTTGCCAAATTGATTGTTTGATGAGGCTTGATTAAGTTCTTACTCTTTATTAGTTTATAAATTGATTAGGTATTATATAAGTTTCATATATAAATTCAAGAACCCAAAAAAATATGTAAAAGGGCTCTGGATTCCTTCTTTGCTTAGGGGCCCCAAGTGATCACAACTCAAGTCTAGTATATTGTGATCTATCTAGTCCTTATAGAACCCTTATAAACATGTAAAAAAATATTCAGTAATCCACTATTTAAGTATTTATTTTACAAAATATACATACGGAATTAAGTAGGAGGGGCTTTATAGGTGTCAAAATAATATTAGACACATCATCATGCAACAAAATAAGAAAAAGCAAATGCGACCAAGAGACCTATCAGCTTGCATCGCATATCTTCTTGCACGTCGAGTACTAACCGGCACTAAGTTATACGAATTAGGATAAGCATATAAAGACGCTTGCATATTCCCCAAAAGACTCCCGTATAGCATTTCCCCTAACATTCCCATTGTTGGACTTGTTGGGTTGATCACATCTGGTACCGTTATAAATCCTTGTGTTTGTTGAGTTGGTACGACCCTGGTCCCACAACTAGGGCTATGAGGCCTATGTTGGATCATACCTAGATGATCTAGATACTTTTTTTCTGATTGTGGTTTTGCAGTTTGGCCTCGACCATATAATGGGATTAAGGTCTTTTGTGAGATATCACGTTTACAAACAGGACATTGCGGATTATTCTTGTTTGGAATATCTAATGAAGTGTTTTGCTGATGAATCCATTTGTATATACAAGGGTAGCAATAGAGATGGCCACAAAGTGTCACCATCGGCTCTTGGACCGAGTCTAGACATATATTACAATCAAAACTGCCATTTTCATACTCAACGACATTCGAAGACGTTTTCTTTTCCTTGACAATGTTGTTTACGTCCATAATTTCTTGAGAATACCGTTCCATGGTCACTTGATCACGTAGGTAAGGTTTTATGTCTGAAAACACACAAAAAAATAATATTAGGATTTTGGATTGTTGAAATCTTCAAACTTAAGATATTAGTTTATTTCAAGTTGACATTTTGCCTCTTAACTTAGATTTAAATCTTTGATTTTGTCAATTCAATATATTTTACTAAAAGAAAGTCAACTAATAGTTGACAATCTACTAGATGACAGCATACTAAATACTAATTTTCTAAATAAACAAGACAATACTGCTAAAATACGCCAGGATACAACCTTTACCGTCAGATGACCGATGAACTTTTTTTATTCGAAAGTTTCAAATATATATTCAATATTTTTTTAAATAAGAATAAATAAATCGATTATAGGGTGTGGTGATAACCACCATGATTCCTCCACATATGCACCATGTCATCCATCTTTAATTTATCATTTAAAACCACTATCCTCTTTATTTTTTTAATTTATTTTTGTTTTAAAATTTTTCAGATGGGAGGGTCGTGGCAATCGTGGTTTAATCCATAGGAACCACCATCAATCAAGGAGAGGGTGGTATACCATTTAATTAATGGTCCTATGTGGAAATAATGTTTCAATCCATGACCCAACACCCAATAGCCTAAGATTATACGGTATATAAAACCTTCTTTTATGTCACAATAAAAATTATATGTGTACAAAAAATATAAACCTTTTTTATGATTTTGGTAATTTTTCACTATTTCACTGCTTTATGTAAACGATATCATTCGATCATAATCTTCATATTAATAATCGTTTAATTTTACTTCAAATTCTCAAAATTCAAGAGCAACTTTTGCAACTGATAGCGAAACGAAATAACTGAATTACACAGCAGCACGAAGAAACAAGAAATTAACATAAAAGATCTTCATCTAAGATACAAGTAAATGATGAGTTATACATAGAAATAGAGATCTAACTTACCGACGAATTGAATTTTGAAACTGTAATTGCAATTGAAATGAGATTAGTGAAGGGAAGCTTTGGTTCCTGAAATTTGAAGCGATGAAGGTTGGAGTCTGGTGATGAGAGAGAGAGAGAGAGAGAGAGAGGGTATTGCTTCAGCTGAAATATATATATAAATAGAGATGCTAAAAAAGGGGTGTGATAATTATGACTGTGTGAAATAAATAAAAAATGTAAGGAAAATGAACTAAAGTTCCTTTAAAAAAAAAAAAGTATACGGAAAAGAAATAAAATAAAAAGAAGTGTACTATACGGCTCCGTAACTGCCGATGCGTTCTTCTTGCAATCTTATCCTGACCAGGTGGACCTTGTTTAGTATTTGGTTTTTAGATAATACTATAGAAAATTAATACACCCATTCTTTTTTCAAAGAATTTTATGGGTAAATTCACCTTAATCGTGGCTATGTCTAAGGTCAACTTCTCGATCGTTGTGAGACGGTACCCTCTGATGCGTGGGAACCGGATAGAATCCGTAAACATCCCATGTCAGGTTCAAACCCGAGATTAAAGCCCAGATCCGTCCCTTCACCGAGATGTTTATCAAAAAAGGCCAAACGATAATTGAAACTGCGTCTCCACTAGAGAGGGCAGGCCTCTTTACCGCTAGAAGGACACCAATTTCTTTTGTTTAAGAAAATATGGTAATACTATAATCTACAAGTCGGTGTTCCACAAATCAAATTTCAAGTTAAATTAATTATTCGAGATATAATAATTTGAAGTTAAATTTTGACCTAATTCGAAATTTGATTAACAGATTGCTTCAATCGAATTAATAAAAAGTATAATTCAATTTGAAAAGCTCATATCATAAAAATTACTAGTAGTAAGACCCGTGTGAATACACGGGTATGTTTAATAATGATCGAAATCAAATACTAAAAATCGACCCATATAATTTTCGTAAATTAAATAGAAGAATATCAATCTTAGGGTGAGAGGGGCACTCCTCTCTTAGGGGAGTCCCCTCTCTTACTCACGGCCAATAAGCACGCGCCACGTCAACTCCCCCCTTAACTCTCCCCACACCCTCAATTTGATGGCGGCACTCCTCTCTTGGGGGACTTGTTTTTTTTTTTGTTGTAATTATGCATGTTTATAAATTAAACAAATATTAATAAAAATTAAATAAAATTTAATAAAAGACATTTCATTAAATTAAAAATAAAAATTACATTCAAACTAGAAAAATAAAAAAACAAACTACTCGTCGTCAGAATTCACTTCAAGGTGAGGTAGATCTAAACGTCCGAGATGCTCAACAAGATCGTGTTTTGGAAGAAAATTAAACTACCATCACTTGACGATGAATCTTCATCGTCGGGAAAGTCGGGCAGGGGAGAAAAAAAAAGGGAACTTGGAATCCATTTTTTTTAAAGACTGGTTAAAAAAATTAGGGGTTAGGAAAATTTTTTTGGATTTGAAAAATAAAAAGATTGAAGTGGTAGTATTTATAGGGGTTAGGAAAAAAAATTTAAATGTATAACGGCTATATAGCCGTTTAAACTTGATTCCCTCATCGGTGAATACACACCGATCCCATTCACCGATTAGCCTCACCGCGTTGATGGCGGCGGTGTTCCCGCTCGGGGACTTGGCTCACCGCAGGCCTCCCCGCTAAGTGCCCCGGACACCCTTAAGGATACAATCATGAGGTAAATGTGAGAATGATTCATTAGGGTGGAGGGTATGGTTAATCACTCTAGGGTGATTGAGTGAAATCCTACCCCATAATATTGTGTCATGTCAACTCCCCATTCCACTCCCCATTTTGCACTCAATCAGGGGGTATGGTTAATCACCCTAAGGTGTTTGAGTTATATATTTTTTGATTGGTTCCTCTCTCCTCTCTCCTCTATCTCTCTCCTCCATCACCCTTCTCCATCATTCGGTGACTTTACACCGATTTTGCTCACCTCTCTCCAACTCACCGATCAAGTTCATCAAGTGGGTATAGTCACCGATCGGTGACTCCCACTCCCCGCACCACTCACCGAGCATTATACCCCCTACCCTTACTACCTCTGTTTGGAACTCTTTGTCGCCTTGTTTGAAATCAGTTGCAAGGACTTTAACAGCAATTGCTTCACCTGTGCTCATCTCAGCTTTATAAAATGGACCAATGGCCCTTTGGCCAACATCTACTTGGTCAAGAAAATGAAACTAAAATAGTTAATAGTAAAACATAAATAGCAATGTCTATCAATTATAAGAGAGTTAAGAAGCAGAAGAGCGTCAAACTGAACTCAACATACTTGTAAGAATACTCATAAAGTCTAAAAGCAGCATCTACATGACCCTTCTTAACCATTATCCCCTAATCTAAAACAAATCCCAGCTACAAACATACCAGATCCGGGCTGTCAATATTCCTCTAAAAACTCAGATCTGTCAATAACCTCAGATCTATCAATAACCTCAAATCAAGTAAAAGATCTTTGACTTTGCAGATGATGCAGATGGAACCAAATGTGAGTCCAGAAGACCCAAAATATCGTCATAAATTAGCTTGACATGATCTTCATTCCCACGGCTCTCTTTCTTCTGCTCGATAGAAGATATGATCCTCCATGATGCCCTCCTGGCTCCGATCACGTTCTTGTAAGCCACAGAAAGAAGACTCCTTTCCTCCACGGTCAACTCCTCGAAGTCAACGATCTTCACGACCTTTTCCATAAACTCGACCATTTCTTTGTATCGTTCGGCCTGCTCTGCCAGCTTGGCCATGTACACATTGTCCTCATGTGAAGCTTCGGTTGAGTTCAGAATAAAAAAAAACATTTGCTTGTTACAACACCATATTATAGAAAAGACCACTCATAAAAAAATAATTATAACTTCAATATGTAACATATGACCTGGTTCCATCAGCGCTATATGCCATTGTCGTACACCAAAGGCCAGGGGCATCATAATCTACTCTTGACCCCAAACCAGCTGAACAAAGCATGAAAAGAGCAACACATACATTAATCAAGGATATCCCAGATAATTAAAAAAATCCAAGAAATTTAAGAATAATACTGAATTTACCTTCACGTTCCATAGGAGAGCATAGGCTTCTTAAGTGTGACAAAATAGATGCATATGTCAAACGATTCAACACCTACAGATTTCATAAAGCATATGTAATAAAAGAATTGTAAACAACCCACTGTGGTGTTAATGTAATTATAAGGAAAAAAGCAAAAAAACCATCTTCAAAACACCGGTCGCCTGCCCCCAATTCCCGGTAGCAAGTGAGTATGTAAAGCCGTTGGTAATTGTTTTCGCTTTAATTGCAACTTTCAAATTAAAATCCTTCCCATTTTTTGCACACTGCAAATTAATGAAATATGATTATGATATTAGAGGAGATATAATACTATGCATTTAAGAAGCTTAAAATTTTAGTTACCTTCTGTGCGTATCCTTTTAGATCTCTCGTTAAGTTTCGAAAGAGCTGCATCAACACACAATCAACACTTTAGACCTATTCAAGGATCTAATACGTTTCAAGTAGAGATAGATGAAATAAAAACACCAAATTTGCATCAAAACCAACTGTAATCGGCGAAATAAATACAAATTATAGACCGGGCCTAATTTGATAATCAAATATCAAGCTACAAAACTGAAATTGTACCATGACTCAGCTGATTTTACCTTGTAATCAATGTATGATAAGTACCTAAATGACGAAGCTTCCTCAATCAACCAATACGCGTTGGTTATCAGGTTTGCTTTGAAATTTCTAAAACCAGTTTAACTAATCCGAAGAACATCCCTACACTAAGGCTTCAATTTTTATCTATGAAAATCAAATAAAACCCCCAATTTTATCAAGAACCATAATAAAATATAAAGACAAAAAACAAAAATTATACAAAAAATGTATATAAAGATTACCGACATGAAGATCTATGCTAATACTAACATCCGATGCTTCAAATCAACCTGCAGTTCATTTTTCTAGCATTAATAACCAACATATAAAATTCAAAATAAATTTACCTCAACCAAGTGCAATCACGAACTGTAGTTAAAAAAATCCACACATGAAAATTAAACCCTAGATATGCAACTTTAGAGCAACAAAAATCGGATTCAAGAACTGAAGCGAGTGACCTAATAAAATCAAAAGAAGGTCGGATCGGAGATGGAGAGCAGCATGAGCAGGCCGGATCGGAGATGGAGAGCAGCATGAGCAAGCCGGATCGGAGATCGGAGTGGAGGCCGGATCGGACATGCTTAAACATAAATAGAGGAGATGATGTTATGGTTTTGGGTAGGAGATGATGCAGGTTCTCTTATTTTTCTCTAATTTCTCTCTGTGAGTAAATTTTAAAATGATTAGGTGCATGCGCTGCCCATCACCATTTGCCAATATTTTAACTCCGTTATAACTTGTTGCGACTGCCAGTAACGACCCTTCTTTGATAAATCTTAATTTAGGCCTTGCCTGAAACAAATGAAAAGGATCAATAATAATGTAATGACAAGTGATGTTTCGTTATTGTAATGGAAGTTGTATTGTATGCTTACAGGCAATCCATCATCTGCATCCGTAACAGTCAGCATATTGATATTATCCATGTCCCAAAACTTGATCTGATATTCATCTCCAGCAGCTAAGAAACGATTTTTAGTTGTGTCAAACTGCACAACCCCCATAGACCGCTTTCTGAAACCAGAATACTCCCTCTTGATGTCTCCTTCACTCTCGTTCCACTCGACCAAGTGGGCTTCCCCAATATTTTAATTCCGTTATAACCTGTTGTAACTGCCAGTAACGACCCTTCTTTGATAAATCTTAATTTAGGCCTTGCCTGAAACAAATGAAAAGGATCAATAATAATGTAATGACAAGTGATGTTTCGTTATTGTAATGGAAGTGGTATTGTATGCTTACAGGCAATCCATCATCTGCATCCGTAACAGTCAGCATATTGATATTATCCATGTCCCAAAACTTGATCTGAAATTCATCTCCAGCTGCTAAGAAACGATTTTTAGTTGTGTCAAACTGCACAACCCCCATAGACCGCTTTCTGAAACCAGAATACTCCCTCTTGATGGCTCCTTCACTCTCGTTCCACTCGACCATGTGGGCTTCGCCTTCTTTGCTTGTTCCGCAAGAAAACAACCTGATAATAATATTATGTTAAGAATTTAAAAAAAGCATCTTACAATACATACTATAAGCAATGAGAAAAGGTTTTGAGATAAAAGATGACAGTGAATAACACAAAGCGATAATTTGAGAGAAAATGAAAAAAAAACGTGATGTTATTCGATCACGTTCTACAACAGATGCTATAGAAGAAGCAACGCTATAGATAGGACCTAACGGGCCAGGGATTGACCGCTGTAGATGAAGTTTTAAAAGAGTAATTAGATAGATTCATGATTAAAAGAGAGTATCATCTAAATGAGAGGTCAAACAAATTACTTTAACTGTATTGGAAAATGCTCGAGATCCCTCATATACTCGACTCTCCAGCATTCGTAGCATGCGCTGCCCATCACCATTTGCCAATATTTTAATTCTGTTGTCACTTGTTGTGACTGCCAGTAACGACCCTTTTTTGTTAAATCTTAATTTAGGCCTTGCCTGAAACAAATGAAAATGATCAATAACAATGTAATGACAAGTGATGTTTCGTTATTGTAATGAAAGTGGTATTGTATGCTTACAGGCAATCCATCATTCTACTGAGACGTGTTTATTTTCTGCACAACAATTTAATTTCCATCTGATTAATTCATTATCACACATCCCAACATCTTTTTATTTCCACACTGTAACTTATCCATAAAAATAATACACCAAACATCAATCTTTATCCCTGAAAATCAAGTAACACCCCCAATTTTGTTATGAACCATAGAACAATAGAAGGACCGAAAACTAAAAAAGTAAACAAAAATGTAAATAAAGATACCCACGTGATAATATGCTAAAAGCATTAGATGATTCAAATCAGCCTGCAATTCATAATCATTCAAGAACATGAGAAATATTATCTTTAAAAGCAAGTAGAACACTAACCGCTAGGGTATATGAAGTTAACAAACCTGCTAAAATGGAGATCTGGATCATCACACATCTCAGGTGAACCTAATGCCACAATCATCCACTGAACAACTAAAAAAAATCAAAAAATTCGTAAAGAAATCAGAAGATTGGTAAAAGTATATAGGGTTTACAACCATGAGTTTAGAATTACAGTAGCCATCAACATAATCCAGATCTAGAATCAAGTAAACCACAGAAACCATACTTGAATAGGCTTAGAGCCGCACTTAAATACCTGTAAACCTTCTAAATAATTATTAAAAAAACCCTAACTAAAATCAGAAACTGTACCTGTAGCAGACGTTGGCCTCGAATTTGAGCTTCATTCGAGCCAATAAGCAAAAGAACACTCAAAACTCACCCTTGAAACTCTTATCAAAACCCTGTTCAACACTGCCCTTCATCCTTCTTCTGATTATGGGAAAACCAATGCCTCTTAGCCTTTTGTTCGTTTGATTGTAGCCCCTAACAGTGATTTGAGGTGGAAAATCCTTCAAAATCTGACTAATTTTGCGTTTTAGGTTTCAATGGGAGAAGATGAAAGAATAGTGATAGTGAGAGAATATGGTAATGTCTTTGGGATATTAGTAAAGGGAATTCAAAAATTGAATTCACATATCTGGCCGCACAAAAATCCATTGCTTTGTGGAACTTAACATGGTCTGTTTTAGATGGTTGTACAATATGCTTTCAAGACTTGTAAATGTTGAAAAAGTGTATTTATTTTGAATTTTGAAATATTAGATAGATTATATTAACATTTTAAAATGTGATTTATGACATCAGCAAAGATTACGTGGCATATCTAGTTAGTTGACACATATGAAAACTTACATCATCCTCTAATCCCCTTTTATAGATTATATAGATGTGTGTAAATAAGAATAAAAGTTATATATATATGTAATTTGAATCGAAATTCGAAATCTAAACTTGAAACAGTTGCTAACTTGATGTGAAATTCAAAAACCGAATTCAAATTGTATTTTGAGGATTTTTGGTCTTATCTAATATCAAAGTATCGAACACCCCTATTTACATGTGAAACTTTCTTTAGCACCGTATGTGACACCCCAGGAAAACCAGTAATCTTCGCAAACCTGCTCGGGGAGCCGCGATACGATACAGGTAAACAACGTCACACCACTAGCTTCCTCAGTAACTGCATGCTAAATTTCGGGACGAAATTTCTTTCAACTTGGGGATAATGTGACAACTCGTATTTCGAACCTATCTTTGTACCTGGATGTAACGTAAACGTTTTGTGATTTTGTGAACTGAATGATTAAATGGAATGCTATGACATTAAATGAGATGTTAAATGTGAATTGTTGTGCTTGTTTATATGTATGTATTACCACATGATAGAAATCGATCGCACAATAGACATCCGAACGCACAAGCCAATGGGCTTTGGCTCATGCAACTCTCAGCCCACTTCATTGAACTTGAACCGAATGGACAACCCATGTAAAGGGTTCGGCTCACTTCTACAAATCGCATACATTGACTCTTGGAAAGTTGTTCTCATTTGTTGCAACTTTCATAACACAAACCCTAGCTCTTCTCTCTCTCCCTCACGAAACCAAAGGCTGCCAAACACTCTCTCTCCATCGAAGATCTCTTCTTGTTCGGATCACCCTCATTCATCTCAATCGGTTAGTGTTCTATAATATGTTCTGTGATGTTGTTGAATGTTATAGTGTGTATGAATGATAATAGTCTTGTAAATCGGATATGTATGATTTGTATGATGGTTTAAAGATGATAAGCGGCTGATAATAATATAAACTGTTAGGGTTTAGTGTTCTTGAAATCGATTTACATGAGTACTTGATGAAGTGCATGGGATCCGAATTTGTTTGATCTAGATTTAGAATCAAATACATATAGTTGGCTGTTATGGTTCATGTTTCAGATTGATTAATCATATGATGATGTAATCGGATTAGAGGTACAATTGAGTAGGAGGTGTTGTGAGATTCTAATTCTATGATTCGGTTATGAATTGTGTATGATTAGAGTTCATGTTTATATGATAATTCTGATTCGCATGCATGTAATCGGCTGGACACTTATGAAATCGGAACCTATAATATATTTGATAAATTGTTGCTCATGTGTTGTTCACGTGTTCATTAGGGTTTATGCGAATCACATGATTTAACAACTCTTGTTTGATCTAATGTTAATCATGTAGGAAACTATTAAGTTGTTAATTGATAAAATAAATGGAAACTTTGTCAATTGATTTACAAGATAAGTGGATGTAACTGGTTTCCATAAATTCTGGATTTTTAAACTAGTCGCACAAGACTTCTTGGTTGCACAAGAGGTCCACTCGCATAAGGAGCTTAGTCGAACAAGTCATCTGGTCGCACAAGATGACCCGATCGCACAAGGTGTTCCTGGTCGCACAAGACTGTTGGGCCGTATAAGATATATGATTGCTTAACTGTTGGGCCGGGTGTGTGGTTGGGCCGGAGGAGTCCAATCGCACAAGGGGTTATGGACCACACAAATTGTTTGATTGTTTGTTTGATAATTGGGCCGTAAGTATATATATATGGGCTGGGTAGCTAAACTGGTCGTACAAGTTACATGGATCGCACAAGGCTTATTGACTCGTGCGAGCCCATTCTATTAAATCGCACAAGTATTAGTATGTTATGATGGTGCCTGCTAGTATGTTAACGTGCATAATATATGTTGCCATGATCCGTATGTGTTTCTTATGTGTATCTATGTGATGCTTGTACGCATTATTTGAAACCAAAACCTGACTTGTATGATAACCCTGTTAGGACGTGGTTGACCCCTAGCTGCTAGGTTTGACTTTCTGTGTAATCTGCCGAGCAAACCAAGGTGAGTTCATACAGCCAAGGCATGGGGTTCCCGGGTGGGAATGGGATTTGATGAATTATTGTGTATACTCAGACGGTAGAACCTAACGATAAGATACGACTAGACTAGTAACACTTATTGAACTGATCTTCGCACACCTGCCAAGGGTTGGCCACGATATTATGACTGACTTCGCACACCTGCCATAGGAAGGCCGCGAACTAAATTTACAAATCTTCGCACACCTGCCTGGGAGGCCGCGATACAAATAAACCTAGTCTAGAATACTTGGGAAAAACATCCCCTAGTATCTTCGCATACCTGCCTGGAAGGCCGCGATGGAAACTAATAGGATTCATGACGTAACGAACGAACATACTACTACTCACGCTATACTATTACTGAACTGTTATCTGTGAACTCGCTCAACTAGTTGTTGATCCTCTGTTACATGCCTTGCAGGTCGTTAGATATATGGAGCTTGCACAGGGAGGAGCTGGTCGTTGTGGGCTTGGATCGTGATTGTTTCGTTAAACACTTTATGGCATTTTATACTTTATTTTGTTGGGTTTATCCTTACGCTTCCGCTAAACAGTGATAACCTACGTCTATTTTGAACACCTTTCATATTGGTGATTGAATGGCATTTACTTTTATATATTAATTACATGTTCAATATGATTGGTGGCTTGATCCTGGTCAGTCACGCCTCCAAGCGGTGATACTCCGCGTGTGGATTTTTTTTGGGGGTGTGACACCGTACCTCACGGTTATAAAAACGTATTTGTATAGTCTTCATATATGTCATGAAATGCCTTTTGCAACTTGGTATGCATGAAATTTAAAGTTAAATGCCTAGTTGGTCTATGAGGTTTACAAAAATTGCAGATTTGATTTTAAGGCTTCACTAATTACATCCTTGATCTTAATACTTGTAAAAATAAACTCGTTTGGTCCTGTGCATTAACACTAGTTAAAAATCTCTGTTAAAACACCCATATGCTAGGCACATGAGGATAATATAAACCTTTAATGTCCACTTATTTAAATAAAAATTACAAGATTATTTAAAATAGATGGACCGACCACCCTCCTCTCCTTCTTTATCCAACTCTCTTGCCTCCTTCACAATCCATCCATGGTTTCCTTTCAAATCAAAACCCCAATTCAACCATCATCCCTCCAATCAATCTCCTAATGGCATTTAAATCATTTTCGATTCTTCTGACACTGATTGAACTATTTAGATCTCAAATCTTTACTTTAGGGGAATTCTATTCCCACACCTCATTATCTATTTGCACATCCTGGATTTTCAATACGAATTGTATAAACCTATACGATGCGTATTGAAAAAGTTAAAAAACATTGCAGACTGACAGGTGCAGGTGTTGTCTGGCGGCTGGCATCATACGCATCGTATAGGCCTATACGATGCGTATTGACACCCTGAATTTTTTAAGTTTATTTTTTGTGTGTTGTGTTGGGATTTTGGTGTTTTGAGTTTGTTATTAGTGTTTATTATTAGTTATTTTTATTTTAATAAGTTTTAAAATCTTTATTATTTTTATATCGTTAAGTATCGTATTATTTTTATATCGTACCGTATCATATTTTTAACTTAATATCGTATTATCGATTGTACGTAACCAAGCATACCAATCTAAACAGTTAAAATAAACAATCACAAATACAAATAAACTGAAACTGCAAATTTAATTACATAATAAGTTTGTACATACACAGGCAATTGTTCAAAATACATAAACCGTCAAAATACAACAAAAGTATCCTAAACCTATGGATCCTGAGTGGTGCCTGAGGGCCCCTCCCCCGCAGTGCCTGAGGTCCCCGCCCTTTGATCCGAACCGGACTGCTCACCACGCCGGAATGCATGGATCGCCTCTATGAGAATACGCTCCATACGGCCGAGAGCGGCCTCCATCTGCGCCTGCATCCGGTCCTCCAACTCAGCCAACGCACGTGCCACAACTGGATCGAGCTCGTCGTTGAATACGTCCTGGGGGTACTGAGGCACCCCATGTGGCTGCGGCTGCTGTGCCGGAGCACCTAACGGAAATGGAGGCGGAGGTAGTGGTGGCTCAACGTGGGCACCATCGTCGTCATCGGAGTCGTTGTCATCGTCGCCCTCTACGGCATCAGCATCTGTCGGCTGACCCTCACCCTGTGGCGGCTCCGGAAGCAACTCTGGTAGCTCGTCAGGGAGAGCGGCGGGGGCGAACACCTGCCCGTTCCCTCCTGTAAGTCGCAGACCGAGCCCAGGGAAGTCACGCGTCATGTTCATGCCGATCAGGGTTGCACGGGTCAAAAAGCTCGGCTTCACCACGCCCCCATTCAAGAATAATTGGTCCTGCTGGGGAATAAGGCCCAAGGAGACGGCGATACGTGTGATGTACGCCCCCTGGGTGCAGCACAGACCTGTCCTTCCTGTGGAACGCTGTCGCGAACCACTGGGCTAGGCAGCGATGGAGGGCGCACCTCTTCCCCCCATATAAGGCAGTACAGGTAAAAGAGATCCCCCTGAGTGCACCACTCGCGACTCTGCTCGCATGGTGTTATAGATGTGGCAATAAGCTTGTGCAGGTAGCGGTAGAGGGGATCAGTGATAAAGGAAGCCCTCTGCTTCGACGCCGTGACGAAGCGACGCGTGCTGATCACCTGCCAGAACCTCATCAGAGTCGTACGGGGGGCCATCCATATCCCGTCGGTGTAGATGGGGGTGTCTAACTCCTCCACCCTGTAAAGGCCGCAGTGCTCGGCAAACCGTCTGAGTTGTAACACCTGTGCCACTCCAACCATCAAACAAATGCCAAACCAATGAAATATAGTATTTCATACTTGGGATTTGTAAAAATATGTGTATCGTTTACACATATCAATTCTTGTTCGATTTCAAGCTTTAAATCGCTTTCTGGAGGGTTATACGCGCTCTGATGAGTAGATATAACCAGTTTAATCCAACGAACACTCCGGAATAGTGAAATAGGCTTAACATACCTTAAATAACCTTTACATAACTTAGATATAAGTTTTGAAAGGTTTGGTGTGGTGAAATCAAAGTTAAATCGCTTACAGGGACTAAAGTTGACTAACTGCGAAAGTATGCCAATTTGAACTGTAACAGACATTCCGGAACATGGCCATAAGTTAAACATACCATAAATATCCTTTACATAGCTTAGAAATAGGCTTTGAGGGGTTCGGTGTGCTAAAATAAACTTTTGGGTCATTCAGGGACTAAAAGCGTCAAAAAGTGCACAAGTTTGCATTTTCGCGCATAACTCACATTCTGAATACATCCGGACATCCAAAAATTTATGTAAGCACTATAATATTTTATTTTAGTGTTTGGCATAAGAAAAATCCATTCGTCGCGTCATTTGGATCGTTTTTCGCGCTTATGCGCATTCCGTCGTAATTAAGCGAACATCGCGTTCGTACGGCCAAACGAACCGACATCCGAGATATTTTTGAACACATTTTAAGTTCCCTATACTTTAACTTCATTTTAGAGCTTTGAAATGGGGTTAACGGGCCTTAAACGTGTCGAAAATGGGCTGAATGCATGACAGGGACCAAAAGTGTAAATCTGCCAAACTTAAGCCTAGCGGTGCGCTACACTTTTAGCGTAGCGGTGCGCTAGGGGTCTGCAGACCAGATGCAATGTACTTAACAGCCTGTTTTCAGCTGGATTAACCACAACCACACATTCCTAATTATCTAGTCATCTGATAAGGATGGATTTCCAGCCACCATAAGGTTCCGACAAGTGTACGGGTTGGATTCATGGCACGTTTTCCATGGAACGATCCTAACGGTTCGGGTATTCCTATAAATACCCAACCCACACAACCTCATTTTGCACAAGAATTCTGATTTGAGAGCTCTAAGTTGAAACCATTGTTTCATACCTGAGTTCTTGGATCGGGATTAGCATTCGGGGACCCTTCGTAAGTATTCCTTCGTTCTTTTCCTTATTTTTACTGCTTTTCGAGTCAGAAAGTCAAACTTTGTTTGACTTTCAGCATTGACCAGTAATGGTCAATGCGAAGTTCGTTTGAACTTCGCAACGTGAGTGTAATCACGTTAGTTATAGTCCCTTGGGACTATGCCTACTGATTACCACGTTGTCTAGGGTCGTAGGGTAAGCGATCTAATAAATCGCTTATACCTTCGAACCCGACCCAGTTTGGTCGATCATTAGGATCCGACCAAATACATTAGGTGACCATAGTGTAGGGAATAACCTTCCGAGGTTATACCCTATGGTCACATCGTTTAAGTAGTTGTATGATAGGTAGTTTATATGCCTTAGGTAAATTACCAGAATACCCTTTTCATGTATAATTGGTAATTAAGCATATGTAACCTAAACTTTTGTCACATAACTAATTTTGTAACATGTTTAGGCATATAACACTTGTCATAGGACTAGTTAGGCGATCCGAACGCGTTCCACGCGAACGACGCGTTAAAGTAGCATAAGCTACCTAAACGGGTCGTAATGGGTCGTAGACACTTAGGTTAAGTTTCATTTAGTATGTAGGCTTTGATTAACCATATCACATGAGTTCCTACACTCATTTGGTTTACAAACCCTCATGCTACCCAGTCTTCCGATTTAGGTCCGGTTTATTAATGTAGTTACCTATATTAGGTGCCGTTTGATATTCCGCGATCTCTAGCATTGCTTGGTGGTTATCCTAGGACTTCTGAGCAATCTCAAGTGAGTACATAGACCCCTCTTTTACTGTTTTCCAAACTGTTTTGGGGTGGAACACATGTGCCTACTTGTTACTTTCAAGCTTTCCTGTTTTCACATTATATACTTGCTATGTTCATTAGTACATTATAGTACATGATTTCATTACATTTCATACTAGGTGTGCCATTGTGTGCATTACTTGGTACATTGTTTTACATTACATCACATGCTACGTATGTCTATTGTTGCATACTTAGTACAGGTCGCATGCTACGTATGTCTGTTGTTGCATACTTAGTACAGGTCGCATGCTACGTATGTCTGCTGTTGCATACTTAGTACAGTTCACATGCTATGTATGTTCAATCGTTGCATTGTTCTTCATACTTAGTACATTTGTTATTCATCACATACTTACATTTTGGACGCATATTACATGATTTACATCTTGACATAAACATTTTGACATATTATTCAATACATTTGGCAATTGGTTTAAACATAGACATCTTACATTGTTTGGTTTGGTTTGATTAAGTGATTAAGTAACGATGCGTGTGTAATATGATACAAGCATGGTGGATACGCCGTTGGTACTTCCTATATATAAGTGTTTGTATGGTATTACATATTGTAGCGTTATCTGAATCATTTCAAGTTGAGACATAGAACATTTTATACAAATAACATATTTTTCACAAGACATTGATTTACAAACATCTTATCTTATGCAAACATATTTTACTTGGTTATTCATTTAACCTTACATTTATTTATACTTATCATCTGATCTTATCGATTTTCAAATGATTTACAAAACAAAGCAAATAACAAGGTTCATGACTAAACATTTTCTCAAACATAAGTCATGAAACCTATTTTCACAAAACCTATGTATCTCACAGGCATTTTTATGCTGACGTACCTATTTTCACATGTGTTTTTCAGGAGCTATTACATAAGATGATCAAGATACACATAGGCAGACTTGGGCTTTAGTGACAATAAAAGATGCAAGACTAGTTAATTATGTTGTATTTCCTTGTTTGTTAAGACATTGTAACACTTTTAATCAATAAAACGAAACTTCAATTGCCATGGATTTGAAACAATTAATTCTGTTACAACACTCCCCGACATTTCCGCCACGTTTTGTATGTTCCACGTGGTCGGGGTGTGACAGAAAAGATGGTATCAGAGCCAATGGTTATAGGGAATTAGGTTATTAGTAATGCTTTGACCTAGTCTATAACCTTCTTAGGACCCTAACGCGAGTTTACTTGCGTTTAGTCATAAAACAATACCGTCACCTATGCTTAGGCGACGACCACAACAAGAACATAAATTTCAAAACCGCTTTGAAAACTAATCATCTGTTCTAGGATGATTGATTACTAGGTTTTGAACCCTCTGTTATACGGTTTTGAACCCCTTTGAGTTTTCAAAATCTCGTCAAGGTTTTTTGGGTTTTTAATAATGTGAACACGTGCAAACTGGAAGGGTGAATGCCTGTATTCTGGGTTTTCTGTCTAGGCAAGCACTTCGTATACATCTCATCAGACGCGAGACCAGTTGTGCTTACCTGGGAATTCTTGGGATGAGTGTTCACTTATAGGCGAGCATGTCTTCGCGATACATTATATTGACCCGTTTACTTTGATTAGTCACTGTCTCATTTGTTTGCCTTTGGTAACAAACAAATGGTCACAATCTTCATGCGTTGTCATTTTCTCTCGACTATCTTTCCCTTGTTTCCTCCCATGTCTTCTATTTTCTTCATGGTGCCTCTTCATCGCAACAACAATGTCCGAACCAGGTGCTGCAATTACCCAGCGAATAGGCGTCGTACTCCAGAGGACCGTTGACTTAGCTATCACCATGACTCGCCTCAGGGATGAAGCCGTAAGGGAACTGCTCCTTGGTGCAATCAATGCAACTGTCATCATCCAAACCAAATACCCTGTTTCAAATGTACCCACGGTGGATGATGGAGACATTTGGTTAACATGTGCCGCTTTGCAATCCAGAGCAAAGCTGTTGCAAATCCTGCTGCTGCTCAACCTTCAAACTCTGCTTCATATGTCGCTTGACATATTTGGCGCCTCAACCTCATGAACTTTCTACCTTGTGTATCGAATTAAGCACGCCTAGTGCAAGGTGTCGGAACACCTCTCGTTACACAAATTCCAAAATCCATGTAGGATCTTTCTATCCTCATAATTAGATCCTTGTGGATGGGTATCATTCATCGGAATCCTTAATTGAATTCTTTGTATGATTCAATACGTACATCACAATTCAATAAGGACAAAGCCGAATTCCTTTTAAGATTATCTTATCTTCATAGATAGATTCTTGAAATGATTAAAGTGCCAAATGAAATCCACGAATTGGATTCCTGGTGTACTTTAAGTATCCGCGTCCAAAGATAACAAGTTAATAACCAAGTTAAACAACTATGTGATTATGCGCTTATGTGTTCCCTTTATGTTTTTGGTGTGATCCAAATTCTTGTCATTCAAATCCTCGTAGAATCTTCCATATCTTTGGGTGCTATATTAAATCCTCAACGGGCTTGTACGTAATAGTAAAGACCCTTGGATTATATTGTACCATTCCATAATTAGATCCTGAGAGGTCTAGGTAAACAGATTGATCCAAAAATCTGGTTAGGAATATCATGTGATGATATAGCTGAAAGGACTCCTTGGTGGCCTAATTTAAAAGGATCCTTTGTTGATCTAATTAAAAGGACCCTATGGTAGTCTAGTCACACTCATCACAGGTTTGATTATCCTCCCCACAAACATTTCAAGACAAGTTGTGCGGACTATGCAAGGAATTGCATAATTATGGATGCATACATAATTATGGAATTCAGTGCACGGAAACCACAGCTAGTTTGGTCATGTGTCTGAAGAATGACTCTTTTCGTTCATTTTTGGTTTCTGAAGAAACGGTGAAAAATGACTCTTGTCGTTCATTTTTGGTTTCTGAAGGAATGGTGAAAAATGACTCTTGTCGTTCATTTTTGGTTTCTGAAGAAATGGTGAAAAATGACTCTTGTCGTTCATTTTTGGTTTCTGAAGGAATGGTGAAAAATGACTCTTGTCGTTCATTTTTGGTTTCTGAAGAAATGGTGAAAAATGACTCTTTTCGTTCATTTTGGTTTCTGAAGAAATGGTGAAAAATGACTCTTGTCGTTCATTTTTGGTTTCTGAAGAAATGGTGAAAAAAATGACTCTTGTCGTTCATTTTTGGTTTCTGAAGAAATGGTGGAAAATGACTCTTCTCGTTCATTTTCGGTTCTGAAGAAATTGTGGAAAAAGACTCATTTCGTTCATTTTCGTTTCTGAATAATGCCTGTTGAAAATAACTCCGTTCATTTTTCATTTCTGGAAAATGTTCATTAAAGAGAAATTACAGGATTATGCCTTGCTTATCTTTGATGGTTACTTCACATAAAGTCACAGATAGACTCCTACGAATTAATTTCGGGACGAAATTTCCTAAAGTAGGGGAGACTGTAACACCTGTGCCACTCCAACCATCAAACAAATGCCAAACCAATGAAATATAGTATTTCATACTTGGGATTTGTAAAAATATGTGTATCGTTTACACATATCAATTCTTGTTCGATTTCAAGCTTTAAATCGCTTTCTGGAGGGTTATACGCGCTCTGATGAGTAGATATAACCAGTTTAATCCAACGAACACTCCGGAATAGTGAAATAGGCTTAACATACCTTAAATAACCTTTACATAACTTAGATATAAGTTTTGAAAGGTTTGGTGTGGTGAAATCAAAGTTAAATCGCTTACAGGGACTAAAGTTGACTAACTGCGAAAGTATGCCAATTTGAACTGTAACAGACATTCCGGAACATGGCCATAAGTTAAACATACCATAAATATCCTTTACATAGCTTAGAAATAGGCTTTGAGGGGTTCGGTGTGCTAAAATAAACTTTTGGGTCATTCAGGGACTAAAAGCGTCAAAAAGTGCACAAGTTTGCATTTTCGCGCATAACTCACATTCTGAATACATCCGGACATCCAAAAATTTATGTAAGCACTATAATATTTTATTTTAGTGTTTGGCATAAGAAAAATCCATTCGTCGCGTCATTTGGATCGTTTTTCGCGCTTATGCGCATTCCGTCGTAATTAAGCGAACATCGCGTTCGTACGGCCAAACGAACCGACATCCGAGATATTTTTGAACACATTTTAAGTTCCCTATACTTTAACTTCATTTTAGAGCTTTGAAATGGGGTTAACGGGCCTTAAACGTGTCGAAAATGGGCTGAATGCATGACAGGGACCAAAAGTGTAAATCTGCCAAACTTAAGCCTAGCGGTGCGCTACACTTTTAGCGTAGCGGTGCGCTAGGGGTCTGCAGACCAGATGCAATGTACTTAACAGCCTGTTTTCAGCTGGATTAACCACAACCACACATTCCTAATTATCTAGTCATCTGATAAGGATGGATTTCCAGCCACCATAAGGTTCCGACAAGTGTACGGGTTGGATTCATGGCACGTTTTCCATGGAACGATCCTAACGGTTCGGGTATTCCTATAAATACCCAACCCACACAACCTCATTTTGCACAAGAATTCTGATTTGAGAGCTCTAAGTTGAAACCATTGTTTCATACCTGAGTTCTTGGATCGGGATTAGCATTCGGGGACCCTTCGTAAGTATTCCTTCGTTCTTTTCCTTATTTTTACTGCTTTTCGAGTCAGAAAGTCAAACTTTGTTTGACTTTCAGCATTGACCAGTAATGGTCAATGCGAAGTTCGTTTGAACTTCGCAACGTGAGTGTAATCACGTTAGTTATAGTCCCTTGGGACTATGCCTACTGATTACCACGTTGTCTAGGGTCGTAGGGTAAGCGATCTAATAAATCGCTTATACCTTCGAACCCGACCCAGTTTGGTCGATCATTAGGATCCGACCAAATACATTAGGTGACCATAGTGTAGGGAATAACCTTCCGAGGTTATACCCTATGGTCACATCGTTTAAGTAGTTGTATGATAGGTAGTTTATATGCCTTAGGTAAATTACCAGAATACCCTTTTCATGTATAATTGGTAATTAAGCATATGTAACCTAAACTTTTGTCACATAACTAATTTTGTAACATGTTTAGGCATATAACACTTGTCATAGGACTAGTTAGGCGATCCGAACGCGTTCCACGCGAACGACGCGTTAAAGTAGCATAAGCTACCTAAACGGGTCGTAATGGGTCGTAGACACTTAGGTTAAGTTTCATTTAGTATGTAGGCTTTGATTAACCATATCACATGAGTTCCTACACTCATTTGGTTTACAAACCCTCATGCTACCCAGTCTTCCGATTTAGGTCCGGTTTATTAATGTAGTTACCTATATTAGGTGCCGTTTGATATTCCGCGATCTCTAGCATTGCTTGGTGGTTATCCTAGGACTTCTGAGCAATCTCAAGTGAGTACATAGACCCCTCTTTTACTGTTTTCCAAACTGTTTTGGGGTGGAACACATGTGCCTACTTGTTACTTTCAAGCTTTCCTGTTTTCACATTATATACTTGCTATGTTCATTAGTACATTATAGTACATGATTTCATTACATTTCATACTAGGTGTGCCATTGTGTGCATTACTTGGTACATTGTTTTACATTACATCACATGCTACGTATGTCTATTGTTGCATACTTAGTACAGGTCGCATGCTACGTATGTCTGTTGTTGCATACTTAGTACAGGTCGCATGCTACGTATGTCTGCTGTTGCATACTTAGTACAGTTCACATGCTATGTATGTTCAATCGTTGCATTGTTCTTCATACTTAGTACATTTGTTATTCATCACATACTTACATTTTGGACGCATATTACATGATTTACATCTTGACATAAACATTTTGACATATTATTCAATACATTTGGCAATTGGTTTAAACATAGACATCTTACATTGTTTGGTTTGGTTTGATTAAGTGATTAAGTAACGATGCGTGTGTAATATGATACAAGCATGGTGGATACGCCGTTGGTACTTCCTATATATAAGTGTTTGTATGGTATTACATATTGTAGCGTTATCTGAATCATTTCAAGTTGAGACATAGAACATTTTATACAAATAACATATTTTTCACAAGACATTGATTTACAAACATCTTATCTTATGCAAACATATTTTACTTGGTTATTCATTTAACCTTACATTTATTTATACTTATCATCTGATCTTATCGATTTTCAAATGATTTACAAAACAAAGCAAATAACAAGGTTCATGACTAAACATTTTCTCAAACATAAGTCATGAAACCTATTTTCACAAAACCTATGTATCTCACGGGCATTTTTATGCTGACGTACCTATTTTCACATGTGTTTTTCAGGAGCTGTTACATAAGATGATCAAGATACACATAGGCAGACTTGGGCTTTAGTGACAATAAAAGATGCAAGACTAGTTAATTATGTTGTATTTCCTTGTTTGTTAAGACATTGTAACACTTTTAATCAATAAAACGAAACTTCAATTGCCATGGATTTGAAACAATTAATTCTGTTACAACACTCCCCGACATTTCCGCCACGTTTTGTATGTTCCACGTGGTCGGGGTGTGACAGAAAAGATGGTATCAGAGCCAATGGTTATAGGGAATTAGGTTATTAGTAATGCTTTGACCTAGTCTATAACCTTCTTAGGACCCTAACGCGAGTTTACTTGCGTTTAGTCATAAAACAATACCGTCACCTATCCTTAGGCGACGACCACAACAAGAACATAAATTTCAAAACCGCTTTGAAAACTAATCATCTGTTCTAGGATGATTGATTACTAGGTTTTGAACCCTCTGTTATACGGTTTTGAACCCCTTTGAGTTTTCAAAATCTCGTCAAGGTTTTTTGGGTTTTTAATAATGTGAACACGTGCAAACTGGAAGGGTGAATGCCTGTATTCTGGGTTTTCTGTCTAGGCAAGCACTTCGTATACATCTCATCAGACGCGAGACCAGTTGTGCTTACCTGGGAATTCTTGGGATGAGTGTTCACTTATAGGCGAGCATGTCTTCGCGATACATTATATTGACCCGTTTACTTTGATTAGTCACTATCTCATTTGTTTGCCTTTGGTAACAAACAAATGGTTACAATCTTCATGCGTTGTCATTTTCTCTCGACTATCTTTCCCTTGTTTCCTCCCATGTCTTCTATTTTCTTCATGGTGCCTCTTCATCGCAACAACAATGTCCGAACCAGGTGCTACAATTACCCAGCGAATAGGCGTCGTACTCCAGAGGACCGTTGACTTAGCTATCACCATGACTCGCCTCAGGGATGAAGCCGTAAGGGAACTGCTCCTTGGTGCAATCAATGCAACTGTCATCATCCAAACCAAATACCCTGTTTCAAATGTACCCACGGTGGATGATGGAGACATTTGGTTAACATGTGCCGCTTTGCAATCCAGAGCAAAGCTGTTGCAAATCCTGCTGCTGCTCAACCTTCAAACTCTGCTTCATATGTCGCTTGACATATTTGGCGCCTCAACCTCATGAACTTTCTACCTTGTGTATCGAATTAAGCACGCCTAGTGCAAGGTGTCGGAACACCTCTCGTTACACAAATTCCAAAATCCATGTAGGATCTTTCTATCCTCATAATTAGATCCTTGTGGATGGGTATCATTCATCGGAATCCTTAATTGAATTCTTTGTATGATTCAATACGTACATCACAATTCAATAAGGACAAAGCCGAATTCCTTTTAAGATTATCTTATCTTCATAGATAGATTCTTGAAATGATTAAAGTGCCAAATGAAATCCACGAATTGGATTCCTGGTGTACTTTAAGTATCCGCGTCCAAAGATAACAAGTTAATAACCAAGTTAAACAACTATGTGATTATGCGCTTATGTGTTCCCTTTATGTTTTTGGTGTGATCCAAATTCTTGTCATTCAAATCCTCGTAGAATCTTCCATATCTTTGGGTGCTATATTAAATCCTCAACGGGCTTGTACGTAATAGTAAAGACCCTTGGATTATATTGTACCATTCCATAATTAGATCCTGAGAGGTCTAGGTAAACAGATTGATCCAAAAATCTGGTTAGGAATATCATGTGATGATATAGCTGAAAGGACTCCTTGGTGGCCTAATTTAAAAGGATCCTTTGTTGATCTAATTAAAAGGACCCTATGGTAGTCTAGTCACACTCATCACAGGTTTGATTATCCTCCCCACAAACATTTCAAGACAAGTTGTGCGGACTATGCAAGGAATTGCATAATTATGGATGCATACATAATTATGGAATTCAGTGCACGGAAACCACAGCTAGTTTGGTCATGTGTCTGAAGAATGACTCTTTTCGTTCATTTTTGGTTTCTGAAGAAACGGTGAAAAATGACTCTTGTCGTTCATTTTTGGTTTCTGAAGGAATGGTGAAAAATGACTCTTGTCGTTCATTTTTGGTTTCTGAAGGAATGGTGAAAAATGACTCTTGTCGTTCATTTTTGGTTTCTGAAGAAATGGTGAAAAATGACTCTTTTCGTTCATTTTGGTTTCTGAAGAAATGGTGAAAAATGACTCTTGTCGTTCATTTTTGGTTTCTGAAGAAATGGTGAAAAAAATGACTCTTGTCGTTCATTTTTGGTTTCTGAAGAAATGGTGGAAAATGACTCTTCTCGTTCATTTTCGGTTCTGAAGAAATTGTGGAAAAAGACTCATTTCGTTCATTTTCGTTTCTGAATAATGCCTGTTGAAAATAACTCCGTTCATTTTTCATTTCTGGAAAATGTTCATTAAAGAGAAATTACAGGATTATGCCTTGCTTATCTTTGATGGTTACTTCACATAAAGTCACAGATAGACTCCTACGAATTAATTTCGGGACGAAATTTCCTAAAGTAGGGGAGACTGTAACACCTGTGCCACTCCAACCATCAAACAAATGCCAAACCAATGAAATATAGTATTTCATACTTGGGATTTGTAAAAATATGTGTATCGTTTACACATATCAATTCTTGTTCGATTTCAAGCTTTAAATCGCTTTCTGGAGGGTTATACGCGCTCTGATGAGTAGATATAACCAGTTTAATCCAACGAACACTCCGGAATAGTGAAATAGGCTTAACATACCTTAAATAACCTTTACATAACTTAGATATAAGTTTTGAAAGGTTTGGTGTGGTGAAATCAAAGTTAAATCGCTTACAGGGACTAAAGTTGACTAACTGCGAAAGTATGCCAATTTGAACTGTAACAGACATTCCGGAACATGGCCATAAGTTAAACATACCATAAATATCCTTTACATAGCTTAGAAATAGGCTTTGAGGGGTTCGGTGTGCTAAAATAAACTTTTGGGTCATTCAGGGACTAAAAGCGTCAAAAAGTGCACAAGTTTGCATTTTCGCGCATAACTCACATTCTGAATACATCCGGACATCCAAAAATTTATGTAAGCACTATAATATTTTATTTTAGTGTTTGGCATAAGAAAAATCCATTCGTCGCGTCATTTGGATCGTTTTTCGCGCTTATGCGCATTCCGTCGTAATTAAGCGAACATCGCGTTCGTACGGCCAAACGAACCGACATCCGAGATATTTTTGAACACATTTTAAGTTCCCTATACTTTAACTTCATTTTAGAGCTTTGAAATGGGGTTAACGGGCCTTAAACGTGTCGAAAATGGGCTGAATGCATGACAGGGACCAAAAGTGTAAATCTGCCAAACTTAAGCCTAGCGGTGCGCTACACTTTTAGCGTAGCGGTGCGCTAGGGGTCTGCAGACCAGATGCAATGTACTTAACAGCCTGTTTTCAGCTGGATTAACCACAACCACACATTCCTAATTATCTAGTCATCTGATAAGGATGGATTTCCAGCCACCATAAGGTTCCGACAAGTGTACGGGTTGGATTCATGGCACGTTTTCCATGGAACGATCCTAACGGTTCGGGTATTCCTATAAATACCCAACCCACACAACCTCATTTTGCACAAGAATTCTGATTTGAGAGCTCTAAGTTGAAACCATTGTTTCATACCTGAGTTCTTGGATCGGGATTAGCATTCGGGGACCCTTCGTAAGTATTCCTTCGTTCTTTTCCTTATTTTTACTGCTTTTCGAGTCAGAAAGTCAAACTTTGTTTGACTTTCAGCATTGACCAGTAATGGTCAATGCGAAGTTCGTTTGAACTTCGCAACGTGAGTGTAATCACGTTAGTTATAGTCCCTTGGGACTATGCCTACTGATTACCACGTTGTCTAGGGTCGTAGGGTAAGCGATCTAATAAATCGCTTATACCTTCGAACCCGACCCAGTTTGGTCGATCATTAGGATCCGACCAAATACATTAGGTGACCATAGTGTAGGGAATAACCTTCCGAGGTTATACCCTATGGTCACATCGTTTAAGTAGTTGTATGATAGGTAGTTTATATGCCTTAGGTAAATTACCAGAATACCCTTTTCATGTATAATTGGTAATTAAGCATATGTAACCTAAACTTTTGTCACATAACTAATTTTGTAACATGTTTAGGCATATAACACTTGTCATAGGACTAGTTAGGCGATCCGAACGCGTTCCACGCGAACGACGCGTTAAAGTAGCATAAGCTACCTAAACGGGTCGTAATGGGTCGTAGACACTTAGGTTAAGTTTCATTTAGTATGTAGGCTTTGATTAACCATATCACATGAGTTCCTACACTCATTTGGTTTACAAACCCTCATGCTACCCAGTCTTCCGATTTAGGTCCGGTTTATTAATGTAGTTACCTATATTAGGTGCCGTTTGATATTCCGCGATCTCTAGCATTGCTTGGTGGTTATCCTAGGACTTCTGAGCAATCTCAAGTGAGTACATAGACCCCTCTTTTACTGTTTTCCAAACTGTTTTGGGGTGGAACACATGTGCCTACTTGTTACTTTCAAGCTTTCCTGTTTTCACATTATATACTTGCTATGTTCATTAGTACATTATAGTACATGATTTCATTACATTTCATACTAGGTGTGCCATTGTGTGCATTACTTGGTACATTGTTTTACATTACATCACATGCTACGTATGTCTATTGTTGCATACTTAGTACAGGTCGCATGCTACGTATGTCTGTTGTTGCATACTTAGTACAGGTCGCATGCTACGTATGTCTGCTGTTGCATACTTAGTACAGTTCACATGCTATGTATGTTCAATCGTTGCATTGTTCTTCATACTTAGTACATTTGTTATTCATCACATACTTACATTTTGGACGCATATTACATGATTTACATCTTGACATAAACATTTTGACATATTATTCAATACATTTGGCAATTGGTTTAAACATAGACATCTTACATTGTTTGGTTTGGTTTGATTAAGTGATTAAGTAACGATGCGTGTGTAATATGATACAAGCATGGTGGATACGCCGTTGGTACTTCCTATATATAAGTGTTTGTATGGTATTACATATTGTAGCGTTATCTGAATCATTTCAAGTTGAGACATAGAACATTTTATACAAATAACATATTTTTCACAAGACATTGATTTACAAACATCTTATCTTATGCAAACATATTTTACTTGGTTATTCATTTAACCTTACATTTATTTATACTTATCATCTGATCTTATCGATTTTCAAATGATTTACAAAACAAAGCAAATAACAAGGTTCATGACTAAACATTTTCTCAAACATAAGTCATGAAACCTATTTTCACAAAACCTATGTATCTCACAGGCATTTTTATGCTGACGTACCTATTTTCACATGTGTTTTTCAGGAGCTGTTACATAAGATGATCAAGATACACATAGGCAGACTTGGGCTTTAGTGACAATAAAAGATGCAAGACTAGTTAATTATGTTGTATTTCCTTGTTTGTTAAGACATTGTAACACTTTTAATCAATAAAACGAAACTTCAATTGCCATGGATTTGAAACAATTAATTCTGTTACAACACTCCCCGACATTTCCGCCACGTTTTGTATGTTCCACGTGGTCGGGGTGTGACATGAGTGACATCAAATGCCACTGCCCTGCTAGACGAAAGTTGACCTCTATCCACAGGTCGTCCTCGTCGTCATCCTCCTCCGGACGGTCTGCAGGCTTGGGAGCGAAGTCGAAACTCGACAAAAACTTGCACGCCATGACCCTGTAAGACGGCGTGTATGCAATATCGAACAACCTGTCACACAGTGTGGTTAGTATGCATGTCATATACAAAACAAAGAAAAAACAATAACAAATAGTATACCTCGACCATCGAGTATCATGTCCGATGCACTGTTGGGCTCTCGGCGCCTCCTCGACCTCTTCTAGAGCACCCCAATCGAGGGCACAGTGGTCGCCGATCTCCATACGACGAAACTTTTCACATCTGTGATAAGCCTCACTCCCCTCCTCGAACCTCAGATAATCATTCTCCAACAGGGGATCCTCTCTAGGGTCAGCGCCACGCCCGCGCCCACGTCCAGCGCCACGTCCGCGCCCACGGCCGCGTCCGTGTCCACACCCACCAGGCACCGCCATCGCGATCAACGCCCCCGCCGCTCCATGTGCGCGGCCACGTCCACCTCCACCGCCACCGCCACCTCGATCGCCACCTCCACCGCCACTTCCCCGGCCTCTCCCTCTACCCATAGTAACTGCCATATCTGCAAGATTAAACAATTTTAATCAATTTGTTTTTCAAAATATAACAATTTTTATTTAATTTAAAAAAATAACACCGCAACCTCCCCGGACGACCCCGACTATATATGATAACTATTATCTATCTACGACATATTAGGTTTCGAGGCTCGTTACGGACCTACACGCGATACGGACTTTTCGACTAAAAAAATAAAAAAAAAACTATATATTTACGACGTCTTAGGTTTCGACGTTCGAAATGGACCTAATCGCGTTACGGACGACCCGAATGGTATATTATAAAATTATTATCTATCTACGACGTATTAGGTTTCGAGGCTCGTTACGGACCTACGCGTGATACGGACGTTTCGACTAAAAAATTAAAAAAAACTATATATTTACGACGTGTTAGGTTTCGACGCTCGAAATGGACCTAATCGCGTTACGGACGACCCGAACGGTATATTATAATTATTATTATCTATCAACGAGGTATTAGGTTTCGAGGCTCGTAACGGACCTACGCGTGATACGGACGTTTCGACTAAAAAAATTAAAAAGACTATATATTTACGACGTCTTAGGTTTCGACGCTCGAAATGGACCAAATCGCGTTACGGACGACCCGAATGGTATATTATAATTATTATCTATCTACGACGTATTAGGTTTCGAGGCTCGTTACAGACCTACGAGCGATACAGACGTTTCGACTAAAAAATTAAAAAAAAACTATATATTTACGACGTCTTAGGCTTCGACGCTCGTAATGTGCCTAATCGCGTTACGGACGACCCGAACAGTATATTATAATTATTATCTATCTACGACGTATTAGGTTTCGAGGCTCGTTACGGACCTACGCGCGATACGGACGTTTCGACTAAAAAATAAAAATAAAAACTATATATTTACGACGTCTTAGGTTTCGACGCTCGAAATGGATCTAATCACGTTATGGACGACCTGAACGGTATATTATAATTATTATCTATCTACGACGTATTAGGTTTCGAGCCTCGTTACTGACCTATGCACGATACGGACGTTTCGATTAAAAAATTAAAAAAAAAGCTATATATTTACGACGTCTTAGGTTTCGACGCTCGAAATGGACCTAATCGCGTTACGGACGACCCGAATGGTATATTATAATTATTATCTATCTACGACGTATTAGGTTTCGACGCTCCTTACGGACCTACGCGCGATACGAACGTTTCGACTAAAAAACAAAAAAAACTATATATTTACGACGTCTTAGGTTTCGACGCTCGAAATGGACCTAATTGCATTACGAACGACCCAATCCGTATATTATAATTATTATCTATCTACGACGTATTAGGTTTCGACGCTCGTTACCGACCTACGCGCGATATGGACAACTTCGACTAAAAATAAAAACATACTACTTACTAGTAAAACATTAAAAAAAAACTAAGATATAAAACATTTGTTTATACTTTATAAAACAGAAAAGGAAAAAAAAAGAATTTAGAATCAATACGGTCGTATAGGCTCATACGTATCGTATCAGTTCAAATATTCTTGAAAAAACACTGAAATTATGAATCGATACGATGCGTATAGGCCAACCATGTGTTCTTGAAAAAATTTTGAAATTTTGAACTGATACGATGCGTATAGGCTGATACGCATCGTATCGATTCAAAACTTCTTAAAAAACCCCCCAAAACCCCCCAGGTTTCAACCCAAAAATCACACTAAACCTACGGCTAAAATGAAAAATTGAAAACGTTAAAATGATGAGGGTTTGGAGATGAATACTGTACTAGTCTTCGATCTTGAAATCTTGACCGTATGACGACCGTATGTATACCACCGTATGTGTGTGGATTTGGGTGTATTTTGAGTTTTGTTTGTTTTTGGATCGTATCAACCCCCTGTGTTTTAAGGGGTTATATCGTTTTCACATTCTATACGAATCGTATAGATATATACCATGGGTAGTAAATTACCAATATACCCCTGTTTTTAAATAAATCCAGGCTATAGTACGTATCGTATAGATCTATACGATTCGTCTTTAAGGGGTAGTACATACATGTACGTTGTTAATTGATAAGATGTCTCTGAAGGTTGAGGACGTTATATTTGTATAACTCTTCGGTAGCGGAATTACACACTGTTTTCCACTGAGAAATAAAGGCATCCCAATCTTGCGTATTAAACGAATTCTTGCAGTGCTTCAAAATATTTTGTAAGATGTGGAACCTGCAGAGATATCTGTGTGCGCCAGGGAATATTTTTCTAGACGCGTTTATCACTGCCTGGTCCCTGTCCGTTAGAATTACACGCGGCTCCATGCACTCGTGCAACATAGACCTGACCATCTCCATGACCCAGACGTACGTTGCCTCCTGCTCGTTTGAAAGAAATGCATGCGGAACACAGAAGGTTTGGTTTGTCGACGTCATACCCTCAACTTGCAAAAATGGAAGATTGTACATGTTAGTCTTGTAGGTAGCGTCGACCATAAGTACATGCGGGAATGCCCTCCACATTTCAAAGGACTTATCTTGACAGAAAAATACATGCTGAACGACGTTGGTGGAAGGTTCCGCCTGTTTGTAATAGGTTATCTTTTTTTCCTGGAGGATTTGTTCTAGCCGCTTCATGGGAGACGGTTTTTTCTCGAACTTCGTGACCCTAATCTTTTGGCGAGCATTGTGTATGTCTTTCGAAACACATTTGTTCTCAGGGTTCTGTTCGGTTACGGCCTTCCAGATTGTATGGGGCTGTATGTCTTGATCTGTCAGCTCTTGCACCAGCCTAAACTCATTAGGAGTAAGCCCCCTGGCATACACGTAACCCTCCAGATGTTCAGCAGGGCCGTGGTTGTACGTCTCGTTAAAATTTTTGTTCAGATAATCTATCCGCCAAGCCCGACGACTTTGGTCGAGACGACCTATCACCATAAAAGGGCACGCGCATTTTTTACTGCCGGTTTTCCTAACCGTGGCCTTACTCTCATGCTCGCCGCTACGACAACATTGGAGCCACACCCGGTGATCCTTGGACCGTCTGGTAACAATAATGTATCCGTTGGCTAAACCCCTTCGTTTTACCCAACTTTCCAAATCATCGCGGGATAAAAAAATCCTAAAAATTAACAAGTAATTTAAAAAAATATAACAATTTTGAATGTACTTTTTTAAAAATTCTTAAAAAAATATAACAATTTTAATTAATTTTATAAAAACATAACATTTTAATTAATTTATAAAAATATAACATTTTTAATTAATTTTTTATCCTATTTACAAAATATAACAATTTTGAATGTATTTTTTCTTTTCAATTTTTTATTATTGTGCAAATTATTATTGTTTTTTATTGCGAGGAACGTGCGAATTGTGCATCGGTTTTGAAATGAACGAGGTAACAAGTATTAAAACACATAGAAATTGAGATAAAGTAAAAGAGAGGCTTGATAAAACATCGGATTGTTTCGGGTTTAGAAACTTCGACTATTCCAAAGTGAATCGAAAGTCCTTTCAAATTAGGGAAACGTGCTTTGGCCTATAGGTAAAATACTCTCATCGAGAAGCGATTAACGGTACTTTACCCTTCCAGTTACTACACGTCCCTAATCGATTGAAAAATCGAAACTTTGGCGGGATTGAAAATCGAGGAACGGGACTAGTCGACAAGATGCGGGTTTCACCCCTAACTTGAAGATTTTGTACCATAAGTGTGGTTGGTATTCGTCGGGTTAAGAAAGTTAATTCCGACACTTTGACGAGGGTCCACTAGAGTTTGAATTGGAAACTTACCGTCAAGATGTGGTTCTCACTCCTAACTTGATGGTGTAATTTCGTGCAAAATTGAATAAGCTGATTGAGAGTCATTCACCAAATTATGGGTTTCACGCCTATTTTGGTGAAATCATCTCGTTTGTATAATACAAGTGTCTTCAACTCTTCAACGAATATTTTAATTAATATTTAAAAAAATATTTTAATGCCTTTTTTATAATATTTAAAAAAATATAACAGGTTTAATTAATTTTATAAAAATATTTAATATAACATTTATTAATTAATTTTTATCCTATTTGAAAAATATAACAATTTTAATGTATAATAATTTTTTAACAGAAAAAAATATAACATTTAACAAAAATATATATCGTTCGTATCCGATCAGTTTTGTACGAAACTTCAGGGTAAGCGGGTGTCTCGTCACCCAATGACTCTTGCACGGGTGGCTCGTCACCCAACGACTCTGCACGGGTGGATCGTCACCCAATGAATCTTGCACGTAAGAAGGCTGACCAACGTCTTTTTGTACTCCCTAGGGACCACTAACGAAAACATTATTGCCATATTCTTCCTGTCCATACGAGGGAATGTAACCGGGTTCATAATACGGAGACCTATAACCTTGATCATGCCTACACGCGTTCAAATCTGGTAACAAGATGAAGGCCGCCGATCTCCTCCGCCTTCGCGAGCCGATCTCCTCCGCCTTCGCAAGCTAAACGCCGCCACCGTCCTGCTGATCGTCGCTGCCAGCCGCCACCTGCCGCCGCCTACTGCCACTGACGCCACGATTGCCACCGCTATTTGCCGCCGCTGTTTGCCACCGCCTCCTTCCTCGAATTCGTTAGTTCGTATCACTAGCACTTGTTCCTTGAACCTCGATGTCTCAACCGGCTAGTCATTAACCGAGGTATATCTATCTCATCGGTAGTTAAATATACTTTTCACTGTGCTCATATTTGCATGTAACCGGATCCTGTCAGGTTTCGTTTTGTTGATCACTTGTTTATTTTTCTGCTGCGTTTTATTAATTAACTCGCTTAATTAATTAACTATTATTTATTGAACCGAGTTTTTGATAAATAAAATTTTGACCGATCACCATGGAAAACCCAATAGTAGTATCAGAGCCTTGGTTACAACATACGAGTCGGTCTGGTCCTTTTAACCAGAATTAGAACACAAACTTTATTTATTTAAAGTTTCTGATCTAAGTATTTTTTAAGGGCACTTTTATTTTTGTCAATATTTTCCTTGTGGTTGCTTGACCAAAACATTGCCCGATTTATTTTGTGATTGTTGTGCGATATGTAAATCCGGCCCGACCTTTTTTTGTAGTTGTATATTTTTATTCGGTTTTGTTATTATGGTTTTTGGCCACCGAGATGGTTCAAAGTTGTAATAGATAGGGTTCTTTCCTTTATTGTATTTTTGTAAATATTGTAATAAAAGAACACCCAAAGACAAAACCGAGGATGCTAATCAAGAGTCATGAAGTCAGTGGGAGTTGCTCGAGACGACTGGATGCACTCAAGTCCATCCTTGTGGTTGTTTGTGTGTTGTAACCTCGAACAATTTTTTGCCATATGGATTTACATATTTTTCTTACTATTGTGGTTGCTTTTATCTTACAAGTTGTTACAACATAACCAACCTACATACCAACATGATTTTAAAAGGAGTTTTAAATATTAAAACAATCACACTAAAACAAGTTCTAAATTGTTTTTACAACTTGTTAAAGTTTTTGTTATAAAACAAAGGTTATTTTTTAAACAAACAATAACCAATTAAGTTTTGCAAATTAAACTAGTTTTAAGTTTCCAAAACTATTAGCGTAATAGTTTTCTATTAACTTAAAATTGGTTATTCCAAGTCGCGACAAACTTAGTTTTATAGGTTATCTAAACTAATTGTCATGAGAGGTGAAAGGGTCCTTTTGGTTATGTCACAAATTTAATATCTAGATTAAAACCGACTATAACGACTCTATTTGGTAAAAATTAAAATCAATGGTCTATGCCAACCTACTACTAGTAACACTTGGGGCATAATGCGAACCATTAGTGTTGGTGCCACAACACGACACTTGGTGTCTAGTTTATCCTTCCAAGGTGCAAGGGCTTCCGTCGACACATCCGACCCTTCCACATGTGACCGTTTTAGGACGAATATTACTTTTCTTCCCGTGTTTACATGCCCCAGCTGTCACGAGAACAAAAGTGGCATAGATGAGGCCAAACGTATCAATGCAAGGACAATAGGTTATCCTCGCAGCCTCATAAACCTCGGGAGTTGTGCTTTTCTCACAATTGAGAATAATGTCAGTCTTCTTGCCTCTTGCTAATGTTGTGTGCCCCAGCTGCCTTTAGAAAGAGCTTCTAACCGGATTCTCATTCCTTATCGTCTCACCTCACGAAATAAGGAGATATACATCGAAAATACTAATTAAAATCTCCTTGCTTACATAAGAGATGTCTAATGAAAACAACTCCTTCGTTTTCAAGTCTATACTTGAAAAGGAAAAGAAATAAAAAATTTGAATAACACCAACCTTCTCGAATGGCACTACAATCTGAGAATAGTTCTCAAGATGGAGGAAAAGCTGTATATCTTAGATGGCCAGTCCCTACCGAGCCTGAAAGTAACTCTACTACTGCTCGCAAGGCATTAGAGAAACATAATGAGGATGCCGTTGAGGTAGCCTGCCTTATGAAAGCCACCATGTCTCCTGAACTTTAGAAGAACAGGGAAGATAAGGATGCTTATGACATGATCCAGGAACTGAAAGGCATGTTCCAGAAACAAGCCCGACATGAGTGATATGACACCATGAAACAGCTCATAAGCTGTAAAATGCTAGAAGGATCATGTATGAGTACTCATGTGCTAAAGATGAAAGGATAGATTGACCAGATGAACAAACTTGGTTGTTCCACAAAAGCAACCAAGTTCTAATGGTCAAGTCTGGTGGTGTTAAGAAGCCCAATAACAAGAAAAAGGAAACATAAGAGCAAAGGCAAGAGAAAAGTTGCTATTGCTGCCAGAAATGCTACCACCAACAAGCAAGTTGCAAAACCACACCCTCCTAAGAGCGTAAGTGCTTTGAATGCAATCAAATGGGCACTGGAAGGGAAACTGCCCACAATATCTTGCCAAGCTGAAGATGAACAATGCCAATAACATTGGCACTTCTTCTAATATTCTCATTTATGTTATCAAACTTTTCACTGTGTCTAGAAACACATGGGTATTTGATACCGGACGTGGTTACCACATCGTTAATGTCTTATAGGAGCCTGAAAAGTGGAAGAAACTGAAACAAGGCCACCTAGAACTCATAGTTGGTAATGGAAAGAGAGTTCCAGTTCTGGCAATTGGAAGATTTTGTTTTTCATGTTCCTTGGCCTTGTAGTTACTTTAAATAACTGTTTATATGCACCTAATTTGACCAGAAACATTATTTCAGTTTCTTCATTGTTTGAACAAGGATTCAAGTACGTTTTAATGGTTTTTCTATTTTAGCCAACTTGAATGATGTCTTTTATTTTGAGGCTAAACCTCTAAATGGTATTTATGAGATTGATGTTCAAACAAGTAATAACATATATCATCTTTCTAAACGTAACAAAGCTGGCATAAATGAAACATATTTATGGAATTACAGACTTCGCCACATAAGTAAGGCATGCATAAAATGGCTCCAGTCCGAGGGGATTCTTGAGTCCACTAGACATGACTCCTTTGATGATTGCGAATCTTGCTTAGCTGGCAAACTCACAAAGCACCCCTTCACCGATGTTGGTGAACGGATCAATGGTCTTCTAGAACTCATTCACATGATGCATGTGGCCCTTTCAGAACCATGACTAAAAACCAGCTTGATAGAAAGATAAAAGTACTTCGATCAGATCGAGGTGGTGAATACCTCAGCTTTGAATTTCTCAATCATCTGAAAGAGTATAGAATAGTTTCACAACCCTCTCCACCTGGCACACCCCAACTTAATGGCGTGAGTGAAAGGTGAAATCGAACTCTACTTGATACGGTTCAATCGATGATGTGTAGAACTAACTTGCCTCACTCCTTTTGGGGACATGCTCTTATGATCGCTTCCTGCATTATCAATTTAGCTACGACAAAAAGGTAAACAAAAACGCCATATGTGATATGGCATGGGCGTAAACCCGATTTGGAATACCTTAGAGTATGGGGATGTGATGCATACATCACAAGTGATTCTGATGATAAGCTCGATCCTCAAGGCGAAAAGGTTGTTTTCATCGGATACTGTAAAAGAAGCGGATATTATTTCTACCTTCCTGATGCAAATGTGATTTCCATTAAACAGAATGTCTCAACCCCCGACCCCTACCCCGGGAACGGGTGTCGCGAGACTCAGAGCTAGTAGTATCAGTGTTTATTAATTTGGCAGCGGAATTTAAACATCAGGACCGTAGTTAGGAAATTTTTTATCAGAGTTTAAATACCAACTTTTATAAATAATAAATGGGATAAAACCCAAGTTCATTGATAATACATTTGTAGGGATAAAAATCCTAATTATTGAAAACATAAACTCATTTTTATTTAGGTAACTTTTATAGCCACTTCTTTAAGCCTTCAGTGCTCTCCAGCTGGCTTCTATTAGCTTCACATTAAGTTACCTGAAACGCATTTTAAAAAGGTTTTATCAGCAAGAAATACTGGTGAGTGCATCCCAGTTTAATCAAAACAATTTATAACTTTACAGAATTAAGATTTATAATGCTTATATCTATCCAATTATTCAATACAGCATTGCTACTTGGCAACCTTTATCCCCTGTGCTTGCGGTCATGCTACTATTCGCAATAGTAACGAGTTTCAAGTAATGTATACAAAACCCCACATACTGGTGATAATAGTAGAATCACATAAACTTAATCACTGTAAGTCATTTAAGGTTTTGTAAAATATATAAAACAATGATTTAAAAAGGATTTACAAAAAGAGAATGGACTCACATTGGTGACTTAGATAATACTATAGCTTCCTAGTGACTTTCCTGATTATAATTTATTAAAAATTAAACAATGCACACGTGTCAGTAAGATAACCCACTTTATATTATCCATACTACCGAGACAAAACTCCAACGAACTGAGTCAGGTAGAGCCTTGATATGCGTTACGGAGCCCTAGATCAATCGGGTAGGGTAACGAATATGTGATCGGGGTTATAATACTTACAAGCAGGAAGAGCTTCGCTTTTTAGGGGTATAATTCCTGATTATATTAGCCCACTATAGATCAAAGAGAAAAGAAAGTTCTGAACGTTTGACAAATGAGGCCGAAGCCTCTTTATATAGGCCTGGCGAGAGGCGGCTCACGGCCCGCGACGCTCCCCTCTTCTCTTTTTGCAGCCCGCGAGCTAGGTTGGCTAGGGATTAGCCTTGGCCAGTCATTGGCCTAGGTTTAACACGTTTAAGGACACGTGGCACAAAGGTATGCCGCCTGGTGGCACCGGGTCACAGCCCACGACGTGCACACCCAAGGGTGTCACGCACTCGAGGGCACTATTATTTTTGTTTTTATTTTATTTATATAAATATAAATGTCATTTAGGACCGTTTCTCATAAACGCGGTGTATTTTATGTCACACCCCGAAATATCAGAGCTGGCGTGACTGGACTGGTATCTTCATTGCACAGCGGAAGCAAATAAGCTAAGACTTTTAGGAAATGAACGCCCACTAAGTACTCGAATCTCCAATGGGTTCTCCTATTCCAACCGTTCCGTAGTTTGAAAAATTTAACCTGAGAAAGAACATGCGAAAAAGTCAACATAAAGTTGAGCGAGTTCATAGTTTGTTTTGAAAAGATTTAAAATAAATCTTTTTGAGAGCCGGTTTAAATTTGTTGAGAAAATATATTAAAATCATTTCTCGGCATGTTGTATGAAAACTGTGAGCTCCAAATAAACTTGTAATCATTGTAAGTATGTATGCGCGAATAAACCTTTGAAATCATTGAAAGTATGTATATATGTTTGTAAATCCCGGTATGAAAGCAACAAGGAAAACAGATCATTAATGGTTTGCAAGGCCATTAATATGTGTGACGTGATGCAGGAGGGCTCAAACCTAGCAGACTTTGCACCGGGCTTCCGGCTGTAAGACGTAGTCAACCCATGGGCCAAACCCTGGTCCAACATGGGCGGGGCTCGCTACACCCAAATAGATCTATCACTCATGTCCCTCGGTCCTACTACGAGGATTAATGGTCTTAAGCGTTGTACCCACCACTCACATGATCTAGCAGTACCCTTCCTTAGCTAACCATACCAATTAATAACGTTTGTAAACAGTTTGTAACATGTACTTCACCCCCGAAGTTATAAAACCGAAAACAGTTAAAAGAAAGGGGGGTCATGAACTCACTGGGTTGTCTCGTTTTACGTACGCAGACCAACACAGTCCCGTTATTATAACTAGGACAATCCCGTCCCTAGTCATGAAAATCATTCACGTTTCGAAAATACGCATTTGCTTTGTAAAATCGGCATATTTAGTATGAATCATTCGTAAACCATTTGAGTTTAATGAAAATCACAAATCATTTGTGTTAGTTAAAACGTGTTGTAACATGGTTTAGAAATATAGAGTTCTTGTTCATTCAAAAACCTCGTATGTTCTTGCAAAACGTGCTTGTCTAAAATATGCAATCTTTGTTCATCGAAAACTTGTATGTTTCTGCAAAATGTGCATGTCTTTCCACCCCGAAAACATTTATAAAAATGTAAAACCGTAAAAAGGTGGGGTTATGAACTCACCTGGATTTCCATGTGTAAAGCTAGCTTAATACGACTTCGTGTTGTCATTTCCAAGACCTGACTCGCTAGCGTGCATTCTATCATATTCCTAACATGGAATATCTTATAAGTTTCTAAATAAACACGGTAACTAAACTACGTGTCACCAAGCTCTACCGAATCGTTAACCGAACGATTCGACGGTAAGTTGTTAACTTAAATGAAACGAAGAAGTTATACTTGTTAGCTCGTTTAACGTCGTTAAGGACTAACGATTAATAAGTCTTTGAAAGACTTGGTTTTTGAGAAATTTCAAATATATAAATATTTATACAAAAATATAAATATCTCGATAGAATAGTGTTAGTCGTTCCGAGAAGTCGTACGTGTATAAAAAGAATATTTATGTGAAAATAACATATAACAAACTCGTATTATGTATCGCGCCTTGTATGATACTTGTCGAAAGATATGTGTACGCCGTTTAAGCGTATAAAATAAATATTGAAAAGTTATATTTGCTTTACAAAAGAATCGTCGAGTTGTTTGAAGTTTGAAATAAATAGATAAGCTATATCTACTTTATAAAAGAATTCGTGTCGTACGATAAATATATAAGCTATATTTATTTTTATAAAATGAATTCATGTCGTTTATTATTTCAAATAAATATATCAACTATATTTATTTTAGTAAAACAATCGTTGTTTCGTTTGATTGTTGAAATAAATATACAATATATTTATTTTTATGAAAAGAAGTCGTATTATTCGACATTTGAAACAATATAAATCGTTACATTGATCTTATAAAAGTTTTGTTGAATTTTCAAGGTCTAAAATAAATATAATAACTATATTTATTAGTTGTAAATAAATTTCGAATCGTCGTCTTCGTGAGTTGTAAAGCGCCGTCGAAAGCAATCGTATATTTGTATTTGTTTTTCTAAAAGATTTTTTTGTATCCAATGGTTCGTTTGAAAATAAAAACACGTTATAGGCATTTTTGTCGACTATAAAATGTCGTTGAAATAGTATGCAGTTGCGTTTCATTTAATGAAAGTCGTTTGATTAAAACATGGTTTCGTTTTACGTGTTTTCTCGAAAAAAAGACAGAGTTTCCTCTGTTTTTGGACGCCCCCGACAACACAAGTTGTCGTTATTTTATCAAAATTCAACAATTTATCAACCAATGTATATGTATAAGCGAGCTATATAAACAACATAGTAGTAAACCTAAGTAACCTTTAACTAATAGTTCGTCATTTTATTCGGTTCGAGCTCGTTTTCGTGTGAACGTAACCTTAAAATAAACACTATAATGTAATTACGTCTTTAAACCATTACCAAAGTTTTCGCGTCGAAACATTAACTGGGTTGACCGAGTCAACTGTGTTGACTCGGGTTGACCGTGTTTGACCGAGTTGACTCGGTTTGATCGAGTCAACTGAAACCGAAGCTGAGCCGTCTGACCGAACCGCTTGACCCGAACCGAACCATTGACTGTGATTGACCAGGTTTGACTCATTGACCTGAACCGAGCTGAGTTGACTCGCATCAAGCTGAGTTGACTCGGTGAACCGCACCCAAATTTGAAGTTGACTGAACATGAACGAGACCCGAAACACAATCCTGAATCCACGATTTGAAGTGAAATACCCGAACTTGAGTTTAATCTAAACCAAAAATGACACATAATCGAACCAAAACTCTCATACTCTTACCTGAACTGAAACCCGAGTTGAGCACCCCCATTACCGTCGCCTCTGGCGTGTTACCATCGCTGGTCGGCTGTCGACATAATCGACACTTCATCATCTTCTTCACATCATCAGCATCATCGGATTTTAACATCAGTCTTCATCATCATTGTGAAACTCGACGGACCGAGCAAGAACCGCCGGGTAATAATGCCGACCACCGGAAAAATGAACCGACCGGCGGTCCGAGTCTCTGACCGCCGGTTCTCTCTCCGTCTCTCTTTCTCGGTCTCTCTCTCCCGTCTCTCTCTGTGTAGCGCCGCCGCACGCCACCACCATATGGTGGTGGCAGTCGTAAATCAGAAATCAGAGAGGGGGTTGGGGGGTGTGCGTGGTTCATGGGTGATGAGGGAAGGAGGAGAGTGGTTGAGGTGTGCGATTCGTCAGAGAAAAAGGGTCGCTGGAGCTCCGCCACCGGTGGCGGCGCCGCCGCGGCTTCGCCGTGCACAAATGAGAGAGAGAACGCGGTGTGTGTTTGGTCTGTTTTGTTATGTCTGCAAAAATGAAACAAAAATAAGGGGTATGGTCCCCTTTTATATGCAGGTTAGTGTTGTGGGTTTTGGGCTTGGGCCCAAGGCCCACAAGCCCAAAATCTCGTGTTTCTAGTGGCCCGTCAAATCCTACAAACCCGTTTTTGCATCCCGAATTATCCGAAACGCCGTAAACTAAATTTTTAGATTTAAAAACATGTAAAATAATGTCGGTATTCGTCGTTGTCGCGTTCGTGCGTCGGTGACGATAAAAAATCGCGTAAAATACGGCGTTGATCATTCTAATTCGTTTTTTGATCCGGTTTCGACTATAGTAGTTAAAATTTAATTACGCAACAAAATATATCGTAAAATTTAAGTTTTAAAAATAATACGCACCTCCTATGCTACCGTTTCATTGCCAGTGCGTTTCCAGCAGTCGCGTTTCCCGTTCCTGTTTGCGTTATGCGATGTAGGGAAGCGCAATAAATTCACAACATTAAATTTATAAATATAAAATATTTGTAGAAAATCCGTATTTGTCGGCGTGGTCAGTATTTCGTACGGTTTCAGTTCGTTGTCGCTTAATATTCAGCATATTTCCCGTAAATCACCATACGCGCACTGTACAGCCGAATAAACGTTCCTGGGCACTCCAAGGGACTAAATGAGTTAATCTACGTCTTAAACACTATTCATTATTGCGTTAATCGCCTGTTAATCACGTAATTAAGGGCGTAAACCACCGGTTGTCACATTTTAGGAAGTGTAGGGGTGTTTTAAGGGTTTTAGGAGGGTTGTTATATCCTCCCCACCTTGTTTTAGATCTCGTCCTCTAGGTCTACTGGAACAGGTGTGGATACTTCCGTTGCATTTCTGACTCAAGCTCCCAAGTGTATTCTGGTCCTCTTTTGGAATCTCATTTCACTTTGACCCGAACTAATCTCTTGTGTTTAAGATTCTTGATCTTTCTATCTTCAATCTGTAGGGGTTTCTCTACAAACTTAAGTTTCTCATTTACCTATATGTCCTGAAGAGGTATCACTAATGATTCATCTGCTAAGCATTTCTTGAGATTACATACATGAAATGCATCATGTATTCCTGCCATTTCCTCTGGCAATTGTAGCTGATAAGCTACTGGTCCTATTCTTTTGAAAATCTCAAAAGGTCCAATATACCTGGGGCTTAGCTTTCCTCTTTTAATGAATCTGACTACTCCTTTCCATGGAGAAACTTTTACCAATACTTTATCTCCAACTTGAAATTCTAAGAGTTTTCGTCGGTTATCTGCATAACTCTTTTGACGATCTCGTGTTGTTTTTAGTCTTTCTTTGACTTGAATAATCTTGTCCGCTGTTTCTTGTACTATCTCTGGTCTAGATAGTTGCTTTTCACCAATTTCTGCCCAACAGACTGGAGTTCGGCACTTTCGTCCATAAAGTGGTTCAAATGGTGCAGCATTTATACTGGTATGATAGCTGTTATTAGAGGAAAATTCTATTAATAGTAAATGATCATCCCAATTTCCTCCGAAATGAATTACACAAGCTCTAAGCATATCTTCCATCGTCTGAATTGTCCTTTCACTTTGTCAGCCCGTTTGAGGATGATATGCGGTGCTTAGTTTTAACCTAGTTCCCATTGTTCCTTGGAAACTCGTCCAAAAATGAGAAGTAAACGGCTATCTCTATCAGAAACAATAGATAAAGGAATTCCATGTAATGAAACTATTTCAATTACATATAACTTGGCTAATTGTTCCATACTGAAAGTTTCCTTCATAGGTAAGAAACGAGCAGATTTGGTTAATCTGTCTACAATCACCCAGATTGTATCATTACCTTTTCGTGTCTTAGGTAATTTGGTAACAAAGTCCATTGTTATCAATTCCCATTTCCATATTGGCATTTCCAATTGCTGCAATAAAACTGAGGGTTTCTGATGTTCAGCTTTAACCTGTGAACAGGTTAGATACTTAGCAACATAGGTTGCTATATCCTTTTCATTCCTATCCACCAGAAATTTTTCCTTAAATCTTGATACATTTTATCATTACCAGGATGTATCCTATACTTAGACTTATGGGCTTCTTCTAAAATTCGGTGGCGTAGGTTTCCTTGTTTGGGTATCCAGATCCTTTTATTATGGAATCTCCAAATTCCATATGTTGCTTGTTCTAATTCCTTAATCATTCCTTTTAATCCTTCAGTATCATCCTTGATTACTGTTTTATGTATCTCTCTAATTTGCTCATTTAAATCTATCTGCAGATTTAATCTGAGAGAACTTACTCGTTTTGTCTTTTCATGATACTTTCGACTTAAAGCATCAACTACTACATTAGCTTTTCCTGCATGATACTGGATATCACAATCATAATCACTAAGAATCTCCATCCAGCGTCTCATTCTCATATTTAGTTGCTTTTTCCCATAAACATATCTTAGACTCTTATGATCTGTGAAGACAACAAACTTGCTACCGTAAAGATAGTATCTCCAAATATTAAGGGCAAAAATTATAGATCCTAACTCTAGATCATGGGTTATATAATTCTCTTCATGATTAACCAGATGTCCAAGGAATTGCACTTCTTGTAACCAAAATTCACATTTTAAAAATTTAGCATAAAGCTTTTCTTTTCTCAGCAAATTTAGAAGTATAAAAAAATGCTTCGCATGATCTTCTTTACTCTTAGAGTAAATTAGAATATCATCTCTAAAGACAATTTTTGAATTTATCCAGGTATGGTTTACATATCATGTTCATCATGTCCATAAATGCGGCTGGGGCATTGGTTAAACCAAATGGCATGACTGTAAATTCATAATTACCGTATCTTGTTCTGAAAGCAGTTTTAGGAATATCCTCTTCCTGTACTTTTAATTAATGATATCCTGAGCGTAAATCGATCTTAGAAAAGAATCGAGCTCCATGAATCTGATCGAACAGATCATCGATTCTCGATAATGGGTACCGATATTTAATCGTAACCTTGTTCAATTCCTAATAATCAATGCACATACGTATCGATCCGTCCTTCTTTTTGACAAACAAGACTGGTGCTCCCCATGGAGATGAACTAGGTTGTATAAAACCTTTCTCCAGAAGTTCGTCCAACTATTTCTTCAGTTCTTGCATCTCCGTCGGTGTTAATCGATATGGTGCCTTGGCAATCGGTGTCGTTCCTGGTATTAGGTGAATTCTAAATTCAACCTTTTTATCTGGCGGTAATCCAGGTAACTTTTCTTGAAAAACATCTGAGAATTTAGATACTACGGGAATATAATTCTCTTCCTTTAGTGTTAATGATTATGGAAATCATATACACTACTGCTCCTTTCCTTGCATAGCTTGCAGCTTTCATCACAAAGATGAATTTTGTTGACCTAGTTAGCTTGTCTCCTTTAATTGTGATCTTTTCACCCTTTGGTGTACTTACTTGTACTGCTTTTTGATCACATAGAATACTGGCATGACTGGCTACCAACCAATACATTCCTAATACAATATCAAATCCAACCAGATTTATTGGGTAAAGGTTAGCAATAAAATCATGGTTTAAAATTTCTATCCTTGCTCCCTGCAGGATTTCACTTATCTTAATGGATTCTCCATTAGCTGTCTCTACCAGAAAATCTTGTTGAAGTTTAGTTAATGGTTGATTGAGAAGTTTGTAGAAGGAAGTATTGATAAAACTTTGGTTTGCACCAGAGTCAAATAATACTTTAGCAAAAATATCATTAACTAAAAACATACCGGCAATCACATCCGAAATCATTTTGGCTTCTTCAGCTGTCAGACCAAATGCTCTGGCATTCTTCTTAGGTCCTTCAGTTGTTGTAGCTTTGTTGGTTGTCGCTAGAGCTAGTTTCGGACAGTTCGGTTTGATATGACCAGCTTCTCCGCAATTGAAGCATACCCTATTGCTATCTTTCGATCGACATTCTTCTTCCTTATGCCCGGGTTTCTTGCAGAAATTACAATACCTTGCACATTTTCCATAATGCTTCTTTTTACAAGACTTGCTGTAAGGTGCAGAGGAATAACCTGTATCTTTCCCACGGTTGGAATTACCGTAGCGTAATTCTTGGGTAAGCCTTTGGGCTAGGTTCTTTCTCTGGTTTTCTTCTTGCGTACATACCAATTCATCAGTGAAGGTATTGGCCAGTTCTACTGCTTCTTCTATAGTTTAGGGTCTAGCTGCCTTGACTACGTGTCTGATTTCACTAATTAATCCCAAATGTAACGGGAGATTAATAATGGTTCTGGTGAGGCTAAAGTTGGTACTATCCTAGCATATTCAAAGAATATGGTAGTGTAACCTTTGCAGTCTATTCCAGTCATTTTAAGATTTAAGAACTTATTGGCGTTTTGTTCTTTTTCATGAGGAGGAGATAATTTTCTTTCGACTATATCCTTAAAGTCGCTCCATTTCATATTATAAACTCTATCACTTCCTCTAGACTGGAGAATGGTATTCCACCATTCTAGGGCTGCATTCTTTAAAAGATTAGAAGCAAACATAATCTTATCTTCATCTGCACATTTGCTTATTTTTAAGACTGTTTCGGTTTTTTCTATCCAGCGTAAGGCTGCAATGGCTCCTTCATTGCAAGAGAATTCTATTGGTTTGCAAGACCATAATTCTTATAAGAACAACCATATGAAACAGTTCTTCTTCTTTTCGGAATAGGTACTTGGATCAGTGGTCCATTATTTTCGTTCACGCTGTAACTTGGTTCAGTAGGTTGATGTTTACTTCCAATTATAGATTTATTATTTTTTGATTCTTTAACAGTCTTGATAATATATGACATAGCATCTATAATTCCTTGTGCTACTATATGTTGGATGGCACTGTTATCTACTTGATTTCCGTTATTATCATTACCCTGGTTTTCCTGATTTACTTCGTTGTCCATCTGGATTGTAAACATTTATCAGGTATTAATATCACATAATGTAATTTAATACAAACAATCACAGAAACAAATTGATCAAAAACGTCAAACATTGCGACTTTACTCTTTTTATATATCTATATGCATCGATTACAAATTACTACTGAAAAATAAACACAATAGTAGTTATGCATCGTTAGGTATTAGGTTATCTATTTTAGTTGATTTTTTATCAACTACACACACACACACACACACACACACATATATATATATATATATATATATATATATATATATATATTATACTAGGTGTCGTTCACCCAATACTGCATTTCTCGCTCGTCATATTTCCACACGAGCTTCTCTCCTATCTGTCGTATCCTATTCCCTTCTTCGACTAACTCTTCGCCATATGTGCGAAGTTCCTTCACGTTCTCTTCACTTATGGGTGGTAGTGGTGCTGGTACTGGGTCAGGGTATCGAGGTATGGGTTCTCCATATGGGTATAGGTTTCTTAACACACTCAGAATATACCTGTCATCGTTCCAGAATGGATCTAAAGGCTTAAGGTCAATATATTGTGCTATGGGGTTTGGTATAGGTACTGGTTCATCATGAGGATATAGTTCCTGATATACCCTACTGTCATCCTCCCATGGATCATATTCTAAAGGAATTAGAGCTGGGATTCTAGGTATCTCATTGGGATAAAATGCTGGTATGGGGAATTGATTCTCTTGGTTGGGTTCTAACTCCATTGGTTGGTCGGGAAATAATGGCAACAGTTGGGGATCAGCTATTTAGTTTAGATTTGGATCTGCTACGGTGGTTGCTAACATATGAAAATCTGCTAACTGTCTATCAAGTTGTTCTTCCCACAATGGCCTATTAACTGCTTCATGGGTTTGGGCATTCACTTCCCTATTCGCTTTCGCTAATGCTCTCTGTTGTTGTAAATTCTTCATTCTCTTTCTCCTCACATGCGCTCCCCTACTAAACCATCCTCTCTTTTTCGGAGGGAATGGTTCCTTGGATTGTGCCTTAAAGATAAAAATTCCTTCCTCGGTATCAGTAGAGTATCCCGAAGGAGTAGGATGAGATGAGGTTCCTTCACTCTTTGGGGAACTAGCTAATTGACGGTAAACGTCGGATGTACCTTGCTCACTCATACTGTAAACTAATAGATTGTCAAATAACACAAAACAATAATATACATATTTACACATAGTCACATAGATTATTTCCTTACGCAATTGATTAAAATTTAGGTATTAGCAAAACACCTCAGTGGCTTAAACCAGTGGCTGTAGCTCCGATACCACCTCCTGTCGCAACCCCCGACCCCTACCCCGGGAGTGGGTGCCGCGAGACTTATGGTGGTATCGATGTTTATTAATTTGACAGCGGAATTTAAACATCAGGACCGTAGTTAGGAAATATTTTATCAGAGTTTAAACACCAACTTTTATAAATAATAAATGGGATAAAACCTAAGTTCATTGATAATACATTTGTAGGGATAAAAACCCTAATTATTGAAAACATAAACTCCTTTTTGTTTAGGTAACTTTTATAGCCACTTCTTCAAGCCTTTAGTGCTCTCCAGCTGGCTTCTATTTGCTTTACATTAAGTGACCTGAAACGCGTTTAAAAAACGTTTTATCAGCAAGAAATACTGGTGAGTGCATCCTAGTTTAATCAAAACAATTTATAACTTTACAGTATTAAGATATACAATGCTTATATCAATCCAATTATTCAATACAGCATTACTACTTGGCAACCTTTGTCCCCCGTGCTTGCGGTCATGCTACTATTCGCAATAGTAACGAGTTTCAAGTAATGTATACAAAACCCCACATACTGATGATAATTGTAGAATCACAGAAACTTAATGACTGTAAGTCATTTAGGGTTTTGTAAAATATTTAAAACAATGATTTAAAAAGGATTTACAAAAAGAGAATGGACTCACGTTGCTGACTTAGATAATACTATAGCTTCCTGGTGACTTTCCTGGTTATAATCTATTAAAAATTAAACAATGCACATGTGTTAGTAAGATAACCCACTTTATATTAGCCAAACTAATGACATAAAACTCCAATGAACTGAGTCAGGCAGATCCTTGACATGCGTTACGGAGCCCTAGATCAATCGGGTAGGGTAACGATATGTGATCGGGGTTATAATACTTACAACGAGGCAGAGCTTCGCTTTTTAGGGGTATAATTCCTGATTATGTTAGCCCACTATAGATCAGAGAGAAAAGAAAGTTTTGAACGTTTGACAAATGAGGCCGGAGCCTCTTTATATAAGCCTGACGAGAGGCGCGTGCCCCGCGATGCCCTATCTTCTCCTTTCGCGGCCTGCGAGCTAGGTTGGCTGGGGCTTAGCCTTGGCCAGTCATTGGCCTAGTTTTAACAGGTTTAAGGACACGTGGAGCAAAGGTGTGCCGCCTGGTGGCACCGGATCGCGGCCCGAGACTTGCACACCCAAGGGTGTCGCGCCCCGCGAGGGCACTATTTTTTTGTTTTTATTTAATTTATATAAATATAAATGTTATTTAGGGTTGTTTTCATATACGGGGTGTGTTTTAGGAATTGTAGGAGTGTTTTAAGGGTTTTAGGAGGGTTGTTATACGGAAGGGACACTTTCTCGAGGAAGAACTTCTTAATCAAGAAACTGGAAATAATGTGGTTGATCTTGAAGAAATTCAAGAACCACAAACAACCGCTAATGTAGTCGGACTATCTGATCAACAAGTAGTTGTTGCCAATGAATCAGACATAAAACACAAGTGTTTGCAGAAGTAGTAGAATTCGCAAGAATCTGATAGATGTCTATGGCGTCTAGAAGGTCCCGAAGTCTTATTAGTAGCTGAGTCTAATGACGAACCTGCTAACTACAAATCTGCAATCTTAGATTCAGAATCTGAGAAATGGCAAGAAGCCATGAACATCGAGATGCAATCTATGAATGACAATAAAGTATGGGACTTGGTTGAGCTACCCCCCGAATCTCGGGCAGTAGGGAGCAAATGGATTTTCAAGAGAAAAACCGATATGCATGGAAATGTACACACCTATAAAGCACGGCTAGTTGCGAAGGGTTTCACTCAAACTCAAGGTATTGACTATGATGAGACCTTCTTGCCCGTTGCTATGATTCAATCAATCAGGATATTGCTTGCCATAACTGCGTACTTTGATTACGAAATATGACAAATGGATGTCAAAACCACCTTTCTTAATAGACGTCTCTCTGAAGATGTCTATATGGTTCGGCCTGAAGGTTTCGTTGATCCTAAATATCCAACTAAGGTGTGCAAACTCAATAAGTCCATTTATGGACTCAAGCAAGCATCTCATAGCTGGAATCTTCAATTTTGACCAGAAGATCAAAGAGTTTGGTTTTGTCAAGAATGAAGATGAGCCTTGCGTTTATAGAAAGGTTAGTGGGAGCACCATATCATTCCTCATCCTGTATGTGGATGATATACTAATCATTGGAAATAACATCCCTATGCTTAACAAAGTTAAACACTTTTTGGGATCTTGCTTCGCAATGAAACATCTTGGAGAAGCTGCTTACATCCTAGGAATGAAGATCTATAGGGATAGATCTAAGCGGCTTCTAGGGCTAAGTCAAATAACGTACATAGACAAAAATGTCGACATGCTTCAAGATGGGAAACTCCAAGAAAGGAGGTGTTCCTTTGACTAAAGGAACCATGTTGAACAAATCACAATCTTCTTCTACGGACATTGAAATTAAGCAAATGGAAGTAGTTCCATATGCTTCAGCGATTGGTTCAATCATGTATGCTATGTACTAGACTTAACGTCATGCATGATTTAAGCATGACCAGTCATTTTCAGCATAGTCCTAGCATTTCCCATTGGACTGTAGTAAAGAACATTCCGAGGTACTTGAGAAGAACCAAAGATATGCTCTTGGTGTTTGGAGGAGTGGAGGAGGAGCTCACTGTAAGATGTTACACTGATGCTGGCTTCCAAAGTGACCAAGATGATTCTCACTCACAATTAGGATTCATATTCACTCTCAATGGAGGAGCTGTCTATTGGAAAAACTCCAAATAGAGTGTAGTGGCGGATTCAGCCACCAAATCCGAATGAATAGCTGCATCAGATGCTGCAAAAGAATCTGATTGGATGAAGTAGTTCATCAATGACCTCGATGTGGTTTTAAGTATTCAGAAACCAATCTAGGTGTTCTGTGATAACACATGAACCATTGCTTAAACCAAGGAGCCCAGACCACAGGGTTAAGCGCATTCTAAGAAAGTTCCACTATATACGGGAAATACTGGAATAAGGAGACATCTTAATAAGCAAAATAGACACAAATCAAAACTTAGCAGACCCGTTCACTAAACCGATGTCTCGGGACAAGCATGGGAATGCTACCGGTCTTAGATTGGATAACCATTTGTTTTGATTTAGTGTTTGGATGTACGAACATTCAAACAATTGTACCTTTTGAATTCCCCTTTGATTTACTAGCTAAATGCAAAGTTTGAATCTTACAATTGTGTTCGATTTTGATATGTTTAATCCATGAATCTTGTATTCTAAATTATCCATAGTCGGTCAGACTCGTGGGAACGACTCTGAATTAAGACTATTCTGACTTTGAACTCAAGGGGTTGACTTCCAAACTCACAAACCTCATTGTGAATGACGTTGGATGTAACTCGCATCAAATCATCTTCATGGATCTTGGTCATAAGATGTATTTGATTTAGGTATACTCATTTAGTATCCTCTGACCTGAGATACATATTAGAACTTTCGTTTACTAAAGACTATTCTTTGATCAATGTCAAACGCTGTCGTGTAACTGCCAGTCATAAAGGCATTGGTTGGGAGTGGTTCTGAACTTCAGTGGGAGTTGTATGTAGTCAAGATGGGATTCTATACTCTTACATTATATGTAGCAGTTAAACATCAAGGCGCCCTCGTTGATTTAAACTGGTGAAGTGTAAGGCCTTACCCAAACTTACTGTGTGTTTGATTGGACCACTTTGATGAACGAGAACGATAATGATTGAACGCCATGTGAGATTGAATCTGATCCATGTCTCATTGTTTAATTGATGCCTTTTACAGAAAGGATAGATGACGAAGATTACCATAAGTCCACTTTCTTCACGTAGCAAGCCGTTGCTAAATAGAAGATACCTTGGTTAATGACTTTAAAGTGTCATGACCTGTTGGGGCAGCCATGTGTAGCTAGAACTGTTGGTGCATTCATCTGTCGACTTCGTCTTATATCGAGTCTTGGTTGCGTTGCGGATCTGATCAAGAATGATGTCATCATATTCAATGATGACATCATAAAGATGACATCATTATATGACATCATCACATGGCATGCATGAAACAGATTTGTTATCTCGCATGAAATTGTATTTTATAATTCCGTACATAGTGGTCATACATAATTCCGCACGGAATTATTTTCCGTAATTCCGTTTGAATTGTGATGGTGTGTTTCATGCGGAATTATGTAACTATAAATAGGTGGTTCATGTTTGTCATTTGTAACGAAATTAGAGAGTGATACCGAGGTGCTGCCGGTTTGTCTACAGGTCTGTAACAGTGTAATATCAATATACAAGACGTTTAAGGTGTGAATCAAGCTGTTTCTATGTCTATACGTCTGTTTCCGCCTTTCGTATAGATACGAGCTCTTCTGAACGACTCATTTGGGACACAAATCGATCCTACAAGTGGTATCAGAGCTCATGACGAGGAGTTCATACCAAAACAGCCTGTTTTCATTACAATTTCTGTCTTCTACACCTTCTTTTCAAAATTGAACAGGTTTCTATGGTCCAAATCAGATGAGTTTGTGATATGTTGTGCGAAAACACCTAATTTACAACCCTACCAAGTTTCAGATCCAAATTCTTAGCCGTTTGAGAGGAATCTGGGATTTTGTGTTCGAAAACGTGTGACATCAGCTTAATTCCGCACGAAATAAGCTATTTTCGTTTGAAAAATCTTAATCTCGCTTGAAAATATTGTTTAATTCCATACGGAATTACTGGGTGTTGATAATCTCGTGTGAAGATTCCGTGTGAAATAGTTTATTTCATGTGAAAGGTTCAATTCATGTGATTTTATGATTTCGGGTCTCGTAAATTGAAGTTCAGGTTGCTTGGATCGATAATTGTCGGACATTGATAGTTTAAAAGTGTTGATTCATTAAATGTGAACTGAATTTGCATGTGGTTATATCAATATTGTCGGTCATTTTGTCTTGAGTATATTAAATGAATTGCATGTGAAAGAAATCATTTTGTTTGAGTGTGCATGTGAAAAGGTATTATTGTTGTCGGCAATATTGAGTGTAAATTCAGTAGTTCATCACGTGAATATTAAAAAATTGTTTGGCTCAAGATATATTAATCTGATCGAGAATATTTGAAGGTCCAATAGAATTGAATTGTGACTTAGAGTTTGTTGGCCCATATGATCCATATTCTAGAGGCCCAATCAGGTTTAATTGTGTCAGGTTATCACGTGGATAAATTAAATACATTTTGAATTGCATGTGTTGTTATCAGATGATGTATACTTTATGCATGTGAACCACTCATTGATGTCGGAACACTTATTCATTGCTATATGAGGTCTGGTTACATAAATATTGCAGCTCACGTGTATAAGTTTCTGGCCCATTAATTGCAATTTTGTTGTTCCAGTTAAATCAATAGTTATGTCCATCGACCCAAGTTCAAAGTTTTTTTAATCAAGCTCAAAGCATAACAGTTCACAAGAGGTGGTTCAGTCCGTTTGAATTCAAACTCATTCCAGGTCGTGTGGTTTAGCCAGGTCATTGGAAAAGGTCGTTTGAATTTGATCCGGGTCATAACAGTCTGCACAGTGTGTCAACCTTCAGTTCACACAGAACAATCACCAGTTCGAGTATCAGTCTTATTTTGTTAATTGATAAGTCTTTAAACTGACTGTGTTTTGTTTGTTTGTTTATCTACAGGTGTTTTCCGAAGTGAACCAGTTCGTTTAAAAGATTGTTTGAGAAATTCTTTGATACCGAATCATGAGTGAAGAATTCTACAACGCGTTTGCTACATCTCCGACTAGTCCAGCTTCCATTACTCAAAACATGAATGCTGAAAACGAAACTGGAACGTTGCAAAAACCCCCCCGAATGGGAATTGAAGAATATCATGGGTGGAAAAATCGTTTTGAGAATTGGGTTCAAGCAAACCATCTAAGAGCTTGGGAAAGCATTGAAATAAAATATGTTCGACCACAGACTGCTTTGAAAGTTGATAAAATCATTTCAGAATTTACAGACAATGAGAGAGACAGTTATAAAGGAGAGAAAATGATTATTAGTCTTCTACAACAAGCTGTCAAAGAAGACATTTTTGTTTTGCTTCAACATGATGGTAGTGCTTTCTCGATTTGGGAGGCACTTGAGAAGAACTTTGAAGGAAGTACAGAGATGCTCAAGAGTAAAGCATCTCTGCTGAAAAAGGAGTTTGAGTTATTTACAAGTATGCCAGGGAGACTACAAAGACTCTCATTGAGAGATATTGTCATCTTGTGCGTACCATATCTCAGTTGAAAATCACTAAAACTCCGGCAGAATGGGTTGAAAAATTAGCTGACGCATTACCGCAAAAAGAATGGGGTACTTATCTCATGATCTTAAAGAATTCTGGAGAGTTTAGTAGATTGTCAATCGGACAGTTTATTGAAAAGCTTGAGGCACAGGATCTTGAACAGCAAAAGATTGCCAGAATGAACAGCTCGAGCAATCAACAAGACATCAAATTGTACTACAAAGGAAATGTTCAAACTGTTGAAGCAAGTCCAAAGATCCAAACTGCTTTTAGTGTAGGAAATTCATCTGGATCAGTCAATCAAAGTTCAATCAACAACAGTGGATTCTCAAATGTCAATCCTCCAAGTGTTCAAAGTTCAAATGTTAGTAATGAACATATGATTCAGTGCAATGTTGTGTTACATCTTCAAAATGGTCAGAATTTTTCTAATGAAGTTGTTAAAAATCATATGGGATTACTGGTTACTGATTTGGAATCTTACGAAGGATTGGTTGCTGGAAGAATTGGTAATCCGATGTTAACGAAGGAAGACTACGATCAGATAGATGCAGAGGAATTGGAGCTTATGGATATAAAGTGGTGCTTAGCAAGTGTCTTGAGAAGAGCTGAAAAGTTCAAAATGATTACAGGAAGAAATGATTTCTTGGATGCACATCTTTCTGCTTTAGGTTTTGATAAATCTAAAGTTACTTGTTTTGGATGCAGAGAGAAAGGTCATTTCAAGAGAGAATGCAAGAATCAGGAAGCTAGTGGAGCAAAGAATCCGTTTGGTGGTCATGATTACTATCGGAAGGCCATATATCAACAAGTTGCTCATCAACCACATCAACAAAAGGATTCGCAAACTGCTCATGGGAAGATGATTGAAGATGCAAACAGGAAAGCTTATTTTGGTATCATTGATCAAGACGATGAGAAAATAGCACCAGGATTTAGCTGGGATAAGTTTGTAGATGAGAATGGGAAGTTTAAAGCTTTCATTGCTCAAATTGTTCAAAAGCTAGAATTGATGAAAGAATGGATAGCAGTGTTATCTGATGAAGAGAAAAGTGAAGATGAAGAATCTGTTTCTTCTGAAAACAGTTCAACAGATAATAGTGATGATGAAGAAGTGGAACAGATAAACATTGGAAAAACTCATTTATCTTCTGACAGTTTTGAATTTTATTTTGCAGATAAGTTGAAGAAACTTAAAGAGAGAAAAGTTGCAAAAGAAACAAAAGAAGTTAAGATTGTTGAGAAGATTGTTGAGGTAGAAAAGTTAGTTAAAGTAGAGAAGATTGTGGAGATTGAAAAGATTGTTGGAATCACAAAACCTTGTCTTACATGTTTGGAACCGTGCAAACAATGTGAAGATAAAAATGAACGGTTTAGTGAGCTTGAAAAGTTGAAAGAGAAGTTGCTGTTTGATGTCAAGAATGTGAAAGAGTCGTACGATGTTTTGAACAAAACTGTGAATAGTTTGCAGAAGACAAACTCTGAAAGAGAAGATGCTTTGAAAATGGTGAATGCAACAATGATGTCCAAACAAAAGGAGATCAATCACTACATTGAAGAGTGTGCTAGGTTGAAGCAGGAGTTGGAAATTGAAAAAGTTGAAAATGAAAGAATCAGACGGTTATTGAAAAGTTATTCAAGTTCTGATTACTTAATTGACAGAATTTATCCAACTGTTGCAGGTCTTGAAGCTTTTGACAACAAGAAGCCGAAGAAAAAGGATACTGGTAAGAAACAGAGTGTCAGTTATAACAAGTGTCCGCCTCCAATTTGGGAAGGGTATTCGTCAAGAAAACCGAATGAGGAACAAGTAAAAAAGGCAGTCAATATAAAGTTGGAGTCCGAGATAACCGATGTATTACCAGACAATATTGACATCACGTTCACAGCGTTTGACACAGATCATGAGTCTGAGTTTATAAAAAGAATGGTCGATCAGGTGTTAGATAAGGATGAGGAGTCCGAACCAATGTCTGAGTCCAGGAGTTCGAGTTCTTCTGTCAGGAGTTCAAAGTCGTCGGGAAAACGGGTGTATAGTAAAGAAATTTTGTTGTCAAAATCTAATTTGAATGATGAAACATTTGAAGTTGCATATACTTTGAATGATTCTGACAAATTATATTTTGATAAAGAATTTCCAATAAGAAGTGTTCAAATTGAAATGATCAAAAAGGTTTTCAAACTGACAGAAATTAATATTTCTGAAATAAAAGATGTAAATCTTTCTGAAAAACCTAAAAAAATACACTTCAAGAGTTCAACAAAGATTGAACAAGAAAAAAGGTTACAGTTCTGGTTCTGGTTTTCAGAAGAAGCCAAACCATAACAGTAATTTCAAAAGAAAAGGTCTTGGATTTATTCCACCAGAAAATTATAAAAATGAGAAAATTTCTAAAAATACAAAATTTATGTCAGGTACTTCTGCTGAGGAGGAAAAGAAGAGCTCTTTCTGGAGACAATCAAACAAAGAGTTTTTGGTTGAAAAATAGAAGAAAACTGAAGCTCATCAGAGAAAAGAGACTAGAACCTGTTATAGGTGTCAAGAAGTTGGTCATATAGCTTGGAATTGTCCTAAAGCAACCAACACAAAACAGGGAGTCTCAGAAAAACTTAAAGAAGTAGTTGTTGATAAAACGGAAACACCAACTGAACGATTTAAAGTGTTTAAAAACTCTACATATGAAGTTGGTGAGTGTTCCAAAAGATTTTACAAGAAAAGGGGAAATCTTGACAACCAAGCTTGGGTTGTTAAGAAATCAGATGTAAAATCTGGCGATGAATCTGACTCCACAAAGTCAGAAGAGCCACAAGTTGTTAAAAATGATGAAAACTCAGTTCCTCCAATGGATATTGAGAACTTTCCACCATTGAGGACTGAAAACTTTAAATCAAAAGTTGGAAAAGTTGAGATCTCAAATCAATTTTATTCTGAAAAGAATGAATTTGATGTTGAGAAAGCATTTAATGAAAATGTTAAAAAGATTTTTGGGAAAAAGGTCGAGGGAAAGGCCAAAGGGGTAAAAGAATTTTACGAATCAAAGAAGGCAACGTACAACCCAACCCCTAGTGAAGTTGAGAAAGTCACACCCAAGGAAGGTCAGGCTTGGGTGTCCATTCTATTTGTTTGAAAAACCTGACTTGCCGGAGCTCCCAGGTTGGTAAGCGTGGAGCAGGAATCGGCATCATTTTTTATATGTTTGATTGGTAAATATACAGGTGATATCTTTATATTGTTATATTTTGATTTACATGAGGTTATAGTTGGTGAGTGAACCTACAAGTGGTTGAAGAAGGTTTTCACTTACAAGTGGTAAATCAAGGACATTAAGTTGTACTTGTTTTTCCAACATAATGATTGAGGAACGATGTGATGAACCCCTAACCTACAAGTGGTAAAATCAACAAAACTTATTTTCCGGAAAAGTCATTTTGGTTAAAACAAACTTAAGTGTTTTGAAATCATAATGAGAAAATAGTTTTGTGTAAGGGGGAATTATGATTGTTTATGCTAAGTGGATGGCGAAGTGAAGTGATTCGATATCAGTTGTCATTTTCTTGTATAGTTTGCTTTCAAATTTCCTTTAAATGTGTTTGCATTTTAGGGGGAGTAATTTTTCAGAAAATCCAAAAACATTAGAAAATTTGAAAATGTAAAAAACATGATAAAATCAAAAATGAGTTTTGGTGTCAACGAAGAGGAAATGATAGTACATCAGTAGACAGTTACAGTATGCTAAAGAAATGTAATGTTTAAATAGCGTTAAACGGTCTCACTGATGATATGCCGATAGGTTTTTACACATTTAGTAAGCTTTTTCGGGATATAAACTTAAATTCAAACTTACTTATTTCGTGGGGAACACTACTTGGATATATAGGTAACCCCTGAAATCTCGTTTGAAAGGTCCCTCTTTCTGAGATACTAGGTCTTTATGCTCAGTGATATCTGGGGTATTATCCCGGGACTTCTGATAATGCGGAAGCAATGGCCTAGTCCCCGGAGAATACTTTACTGCTTGCTTGAAATATAGCGCTGCCCTCAGCATAAAATGATAAGACAATAAAATTGCTAATCAATGCTGTTGTAAAAAAAGATCCTCTAAAGGGGACCCACCAAAAGTCGAGTCGTCATCTCTCTGCTGAACGGAAGTTCTGACCTGAGCTCTCACGGTTTCGCAATTAACCCCTTACAGATATCATCTGTGGTATACTCACCTGTAAGACTGAATATTGGGATCTGGATACGGGAGTATATTCAAGAGGTGGGACACATGAATGAGTTTAAGTTCTTAATTCACCTAATTCATATCCTGAATCAGTTGAAATTTGTGTGATAATTTAAGTGGATCAGTATATCGGCAATCTAAGTGAATTGTTTAATTCTTAATGTGTAAATAAGCTCAACGGTACTTGTGACTTGTCAAAAACTGATATGATCCTGTGACACAAACTCGCAAAAATATTGTCTGTATATATTTCTTTACTGCATTTCATTTCATTCAAAAAATCCAAAAAGATTTTCAGTGTGTTTTAGCATAAATTTTGAAAAATCCAAAAAGATTTTCAACAACTGATGTTGGAGAACCGATTTTCAAAATTCCAAGTGCTAAACATGATGAGCATGTGGTGAGGGGGAGTGTGTGTATAAATGAGAAAAGATTTTGAATATTTACTTACAAGTGATTCATCAGTTTTTAACATTGTTAAATCATCCTGAATAAATTTAAGGGACGTTTTGGTTGTATAAATTTTGTAAAATGTTAAATTTCTGAAAATTTACTTTTGGGTAGAGGATGTGCAGGATAGCCTGGATTCTAAAGTCTGAGTATAGAGCCAGGTCATGATTCTGATTCTGTGAAAGTCAAATTGCAATCAACATCCGAGGAAAGATTGTTCGAGGATGAGATTAGTTGAAGAATGTTAGAGTGATAAAGACTGATAAAGATTGAAGATTGAGAAGACTCGACACTTAAGACTCGTCAACATCTGAGGGGGAATCTGTTGGTGCATTCATCTGTCGACTTCGTCTTATATCGAGTCTTGGTTGCGTTGCGGATCTGATCAAGAATGATGTCATCATATTCAATGATGACATCATTATATGACATCATCACATGGCATGCATGAAACAGATTTGTTATCTCGCATGAAATTGTATTTTATAATTCCGTACATAGTGGTCATACATAATTCCGCACGGAATTATTTTCCGTAATTCCGTTTGAATTGTGATGGTGTGTTTCATGCGGAATTATGTAACTATAAATAGGTGGTTCATGTTTGTCATTTGTAACGAAATTAGAGAGTGATACCGAGGTGCTGCCGGTTTGTCTACAGGTCTGTAACAGTCTAATATCAATATACAAGACGTTTAAGGTGTGAATCAAGCTGTTTCTATGTCTATACGTCTGTTTCCGCCTTTCGTATAGATACGAGCTCTTCTGAACGACTCATTTGGGTCACAAATCGATCCTACAAGAACACCGCTGGTTGTCTGCGTTGAGATCTTATCGGAGACCGTCCAAGTGGGAGCTGTTAGAAATTATGTCCAGTTTGATAAGTCAACGCTGTCGACCGGGTTTTAACCCGTAAGAGTTACACCTTGGGCAACGAACTAAAATCCACTTAACCTGTTTAACTGGTATTGATGAACAACATACGAGATAGATCATAATTATATTTATGATCATAAGCGCGTATTAACTGAGACACGGGTACATAGACCGGGTGAGACGGGCATACTCACCCGATGCCACTTGTCTTGCATGCACCTTTGCTGCACCACATGTCGCACATGCACCCATCTACCGCCACTTGTCGTGCACCAAACATCTTGGCCAAATGCAAAACATCCACTATGCATGTGTGCCACTTGGCAAGCATGCATAAGGATCCATACCTTTTAAAGCTATTGGGTCTTGCAATATTTTGAGATGATGAACAAAAGGTGAAGAACAAAATGCTCTCAATAACCAAGCACCAGCTGCCGTCGGTTTTTTCCACCTCCGCGAGCCGGACATCGCCGCCGCCGTCCTACTGATCGTCGCTGCCAGCCGCCACCTGCCGCCACTGATTGTCGCCGATTGCCGTCGCTGTTTGCTGCCACTTGTCACCGCCTCCTTCATCCCATTCGTTAGTTCGTATAACTAGCACTTGTTCATTGAACCTCGGTGTCTCAACCGGTTAGTCATTAACCGAGGTATATCTTTCTCATCGGTAGTTAAATATACTTTTCATTGTGCTCGTATTTGCATGTAACCGGATCCTGTCAGGTTTCGTTTTGTTGATCACTTGTTTATTTTTCCACTGCGTTTTATTAATTAACTCGCTTAATTAATTGACTATTATTTATTGAACCGGGTTTTTGATAAATAAAATTTTGACCGATCACCATGGAAAACCCAACAGCTTCTTGTTACGAAACACATATGTATCTGATCTTATAAGAAATTTTTTATGGATACTCATGTATCAACAGAAATTGGAAGGCTTTCTTGTTAGTATTTCAATATTTGATTAAATACAGCCAGCAGTATTAGCTATGCCAGATGGATGGTAACATTTTAGCTATGAGTACGGTTGTGACACTAAATGGATTTAGTTGCAAGTTGTTCTGACGATTAAAATCGTTAAGTGGCAGCGAAAGGCCAGGGTAAAATCAGAACAAGGGCATCACAAGATTTTTTTCAAGCCCTCCCATCAATCTCATAAAGTTGAGAATTGAGATCTAAGTGGGATGATGGTTGAATTGAGGTTTTGATTTGAAAGGAAACCATGCTGGATGGATGGTGAAGGAGGCAGGAGGGTTGGATGAAGAAGAAGAAGGGGAGGGTGGTGGTGGGTCCATTTATTTTAAATAATCTTTTATTATTTATTTTGTGCTTTATTTAAATAAGTGGACATTAAAGGACCATATTACCCTTATATGTCAAGCACATGGGTGTTTTGACAGAGATTTTTAACTTGTATTAGTGCACAGGACCAAAAGAGTTTATTTTTTGCAAGTATTGTGACCAATGGTGTAATTAGTGAAGTCTTATGACCAAGTCTTCAATTTTGCAAACCAAAGGAACCAACTAGGCATTTAACTCTGAACTTTATTAAAATATGTTATGTAATAAAGTTTTAATGTAGTGGTAGATTGGGAAAAAAATAAGAGAATACTATTAAGTATCTTATGGTGTAAAATTTCTTACCAACTATTAAGTAAGTTTGACAATCGTTATCGGTTGCTAAGCACACAAGAGTGATATTATTCAAAGCAAACTACAATTTTAGTTCCTGTAGTAAGTTGAGTCTTTATTTAGCAAAATTGAACAATCAAGTTCATATGGCTGTCGATTAAGATTAATAAGGTCTCTGCTAACATAAAGTGTGAGTCAATTGTTAGTTGAGTAGGATATTATTGTCTTTATATGTCTGATTGGAGGGGGTATTATTGTCTTTCTTCCTCTTTCTTCTTAAAGACTAGGCATGTAAACGAACCGAACGTTCATGAACTGTTTGTGAATTTGTCGGCTGGAAGTTCGTTTATGTTCGTTTATTTAATAAATGAATGAACATGAACAAAAAATTTTGTTCGTTTAATTAAATTAACGAACATGAACACATCTTGTGTTCGTTTATGTATGTCCATGAACGTTTGTTTATGTTCGTTTAAATTTTAGTAAATACATAAATAGTCATATTTATATAAATATTAGGTTTTCTAACTACTTATATAAATATAACTAATTAGTAATTGAGTTTTCTAGTAATAAAAAACGAAATTTTAAAATGTAACTGACCCTTTACTTAATATTTATATAAAAAAGCTACTTAATTTAGTGTCTATATACCCTAATTTAGATGTGTTTTCGGATGAATTATAATATGTTAAACTTGTCCGTTTGTGTTCACTAATGTTAAATTGTGTTTGTTGTGTTCGTTTATGTTTGTTGATCATGTTAATTTATGTTTGTTCAAATATGTCCAGTTAAGTTTTTTTTGTTTGTGTTCGTTTATGTTCGTTTAGGCTTTAAACGAACAAATTTAAATAAGCACGAACATGCCCGATTTCTTAATGAATGAACACAAACAAAAAATTGTGTTCGATTATACGTTTGAGTCCGGCTAAAGTTAAACGAATGAACATAAACATGCATATGTTCGTGTTCATTCGTTTCACTTACATGCCTATTCAAGACTCCAGTAACCTAAAGCCTACCACAACAAATCCTTTATCATAGCAACACAGAACGAGAAACCTTTCTTTATCACAACAACACACAACTCCTCCAAGAAGACATAAATCATCCTTTCCATAAACTTAATTACAAACCCCTTCTTCACTTTCTTTACGCAGATCATTCACCTCCCCTACCGCACCACCACCACCACCACCACCACCCCCACTGCACCGCCACCCCACCACCATCCCACCACCACAGCCCCCACTACAATGCCACCACCCCACCGTTACACTGCCGCCCCCACTGCACCACCTCCTTTTCTTCGTGCAAAAGTTTCATATTGGCTTTTCTCTCTCTAATGGCTTTCTCTTTCTACGACATATGTCAGCAGCAACAACCACTGGCATTTAACAGCAGCAACAATCGTCGACGATGGCACTTCAGATCCAGGTTCACCAAGAGTTGAAGGTCGTTGACAACATTCAACAGCTGCAACAACCGCCGGTGATTTTGATGGTGACGATGGCACTTCAGATCCAGGTTCACCAAGGGTAGTGATGAGATTGTTGGTGAATATATCGTGGTTGTCGATTTTGATGGTGATGTGATTGTTCATGGTTGTTGGTGAATATACTGTGTTTGTTGGTGAATATATTGTGAATGTTCATATATTGATCGTGGTGGAGATTATGTTTATAATTGTTCATATTTTCTGAATTTTGTTGGTGTTGTGATTTGAATAAGAAGCATTAATAGGATGATATAAATACTTTCTATTTCTTTTTTGAGTAAATTACAAGTTTTGTCCTTTATGTATGCCCCAAATTGCAGGCGCTGTCCTTTAAACCAAAACTTGACAGGCGGTGTCCTTTGTGTTTTCAAAATCTTGCACGTTTTGTCCTTTAAGCCAAACTCAGTTAGATTTTTTAGTTAAATCTGGTCATGTGCAATGCACATGAGGGTATTCTTGTCATTTCACCTTCCCATGGGTTATTTTGTAAAGAACTTCTATTCAGGGGCCATTTTGTACAAACTTAAAAGTAAAACACTATATATACAAACTCTCTCTCTTCTCTCTCTCTGATAAACTCTCTCTCTCTCTCTCTCTAACATCTGATAAACTCTCCCTCTCCTCTCTCTCTCTCTCAACTCTCTCTCTCTCTCTTCTCTCTCAACAACAGATTGAAGTGGTGTGTGGCGGTGGTGAGTTAGGGGCGGCGGCGGGTTAGGTACGGCGGTGGTGGTAACAGATTCAAGCTGGTGTGTGGCTGTGGTTAGGGGCGGCGGCGGGTTAGTTATGGCGGTGGTGGTGGTGTTGGTGCTTCGGTGGTGGTTGGTTAAGTGCGGTGGTGGAGGTGGTGTTAGTGTGTCGGTGGTGGTAACAGATTGAAGGTGGTGTGTGGCGGTGGTGAGTTAGGGGCGGCGGCGGGTTAGGTACGGCGGAGGTGGTGGTGGTGGGTTAAGTGCGGTGGCGGAGGTGGTGTTAGTGCGTCGGTGGTGGTGGGTGAAGGTTCTGCTTAGGGCCTCCATGCTTAAGGGCCTCCAATTTTTTAGGGTTTGAGTTTCAACTTATATTTCCTGCAAAAAGGGAGAAGAGAGGCATCCTTTGACTGTTTCAAAACTTAATTTGACTTGCCCTAGTTTATGAAGTTTTGATATGGTTCTATTATTTCTGATTCAAAAAAGGGAAAATTCAAAACTTAATTTTCTGAATGGGTGTAAAGATGGAGACGACCATGACAGCTTGTGAATTGTTTTCCATCATTAGTCATTTAGTCATGAAATCGATCAAGGACATTTATTGGTTGATGTAATTTATGGTAAATTACAGGGTTTGGTGATGACGATCATAGGGAAACATGGTGGGGATTTTTTTGGTTGCCGGATTTGGTGGTCAGCGGTGGTCTTTTGGTGGCAGTGGTGGTGGTGGTGGGTGGTGGGGGTTGAATGAATCTACTGAAATGGTGTTTGTATATATTGTATATAAAACTATAAATATATATTAAGTTTTTTATTTTGTTTTGATTTATTTAATAAATATTTTTAAATAAATTTATAAAAAGACTAAAATACCCTTATGTAATCTGATTTAACTAAAAAATCTAACTGAGTTTGGCCTAAAGGACTAAACGTGCAAAATTTTGAAAACACAAAGGACACCGCCTGTCAAGTTTTGGTTTAAAGGACAGCGCCTGCAATTTGGGACATACATAAAGGACAAAACTTGTAATTTACTCTTATTTTTTTAAGTTGAAATATAATTGAGGGTATTTTGAACATTTCATTAGTTCACTAACGGTTTACTAACACTTTTTGTTAGCAGGGACCTTATTGATCCAAATCAATAACCACAAGGACTTGATTGTTCTATTTTGCCAAAGAGGGACTCAACGCGCCATTGAGTGTTTACCATAGGGACTAAAATTGTAGTCCACTATATTATATAAGTTCTGGTAAAAGCATTCACATTCAATCCTCCATAGTGAGTAGGTTCTCTATATTATAAAGAGTGGTTGTGAATGGCTGTGAGTGAAGAAGAGAGAAAACGTTACCATTTATCAGAAAATTTGAAGAAACATCTGTTCACCCTTTATGATTTCTTAATATTCTGAAAGTAGTTGTATGTGAAGGAGAGAGAAAATGTAATGATAAAAGTATAAAAATATTAATTAATTGAAAAGGAGAAAGAAAAGGTAATGCTTTTTAGTGTAATTATAGAGATTGTGTAAGAGAATTCATTGTGAATAATTGATTCTCCATCTCTATAATTATACAAAAAAATCACTATATTTTCTCTCATTTTCAATTAAATAATACATATTTTTATATATTTTGGAGGAGACTTGTTTCTAAGGTGGCTATGAGGAAGGTTGGGAAAGAGATGGCCAATTACCTTGGTGATTTTCAATTCGGGGTAGGGGTTCCTAGTGGGGCGGAGGTTGTGTTCTGTAGTGTGAATATGTTTTTAAATAAGTTCCACTCGGATGGGTCGTTGGCTATGCTTACGATTGATTTCTCTAATGCTTTCAACCTAGTGGATATGACGGCTCTCCTTTGGGAGTTTCACTCTCGATGTTTGTCTGCCCATCTCCTCATGGATCGATTTTCTATATGGCGAACCGGCTATGTTATATGTCGGGGATGATTGTATTGGGTCCACTACTGGGGTTCAACAAGGAGACCCTTTGCCCCCCTCCTTTTTTGCGTTGGTTTTGCACCCTCTCCTACATCGGGTGCGGGATAGCTGCAACTTACTTTTCCATGTGTGGTACTTAGATGACGGTACATTTATAGGAGAAGTTGTTAAAGTGGCTAAAGCTTTGGGTATCATTAGGTCCGAGGGGCCATGTTTGGGGCTTGAGTTTAACATCAAGAAGACTGAGGTCTTTTGGCCATCGTGCAATGGGGTTAAGGTAAAGGAAGGCATGTTTCCTCTTGGGATTGGGAGGCTAGAGGTGGGTGTGAAACTCCTCGGGGGGTTTTCAATCGGGACGCCGGTTTTATAAGTAGTTAGGCTGTGAGGAGGGTTCATGTACGGTGGATCTTATACGATGTTTACCTAGTTTGTGGGACCCTCAGTGCGAGTTCTTTTTGTTTCGCTCTTGTATAGGGGTTGCTAAGTTGTTGTTTGGCCTACGAACTTGCCAACCCATGTTTATTGAGGAAACTATTTTTGTTTTCGACAAGGGCCTTAAGGATGCGGTCGATGACATTGTGGTTGGTGGTGATATGTTTTTTGGGGATTTTCAAGGGAGGTTGGCATCCTTGCCTTAGGGATGCGGTCGATGACATTGTGGTTAGTGGTGATATGTTTTTTGGGGATTTTTCAAGGGAGGTTGGCATCCTTGCCAATCCGTTTGGGGGGTTAGGCCTATATTCGGCGGGAGATGTATTAGAGTATGCTTTTTTGGTCTTGAGGGTACAATCTTGGAGTTTACAGCATCACATTTTGCGTGACAGTGGTATTGATGGGATGGACTTTGATTATGGGTCTGTGTTGGGTAGCTTGCACAGGTCCCTTCCCGATCTTGATCTTGGCAGGTTCGTGACGTGTGTCGATGTGAGTGTATTTTTATGTATATTTTTAGCACTTTTTACTCGCCGATTCAAGTTTTAAATTTATAAAACACGACATATCACTATCACTCTACACACACGCTAGGGCAACTGCACCCATCGCGGACGTAGTATTATGATGGTACGATACCGGCTTATCGTCAACGTCTAATCGAACCAAACTTTGAAGAAAAGGTTTTTAAAACTATAAAAATAAATAAACTAAAAAGCAAAAATAAAATAAAAGTAAAAACAGATAGACAAGAAAGAATCACTTGGTTCTGACTTATCTTTCATGTATCCTATTGATGATTTCCGCACTTTGGGCATTTTAAGAGATTGTCTTAGTTATAGTAGTAGGCCCCTCTTGTGAAGGCGATGTTACCCTTAACCGAGTGGTCTGAGTCAGCAAGGATACAGTCCCACTAAGTCAGATTATTGAAAGATAATTAAATAAGTTATTAATTTAAAAAGTGGTGGGCCCCCTTCCAGGCAACGATCACCCTCAACTCTTTGGTCTGAGTCAGCATGGGATACAGTTCTCGCAGGGTTGGTTTAAAGTTTTAATAGTAGTTTATAGATAAGGGATTCAAGATTTTGGCACTTCTCCCATGTTGGGTAATGCCCACTCCGACTCATGAAGTGTTACTAAGCTTGAACCAGGTTCTCGCAGGATCTATACACTGAACGAGACATAAAATTTACCCAACCACCCTTCTAACCCCATTCCAGGCAATTAACGCGCTTTATACAGATCGTAAAGACACGAATATGTGAATCAACAACATATGAAGAATGATTAGATAAATTTGCCTTCAATATAGAAAAATAGTTATTAAAGTCATTAATACATACCCAATTAAAAAGTTGCCAAAATTTGGAAATTAAAAAAGAAAATACATAAAAGATTTGTCTTCACCAAGTGATGTAAGAGTTTAGCCAACATGGCCGTTGTTTGACAAAGACTCTTACTATCAATCTTGGATCCCGAGACTACTACGCACACTCTAAATGATGGAAAATGGTTGATGGTGGTGGATGATGGTGTTTTAGTGGTGGTGGAGTGGTGGCAAGTGAGAGAGTAGTGGTTTGCCAAGTGATGAGTTGGAATGAAACCAAGCACCCCTATTTATAGCTGAAATCAGAACCTCAACACCGCCCCGTGCCCACCTGACACAGCCCGTGTTGGTCATTCTCTCTCTTAATCATTAACTACAGTGTCAGGTCTTGTACTAACACGGCCCCGTGTGTCAACGGCACGTCCCCGTGCCCATTGTACTTGCTTATACTTGCTGTACTATCCAAGATTCTGCGAATCTAGGAGTTGACCACGACCCTATGTTCATTTGACACGGCCCCGTGTTGACAGTCTGCTTTCGTGTGTCTTTTTCTTCATGGAATCTGGAGTTAGGCACAGCCCCGTGCTGAGCTGGCACAGCCCCATGCTGAACTGGCACAGCCTCATGTCAACCTTCTGAATTGTTGTTTTTGGTCTTGGGGTGAAGCTTGGAGGGTCGGTATGAAGTGTCAACTTCTCTTCTTTTGTATTTATGTTGGTTGTTGCCATTATTTTGCTTCTTTTATGCGTTTAAGCTCTTTTTACCCTGTAAATTAAAAAGAAACAAAGAAACATACTTTTTCCAACATTAGTACCGAAAAAGGGTTGATTTTATGTCGTATTTGATATAATTTATATGTTGCATTTTACGCATATCAGTTCGCTAATAAGGACACCACCCCCCAAATGCTCAAAATACTTTGGCAAGTGACCTATATGGTAAAACCGTCTAGAGTTTGGGAGAGAAATTTGATCTACCCTACACCAGAAAGCGGGGTTAAAGTGTTTACGGGGCCCTCATGCTTGAGATTTTTTAGTGGTATCCCCATTGAAGGGCTAGGCCAACACATGTTAGCGGTGGAATATCGAGCAATCCTTAAATACCGATTAATGATCCCTTCGTTTCCAGTTGATGATCCTTGCCAGTTTTTCGTAAGGTATGATTGGATAACTTTGGAGAGCATGTGCTTCATTGCAAGGAGTTGCCGGGATTTAGATACAGACATGAATTGGTCAGGGATGTCCTATGCGATGTTCTTAAGTGGGCAGGAATCTTCGCAAAAAAAGGCTCCTGTGAATTTCCTGACAGGCCCGCATGAAGGGAGATCCACTCTTCGCCTAACAGATGTTCTTGTGTTCGGTTAGGCAGGTGGGAAACACGCTTGTGTGGACCTTACTAGGTGTGACACCTGTGTCACTTCAACCATCAAACAAATTCCAAACCAGTGAAATATTGTATTTCATACTTGGGATTTGTAAAAATATGTGTATCATTTACACATATCAATTCTTGCTCGATTTCAAACTCTATATCGCTTTCTGGAAGGTTATACGCGCACTGATGCGTAAATATAACCAGTTTAATGCAACGAACACTCCGGAATAGTGACATATACTTAACATACCTTAAATAACATTTATATAACTTAGAAATAAGTTTTGAGGGCTTTGGTATTGCAAAAACAAGTTAATTCACTTACAGGGACTAAAGTTGACAAACTGCGAAAGTATGCCAATTTGAACTGTAACAGACATTCCGGAACATGACCATAAGTTAAACATACCATAAATATCCTTTACATAGCTTAGAAATAGGCTTTGAGGGGTTAGGTGTGCTAAAATAAACTTTTGTGTCATCCAGGGACTAAAAGCGTCAAAAAGTGCCCAAGTTTGCACTTTCGCGCATAACTTACGTTCTGAATACATCCGGACATCCAAAAATTTATGTAAGCACTAAAATATTTTATTTTAGTGTTCGGCATAAGAAAAATCCATTCGTCGCGTCATTTGGATCGTTTTTCGCGCTTATGCGCATTCCGTCGTAATTAACCGAACATCGTGACCGTACGGCCAAACGAACCGACATCCGAGATATTTTTGAGCACATTTCAAGTTCCCTATACTTTAACTTCATTTTTGAGCTTTGAAATGGGGTTAACGGGGCTTAAACGTGTCAAAAATGCATCGAAAACCAAGTTTAGGGGCTGCAGGGACCAAAACTGTAATTCTGCCAAACTTTTGCCCTACGATGCGTATGGGTTTTTGCCCTACGGTGCGTATGGGTTCTGCAGATCAGATTAGATTAAACAGTCAGCAGATTTCCAGCTGTTTAACCCTCAACCACAAATCCACACTTGACCTTTCAGCACATTAAGGATCATTTTCAGTAACCATAACATTTTGACAAATGTACGCACTAGATTTAGGCACGATATTCGACAAACGATCTTAACGGTTCTCCGAATACTATAAATACCCAACCCATTCCATAGCCAAAACCACTAGAATCTGATTAAAAAGACTCTAAGTTGAAACCATTGTTTCATACCTGAGTTATTTTGATCTAGATTAGCATTCGGGGACCCTTCGTAAGTATTCTTTCGTTCTTTTATTGCTTTTCGAGTCCGAAAGTCAAACTTTGTTTGACTTTCTGCATTGACCAGTTTATGGTCGATGCGAAGTTCGTTTGAACTTCATAACGTGAGCGTGATCACGATGGTTATAGTCCCTAGTGACTATACCTACTGATTACCACGTTATCTAGGCTCAGTGACGAGCCGTAGTTTCGGTCAGAATACGTATTCTTGCGTATTTTGTAACCAAACTACTTATGGGTATCAAAACTGTTTGTTTTGATACCAAACCTGTTTTCTAAACTTAGTTAAGCATGTTTTAACATGCTTAGCTCGTCACTTTTAGTTTAGTGCTTATATAGGGTCGTAAGGTAAGCGATCTAAACAATCGCTTATACTTTCGAACCCGACCCATTTGGTCGATCTTTATGATCCGACCAAACACGTTAGGTGACCATAGTATATATGGAATAACCTTCCAAGGTTATACCTTATGGTCACGACGTTTAGTTAGTTGTATGATAGGTAGTTTATATGCCTTAGGTAAATTACCAAAATACCCCTTTGATGCCAAAATTCATTTTAAACATATATAACATAACTTTTGACATCTAAACTGATTTGACAACCATATTAGACATGTTAAGGCATATATTACTTGTCATAGGACTAGTTAGGCGGTCCGAACGCGTTTCACGCGAGCGCCGCGTTAAAGTAGCATAAGCTACCTAAACGGGTCGTAATGGGTCACAAGCACTTAGGTTAGGTTTCATTTAGTATGTAGGCTTTAACAAACCATACTACATGAGTTCCCATACTCATTTGGTTTACGAGCCCTCATTCTATCCGATCTTCCGATTTAGGTCCGGTTTATTAATGTAGTTACCTATATTAGGTGCCGTTTGATATTCCGTGATCTCTAGCATTGCTTGGTGGTTATCTTAGGACTTCTGAGCAATCTCAAGTGAGTACATAGACCCCTCTTTTACTGTTTTCAAACTGTTTTGGGGTGAAACACATGTGCCTACTTGTTACTTTCATGCTTTCCATGTTTTCACATCATATACCGCTATGTTCGTTAGTACATTATAGTACATGATTTCAATACATTTCATGCTATGTATGCCCATTGTGTGCGTACTTAGTACATTGTTTTACATTACACTTATGCTATGTATGTTCTTTGTTGCATACTTAGTACATTGTTATACATTACACTTATGCTATGTATGTTCTTTGTTGCATACTTAGTACAGTTGTTTCACGTCACATGCTATGTATGTCTATTGTTGCATACTTAGTACAGTTCACATGCTATGTATGTCCAATCGTTGCATTGCTCATCATACTTAGTGCATCGTTTTCACATGCTTACATTTTGGATGCATATTACATGATTTACATTGATCATGCATTTCCACAGGACATAACTTGATTTAAACCAAGTTTTACTTCAATATTCTGTTCTTGTGCATATGGTTTAGTTGATGCATTTCACTAGCCATACATATCATTTTGGTTACACATTACATGGTTTACATTTGACACATAAACACTTTTGACATTGGTTATACATTATATGATTTACATCTTGACATAAACATTTTAACATATTATTTCAATACATTTGGAAGTTGGTTTAAACATAGACATCTTACATTGTTTGGTTTGGTTTGAGTAAGTGATTAAGTAACGAGGCGTGTGTAATATGATACAAGCATGGTGGATACGCCGCTGGTACTTCCTATATATAAGTGTTTGTATGGTACTACATATCGTAGCGTTATTTGAATCATTTCAGTAGTGAGACATATAACATTTTATACAAATAACATACTTTTCACAAGATATTGATTTACAAACAACTTATCTTATGCAAACTCATTTTACAATGGTTATTCATTTAACAATACATTATTCTCTTATTTATACATATCATCTGATATTATCGTTTTTCAAATGATTTTCAAAACAAAGCAAACTACAAGGTTCATGACTAAACATTTTCTCAAACAAAAGTCATGAAACCTATTTTCACAAAACCTATGTATCTCACAGGCATTTTTATGCTGACGTACCTATTTTCACATGTGTTTTTCAGGAGCTGTTGCATAAGATGATCAAGATACACATAGGCAGACTTGGGCTTTAGTGACAATAAAAGATGCAAAACTAGTTAATTATGTTGTATTTCCTTGTTTGTTAAGACATTGTAATACTTTTAATCAATAAAACAAAACTTCAATTGCCATGGATTTGAAACAATTAATTCTGTTACAACACTCCCCGACATTTCCGCCACGTTTTGTATGTTCTACGTGGTCGGGGTGTGACAGAAATGATGGTATCAGAGCCAATGGTTATAGGGAATTAGGTTATTAGTAATGCTTTGACCTAGTCTATAACCTTTCTAGGACCCTAACGCGAGTTTACTTGCGTTTAGTCATAAAACAATACCGTCACCTATCCTTAGGCGACGACCACAACAAGAACATAAATTTCAAAACCGCTTCGAAAACTAATCATCTGTTCTAGGATGATTGATTACTAGGTTTTGAACCCTCTATTGTAAGGTTTTGAACCCCTTTTTCAAACTCTTGCCAAAGTTTTGAGTCCTAAATAATGTGAACACGTGCAAACTGGAAGGGTGAATGCCTGTATTCTGGGTTTTCTGTCTAGGCAAGCACTTCGTATACATCTCATCAGATGCGAGACCAGTTGTGCTTACCTGGGAATTCTTGGGATGAGTGTTCACTTATAGGCGAGCATGTCTTCGCGATACATTATTTTTACCTATTTACTTTGATTAATCACCAAGGTCGTTTGTTGCTTAGTAGTAACAAACAAATGACCACTACCCTTGCTTTCATCAGATTTGTTTCATCTCATTCTTTTCGTCTAATTCTCTCACTCGTTTCATTTCACGTTTCCCTTTTTAGAATGCCTCCACGACGCGAAAATCCGGTATCTATTGACGATCTGGCAGCTGTCATTACACAGCAAATAACTGCTGCAATCCCGACCATCGTTGCCCAATGTCACCAAGCTATCAACAACAATAATGCCTTCTGCAACTTCAAGACGTTCAACTCGGCCAAGCCATCAAAGTTTTCTGGGTCTCAAGGAGCGACTGCACTTCTGCAATGGTTCGAGAGTCTAGAGAGCACCTTCAGGCATGTTCAATGTCCAAATGAGCGAAAGGTAGATTTTGCATCTAGTGTCTTTGAGAAACGAGCTTTGACGTGGTGGAACGGTGTGGTGAGAGATAGGGGTGCCGAAGTAGCACTGGCTCAAACGTGGGAAGAACTTCGAGCACTAATGATGAAGGAATTCTGTCCTCGTCACGAGATCAGGACCTTGGAAAGAGAATTCGATGATCTTAAGCAAGACAGCGGTGAACATCGAGCATACACCGATCGATATGAGGAGCTGAGCCTGTTGTGTCCAACCATGGTTACGCCTTTGGATAAGGCGATCGAAAAATACATTGATGGTATCCCTGACTCAGTTCAAGACATTGTTACTGGTAGTAACCCCACTACGGTTAGGCAGGCCATTGAGCTATCTGCAACCTTGACTGAATCTCAGATCAGGAAACGTAAGCTTTTCCGAAAGGGTGACAAGAAACCGGTCGAGGAATCAAAACCAATCGAGGAATCAAAGATCATGGATGAACCGACTGGATCCCCTAAGAAGTCAAAGAAGCGAAAGGCTTCTCAGAACTTTGCCATGGTTACTCACAATGATCAAGCCGTCCCCAACCAACCAGCTCAACCCCGTACTAGGAAGCCATACAATGGAACTTCACCCTTGTGCAACCAATGTGGCCTACATCATCATGCCAGTGTGAAGTGCCGCGAATGCCAAATTTGTGGACGTAAAGGTCATACGGCAAAAGTTTGCGTAGCAGCAGTTGCACCAAATCAAGCTAACAACAAACTTGCTCGAGCTCGCTTTCCACCAGGTTCTTGCTACAAGTGTGGCGAGATGGGACATTTCCAAAGAAATTGCCCAAGGCTTGCTAATGCTAATCCAGCACAGAGATGAGCATCTGACCGACTAGAAGACAACACTCTTTAGAAATAATCACATCTTATGTATTATTTTCTTTTGTTGTCAAGGTCCATGAAACAGTTGTTAACATTGTTTATAAATAAATCTTTTATTTACATTGCAATGTATTTATGTGATTGTATGTATAAACAACATATCCCCTACAATACCGACAATCAAGGAATCATATTCCTTGAAAAGCAAACTACCCCCAAAATTCTTCCATTTTACAATCTCTTGCGTTTTCCACAAAGATCCTAAGTACCCGTCTCTTGCAAAGAAACGAAGTACAAGGTGCAAGTAATAATTCTGTACGAATACCCCAAGTACCACTATAAATTCTTAATAGGGTACCTAAGGGTATTTCCGTATCTTCAAATTATTGTGTACCTTAATTCGAATATTGCGTTTTCCTGAAAACGAAAATCGAATTTTTGGTAGATCATTCTATCTTCATGGATGGATTCTTGAAATGATTAAAGTGCCAAATGAAATCCACGAATTGGATTCCTGGTGTGCTTTAGGTATCCGCGTCCAAAGATAACAAGTTAATAACAAATTAAACAACTATGTGATTATGTGCTTATATGTTTCCTTTTATGTTTTTGTGTAATTCAAGATTTGTTATCCAAATCCTCGTAGAACCTTTCGTATCTTCATATGAGGGATTCGTAGTAGGATACCCAGAGGTACTATATTAAATCCTCAATGGGCTTTTTCGTAATAGTAAAGACCCTTGGATTATATTGTACTATTCCATAATTAGACCCCTGAGTGGTCTAGTTAAACAGATTGATCCAAAAATCTGGTTAGGAATATCATGTGATGAGATAGCTGAAAGGACTCCTTGGTGGCCTAATTAAAAGGATCAATTGTCGATCTAATTAAAAGGACCCTATGGTAGTCTAGTCACACACATCACAGGTTTGATTTTCCTCCCCTAAAACATTTCAAGACAAACTGTGCGGACTATGCAAGGAATTACGTAATTATGGATGCATACATAATTATGGAATTCAGTGCACAGAAACCACAGCAAGTTTTGTCAAGTATCTGGAGTTAACCATGTTCATTTTTGTTTCGGAAGAAACGGTGAAAAAATGACTCATTCTGTTCATTTTTGTTTCTGAAGAAATGGTGAAAAATGACTCATTCTGTTCATTTTTGTTCCTGAAGAAATGGTGAAAATGACTCATTCTGTTCATTTTTGTTTCTGAAGAAATGGTGAAAAATGACTCATTCTGTTCATTTTTGTTTCTGAAGATGTTGTGAAAAATGACTCATTCTGTTCATTTTTGTTTCTGAAGATGTTGTGAAAAATGACTTATTCTGTTCATTTTTGTTTCTGAAGAAATGGTGAAAAATGACTCATTCTGTTCATTTTCGTTTCTGAAGAGGTTGTGAAAAATGACTCATTCTGTTCATTTTTGTTTCGGAAGAAACGGTGAAAAAAATGACTCATTCTGTTCATTTTTGTTTCTGAAGATGTTGTGAAAAATGACTTATTCTGTTCATTTTTGTTTCTGAAGAAATGGTGAAAAATGACTCATTCTGTTCATTTTCGTTTCGGAAGAAACGGTGAAAAAATGACTCATTCTGTTCATTTTTGTTTCTGAAGATGTTGTGGAAAATGACTCATTCTGTTCATTTTCGGTTCTGAAGAAGTTGTGGAAAATGACTCATTTCGTTCATTTTCGGTTCTGAAGAAGTTGTGGAAAATGACTCATTTCGTTCATTTTCGGTTCTGAAGAAGTTGTGGAAAATGACTCATTTCGTTCATTTTCGGTTCTGAAGAAGTTGTGGAAAATGACTCATTTCGTTCATTTTCGGTTCTGAAGAAGTTGTGGAAAATGACTCATTTTGTTCATTTTCGTTTCTGAAGAAGTTGTGGAAAATGACTCATTTTCGGTTCTGAAGAATGTCCATTAAGGAAATGTCTGGATTATGCCCTTCATATCTCTGGTGGTTATTTGACACATAGTCGCAGATAGACTCCTACGAATAAATTTCGGGACGAAATTTCCTAAAGTAGGGGAGACTGTGACACCTGTGTCACTTCAACCATCAAACAAATGCCAAACCAGTAAAATATTGTATTTCATACTTGGGATTTGTAAAAATATGTGTATCATTTACACATATCAATTCTTGCTCGATTTCAAACTCTATATCGCTTTCTGGAAGGTTATACGCGCACTGATGCGTAAATATAACCAGTTTAATGCAACGAACACTCCGGAATAGTTACATATACTTAACATACCTTAAATAACCTTTATATAACTTAGAAATAAGTTTTGAGGGCTTTGGTATTGCAAAAACAAGTTAATTCACTTACAGGGACTAAAGTTGACAAACTGCGAAAGTATGCCAATTTGAACTGTAACAGACATTCCGGAACATGACCATAAGTTAAACATACCATAAATATCCTTTACATAGCTTAGAAATAGGCTTTGAGGGGTTAGGTGTGCTAAAATAAACTTTTGTGTCATCCAGGGACTAAAAGCGTCAAAAAGTGCCCAAGTTTGCACTTTCGCGCATAACTTACGTTCTGAATACATCCGGACATCCAAAAATTTATGTAAGCACTAAAATATTTTATTTTAGTGTTCGGCATAAGAAAAATCCATTCGTCGCGTCATTTGGATCGTTTTTCGCGCTTATGCGCATTCCGTCGTAATTAACCGAACATCGCGACCGTACGGCCAAACGAACCGACATCCGAGATATTTTTTAGCACATTTCAAGTTCCCTATACTTTAACTTCATTTTTGAGCTTTGAAATGGGGTTAACGGGGCTTAAACGTGTCAAAAATGCATCGAAAACCAAGTTTAGGGGCTGGAGGGACCAAAACTGTAATTCTGCCAAACTTTTGCCCTACGATGCGTATGGGTTTTTGCCCTACGGTGCGTATGGGTTCTGCAGATCAGATTAGATTAAACAGTCAGCAGATTTCCAGCTGTTTAACCCTCAACCACAAATCCACACTTGACCTTTCAGCACATTAAGGATCATTTTCAGTAACCATAACATTTTGACAAATATACGCACTAGATTTAGGCACGATATTCGACAAACGATCTTAACGGTTCTCCGAATACTATAAATACCCAACCCAACCCATTCCATAGCCAAAACCACTAGAATCTGATTAAAAAGACTCTAAGTTGAAACCATTGTTTCATACCTGAGTTATTTTGATCTAGATTAGCATTCGGGGACCCTTCGTAAGTATTCTTTCGTTCTTTTATTGCTTTTCGAGTCCGAAAGTCAAACTTTGTTTGACTTTCTGCATTGACCAGTTTATGGTCGATGCGAAGTTCGTTTGAACTTCATAACGTGAGCGTGATCACGATGGTTATAGTCCCTAGTGACTATACCTACTGATTACCACGTTATCTAGGCTCAGTGACGAGCCGTAGTTTCGGTCAGAATACGTATTCTTGCGTATTTTGTAACCAAACTACTTATGGGTATCAAAACCGTTTGTTTTGATACCAAACCTGTTTTCTAAACTTAGTTAAGCATGTTTTAACATGCTTAGCTCGTCACTTTTAGTTTAGTGCTTATATAGGGTCGTAAGGTAAGCGATCTAAACAATCGCTTATACTTTCGAACCCGACCCATTTGGTCGATCTTTAGGATCCGACCAAACACGTTAGGTGACCATAGTATATATGGAATAACCTTCCAAGGTTATACCTTATGGTCACGACGTTTAGTTAGTTGTATGATAGGTAGTTTATATGCCTTAGGTAAATTACCAAAATACCCCTTTGATGCCAAAATTCATTTTAAACATATATAACATAACTTTTGACATCTAAACTGATTTGACAACCATATTAGACATGTTAAGGCATATATTACTTGTCATAGGACTAGTTAGGCGGTCCAAACGCGTTTCACGCGAGCGACGCGTTAAAGTAGCATAAGCTACCTAAATGGGTCGTAATGGGTCACAAGCACTTAGGTTAGGTTTCATTTAGTATGTAGGCTTTAATAAACCATACTACATGAGTTCCCATACTCATTTGGTTTACGAGCCCTCATTCTATCCGATCTTCCGAATTAGGTCCGGTTTATTAATGTAGTTACCTATATTAGGTGCCGTTTGATATTCCGTGATCTCTAGCATTGCTTGGTGGTTATCTTAGGACTTCTGAGCAATCTCAAGTGAGTACATAGACCCCTCTTTTACTGTTTTCAAACTGTTTTGGGGTGAAACACATGTGCCTACTTGTTACTTTCATGCTTTCCATGTTTTCACATCATATACCGCTATGTTCGTTAGTACATTATAGTACATGATTTCAATACATTTCATGCTATGTATGCCCATTGTGTGCGTACTTAGTACATTGTTTTACATTACACTTATGCTATGTATGTTCTTTGTTGCATACTTAGTACATTGTTATACATTACACTTATGCTATGTATGTTCTTTGTTGCATACTTAGTACAGTTGTTTCACGTCACATGCTATGTATGTCTATTGTTGCATACTTAGTACAGTTCACATGCTATGTATGTCCAATCGTTGCATTGCTCATCATACTTAGTGCATCGTTTTCACATGCTTACATTTTGGATGCATATTACATGATTTACATTGATCATGCATTTCCACAGGACATAACTTGATTTAAACCAAGTTTTACTTCAATATTCTGTTCTTGTGCATATGGTTTAGTTGATGCATTTCACTAGCCATACATATCATTTTGGTTACACATTACATGGTTTACATTTGACACATAAACACTTTTGACATTGGTTATACATTATATGATTTACATCTTGACATAAACATTTTAACATATTATTTCAATACATTTGGAAGTTGGTTTAAACATAGACATCTTACATTGTTTGGTTTGGTTTGAGTAAGTGATTAAGTAACGAGGCGTGTGTAATATGATACAAGCATGGTGGATACGCCGCTGGTACTTCCTATATATAAGTGTTTGTATGGTACTACATATCGTAGCGTTATTTGAATCATTTCAGTATTGAGACATATAACATTTTATACAAATAACATACTTTTTCACAAGATATTGATTTACAAACAACTTATCTTATACAAACTCATTTTACAATGGTTATTCATTTAACAATACATTATTCTCTTATTTATACATATCATCTGATATTATCGTTTTTCAAATGATTTTCAAAACAAAGCAAACTACAAGGTTCATGACTAAACATTTTCTCAAACATAAGTCATGAAACCTATTTTCACAAAACCTATGTATCTCACAGGCATTTTTATGCTGACGTACCTATTTTCACATGTGTTTTTCAGGAGCTGTTGCATAAGATGATCAAGATACACATAGGCAGACTTGGGCTTTAGTGACAATAAAAGATGCAAAACTAGTTAATTATGTTGTATTTCCTTGTTTGTTAAGACATTGTAATACTTTTAATCAATAAAACGAAACTTCAATTACCATGGATTTGAAACAATTAATTCTGTTACAACACTCCCCGATATTTCCGCCACGTTTTGTATGTTCTACGTGGTCGGGGTGTGACACTAGGGTGTCTCCTCTGGTTGGGCTTAGAAACAATCGGTTTGTGGCTGGCCAGACTATGTTGAAGGGAAGAATCAGGGAAAATTGCTAAGCATGAGCAAGCTTGTGTTGAGAATCAACATTCCTTCATTCCCTTTGCTTTTGATACCTTTGGCTCCCTTGCCCCTAAAGCTGTTGGTTTCTTGAAGAGATTGCAGAGAGTTGTGCACAACAATTTCTCAACGCCGAGGAACCATAACTTTGTTTTCAGTAGGATCGATTTTGCAATTCAAATGGGGTTGTGGCGCAGCTTGTTTCTCGTTTACCTACCGCTATTATGTAATTTCCTACTTTTAAAGCAGTTTATAAACGTATAACTTTGTTTAAAAATATTAAAAAAATTATAGAGGTGAAAAATATCTTCTCCAAATTTATTGATGAATAGTAAGTTTTTTCTCATTTTTCTCTCTCCTCCACTCACCACCATTTGCAACCACTCTAAAAATATAAAGGTTGCACTCACATAAATATGGAGGATCCATTATGAATGCTCTAAGGGAAATTATCGTCTATTGGTATCATAAAAGTTTATTCAATCAGCTAAGCAAGATTATATAAGGCTAAGTGGTATGTTTTCACCTTTTCTAACCGTCACGTCATAAAGTGACTGCTACCTCAGTGATACATCATCACATCATGTTCATTCACTTTTCCAATACTCCATAATGTAGTGTTTGTTTTGAAAATTCATATACCTTCCCCCACAAACCTGCAAAACTTGTTCTTCCTTCATCGCCGACTACATCACCAAACTTCATCTCCAGCCAAAATTACCAGCCAACTTCTTATTCACCGTTGGTAGGGGCCCCATCCCTTTCCCCCACCTCACGGCGTTAGCCCACTAACGCACACCACCTTTTCTTGGTTGTTCACGCCTATGGCCAGTGTACAACGCCCCTCACGCCTAAATCATCTCCATGTTAGCAGGGGCGTTATTTGGTAGCTGATGGTCCATATGAATCTACTAAGGATAACTATTATGTGATGTATACAAGAGCTCATCGTATAAGGATAAAAACATGTTGTTTTAACTCGGTTCCACAGTTGTACTGTAACAACATGAATTAGGAAAATAATAATTATATAAAATTACATTTTTATGCCTATTTTAAATTACCATGGAGAAAACCATATGTTGGTACATATTTCGTACGTCTGACACTGTGCGAATAGCTAGATAGAGCTTGTGTTGAATATTGTATAGAATAGAGTGATATCCAGTACGAAACCTGTTAGGAAACTTTATTTGTAAGTATTGAAGAAAATCACAATCAACTGGATCTATGAAGAGATAACAGTCCTGAAGATCACAACAAGAAGAAGAAGATCGGATAGGACAACTGAAATGAACAGCATCTACTTCAAAGGATCACAAGTTGATCAAGAGCTGAAGAAGATTATCAGAGAAGGTCATTTCTGATGGATCTGATGATATTTCTGATGAAATATCATCAGTTTCTGACGATTATGATCATCAGATTTTCTGATGATTTGTTCACCAGAATTTCTGATGAAGAGATTTATCAGAAATTTTGATAAATACCCCACTTGTCTAAAAATCATCTCTGTCCTGCCACAATGACCGAAGCAACTTGACATTATTGGATATCATGATTACAAAGGCAACTTGAACGTTGGATTCAATGAATATGTCAAATTGCTACTTTTTGCAGGACTTATTGCATGAATAAACTATTGTTTATTCATGTACCCAGCCTTCTATAAATAGAAGGCTCACCAAGCAGAGGATACTTGTTAGGAAACTTTATTTGTAAGTATTGAAGAAAATCACAATCAACTGGATCTATGAAGAGATCACAGTCCTGAAGATCACAAACAAGAAAGAGAAGATTAGATAGGATAACTGAAATTCACAGCATCTACTTCAAAGAATCACAAGGCAACTTGAACGTTGGATTCAATGAATATGTCAATTGGCCACTTTTTGCAGGACTTATTGCATGAATAAACTATTGTTTATTCATGCACCCAGCCTTCTATAAATAGAAGGCTCAACCAGGAGAAGCAAAGTGAGTTTGAAGCTTATCATTCATATATACATCAAAACTCCATTGCCCTCTCACCCACATAATTCAAGATTCATTTGTATTAGATAATAATCTTACAATCACCTTGTAAACCATTTTGTTTCAAAGTGATATAAACTTGATAATTCTGTAGGTCTTGTTTCTGAAAGTCTGATTTCCATTTCCGCACATCTTTTTCACATCTACTGAAATCACTTGCCATATTACGTGAAAAGAAGTTGTTAAGGCCATACTGGGTCCAACAATTGGTATCAGAGCAGATTGAATAAACTATTTTCAAACGATCAATCGCTCATCTTCTTTTCTCTAAATATGGCCAGCTTTCAATCCTGGAATAATGCTTTTAACATTGGTTCTATGTCCAAACCTCCGACTCTGGTCAGAGAGGAATACCCCCAATGGAAAATCAGGATGGTCAATTTCCTTAATGGTCATGACTGAGCTCTGTTTCAATCCATTGAAAAGGGTCCACATATACCAATGACTATTATACCAGCTATTCCAGCAACTGACCAATCACCTGCTATCCCTGCCTCCCAAGCTCCCAAAAGTGAAATACTTTGGAGTGAGGAAGACAAGGAAAAGGTGGCTGGGGATGAAAGGGCAAAGTCACTTTTAATAATGGTCATCCCCAATGACATATTTTCACAAGTTGATGCTTCTGCATCAGCCAAGGAAATATGGGATCAGTTGGAAAATCTTTGTGAAGGAGGATAAAGGATGAGAAGAAACAAAAGAACAAACAATGTCTCATCTTATGAAAGGTTTAAAAGTTTGGCAAATGAAAGATTAAATGATACATATCTAAGATTCACAAAACTTTTAAACGCGCTAAAGAAATTTGGAATAACTAAGTCAAATGATGAAAGAAACATAAAATTTCTTGATGCCCTTCCTAGAGAATGGAGAAGTCTTACAATGACTTTGTCCTCAACTTTAGAACTAGGAAACATGAGTCTCCATGACTTATGCAGCATCTTGATCCCCAGAGAGGAAGAAATATTTGAAGAAACCATTAAAGAGGGGGATCTTTAGCTCTTATCTCAAACTCACAAAGATCAACAACTACCAATGATCCACAACCATCAAACAGCCAAAATCTTGAAACTTCTGATACATCATCAGACTTTTCAGCTTTTGCTGAAGCAATAGCACTGCTCACCAAAACATTTGAGCAGAGGTTGAGGGGAGGTAGCCAGAGATACCAGAGAAGTGACAGAGGAAGCATGGATGGGAGATCTAAAGAGGAATTTAGATCTAAGGATAAAGGGAAGGCTGAAGTTGTGTGTTACAAGTGCAAGCAGAGAGGTCACTATGCATCAGAATGCAAGACCAAAAAGCTTAAGGATGTTGCTTACTATGAGAAAAAGCTTAAAGAAGCAAAGAAACAGCAATAAGTTAGCTTAATTGCAGGTACATATACATGGTTATCTGATGATTCTTCTGATGATGAAGAAGAAGAATTGGAAAATTTATGCCTCATGGCACTTTCTGAAGGTCTACCAGAAACATCAGAACAAAAGGTAAATTTAGACAATCTTGATCTTGAACACAAGCTAAACAAGCTCATGTCAGATTTTCTAAATCTCAAGAAAAAACATCAATCAGATATTAGAAAATTTGATGAGTTGCAAAGGACTTTGAATAAAATCATTCTTGAAAACCAACTTCTTATAGAGGATAGTTTTTAGATCAAAGAGCTAAAATTGAGTTTTATGAAAATGAAAGAAAAGATCTTTACAAGAAAATCAATGACAAAGAAATCAATGTAAGAGGTTTTCAACAAGCTAAAGAATTCATAAATTTTATTGAGTCCACACCAAAGAACAAAGGAGAGGGTTTAGGTTATACAAGATCAAATGGAAATAAACCCACTGTCTTTGTAAAAGCAACTCATCAGAATTCTGATAAATTCTCATCAAAATCTGAATCTGAATCTTGCAAAACAACCTGTTCTGAATACTCTTTTGAAAAACCAAACTTCAAAATAAACAAAAGTGAATGCAGTCAAGAATCTGTAAAGACTCCAGAAGCAGATCACTCATCTTTTCAAAATTATCCACTCATTCCATCACAAGAAGAAATATCAGAAAATTCTGATAACTCTTGTATGTGTGTTGACATACTGAAGCTTGTTCAACACCATCTTCAAAAGAAAAATGTAAAATATGTTAATGGCTCGGCATATAACAGAGTTTCTGATGCAAAACCAAGAAGAAGAAATAAACTTATTAGGATTCCATCAGAAACAGTACCCAAGCATGCCTGGGTACCAAAAACCCTCTAATCATTTCATTTCAGGACCATCATGTGCAGCAGATCTGGTACTGTGACTCAGGAAGCTCCAAGCACATGACTGGGGACAGGAGCTGTTGGGATTGAACCCTACTAGAGGAACAGATAATGAAAGCCAAAACTGGTTCACTACAGTGAATTCACAATAAGCAGTTGTTTACACTAAGTCTTCTCCCTTGAAAGTGATTATAACAGCTGATGGTCTTATATCCACTGCCCGGATACAACTGTTGCCATTCTTCAAAACTACTGATGAAGCCCAGAAGACTGCTGAGAACTAAGCATTGCTGGTACAATCTACTGATGGCAAATCACTGCCCAATCAAGGATTGATCAACCTTGAGGAAAGCACTGATATAAGAAGAGAACAGTAGTTTAGCTTGACATATGTTTTATACATAGTCAGTGGTTAGGTTTAGCAGTGTTTGTATAAGAACAGTAGATACAGGTTGTTAGGCTGTTAGACGTCGCTTTCATGGTGACGTCAGCTGTGATGCCTCAGTGGTTTGGCTTGTCTATAAATGGAACAGTACTCTGTACTGTTACATTTGATCGTCTTGAGTGAGTTCTTCTCCTCAATTCAATCCTTTCATCTTGTGCAACCAACCTTGGAGCATCAGGCTGAGGGGGAGTTTAGTCTATAAGCTTGCATTGTAATCTTTTGCTTTGAATTGTAATCTTTCGACTCTTTGAAAAGCAAATGTTTATCAAACTATATCTCCTTTGATTGTGTTTACAAAGTTTGTTTTCATTTCCGCTGCACTTAAACTTTGTTCATTTCTGTTGATTTGTTCAATTTATTACAAACAAACACAATCATGAGAGCCTCCGATCCTAACAATTGGTATCAGAGCCCGGACATTCAAATTCGATCTAACAATCAATTTGACATAACATTTCAGCTCAAAAATTCATTGATACTAAGGTGGGTTGTATTCAGTTGAAAAACAGAGTAACGAGTAATTAGTTCAAAACTACTATTCAAAAGCTCTGTAAAACAACCAAGATGTCATAAGACACACAAATCTCACACAAGTGGTGTCATACACAAGTCACTCATAGCTTTCAGATCTGAAAATATATCTGTTAAACCATGAGATTATTTCGTCTTTTCAAAATTGATTTCAACTGCTGTTATGAAATTTGTGATGTTTTCATTATATTTGATGCTAAAGTAATGAACCTCGGATTAACAAAAACCCATGTTCATAAAAACATTAGTGCTTTTGCTAACAAAAGAGAGGGAAATTAAAACTTTAGTCACTTGATCTTATGTGATGAAAAACAGGTTGAGATCCTCAAAAGGAACAAACCAACCTTGTTAAAATTACATTAAGAAAATAAGGGGTCAAAAATGTCCAGATCATAGGTGATGTGAAATTTGGCATGAGCATGTGTATAAATGACCAAATCTCTCAAAACATTACTGCAAAATGATTTTGGAATGAGTATTCCTTCAATAATACCTCCCAGTGAGTATTTCAGTACTTATGAATGGGAAGGATAAAAAGGGAAGAAGATAATCATAAAAGCTCTAAAAATGTGTTTATCTCAAAACTTTTGAAGTCAAAAGAAAAGAGTATAAATATAAAACGCTTTAGAGTCAAAAATTGGGGTAACAATGGTCATTAAGCAACTGTGTGCATTCATTGGTTCAGGAAAAGGTTCAGGTAACAATAGTATTCGCAAAGAATAAACTTTCAAAAGGACTAGACAAATTTTCAGAATCATCACATGGTAATAAAATCTACACCAGGGTTTTCGAAAACTCATGTGATCTTGTGTCCTCATTTTTCTGTTGTCAATCAATCAAAAAAAGAATGGTACCAAATAGTGGTCAAAATGTATTTAAAATTTCATACCACTGTTGTCAAACCACTGACCATTTTCATAAGCTTGAGATTGATATGATTAGGAGTTTCAGTGGAGAATTATACCAGATTCTTTTTTATGTTGTTTTCTGAAAATCCTTTACTTATTTTTCCAAAAAGGATTCTCTCGAATAAGGCAGGATATATCATTCTTCATTTTTTTAAGAATAATATATTTTGAACCTTTACTGGTTTTTTGATAGTAAAGGTTTCAATCTCTTGTCAGGATGTATAACCTTTATTTTTGTTGGCTATATTATCCTCAAAACAGATCAAAAGGAATTTGGTACAAGTGTCAAGGTCATATCTAATTCAAGTTTGTCTTATAACTGATCAAAGATTGATTGTCAAAAGAATTTGAAATACTGGGGTACTCTTGTTTTAATTTAAATATTATAGCAAGAATGAGTAGCCTTGGTAAAAAGTTTACATCATCTGGGGTACTAAACCACTGTCAAGGAGTTGTAAAAGCTTCAAAATGTGTAAATGACATGTGGCAAAACCTTGAATGAAAATTCCCAAAACAGTTGCTGACATACTAGTCTTTCAAATCATTACCATTATCTTACCCCTAACCACTGTTTTGCTCAAACATTTGTTTCCTAAATACTGTCCACTGCTGAAAGTCAGCCACTGATCCTTTCAGTTTCTTGGCAAGCACTGATGTTCAAAATCAGTGTCTTATCCACTGATATGCTATCTACTGATAGTAAAAATCATCCACTGTTATCACATTATTACCGTTGTAACTACTGAGGCTTGGTACATCAGTGGTTCTCAAAACAACTGTCCTCCACTCTTCATCCACTTCATCAGAGGTTGGCACGTGGTCAGTTTTTAGCCCTCAGATCTTTGTAACCGCTGCCACATCAGCACTCATTTTTCCTTTAATAAAACCCTGATCAAAACCCCCAAACAGGGTTTTACACTGTCGAATTGAATTCTAAAATTCTCTTCTCAAAGCAGTTTTCAACCCTCCATCCCAAATCATTCTTTGTTCTTCTTCTTCCTTTTTAAAATGACGAAATCAAAATCAAAATCAAAGCCAAAATCACCATCATCTTCCAAAGTGGTCGATCAAACGGCCGCTGAATCCATTGAAATACCATACAAATCCCCTCACAACTATTTGGGTCTACTCACAAAACCCACAAACAACCACACCTTCGATTCCATCATCAACACCTTATCTGAATCAAAGTACAAAACTTTGTTAATAGCAGATGCTCCCATTTACCAACAAACCCAGAGAGAGTTCTGGAAAAAGGCTACTCTTGAAAAACAAGAGGATAAAGTCATAGCCATAAACTCCTCGATACAGGGTAAAGCGATTCAAAGCACTCCACAATCAATTTCAGAAGTCTTTAAGCTCGATGATCAGAAAGGTAAAACTTCCTTTCCCAAAAACGAGATGAAAACTGATTTTCTGAAAAGAGGGTATGCAGAACAATCAAAGGTAGATACCTTACAAAAAGGTTACTTCCCTTCTGCACCAAGGTTTTTATTTCACACACTTTTGATGTGTGTTTCAAATAAAACAACAGCGTTTAACGAAATACCATTGAAGATTCAATGTCTGGGCTATGCTATTTTAAATAATGAAAATTACAATTATTCCCAGGAAATCTTTAATGACTTGGTAAAAAATGTTGATAGCAAAGCATTTTTACTTTTTCCAAGATTTCTAAGCTACTATTTTAAACAAAAATTTGAAAAAGAAAATGAAAATTTGCTAAAACAAGGTGTTTATTTTCAAATAAAAGGTTTAACACCTGAAACATTCACTAGAATGTTGGCACCTATAAAAACAAAAGCAGAGGTGCCTGAGCAGAATTTAGCAGCTACCACTGCTCCTCAGACATCTGCTGCTGAGCCCACTGCTCCAGGTGATCATAGCAGCACAACCACTGCTCTGAAACCCACACCTGCCATTACCAAAAAGACCAAAAAGAAAACATCCAGAAAACCCACCAAACCCAAAACAAAGGCAACTCTGGAAGATGAGATCCCAGAGCAACTGCAAGTGACAAAACAAATGTCACCACAAACCACTGCTGCTACTTCCTCATAGCAGTTGGTAGAAAGATCTCCACCATTGCCTCAAACGCCTCCTGCATCCTCACAAAAGGATCAGGTTGTAAGCACAGGGACCCCACAATATGAAGCTCTGGACCCAATCGGATCCATCTTCCTCAGTCCTGATCCCAAGGATATGTCTCTTTCAACACCCATACCCTCACCAATCATATTACCACAATCCATAATACCCTTGTTGCATGCAGTTGCTATAGCTCAGACATAAACCAGTTCCTCTCTATCACCTATCACTGAGAGTATACCCCCACAAGTGACTGGGTCTGATGCTACTACCCCTGCTATCCCAGCAACAACTGAGGAGGTTACACCCCTTGAGTTACAAGTAACTCTTGGTGGTAGTTCAAGTGGAGCAGCAACTACAAGTGATGGATCAACAGATCTTCAGTTGGACAGTTGTTTCATTAGTAAGACTCCCTTGAAGGCAATTTCTTCCATAGCACCTCTGGTAACCACTAGTGAGATCGTTTTGACCACTGGTAAAATAACAAGGTTATCAAGTGCTGAAGAAAGAAGTACCCAGTACCAAGAATAAGGGGCATCAATGGGTGATTTTTGGGACTCAGTTCCTAAGTCACACATTGATACAACCACTGCTGGTGGGGAAACAGAAGATTCCATTAAATTGGATGATGATTCAAAATATCAGGAATTGACGGGCAGAGTTGAGAAAATTGAAACATCAGTTGCTGAAATAAAGGATATGGTGCAACAGCTGCTAAAAGCTCAAAAAGCACACTCCACTGCTGATCCAGCTCAAGCATCTGCACAACCTGCACCTGCTGCAAATGAGTTGTGGAACTTATTCCAACCCCTGCTCGAAAAGAAAAAACAAATGGCTGACCAGCAACATGAAATACATGTGAAAATGCCGACAAACATGGTGGAGTCAATATTTAAAGATACTCAAGCAGACATCAAAGCTATCAAGGCTCATATCCAAAGCACCACTGGAAAGGTTCATTCCACTATTCTTTTCATAGATAACCCCTTTGCAGATAATGCAAAAAAGGGGGAGAAAATCAAGTTGAAAAGAAGGGAATAGAAGATGGTCTGTATATTGAACCAGAACAAGAAAAACAGATATCGAAACCACCTCCAAAAGGCTCCAAATCTCAAACTTCCATCCAAACAGCTTATACAACAGTGGTTTCAAAAACTGTTAGCCAAACAGCTGTCATCTCATCAACACACACAATTTCATCACACACCACCAAAACCACTGCCCTACCACCATCATCATTTAAAATCTCATCATCATCATTACCTCCTGCCATAAAGCAGAAGACAGCAGATGTTACAACATCTGCTGTAATGACAACAGTGGTTGAAGCACCAGTTGTTTCAACAGCTGTTAGTCAATCATAAACCACTGCCACTCAATCTCAAACCACTGATCCACCCAAGACATCATCAGTCTCTCCCACAATAAAAAGGAGAAGGATTTTCATACCTGATGATTCACCACCATCATCACCATCAAAAACTACCTCACCACCTTCAACCCCTGCTCAAAAGCAGAAGACATCTACTGACAAATCAGTAGTTGTAATGACAATAGAGGTTGAAACACCAGTTGTTTCAACAGCTGTTTGTCAACCATCCACCACTACTCTCATCATCCATACATCACAACCAAAATTCCCTCCAAAGCTTCACAAAAGAAAAAGAGAAACAACTCAGGCTACTGATGAAAAGTATGATCATGTTGCTGCTAAATATCCACTGGAACTAGAAGTTGTGAAAAATGAGATGAAACAATTTTACACTGAGGATGATCCTTCAAAAAGAAGATTTCCTTCTCTCATAGGCTTCATAGTCCCAGAAGACATGGATGAATATCTCGAAATGAAAGCAAAGCAAGGCAAGCAAAGATTAGAGCTAAACTCGAATGCAAAGATCAAGGTGATGAAGCCATTTCTGAAAAATTGGAATTTTTGCTCACAAAAGTCAAGCTGATGGAAAACTATGCACAAGATCTGAGCAAAGAAAAGGCAGCTCAACGAAAAGCAATGAGAAAAGAATATCTTGCATATATAATGAAAGAAAAATTCTATTCAGCTGAAGAAAAATAGTTTGAAGAATGGCCAATGATCGCTTTAAAGCATGAAGCTAACAGAATTGAAAGGATTAAAATGATCCAAGAAAGAAGAAGACAGCTCCTAATTGGAACAAATACAAAAAACTTATTGCTGATCTTACATCCGAGTATAAAAAGAAGAAACAGGAACTGATAGATGCTAAGGTGGATACTGCTGAAGCCATTGCAAAATGGACAAAGCAGTATACCGACGAGGCTTATGAACGGCTGAAGAAAAGAAGGATAACAGTCTTAGACACTTCTAAAAAGCCAGACTACAACAAGATGGAACAACAGCTGGATGCTCTTAAAACACTGCTCACATCAGCAGATAACCCTATCCTTGTGGAAAACCAAGAAAAAGGAAAACTGCTGACCAGTGAAGAAGAAAAAGAAAAGGAAGTTGAATACTTCACAGAAGCCATCAAGAAAATGGGTCTAAAAGAAGATAGTTCAGTGAGCCTTCAAAACCTTTTCAAAAAGGTATTAACCAAACCTGCAGCAGATATCACAGACATTGCACTTGAACAAAGAAAAAGGCAAGAGCTGATTGAACAAGAAGTTACAGAAGACATAGCTGCAGCAAATGAAGTCATGGAAGAGGCTGTTAAACGAATGTCTGAAGTTCAGGATACTGCGTTACAATTTTTCTCAAGGCTAAAATCTCCAAGCTCATCAGGAAATAAATCTCTCCCAAGAAACCCATTGGGTTCAAAAGTACTAAAGTGGCTCTCTGATCAAAAGACCCATGTATTGACCCTGGTCAGATCCAATGGTAAGATGAAGTACATATCAAGGAAAGAAGCACTAGGCCTTAGTGTTAAAGATTTGCAGGATCTCCTTGAACTTTCATTGTGCAGGGATGAGGATGACACAAGTTCCAAAGAATTTGAAGAAGAATTTAAAAGACAAGCAAGGGAACTGCTGATGAGGAATAAAGATCCTAAATAATGAAGTGTTTTGGCATTATCTGTTCCAGGGGGAGATTGTTGGGATTGAACCCTACCAGAGGAACAGATAATGAAAGCCAAAACTAGTTCACTACAGTGGATTCACAATAAGCAGCTGTTTACACTAAGTCTTCTCCCTTGAAAGTGATTATAACAGCTGATGGTCTTATATCCACTGCCCGGATACAACTGTTGTTGTTCTTCAAAACTACTGATGAAGCCCAGAAGACTGCTGAGAACTAAGCACTGCTGGTACAATCTACTGATGGCAAAGCACTGCCCAATCAAGGACTGATCAACCTTGAGGAAAGCACTGATATAAGAAGAGAACAGTAGTTTAGCTTGACATTTGTTTTATACATAGTCAGTGGTTAGGTTTAGCAGTGTTTGTATAAGAACAGTAGATACAGGTTGTTAGGCTGTTAGACGTCGCTTTCATGGTGACGTCAGCTGTGATGCCTCAGTGGTTTGGCTTGTCTATAAATGGAACAGTACTCTGTACTGTTACATTTGATCGTCTTGAGTGAGTACTTCTCCTCAATTCAATCCTTTCATCTTGTGCAACCAACCTTGGAGCATCAGGCTGAGGGGGAGTTTAGTCTGTAAGCTTGCATTGTAGTCTTTTGCTTTGAATTGTAATCTTTCGACTCTTTGAAAAGCAAATGTTTATCAAACTATATTCTCCTTTGATTGTGTTTACAAAGTTTGTTTTAATTTCCGCTGCACTTAAACTTTGTTCATTTCTGTTGATTTGTTCAATTTATTACAAACAAACACAATCATGAGAGCCTCCGATCCTAACAGGAGCTTACTCAGCAACTTTGTTTCAAGGCTGCGTAGAATGGTAAATTTTGGAAATGGAGTGAAAGGAAGGATCATGGGATATGGATGCATAAGGTATGGATGTTTGACCATAGAAAAAGTAGCCTATGTTGAAGGCTTAAAGTATAACTTGCTGAGTTGTGGTCAATTCTGTGACAAAGGTTTTCAGGTAACCTTTTTACTAGAAAAATGCTTGTTAATAGGTATAGATGATAATAAAATCTATTTAAGTGGGAAAAGAATAAGAAAATCAATTTACTATTTTGACTTCAAAGAAGAAAGTGAACATCCAAAACTATGTTTATTTTCAAAAATCAACAAAGGTAGTAGTTGGTTATGGCACAAAAGACTAGCCCACTTAAATTTCAAAAACCTAAGAAAACTAGCAAGCAAAGGTCTGGTAAAAGGATTACCTTTGATATCCTCAAAGAAGGATAAAATTTGTGAAGCATGTGAGATGGGTAAATCCAAGAGAAGCTCACATAAATCAATTTCTGAGTCTTCTATTTCACAAAATTTGGAACTTTTACACATGGATTTGTGTGGACCCATAAGTATATAAAGTTTTTCTGGAAAGAAATACATACTAGTAATAGTAGATGACTTTTCCAGGTACACATGGGTAGAATTTTTGAGAAAGAAAAGTGAAACTCCTGATCCGATCATTAATTTTATCAAGAAAAGTGAAAATCTGTTAAAACTAACAGTCAGAAGGATCAGATCAGACAATGGAACAGAGTTTAAGAATTCAAAAATTGAGAATTTTCTTATAAATAAAGGAATTTCTCATGATTTTTCTGCTCCCATAACACCCCAACAGAATGGGGTGGTTGAAAGAAGGAATAGGACCTTGGTAGAAGCTGCCAGAACCATGCTTGCTTATGCTAAGCTGCCCACTCACTTTTGGGCAGAAGCTATAGCAAATGCATGTTTTACCCAAAACAGATCCATAATCAACAAAAGGCACAACAAAACACCTTACAACATTATCAATGGAAGAATTCCAAGTATAAAATTTTTGCATACATTTGGTTGTAGATGTTTTGTTTTCAATGATTTTGAAAGCCTTGAAAAATTTGACAGAAAAGCAGAAAAAGGTATTTTTCTTGGTTACTCTTTGTCATCAAAAGCATATAGAATTTTTATTCTCAACACAAGGCAATCAGAGAAAGTTTGTATGTTTCATTTGATAACTCATCAGAAACAGAGGTTTCTGATGAATACATGAAAGAAATAAATTTTTCTGACAAACAAGAAAAATATGAACATCTCTTTGAAATGATAAATGAAGATTTCCTAGAACATGATAATCCTTTCACAAATAAATCAAAAGATACTTCATGTACTAACTCTGCAGAACAAAGGTGTAGTACATCAGAACCTCATAATTCTGATATCTTACACACAATTGAAGCACCTGTTCAGGGGGAAACTTCAAATCCATCAGAACCAACAACTTTTCACAGCAAGTTAAGATGGATCAAAGGACATGTTCATTCTGACATCATTGGCAATCTAGCAGATGGTGTCAGAACAAGATCTGCAACTGCACATGAGTGTGCATTTTCTGGGTTCTTAAGCAAAGTAGAACCCAAATCTGTCAAAGAAGCTCTAAGTGACCCAGACTAGATTCAGGCCATGCAAGAAGAGCTTGATCAGTTTGAAAGGAGCAAGGTATGGGATCTGGTACCCAAGCCAAAAGACAAATCTGTCATAGGCTCAAAATGGGTATTCAGGAATAAATTTGATGAGAATGGCATAATCACAAGAAACAAAGCAAGGTTAGTGGTCAAAGGTTACTGTCAACAGGAAGGTATTGATTATGACGAAACTTTTGCACCAGTAGCTAGATTAGAAGCTGTAAGAATTTTTCTTGCTTATGCTGCATCCAAGGATTTCAAAGTTTATCAAATGGATGTAAAATCATCTTTTCTGAATGGTAAAATTGAGGAAGAAGTTTATGTACAGCAACCAGAAGGCTTTGTTGATCCAAAATTTCAAAATCATGTTTACAGATTAAACAAACCCTTGTATGGGTTGAAGCAAGCTCCTAGAGCCTGGTATGAAACTTTATCAAACTTCTTACTCAATTCTGGGTTTACCAAAGGTACTATTGACACCACACTTTTCCTCAAAACACACAAAGGTCATACTCTGCTGGTCCAGATATATGTTGATGACATTATATTTGGATCAACAAATGAAAAATTTTGTGACAAATTTCAAAAATTGATGACCAGCCACTTTGAAATGAGCATGGTCGGTGACTTAACCTTTTTCTTAGGGTTACAAGTAAAACAAAGAATTGATGGAATATTTTTTAGTCAATCAAAATATGTGAAAACAATTCTACAAAAATACTCACTTGAAAACTGCTCTGTTTCAAAAACTCCCATGGCAACAGGGAACAAGTTAGATTCTGATAAGGATGGAATAAGTGTTGATATTAAAACCTATAGAGGGATAATAGGATCACTGCTATATTTAACTGCAAGCAGACCAGATATCATGTTTGCAACATGCTTTCTGGCCAGATATCAATGTGATCCCAAAGAATCCCATCTAAAAGCTGTAAAACGGGTTTTTAAATATCTTAAAGGCACATCAGAAATTGGTCTTTGGTATCCTAAGGATACAAACCTTGAATTAACTGCATACACAAATGCATATTATGCAGGGTGTAAAATTGACAGAAAAAGCACATCTGGTGCCTGTCAACTCTTGGGAGAAAAATTGGTATGTTGGGCAAGCAAGAAACAAAACTGTGTATCCTAAGGATACAAACCTTGAATTAATTGCATACACAGATGCAGATTATGCAGGGTGTAAAATTGACAGAAAAAGCACATCTGGTGCCTGTCAACTCTTGGGAGAAAAATTGGTATGTTGGGCAAGCAAGAAACAAAACTGTGTTGCCACATCAACAGCAGAATCAAAATATGTAGCAGCAGCAAGTTGCTGTTCACAAGTGCTGTGGATGCAAACTCAACTGAAAGATTATGGAGTAACTCTGAAAAAATTCCAATTCTATGTGACTCAAAGAGTGCTATTGCAATAACAGAAAATCTAGTTCATCACTCAAGAACCAAACACATAGATGTCAGATATCACTTCATAAAAGATCATGTGGAGAAAGGTAACATTGAAATGTATTGTGTACCAACTGAAAACCAAATTGCTGATATCTTTACAAAGCCTCTTGATGAAAAGAGATACAATTTTTTGATCAGCAAACTTGGCATGGTTAATCTAAATGATGAAGATTTTTCGGAAAAGACAGGGACACAAATTGAAAACCAAATTGATAATCATCAAAGTTCTGATAATCAAAGAAGAAATCAACTGGCTTCTGACAAAACAATCCATCAATCTGATGGAACATCAGAAAATCTGATGAATCATCAATAAATGATGATTTAACATATAATCTGAAGAAATATCAGAATATCTGGTGAAATCACCAGAAGTTATGATATAAAATCAGAAACCAGGTTGAAATATCAGAATGATTTGTTATCTTCATAAACTTTCATCTTCATGTATATCCCACACATTGTATATATTAATATTTTTGTATTGTTTGTTTTTGTATTTTTTTTTCTTAAAAAAACAAAAAACAAAAAAAGGGGAAAAGTAACATGCATAAAGATAAAATTCTATATTGCTGTGAAAATCAACCGCCTCAAATTTTTTCCAGATTATTGAATTTCATTTTTCTTCTGCCAGTGCATGCAACGTCATTTTTTCATAAGAAACTTAAGTGACACATAGGCACTAGAATCATTAGGAGCTATGATAGTAGCCGCCTAGTCATTAAATGCTTACTCACACATGGGGCTTAGTAGTTTGTCACATTCACTGTTACATTCACTGCAACAGATATCGTCTTAATTGAAGAGAAAAGGGTTGGCTGTTAATATCATTTATAGGGAACCATCACTTTCATCTATAAATATTAACAACCTGAAAAGAACTTACCTCACACCAAAATCATCTCTTCATAAGCCCTTTGACAGAATTTTTCTTATCTTAAAATGGGTCGCCCAAAATTGATGAAAGCTACTCAATTCCCTCTCCCATTTCACAGACTTCATAATCTTAGATTAAGATCCAACTTGGAAGGACCTGCATGGGAGGACTGCAGGTTTGTGTACAATATGATCATGCGAAGTCCTTTGGGCTTTGCTGTATCATCACATGTCACCATTTATCCAGAACTTCTCCAAGAGTTCTGGTGGAACTCTGAAATCATTTTTAGTGGTACTTCTGTGTGGATTGAGAGTAAGGTTATGGGGGTAAAAATTACCCTAAAAGAGGAAACAATCAGAAATGTCCTCAAACTGGGTAATGATCATGAAATCAAATTTCTGGAGAAGGTAAATGTGCAACAGACCTTGACTGAAATAGGCTATCATACAAACAACTCGTCAAGGGCTGTTAGCAAATCTGGTTTTATACCACCTTTCCAGTTTTTGGTAACACAGCTAAGTGTCTGCTTCTCCAAGAAGATTGGACACTTCAATGAGCTGTCTCATAAGATGATGGAAGTAGTTCATGCTGCTGTGCAGGAAAAACCTTACAACTATGCTAAGTTTCTCATGAGAGACCTAGAAGCAAACATCCACGACCGTCAACCCTTTCTGATCTACCCTCGATTCGTAACCAAGGTGATCACAAGTCAGCTGGACTTCGGAGGAGTGAGAAGCTGCTATCCAAGGTCCGAGCTGATACTTCAAGAAAACATTAGGGAAGCCACCCTGACGCCATCAACGAATCACACCGGTCGAATAACCAGTCTTTGGTTATATGTGAAGTGCATGTACAACGTGTTGGAGGAGGAGGAGTAGTAGTTGTTTGTTTTTCTTTGCTGTATGTTTTATTTTATTTTTTTGTTTATATATATAAGGTTTGCTTTAATTATCTTTTCATAAAAAAAATGATTCAATAGATCTAGGGGGAACAAACACAACATGTCTGGTAAAAACAAGGAAAATCTGGTGGAACACACATGAGATCTGATAGGATTTAGTGAAACTCAGAAAATCTGATAATCAATCAGAAAATCTGATATTTATTCAGAAAACTCAACAAGTCACACAAATCTGATCATTCACCAGAAAATTTTCAAAGTAACCAGAAAATCTGACAATAAATCAGAAAATCAATTTTTTTTTATCAGAAAAATCTCTTGAAAGCAGGGAAGTTTAACATATCATCAGAAAAACAATGCTTTTAACCAGATTTAAAGAAACTTATGACCATCTAAAAAAAATTTTGAAATAAGTTTCTTTCAAAAAAATTTCTGAGGACTGGAATAAGCTGTATGAAAAATACTTCCTGTATATCAGAACAAAGGTGTAGAGTTCAGAACTGCAAGACTGCAATGTAAGTAAAAATCTCGGAACTCTACTTATTCCCTCTCATCTAAAAAAAATGATGATTCATCCTCTGTAAATGAATCAAATGAATTCTGATGATATATGAAGAAAATACAACTCTCAAATGTTTTATTCAGAATTTTTCTGATATATATCATCAAGAGGAAAACCTGGGAAGACACAAACTCGGAAAATGTTTCTATTGGATCTTTTTGAAAATAAAAGGGTCCCACATGGAGAAAAGGTGCAAGTTGGACATTAGTGTTTATCCGCAAAATCATTGGAATCTCTAAGTCTCTTTAAAGGATTTACATTAAATGAGAGATAAGCCAAAGGTTTTTCAAAAACGGTTGTTTCCTTAAAGGATTAAAACATCATAAAGGTGTCATTAACCACCTTGAATACAAACAACCCACGACAAACACTCAAGAATCTCTGTCTATATACACTATAAATACCTCATTCAAAAACAGAGTCTTCCATCTTCAACCTCCAAATTCGAAACCCTAAAACCTTTCTCCTAAACAAAAACCAAAACCCTCAATGGCAGCTATCAACATCAACATACCACCAACTGAACACTCTGTTCCCTTCATCACTAAAGCTGAATTTCTTCCATTAAAGAGCAACAATGAAGCAATGAATGATAACATTGAAGAGTATTATTTGAAGTGTCAGATTCTCATTGAATTTCTGACCAGATGCCCTATAGCTCAAGCCCTCACAAAGACCAGAGAGGTACCAGAAGAACTCATACAACAGGTTGTAAAAACTCTCAAAGTCTCAAATCAACTCCAGCTAACAGCACATATGTGGGGAAATATCTTTATTACTATATCAACAGAGAAACTAAGGGAATGTTTGGAACTACCCTAGTTAAAGCTATGAAGAAGCACCAGTGAAAGAAGATATGTTCTCATAACTTGATGCTGTAATGGGTTACAAGACAAAGATTTCAAAGATCAATGAATTCAAGAGAAACAAGCTACCAGCCTTCTTGCAAGTTCTAATGGAAATTCTGAACAAGTGTCTATCTTCAAAGATTGGAGGTACAGATCAGATAAATAAGAATATTCTAACAATCATGTTCACTCTCATTAGTGGGTTGAACATTGATTTTGGAACAGAAATATTTATTCTGATCAGAAGATCAATTCAGACAAACACTGGGAGGATAGATTCACATCTACCATTTCCCAGATTTCTGTCAATCATAATTTCTGATGCCTTTTCTGAAAGGAACCTAGAAATTCCAGCATCAAAAATTATGTGGAAAACAGAAATTATGAGACCTTGGACTGCCATAGGATCTTGGAAGTCAGAATATGATGTGTCTGCTCTATCAGAAAGAATGATGAATCTGATACCAGAAGATTCACCATACAGAGCAGAATATCTGAAGATGTTGAACAAAAGGCCAGAAAACAGAGGAGTTTTTGAAAATGTGTCCCCCATGGAGCATGATGCACAAGAGTCAAGCACACCAAGAATGGAACAGCAGGGTGAATCTGATCCTCATCCAGCTAATGAAGATGTGAATATGAGTCCTGTGGCAGAATAACATCATGCTGAAATCTCACATATGGGAGAAACAGGTGCACAACACTCCAAACTAAACATATTTCATTTCTCTGAGAGTGATTCTGATGAATCAATTCAAGGAAAACATGAAATTTTACTTTGAGGCACCATTTCTGAAAAACAAAATGTGAGTGAAACTAAGGACCCATTTTCTGAATCAGATTCTGAGGAGGAAAATGTGGTGGCAACAGGTGGAGATCAGTCTGCTGATCAAGGAAACCTGGATGAGAAAACTAAGAGTTTCTCAACAACTCATGGAGAACCTGAAAAGGTTCAAGGATATGAGAAAAAACAGAACTTGAATGTGTTTCAATTTTCTGGTGAGGATATAGAGAATTTGGAATTTTCAAATCCTCTTAACCTCAGAACAGCAGAGAATGTGTTTTCTGCTGGTGTTAGAAGGGGAACATCAGTTGTTTCTCCTATTTCCCAAGGACATCAATCTTTGTCCCCTAAACAACTTCACAAGGAACTTGAAGACACAACTGCTACTGGGAATACAGCCACAGAAGGAAAACTTGATCTAATACTAGAAGAAATCAGAAATCAAAAGTCAGATATCAAGGTTTTGTCAGAAACTGTCAAAGCTGTGCAGAAGCAAACAGAAGACAATGCTGCAGCCCTCAACAAACTGCAAAAGTCATCAGAATACAAAGAGAGCTCATCAGAATTAGAAAAGGCTCTCAAGGAACTGCATGATATCAAGAAAAAGATGGCTGAGGTTGCAACTGCGGAAGAAAGCTCAAGTTCAGGGAAGATTCTTGAAGAAATACAGTTCCTCAGAGCCAACAACAGCAGCATGGCTGAGGCTTTTGAGAAACTGTTGATGGAATTGACTGCACAAAGAAATCAAGAAAACCAGGAGTTTCAGAAAATGAAGAAACAAGAAGAAACAAATACTCAACTTCTCACTAATGTTCACTTGTTAGTAGAGAGATTGCAGTATAATATTGCTAGATTAGCAAAAATCGATCTTCATGAACTGAAAGCCCCAATTCCACAAGAAAGACAAGCAAGGAGATTAGAAACTCCTCAAAAACAACCAGAAACCATTCAACAAGTTCAAACCAAACAAACAGAAACTTCAGCAGCTCAAAAACAGAAGCAACCCATGGGTCCACCTCCAGATAAACAAAAGTTACTCATGGGTCCTCCACCAAATGTCCCAAAGCCAGACACATCAAGGGTACAACAGAAAGACCATGTTCCAGTTCAGTCATCTTCTACAGCCATCACAGGAGAAACAGATTTAAGCATAAGGATGGATACAAGAGAGAATAGAAGAATGGAACTTGAAGTGACTTCCTCAAAAAGGCCAAGAAAAGAAATGATAGAAGATTCAGAAGGGAACATCAGGGAAATGGATGTGCTAAAAGGTGATTTACACACTATTATGTACCCTGAAGAACATCTAAAGCATTACTATTAGAAAGGTCCAGAAGACAACCCAAAGAGATCACTCTCTCCAATGAGTAAAGGTATTGTTGAAAACAGAAACAACGGAGGTTGGGTAATTCTACACAAGCACATGACCAATCCAATAGTATCAATTGAAAGAATTGATACTTTGACCACTGGAGGAGGCATCTTAGGATATAAAGCACAAAACAAGTATACCCTGATCAGAAAAGATAACAGTGAACAAAAGGTTACTGATGTAAATCTGGCTGATGATATTCACCCAATGGGAATAGTCAAAATGAAGAATATCATTGATGAAATGAAAGGTAATTCAGCTGTGATCAGAAGAGCCCTTGAAAGCCTCAAAAGTGCAGGAGCAAAGCTATACAAAAGGGCTGCACTGACAGACTTTGATCTATCTATCAATTTTGAGTACAGCAACAAGGTATTAATACCTCCTCCCAACACCAGAATTCCAGCTGAGATCCCTTCTAAACTAGTAAGAACTGGAGCAATCTTTGACCAACCAGAAATGTGTGTAGCCTTCAAAGATGCTAATGAAGAGAAAGCTCTATTCAGAATCAGTGACATATGCAGGTATTCAAATCAAACTCTAAAATATATAAGGAACTGCATGAATGAAAAACAAGAGCAGCTCAAGAAGAAGGGAAAGAACAATGAACAGCTGAGAAAAACAATTGAAGAATGCATTGAAAACTGGATGGAAGCAAGAGGATGGTACAAAGAAATGTACAAAGAAACTCAAAAGGAAATTGATCACAAGAAAAGGCTGAAACCAGGAGACAAATACAGAAGTGGAGTGAAGATCAATTAATGAATTGATGAGATTAAATTCCTGTTTTTGAACAATATTTTATTTTTGTCAAAATTTATAGTTGGTTTGACTATGTTCTATGTTTCTGAACTTAGTTGTTTTTAAATTTCTCTTTCAAGAAAGTTGTTTATGTTAGATATAGAGATAGTTCATTTTCTTACAATACTTAGGGGGAAACTGTTAGGAAACTTTATTTGTAAGTATTGAAGAAAATCACAATCAACTGGATCTATGAAGAGATCACAGTCCTGAAGATCACAAACAAGAAAAAGAAGATCAGATAGGACAACTGAAATGCACAGCATCTACTTCAAAGAATCAAAAGTTGATCAAGAGCTTAATTGGATTATCAGAGAATGTCATTTCTGATGGATCTGTATCATCAGTTTCTGACGATTCTGATCATCAGGATTTTTCTGATGATTTGTTCATCAGAATTTCTGATGAAGTGGTTTATCAGAATTCTGATGAAATACCCCACTTGTCTGAAATTGGCTCTATCCTGCCACACTTACCGAAGCAAGTTGACATTATTGGATATCATGATGAAAAAGGCAAGTTGAACGTTGGATTCAATGAATATGTCAATTTGCCACTTTTTGCAGGACTTATTGCATGAATAAACTATTGTTTATTCATGCACCCAGCCTTCTATAAATAGAAGGCTCAACCAGGAGAAGCAAAGTGAGTTTAAAGCTTATCATTCATATATACATCAAAACTCCATTGCCCTCTCACCCACAGAATTCAAGATTCATTTGTATTAGATAATAATCTTACAATCACCTTGTAAACCATTTTGTTTCAAAGTGATATAAACTTGATAATTCTGTAGGTCTTGTTTCTGAAAGTCTGATTTCCATTTTCGCACATCTTTTTCACATCTACTGAAATCACTTGCCATATTACGTGAAAAGAAGTTGTTAAGGCCATACTGGGTCCAACAATACTTGAGTTTGAAGCTTAGCATTCATACATACCACACAAACTCCATTGCCCTCTCACCCACAGAATTCAAGATTCATTTGTATTAGATAATAATCTTACAATCACCTTGTAAACTATTTTGTTTCAAAGTGATATAAACTTGATAATTCTGTAGGTCTTGTTTCTGAAAGTCTGATTTCCATTTCCGCACATCTTTTTCACATCTACTGAAATCACTTGCCATATTACGTGAAAAGAAGTTGTTAAGGCCAAACTAGGTCCAACAATTGGTATCAGAGCAGATTGAATAAACTATTTTCAAACGATCAATCGCTCATCTTCTTTTCTCTAAATATGGCCAGCTTTCAATCCTGGAATAATGCTTTTAATATTGGTTCAATGTCTAAACCTCCGACTCTGGTCAGAGAGGAATACCCCCAATGGAAAATCAGGATGGTCAATTTCCTCAATGGTCATGACCGAGCTCTGTTTCAATCCATTGAAAGGGGTCCACATATACCAATGACTGAAATACCAGCTATTCCAGCAACTGACCAATCACCAGGAATCCCTGCCTCAAGTGCTCCCAAAAGTGAAATAAACTGGATCGCGGAAGACAAGGATCTGGTGGCTGGGGATGAAAGGGCAAAGTCACTTTTAATAATGGCCATCCCCAATGACATATTTTCACAAGTTGATGCATGTGCATCAGCTAAGGAAATATGGGATCAGTTGGAAAATCTTTGTGAAGGAGGAGAAAGGATGAGAAGAAACAAGAGAACAAACAATGTTTCCTCATATGAGAGGTTTAAAAGTTTACCAAATGAAAGATTAAATTATACATATCAAAGATTTACAAAACTTTTAAACGAGCTAAAGAAATTTGGAATAACAAAGTCAAATGATGAAAGAAACATAAAATTTCTTGATGCTTTACCTAGAGAATGGAGAAGTCTAACCATGACTTTGTCCTCAACCTTAGAACTAGGAAACATGAGCCTTCATGACTTATACAGCATCTTGATCCCCAGGGAGGAAGAAATATTTGAAGAAACCATTCAAAGAGGGGGATCTTTAGCTCTTATCTCAAACTCACAAAGATCAACAACTACCAATGATCCACAACCATCAAACAGCCAAAATCTTGAAACTTCTGATACATCATCAGACTTTTCAGCTTTTGCTGAAGCAATAGCACTGCTCACCAAAACATTTGAGCAGAGGTTGAGGGGAGGTAGCCAGAGATACCAGAGAAGTGACAGAGGAAGCATGGATGGGAGATCTAAAGAGGAATTTAGATCTAAGGATAAAGGGAAGGCTGAAGTTGTGTGTTACAAGTGCAAGCAGAGAGGTCACTATGTATCAGAATGCAAGACCAAAAAGCTGAAAGATGTTGCTTATTATGAGAAGAAGCTAGAAGAAGCTAAGAAGCAGCAGCAACAAGTCAGCTTAATTGCTGGGACAGATACATGGCTATCTGATGACTCTTATGATGAAGAAGAAGAAGAAATGGCCAACTTCTGCCTCATGGCACTTTCTAATGACATACCAGAAACTTCAGGACAACAGGTAAATTTAGACAATCTTGATCTTGAACACAAGCTAAATGAGCTCATGTCAGATTTTCTAAATCTGTAAGTTAAACATCAATCAGATAGTAAAAAATCTGATGAGTTGCAAAGGACCATGAACAAAATCATTCTTGAAAACCAATTACTAATAGAAGAAAGTTTAGATCAAAGAGCTAAAATTGAGTTCTATGAAAATGAAAGAAGAGATCTTTACAAGAAAATCAATGATAAAGTAATTAATGTAAGAGGTTTTCAACAAGCCAAAGAATTCATAAACTTCATTGAGTCAACACCAAAGAACAAAGGAGAGGGTTTAGGATATGTAAAAACAAGAGAAAGTAAACCCACTGTCTTTGTAAAAACAACTCACCAGATTTCTGATAAATTTTCATCAGAATCTGATTCTGAATCTTGCAAGTCAACCTCTTCTGAATACTCTTTTGAAAAACACAAATTTAAACCAAATAGAAGTGAATGCAAATAAGAATCTTTAAAGACTCCAAAAGCAGTTCACTCATATTTTCAAAATTATCCACTCATTCCATCACAAGAAAGAATATCAGAAAATTCAGATAAATCTTGTATGTGTGTTGACATACTGAAGCTTGTTCAACACCATCTCCAAAAGAAAAATGTAAAATCTGTTTATGGCTCAGCATATAACAGAATCTCTGATGAAAGGACAACAAGTGAAAATAATTTATTTAAAATCTCATCAGAAAGAGTACCCAAGCAAGCCTGGGTACCAAAAAGCCTCTAACTCTTCCATTTCAGGACCATCATGTGCAGCAGATCTGGTACTGTGATTCAGGAAGCTCCTAGCACATGAATGGGGATAGGAGCTTACTCAGCAACTTTGTTTCAAAGCTGGGTAAAATGGTAAATTTTGGAAATGGAGTGAAAGGAAGGATCATGGGATACGGATGTATAAGGTATGGATGGTTGACCATAGAGAAAGTAGCCTATGTTGAAGGCTTAAAGTATAATCTGCTAAGTTGTGGTCAATTCTATGACAAAGGTTTTCAGGTAACCTTTTTACCAGAAAAATGCTTGCTGATAGGTATGGATGATAACAAAATCTATTTAAGTGGAAAAAGAACATCCAAAATTATGTTTATTTTCAAAAATCAACAAAGGAAGTAGTTGGTTGTGGCATAAAAGTTTGGCCCACTTAAATTTCAAAAACCTAAGCAAACTAGTAAGCAAGGGTCTGGTAAAAGGATTACCTTTTATATCCTCAAAGAAGGATAAAATTTGTGATGCTTGTGAGATGGGAAAATCCAAAAGAAGCTCACACAAATCAGTTTCTGAGTCTTCTATTACACAAAATTTGGAACTTTTACACATGGATTTGTGTGGACCCATAAGTACAGAAAGTTTTTTCTGGAAAGAAATACATACTAGTAATAGTTGATGATTTTTCCAGATATACATGGGTCGAATTTTTAAGGAAGAAAAGTGAAACACCTGATCTGATCATTAATTTTATCAAGAAAATTGAAAATCTGTTAAAACTAACAATCAGAAGGATCAGATCAGACAATGGGACAGAGTTTAAAAATTCAAAAATTGAGAGCTTTCTTGTAAGTAAAGGAATCTCTCATGATTTTTCTGCTCCCATAACACCTCACAGAATGGGGTTGTTGAAAGAAATAATAGAACCTTAGTAGAAGCTGCCAGAACAATGCTTGCTTATGCTAAAATGCCCACTCATTTTTGGGCAGAAGCAATAACAAATGCTTGTTTTACTCAAAACAGAACCCTAATCAACAAAAGGCTAAACAAAACACCTTACAACATTATCAATGGAAGGATTCCAAGAGTAAAATTTTTACATACATTTGGTTGTAGATGTTTTGTTTTTAATGATTTTGAAAGCCTTGAAAAATTTGACAGAAAAGTGGAAAAAGGTATTTTTCTTGGTTATTCTTTGTCCTCAAAAGCTTATAGAATTTTTATTCTTAACACAAGGACAATCAGAGAAAGTCTGTATGTTTCATTTGATGACTCGTCAGAAACAGAGGTTTCTGATGAATACATGAAAGAAATAAATTTTTCTGACAAACAAGAAAATTATGAACATCTCTTTGAAATGATAATAGAAGATTTCTTAGAACATGATAAATCTCTCACATACAAATCAACAGATATTTCATGTACTAACCCTGCAGAACAAGTGAGTAGTACATCAGAAAATCAAAATTCTGGTATACTACACACAACTGAGGCAACTGTTCAGGGGGAAACTTCAAATCCATAAGAACCAACAACATTTCACAACAAGTTAAGATGGATCAAGGGACATGTTCATTCTGACATCATTGGCAATCCAGCAGATGGTGTGAGAACAAGATCTGCAACTGCACATGAGTGTGCATATGCTGGGTTCTTAAGCAAGATAGAACCCAAGTCTGTCAAAGAAGTTCTAAATGACTCAGACTGGATTCAAGCTATGCAGGAAGAGCATGATCAGTTTGAAAAGAGCAAGGTATGGGATCTGGTACCCAAGCCAAATGACAAATCTGTCATAGGGTCAAAATGGGTATTCAGGAATAAATCTGATGAAAATGGCATAATCACCAGGAACAAAGCAAGGTTAGTGGTCAAAGGTTATTGTCAACAAGAAGGTATTGATTATGATGAAACTTTTGCACCAGTAGCTAGATTAGAAGCTGTAAGAATTTTTCTTGCTTATGCTGCATCCAAGGATTTCAAAGTTTATCAAATGGATGTAAAATCAGCTTTCCTGAATAGTAAAATTGAGGAAGAAGTTTATGTGCAGCAACCAGAAGGCTTTGTTGATCCAAATTTTCAAAATCATGTTTACAGATTAAACAAAGCCTTGTATGGGTTGAAGCAATCTCCTAGAGCCTGGTATGAAACATTATCAAACTTCTTACTTAATTCAGGGTTTACTAAAGGTACTATTGACACCACACTTTTCCTCAAAACACATAAAGGTCATAGTTTGTTGGTCTAGATATATGTTGATGACATTATATTTGGATCAACAAATGAAAAATTTTGTAAAAAGTTTCAAAAGTTGATGACCAGCCACTTTGAAATGAGTATGATGGGTGAGTTAAGCTTTTTCTTAGGGTTACAAGTTAAACAAAGAATTGATGGAATATTTTTGAGTCAATCAAAATATGTGAAAACAATTCTACAAAAATACTCACTTGAAAACTGCTCTGTTTCAAAAACTCCCATGGCAACATGGAACAAATTAGATTCTGATAAAGATGGAATAAGTGTAGATATTAAAACCTATAGGGGGATGATAGGATCATTGCTATATTTAACTGCAAGCAGACCAGATATTATGTTTGCAACATGCTTTCTGGCCAGATATCAATGTGATCCTAAAGAATCCCACCTAAAAGCTGTAAAAAGGGTTTTCAAATATCTAAAAGGCACATCAGAACTTGGTCTCTGGTATCCAAAGCATACAAACCTTGAATTAATTGCATATGCAGATTATGCAGGGTGCAAGATTGACAGAAAAAGCACATCTGGTGCTTGTCAGATCTTGGGAGAAAAATTGGTATGTTGGGCAAGCAAGAAGCAAAACTGTGTTGCCACATCAACAGCAGAATCAGAATATGTAGCAGCAGCAAGTTGCTGTTCACAAGTGTTGTGGATGCAAACTCAACTGAAAGATTATGGAGTAAATCTGACAAAAATACCAATTCTATGTGATTCAAAGAGTGCAATTGCAATAACAGAAAATCCAGTTCATCAATCAAGAACCAAACACATAGATGTCAGATATCACTTCATAAAAGATCATGTGGAGAAAGGTAACATAGAAATGTATTTTGTTCCAACTGAAAACCAAATTGCTGATATCTTTACAAAACCTCTTGATGAAAAGAGACACAACTTTTTGATCAGCAAACTTGGCATGGTTAATATAAAAGATGAAAATTTTTCAGAAAACAAAAAGACACAAATTGAAAACCAAATTGATGATCATCAAAATTCTGATAATCGAAGATTAATTAAACAGGGTTCTGATAAAGAAATCCATCAATCTGATGGATCATCAGAAGGTCTGATAAATCATCAATGAATGTGATGATTTATCAGAAAATCTGAAGATGTATCAGAAAATCTGATGAAATCATCAGAAATTCTGATACATCATCAGAAACTTTGTTTAAACATCAAAATGATCACTGATCATCAAAAATAACTCCATCTTCATGCATATCCCATATGTATAAATTCATAATTGTGTATAGTCTGTTTTTGTAGTTTTTTTTGTATTTAATTAAAAAAACAAAAAGGGGGAAAAGTAACATGCATTAAGATAAAATTCAATATAGCTGATAAAATCAACCATCACAAGAAATTTTTTTGCAGAAAATTGAATTATTCTTTCACTACTAATGCATGCAATGTCATTTTTTCATAAGAAGTTTAAGAGACACGTAGGCACTAAAATGATTAGGAGCTATGAAAGTAGCCACCTAGCTATTTAATGCTTACTCACACATGGGGCTTAGTAGACTGTCATATTCACTGCAACAGATATCGTCTTAATTGAAGAGATGAAAATAAAAACCTTTTTGCTGTTAATATCATTTATGAGGAACTATCACTTTCATCTATAAATATTAACAAACTGAAAAAGACTTTCTTCACACCAAAATCATCTCTTCAAAAGCTCTTCATCAGAAATTTCTTATTTTAAGATGGGTCACCCAAAATCAATGAAAGTAACACAATTCCCTCTCCCTCTTCACAGACATCATAATCTTATATTAAGATCTAACTTGGAAGTACCTGCATGGGAGGACTGCAGGTATGTGTATAACATGATCATGCGAAGTCCCTTGGGCTACGTTGTGTCTACACATGTCACTATATATCCAGAACTTCTTCAAGAATTCTGGTGGAACTCTGAAATAATTTTAAGTGGCACTTCCATGTGGATAGATAGCAAGGTTATGGGGGTAAAAATCACCCTAAAGGAGGAGACACTCAGAGATGTCCTTCGGTTGGGTGATGATCAAGAAAATACCTTACTGGATAAGGCAGATGTGGAACGGACCTTGACAGAAATGGGCTATCATACTAACAACGTGTCAAGGCAAGTTAGCAAATCTGTTTTTATACCACCTTTCCAGTATTTGGTGACTCAGCTTAGTGTCTGTTTCTCTAAGAATATTACACACTTCAACGAGCTGTCCCATAGGATGATGGAAATGATTCATGCTGTTGTACAGGAAAAACCTTACAACTTCACTAAGTTTCTCATGAGAGACCTAGAAGAAACCAGTCACGATCGTCAACCTTTTCTGATCTACCCCCGATTCGTAACCAAGGTGATCACCAGTCAGCTGGACTTTGGAGGAGTGAGGAGCTGGTATCCAAGGGCTGAGCTGACACTTCAAGAAAACATAAGTGATCCTACCCTGGTTCCATCAACGAATCACACTGGATGAATAACCAGTCTCTGGTTATATGTGAAGTGCATGTACAACGTGCTGGAGGAGGAGGAGTAGTTGTTTGCTTGTTTTTTTTTTTTTTTTTTTTTTGTGTGTTTAATGTTTTTTTATATATTAAGTTTGCCTTAATTCTTTCTTTTTAACTTAAAAAAAACAACAAAAACATTTCAATGAATCTAGGGGGAACTAAAACAACATGTCTGATAAAAACAAGGAAAATCTGGTGAAATTCAAATGAAATCTGATAGGATTTAGTGGAACTCAGAAAATCTGACGATCAATCAGAAAATCTGGTAATTTTTCAGAAAACCCATTAAGTCATCAGAATCTGTTCATACACCAAAAAATTCTCAAAATAACCAGAAAATCTGATAATATATCAGAAAATCAATTTTTTATCAGAAAAATCTCTTGACAACCAGGAAGTCTGACTAATCAACAGAAAGAAACATCAGAAAACATTGACTTTAACCGGATTCAAAGAAACTTATGACCATTTAAATTTTTGAAATAAGTTTCTTTCAAAAAAAAAATTTCTGAGAACTGGAACAAGCTGTATGACAAACACTTCCTGAAAATCAGTACAAAGGTGTAGAGTTCAGAACTGCAATGTAAGTAAAAATCTCGAAACTCTACTTATTCCCTCTCATCTCAAAAAAAATGCTGATTCAATCTCTAAAAATGGATCAAATGCATTCTGATGATATATGAAGAAAATCCAACTCTCAAAAGTTTTATTCAAAGATTTTCTGATATATATCATCAAGAGGAAAACTTGGGAAGATACACAATCTCAGAAAAGGTTTCTATTGGACCTTTTTGAAACAAAAGGGGTCCCACATGGAGAAAAGGTGCAAGTTGGACATTAGTGTTTATCTGCTAAATCCTTGGAATCTCTAATTTTCTTTAAAAGGATTTACATTAAATTAGAGATAAACCAAAGGTTTTTCAAAAACGGTTGTTTCCTAAACGGATTAAAACATCATTAAGGTGTCATTAACCACCTTGAATACAAACAACCCACGAAAAACACTCAAAGATCTCTGTCTCTATTCACTATAAATATCTCATTCAAAAACAGAGACTTCCATCTTCAACCTTCAAACTCAAAACCCTAAAACCCTTTTTCCGAAACAAAAACCCAAATTCTCAATGGCAACTATCAACATCAACATGCCACCAATCGAACACTATGTTCCTTTGATCACCGATACTGAATTTCTTCCATTAAAGAGCAACAATGAAGCGATGAATGACAATATTGAAGAATATAATATAAAGTGTCAACCCCTAATTGAATTTCTTATCAGATGCCCGATAGCTCAAGCTCTCACAAAGACCAGAGAGGTACCAGAAAGACTCATATAACAAGCTGTAAAAACTCTCAAAGTCTCAAATCAAATCAAGCTAACAGCACATGTGTGGGGAGATATCTTCATTACAATCTCACCGGAGAAAATAAGGGAATGTTTGGAACTACCCTTAAGTCAAAGCTATGAAGAAGCACCAGAAAAAGAAGATATGTTTTCACTACTTGATGCTGTGATGGGTTACAAGACAAAGATTTCAAAAATCAGTGAATTCAAGAGGAATAAGCTACATGCCTTCTAGCAAGTGTTAATGGAGATTCTGAACAAGTGTTTATCACCAAAAATTGGAGGTACAGATCAGATAAATATGAATGTTCTGACAATCATGTTCAGTCTCATTAGTGGGTTGAATATTGATTTTGTTGGACCGTTTTATGACCCTGAAAAGTCAGTCAAGGCAGTTCATCTTCACGTATAAAGGCGGAATCAATACACGCAAAGTAACAACAGCTTTTCTCTCTTTAATTCCTTCTTTATTGATGCTTTTTGAGTTGATTTTGACAGAGTTTCGACACCACAAGCATGAGTAGATTTCGCTCCAAAGGTTACTGAATGAAGTCACATATCAGGTATTTATAGAAGACTGGTTTCGCTCATATGGCTATCCATATAAGCGAAATCACATGTGACCATATCAGCGAAAACACCTTGTAACCTCATGAGCGAAATCCCACTTAACCTATGTACATAAAAGTGAAATCCCTACTAACCCTATAAACGAAATCACCTAAAGACCCTAATGAGCGAAACCTCTAACATTACATCTAATTTTGACTTTTAAGCTCCTATTTTGTCTTATCTTGACCTAAGACTCAATGCAAACGTAGTCAACAGACATTCCGTGCACCAACAGACTCCCCCTTGGATGTTGACGAAGTTTTCAGCTCCGAATCTTCAGTCTTGGTCATTTTGCCTTCTCGCTCAGATTGTAACATTGTAAGCATCCATCACTCTCTTGATCAGCTTCACACTTTGACTCTTACACCAGGATCTCATCACTGGCTCTATCATCAACAGCTTCATCATCAGCAGGCTCCCCCTTTCGTCCAGCTTCCGTGCTTTTAGGGATCGACACCTAGCTTTCGAGCTACAAGCTCCTCCTATCTTTCAGCTTGTCTTCAGACTCCCCCTTAGATTCTGCTCTCGGGATCGTAGTCTGGACTTTTCCTGCAATCACTCATACAACTATAAGTAACAACATTTTAATCTTCCAGATATCGTAATCTGACAATTCAATCTCCTCAAAATCACTTCTCATGAATTTGGCAGTTTCATCGAATCGTATCAGAAACTAACTCATATAACAATTAAGCATCCAAATCCCCCACAGTTAATCATCCAAGTCCAACTTAATGACCTTGGAGATATCACAAACTGTTTTTGAATTTTTGATTTTAAAACTTCAAGTTTCAAATTAATGAACTTGTTTTATTTTCAGAAACACGATCAGCTTACTTAGATTTTGAAACTCAGCACTCAGACATCGGTTGTCAAAAATAAAGCAGAAATCAAAATCTTTTTGTATTTTCTGAAAATATAAAGCAGTAAAGAAATATGTACAAACATATTTACAGACAATATTTTTGTTTGAGTATGCGTCAGAGGATCATATCAGTTTTTGACAAGTCACAAGTACCGTTGAGCTTAATTACACATTAAGAATTAAACAATTCACTTAGATTGTCGATATACTGGTCCACTTTAATTTTCACACAATTTTCAATCTGTCCAGGATACGGATTAAGTGTTTTAGAGACTTAAACTTATACGTGTGTCCCACCTCTTGAATATACTCCCGTATCCAGATCCCAATATTCAGTCTTACAGGTAATTATAACACAAATGATATCTGCAAGGGGTTAATAATTTATGAAGAATCATGAGAGCTCAGGTTAGAACTACCGTTCAGCAGAGAGATCATGACTCAACTTGGGTGTGTCCCCTTTAGAGGATCTTTTTTACAACAGCATTGCTAAGCAATTTTATTGTCTTATCATATATGCTGAGGGTGATGCTATGTTTCAAGCATTTGCAGAAAGTATTATTCGGGGACTAGGTCAGAACTTCCATTCAGCAGAAGTCCCGGAATAATACCCCAGATATCACTGAGTATAAAGACCTAGTATATCAGAAAAAGGAATCTTTCAAACGAGATTTCAGGGGTTACCTATATATCCAAGTAGTGTTCCCCACGAAATAAGTAAGTAAAGATTTAGGTTTATATCTCGAACAAACCTACTAAATGTGCAAAAACCTATCGACACATCCACGGTGAGATAGTTTAACACATTTAAACTTTCCATTTCTTTAGCGTACTGTAACTGTCTACTGATGTACTATCATTTCCTCTTTTTACGCAAAAACTCAATTTTTTAATTTTTAATGTTTTTGGCTTTTTCAAATTTTCAAATGTTTTTGTATTTTCTGACAACAATATATCTCTCCCTAAAATGCAAAAACATATAAAGAAAATTTGACAACCAACACTGATAGCTTTGTCTCGCCATCCATGTTCTGCTTCAAGTGCTCTGATTTGCAGAAATTATACATACCCCCATGATTTACAACACATTGATATTTTACAGTTTGAAAACCGTTTTTCAATATGATGAAAGTAATCATGTTTGTTCAGCCGTGAGGGTTTCGGCGTATTCAATCAACATACATTCAAAACAATATTAACGACAACGTATTTTTGGTTTTTCAAATTTTAACAAACTAAAAACATATATTTTTTTTATTTTTTTTTTATTTTTTTTTTATTTTTCAAATTTTTAGGGTTTTGAAAATATTGTTTATTTATGTACAGAAAACAATCAAACTAAACTCCCTGTTCAACCAAAACAGGATTCTGCAACCTCTTCCTGTGCCAGGCTGCTCCAACTACTATTCTCACAATCTTCAGCTTCATTGAGCACCTACACATTCAAACTTTCTCAATCATTTGAACAATTTAGCCCAGGTCTGTTGGACCTTAGGCATTTCAACACAATAATGTTCATTTAATTTCGGAAACTCTTTGTCATTTAAAACTTTTTCAGCGTTGACTTCAACTTTCTCATCTTTTTCCGACGTCACTTGTTTCTTAGCACTCCACATTTGACCTTCCGGAGTACCTCTTTTGTAAAAGTTTGTCTCTTTTTGAACCTTTTGATTTTGAATAACATTTTTAGGTTTCCAAAACTCTTGAGGTTTTATCATATCAACAGATGTTCTCCAACTTTGTGTTGTTCTCAATCTGGGTGTGTGAGAATTCCAGGTCTGTCTTGAATCGAACCTGTTCGGGTTTGATTTCCAATTTTGATTTGAAGCAAACTTGTTTGTATTGTACCTCCAAGTTTGTTTCGAATCAAATCTGGTTGACCTTTGTTTCACATTCTCAGATTTCTGTTTTTCAACATCAACAGGCTTTGGATTTGGACACTTTCGAGCAACATGTCCAATTTGATCACATTTAAAACACACTTTCTTTGAAACATCCTTGGCCTGTTGTTGTTTCTTTTTCATAGCATCAAATTCCTCATTAGACTGTAGTCCAAATTTGAGTTTTTCCTCTTCTTTCAAGCTTTTCCCTTGAACAAAACTCATATTTTGTTGCAAATTTGGTTTTTTACTTTGATTCCAATTCCGTTTCTTTTTATAACCCAAACCAGCCTTCATGTATTTCTTCTTAAAACTATGTTTGTTATAAAAAGATTTATGACCTTTACCAGCAAACTTTGGAATCTCAGACTTCTCAATCTCAACCATTTTGAAAACTTTATCGACCTTCTCTGAAATCACATTCTGAATCGGGAATACAACATCGAAGAATAATTTGTCCGATCCAATCATGGTATAAACCAATCCTTTTGAATCATCATTCAAATTTTTCTCGGATTTTGTGTTTTTCAGATAACCATCATAAAGATTTCCTTCATCTTCATCCTGTGATTCAGACTTACCTTTTGTAGACTCATCTTTCAAAACGCTTTCAACAACCTTACTTACCACCTCTGAATCATTAGCATCATCAGATTTGGAGTAAGTCACATCGATACTTTCAGGTAACTGGTCAGCTATGTTCAAACCCTTTGCCACCTTTTCCTCATCATAAAAAGTATAATTGTTTCTCAATGGTGGTGGTACCTGATGAAACTCTGAACCAATACCCTTTTTGCAATTTTCAGTATCTTTGTCATCTGGTGTGATGTTGAAAATGCGTTCGAGAATGTACGAAGAGTTATGATAACTTTGAAGTTTTGTAACAATCTTTTCTTTTTCAGCCAAGACTTGTTTAAGATGAGCAATTTCATCAACACATTTTTTTAATTCAATTTGCTTTTCTTTAAACCTTCTTTCACACATTTCTTTAGTAACTAAAGTTTCTGACAATCTTTGATCAAAACTTTTGACTTGGCTCTTCAAAGTATCATAAGCTTCTTGTACTCTCTGACTTGACCACTTTAAAGAATCATACTGTTTTTGTAAATCTTGAAATTTAGATTCTTTTTCAACACAATCGACACATTTTGCTGAACACAGTTGTCTATAAACATCATTATCCTTTTCAAGACCTTGACATTTCTGTGTCAATTTTTCAACTTTTAGTTTCAAAATTTCTTCTTTTTCAATCATTTCTTTACATTTTGTTTTGAAAATATTTTCAAGTTTGCTTGTTTCAATATCTTTTTTTTTATCGTTTCATCTTTTTCAATACAGGTTTTGCACATTTCTATGCAATTCCTGCATTTGTTTTCTTTTTCATCAACCAATTCAACATTCGATAGATCAGAAGATTTTCTAACCTCAGTCTCATTCAGCACCGGTTCTTCTGACTCAACTTTCTGATCTTCCTCCTTTTCTTCTTTCTGAGCTTTTTCATTCTTCTGTTCTTCTTCAGCTTTCTGGTCTTGTTCAGCAGCAATCTTCACGACAGTCTTTACTTCTTCAATCATCTTTTTCAATTCTTCTTCTTTTCTCTTCTTCATTTCTACCACCTTCGGTAGACTTTCTTCACAAACCTCTCTTATTTTCTTCTCCAAATCAGGCAAATATACTTTATCAAATAACCTTCGTGTGTTGAAAGTAGCTTGCCTTGGAATCAAATTTGTTACAGCTTTGAAATCCACTTTTGATGGGTCAGCAACTGGATTACCCCGTGGATCCATGTAACATTCCAACTCTTCATTCCATCTTTTTGCTCTCTGAGCTTCTTTGAATGGTTCGTTTAATTTTCCGATTTCCCATCTTGCATAATCTGCTTTCCACCATCTATCAGGATCAGCATCAGCCACAAATGCATATCCAACTGCATCTTCTTTAGGGCAAACTTGACTCCAGTCGTAACCTTCATCATCATATATAACTGCAAGAGCCCTTGATTTTTCTTCAGGCTGTTTCAATCTTGGTGGCTCAGACTTGTTCTGATGATAAATTGCTTTCTTGTAATAATCTTCGTTGAACGGGTTTGCAGAATCAGCATCAGCATACGCATTTCTGCACTCCCACTTAAAGTGACCTCTTTGTTTGCATTTGAAGCATGTCACCTTAGATTTATCAAATCCCAGTTTGGTAGATGGTCCACCAATTGACTTTCTCCCCGTGATCTCCATGAACCGTTGTGCCCGACGAACCGCACTGGCCATGCACCATCTTATATCCATTAGTTCCATCTCCTCGGGGTCTAATTGGTCATAATCTTTTTTCGTCAAGTTGGTATTGCCAATCTTTCCTGCAACGAGGCTTTCATACGATTCAAGTACAGATGCCAAGAAAACCATCTGTTGTTTTGCCGATTCTTCGCTAAAATTCTGCCCATTCTTCAGATCCACTGCGATATTACACTGAAACAAATTCTTGGAAGCAGATTGACTTGAAGTGTTTGAAGAAGATCCACTGTGAAAACCACTGTGAAGACTTTCATTGTTTACTGAACTTGAACTTTATGCAGAAAACGCTGTTCTTGGAGACCCAACCTGCGGTACATTTCCTCTGTAGTAAAGCTCTACATTCTGCTGATAAGCCGGATTGTTGACTTTAGATCTCTTTATCTCCAACTCATGGCTTTCAAGTCTTTCGATCAGCAAATCCACTTTTAAATCTTCAGGCTTGATTGTGTTTTTCAACATTAGAGCGAAGTATTTCCACTCTTGATCATTTGGCAATGAATCAAACAATTTATCCACCAGCTCCTCTTCAGAATATTTGATTTCATGTCTGGTCAGCTCCATTTTCAGATGTCCAAATATCTCGATCATTTTACAAACAGATTCATTTTTCATACAACTGAATAAATCAAACTCTTTACGCAACAATTTCTTTTTGTTTTTGACAATTTCATTACTTCCTACACACTTTCTCCCTAACGCTTCCCACAAACTCTTTGAAGTTTTCTCTTGTTCAAGTAACGAGATAATATCCTCTCTCACTGATTGTTTGATGAATGTGATCATCTTATATTCAGCCACAACATTTTTTATATCTATGTCTGAAAAATCTTTTGGATCTATTAACTCTCCTCCCTCTTTTACTGGTTCAGTGTATCCATCTGTCAGTTTTAACCAGCTTTCAGGAGCGAAAGCTTTTACCCAACCCTCAAATATGTTTTTCCACCAGTGATAATCTTCAACTTTCATTAGCTTTGGTGGCTTCTGTTGGCTTCCATACATGTTCTCAAACTTCAAGTTCTCCGAAATCTCTCTTGAATATTCTTTCATCTCAGATCTTCTATCTGTTGATTCGGAAGTGAATGTGTTATAGAATGTGTTGTAAAACTCTTCACCGTTGCTCGACATCTTCAATTACCTTTTTCACGAACAAACAAACACAGTGAGTTTAATCAATATCAAACAAATGAATCGGACGGATATCCAATCAAGTGAGTCAACACAAGTTAACTTGTTGTTCGATCGTGTAGTATTTAAAATATGGCACTACTCGACAAATTTGCTGTTCAACCTAGTATCAATTAAAGATATATCAGTAATAATAAATTGTTTGTAATGATTAAACTCTCATGCAACCTTGATTTACTCAATTGATCTTGGCCGACAAACAGATTACTTCACAACTTTCAATATGCTCATTGTCAGTTCACATGCAATCTTAATATCAATCAATTAAAGTTGGCACAATCGGTTGTAGCATATCAATGATTATCACATGGGATTACACTTAATTCATGCACATTCACATGTTCACCGATTGCATTTATTGATTCACATGAAATGCTGATAAAGTTGAATGACTATACTGACTAATGTTGACTAAGTGATAAATAAGCGAAATAACAATGTTCTTATCAGCGAAATCAGGATGTATCTATAAGCGAAATCTGATTTTTGTGTCCGTATGAGCGAAATCAGGATGTATCTATAAGCGAAATAGTCAAATACAAGTCCTTATCAGCGAAATCAAGTCAAATCCTTCGATGTCTGAATAAGCGAAACCTGGTTTTTAGTATATTTTCACCATTTTTAATCCGAATTTTAACCTGAAACTTTCTAGGGTTTGTTAATTGTATGTTTTACACGTTATACTCGAAAATCTGACCGTTTCAACCGTAGGAACCAGTTCAAATCAGAAACGTATGAAAGAAAGTGAGTAGAAGTAAGAGAATTCAGTCGAATCAGCTGTAGTAGTATGAACTCCTTGTCCTGAGGCTCTGATACCACTTGTTGGACCGTTTTATGACCCTGAAAAGTCAGTCAAGGCAGTTCATCTTCACGTATAAAGGCGGAATCAATACACGCAAAGTAACAACAGCTTTTCTCTCTTTAATTCCTTCTTTATTGATGCTTTTTGAGTTGATTTTGACAGCGTTTCGACACCACAAGCATGAGTAGATTTCGCTCCAAAGGTTACTGAATGAAGTCACATATCAGGTATTTATAGAAGACTGATTTCGCTCATATGGCTGTCCATATAAGCGAAATCACATGTGACCATATCAGCGAAAACACCTTGTAACCTCATGAGCGAAATCCCACTTAACCTATGTACATAAAAGCGAAATCCCTACTAACCCTATAAACGAAATCACCTTAAGACCCTAATGAGCGAAACCTCTAACATTACATCTAATTTTGACTTTTAAGCTCCTATTTTGTCTTATCTTGACCTAAGATTCAATGCAAACGTAGTCAACAGACATTCCGTGCACCAACAGATTTTGGAACAGAAATATTTAATCAGATCAGAAGATCAATTCTGACTAATGCTGGAAGGATAGATTCACATCTACCCTTTCCCATATTTCTGTCAATCATAATTTTCAATGCATTTTCTGAAAGGAACCTAGAAATTCCAGCATCAGAAAATATGTGGAAAACAGAAATCATGAGACCTTGGACTGCTGTAGGATCTTGGAAGTCAGATTATGATGTGCCTGCTATGTCAGAAAGAATGATGAATCTGATACCAGAAGATTCACCATACAGAGCAGAATACCTGAAGATGTTAAGCAAAAAGCCAGAAAACAAAGAAATTTTTGAAAGTGTCTCCCCCATGGAGCATGATGCACAAGAGTCAAGCACACCAAGAATGGAGCAGCAGGGTGAATCAGATCCTCGCCCAGCTGATGAAGATGTGAACATGAGTCCTGTGGTAGAAGAACATCATGCTGGAATCTCACATATGGGAGAAACAGGTGCACAACACTCTAAACTTAATATTTTTCATAATTCTGAGAGTGATTCTGATGATTCAATTCAAGGAAATTATGAAATTTTACATAGAGGCACTGTTTCCGTAAAAAAAGATGTGAGTGGAACCAAAGACCCATTTTCTGAATCAGATTCTAAGGAGGAAAATGTGGTGGCAACAGGTGGAGATCAGTCTACTGATCAAGGAAACCTGGATGAGAAAATTAAGAGTTTCTCAACAACTCATGGAGAACGTGAAAAGGTTCAAGGATATGAGGAAAACCAGAACTTGAATGTGTTTCAATTTTTTGGTAAGGGTACAGAGAATTTGGAATATTCTAATCCTCTTAACCTCAGAACAGCAGAGAATGTGTTTTCTGCTGGTGTTAGAAGAGGAACATCTGTTGTTTCTCCTATTTACCAAGGACATCAATCTATGTCCCCTAAACAACTTCACAAGGAACTTGAAGACACAATTGCTACTGAGAAAACAGCCACAGAAGGAAAACTTGATCTGATACTGGAAGAAATCAGAAATCAAAATTCAGATATCAAAGTTTTATCAGAAATTTTCAAAGCTGTGCAGAAGCAAACAGAAGACAATACTGCAGCCCTCAACAAACTGCAAGAGTCATCAGAAAACAGAGAGAGCTCATCAGAATTCGAGAAAGCTCTCAAAGAACTGCAAGATATCAAGAAAAAGAGGGCTGAGGTTGCAACTACAGGAGAAAGCTCAAGTTCAGGAAAATTCTTGAAGAAATACAGTTCCTCAAAGCCAACAACAGCAGCATGGCTGAGGCTTTTGAGAAGCTAATGATGGAATTGACTGCACAGAAAATTCAAGAAAACCTGGAGTTTCAGAAAATGAAGAAACAAGAAGAAATAAATACTCAAACTCTTGTTAATGTTCATTTGTTAGTCAAGAGGTTGAAGAATAATGTTGCCAAACTGGCAAAAGCTGATCTTCATGAACTGAAAGGCCCAATTACACAGGAAAAACAAGCAGGAGAATCAGAAACTCCTCAACAACAACCAGAAACCATTCAACAAGATCAAACCAAACAAACAGAAACTCCAACAGCTCAAAAATAGAAGCAGCCCATGGGTCCACCTCTAGATAAACAAAAGTTACTCATGGGTCCTCCACCAAATGTCCCAAAGCCAGATACTTCAAGGGTCCAACAGAAAGAACATCTCCCAGTTCATTCATCTTCTACAGCTATCACAGGAGAAACAGAGTTCAGCATAAAAATGGATACAAAAGAGAAGAGAAGAGAAGAATGGAACATGAAGTGACCTCCTCCAAAAGGCCAAGAAAAGTAATGAGAGAAGATTCAGAAGGAAACATCAAAGAAATAGAAGTGCTGAAAGGTGATTTACACACAATTATGTACCCTGGAGAACATCTAAAGCACTACTACTGGAAAGGTCCAAAAGACAACCCAAAAAGGCCACTCTCTCCATTGAGTAAAGGTATTGTTGAAATCAAGAACAATGGAGGCTGGGAAATTCTGCACAAACACATGACTAATCCAATAGTATCTATTGAAAGAATCGATACTTTGACCACTGGAGGAGGCATCTTAGGTAATGAAGGACAAAACAAGTATACCTTGATCAGAAAAGATAACAGTGAACAAAAGGTTACTGATGCAAATCTGGCTGATGATATTCACCCAATGGGCATAGTCAAAATGAAGAATATCATTGATAGAGAGAAAAGTAGTTTAGTTATGATCAGAAGAGCCCTTGATAGCTTCAAAAATGCAGGAGCAAAGTTATACAAAAGGGCTGCACTGGCAGACTTTGATCTATGTATCAATTTCGAGTATAGCAACAAGGTGCTATTACCTCCTCCCAACACCACAATTCCAGCTGAAATTTCTTCTAAACTTGTAAGAACTGGAGCAATCTTTGACAAACCAGAAATATGTGTAGTCTTCAAAGATGCTCATGATGAAAAAGCTCTGTTCAGAATCAGTGAAATATGCAGGTATTCAAATCAAACTCTGAAGTATATAAAAAAACTGCATGAATGAGAAACAAGAGCAGCTCAAAAAGAAGGGAAAGAACAATGAACAACTGAGAAAAACAATTGAAGATTTCATTGAAAACTGGATGGAATCAAGAGGATGGTACAAAGAAATGTACAAGGAAACTGAAAAGACAATTGATCACAAGAAAAGGCTGAAACCAGGAGACAAATACAGAAGTGGAGTGAAAATCAATTAATGAATTGATGAGATTAAATTTATGTTTCTAAACAATATTCTATTTTTTGTCTGTTTTGAACAATGGTTGGTTTGATTATGTTCTATGTTTCTGAACTTAGTTGTTTTGAATTTTTCTTTCAAGAAGTAGTTGAAAGTTGTTTATGTTAGATATAGAGATAGTTCATTTTCTTACAATACTTAGGGGGAAACTGTTAGGAAACTTTTTTTGTAAGTATTGAAGAAAATCACAATCAACTGGATCTATGAAGAGATAACAGTCCTGAAGATCACAATAAGAAGAAGAAGATCGGATAGGACAACTGAAATGAACAACATCTACTTTAAAGAATCACAAGTTGATCAAGAGCTGAAGAAGATTATCAGAGAAGGTCATTTCTGATGGATCTGAAATATCATCAGTTTCTGACGATTCTGATCATCAGATTTTCTGATGATTTGTTCACCAGAATTTCTGATGAAGTGGTTTATCAGAAATTTTGATGAATACCCCACTTTTCTAAAAATCAGCTCTATCCTGCCACAATGACCGAAGCAACTTGACATTATTGGATATCATGATTACAAAGGCAACTTGACGTTGGATTCAATGAATATGTCAAATTGCTACTTTTTGCAGGACTTATTGCATGAATAAACTATTGTTTATTCATGTACCCAGCCTTCTATAAATAGAAGGCTCACCAAGCAGAGGATACTTGAGTTTGAAGCTTAGCATTCATACATACCACACAAACTCCATTGCCCTCTCACCCACAGAATTCAAGATTCATTTGTATTAGATAATAATCTTACAATCACCTTGTAAACTATTTTGTTTCACAGTGATATAAACTTGATAATTCTTTAGGTCTTGTTTCTGAAAGTCTGATTTCCATTTCCGCTCATCTTTTTCACATCTACTGAAATCACTTGCCATATTACGTGAAAAGAAGTTGTTAAGGCCAAACTGGGTCCAACAAAACCAAGGTTTTGTAATGTAACAGTACCTTCGTACGAAGGGAGTGACTTCGTACGAATGGACTGAATGTTAGGTTTGTACTGAAGATCCAAGACCAAGCAGCTTTGTACGAAGGCCCAGATGCAGCTTCGTACGAAGCCATGAGCTCTATATATAGAGGGCTTGGGTCTTGTGCTGGATAAGCTTTTGGTCCCTGAGGGGAAATGTTGTTCAATTGGTCTCGTGGTGTTGTAACGTTGGATTATCAATAAGAGACCAGATTATAAGTGGCTGCTCGGTGTACTATTCTATCTTTTACTCATTTATTATCGTTTTTGTATCACCGAACACGTCGTTACCGGCCAAAGCTCCGCCAAACTCGTCGGATCCTGTTTTCAGAATTGGTATTAAAGCTCCGGTACCGATTCAATCGATCTAACAGTTGATTGAATCACCTACACTCATGAATTTTGGATGTATAGGGATTTTTGACGTTAAACATCAAATTGAAGGTCAATTCACAGATGGAATTTGAAATTGAAGACATCATTATGTTCGGAATTGATTTTCGCACAATCCTGTGAAGTTTCATCATGAAATTCGTAGAAATAAAGACTCTGGATCGAAATTTGTGTTCGAAATGTGTTCTTGGTGTCATCAGCTCAGCTTCGTACAAAGGCGTGGCATCGTATGAAGGGTCAATTTGATACTGTCATTTATGTTGGGTTCGTACGAAGGCGCATGGGCGAATAATTGTCATATTTTTACAGCTTCGTACGAAGGGGTGTTTCCAGCTTCATACGAAGGGACCATGGTGCTAAATGTCAATTTGATCCAGAACAAATGCCTTAAAAAGGAATTTTTTGATCACAATAACGAGGTGAGTCTACAGAAAAAATTTGGCGATTGAAAATTTTTTCGAGTTTTTAACGACCAAGCTGGGTTATTCGGGGACACCGTCTGGGGCTTCAGCGAACAGATTTGATGATGCGATCACAGATTGTGGAAATTAGTGGGGTAGTCATGATACTGGTGCAGAAATTTTATCTTCTGGGTTATCTAACTATTAATGGGCCATAACGTAAAATCCGCAATGATGAAAAACTGACGTTTTGGGGCAAAATTGTCACATTTTCAGCATAGTCAAGTTTTTCAGAGAACAGAAAGAAATGGATTGCCTAATTTGAGGGGGAATTCATTGATAATATTTCAGAATTTGCAAAATTGAGGGGGAATAAAAATTTCAGATGAAATTCCAGCATTTGTGAAATTTGTGACACTCCAACAGTATTCGGGTAGTTCAGACTTCAGGATTATCTGGAGATGCATAGAATCTGGATTTGGGAATTCGTGATCATTGGAAGTTCAGACTCTACAGATCACGGTCAGATTGACGTCTTAGGGTTTGAGTCCTGGGTCTTCGTCAAGCCGGTCAGCAGGATTAGCATCAGGAGGTGCAACTGTATTGTGGATACTTATAAGATATCACAGACGTGTGATAGTCTAAAGTTTCAGATTGGTTAATCTTCGAGCAGATGAATTGTTTTTCAGACTAACCGCTGGGAAATGATGATGTTTGTTGGTTAAGTTGTTGCCGAAACTAGCGGAGAAGACTATACATTTGTTATCGTGACTGAAGAGGAAGAATGTGATTCTGGTCGTGAATGAATGTTTTTTAGATCTGAATGTATTGCCAGAGGATTCGTTATCTGATGAAGATTTGCTGATTGTAGAGAATACCGTTTACAGAGATCAATCATTCTGACGGTGCTTAAACGGGATATCAGATCTTCAGGGGGAATCATTGATTTGAAGTTAACCAGTGGGGTATTTGAAGTTTCTATCAATTGCCGGTTGAGTTTTTGTACTATACTCGGATCAAGCAAGCAGAATGCGAGATCGTGATGCTGAAATGCTATATCAAAAACTGAACGCGGATGTGGTTAAAGATGAAACAGAGATTACTGCATTGATTAGTTTCAAGCTGGTGATTGTTCGTGAAGGTTACAGTTTAGCAAATCAGAGGAGGAGTCGGGAACTGTGCAAAAGACCTGAAGATTTATTTCAGGGTGAATTTGTGCATAACACTGTCAAAAGCAAACCCGGATCATCAATCAAGGGGGAATATATTGAAGATTTCAAGATGCCTGATTGAAGTTGCAGAAAAGTAGAAGATTTCATAATATTCAAACACAGCTCATGGTTTTGTGACGATTCGACAATGACAGCCGAGGGGGAATCTGTTGGTGCATATTTCGTACGTCTAACACTGTGCGAATAGCTAGATAGAGCGTGTGTTGAATATTGTATAGAATAGAGTGATATCCAGTACGAAACCAAGGTTCTGTAATGTAACAGTACCTTCGTACGAAGGGAGTGACTTCGTACGAAGGGACTGAATGGTAGGTTTGTACTGAAGATCCAAGACTAAGCAGTTTCGTATGAAGGCCGAGATGCAACTTCGTACGAAGCCATGAGCTCCATATATAGAGGGCTTGGGTCTTGTGTTGGATAAGCTTTTGGTCCCTGAGGGGAAATGTTGTTCAACTAGTCTCGTGGTGCTGTAACGTTGGATTATCAATAAGAGACCAGATTTTAAGTGATTGCTCGGTATTCTATTCTATCCTATCTTCTACTCATTTCTTATCGTTTCGTATCACCAAACACGTCGTTACCGGACCAAAGCTCCGTCAAACTCGTCAGATCCTGTTTTCAGATCATACGATGATATGATGATATTATGCAGCACTTTCCACAAGCGTGCTATATATATACATTCGTTGAATAACTTTAACAAAATAATGCAACCTTTATAGCAACATTGTATTGTATATATTAATTTACAACATACCAATGAATATCAACTTTTATCTTTTTGTTTAATATATTTTATGTTTTACCAAAACAAAGAGGTGTCGATGAGAATATACCCAAAGTAAGAGCACCCACATTTCATCTGCTATCTCTCACGCAATCTTTAAAATTTAAAGAAATTAAAAAAAAACATCAGTTTATTTTGGATGGATTCTTTAAATTATTCTCTAAAATTTAGATACAGGGAATATAGAAGATGGGATGTGAATGCTCTAAAAATAGATAAATACTTCTTTTTTTTAGAGTAAATTGTCATTCTAGTCCCTGAGTTTTGTCCAAATATGCCAGTTTAGTCCAAATAGTTTTTTTTTGTGCATCTGGGTCCTGACTTTTACATTTTGCTGCCATTTTGATCACAATGCCTAACTCCATCCATAAACCCCATCTGTAACCAGGGGTATTTTGGGGATTAACTTAAAAAATGTTTTCAGTTGCCATTTTGATCCAATTCCAAAAAATCAAAAAAATTCCAAAAAATCAAAAAAAAAAAATTCCAAAAAATTCAAAAAAATCTAAAAATCTAAAAATTTCTAAAAAAATCATAAAAATTCAAAAAAATTCTAAAAAATCATAAAAATTCTAAAAAATTCAAAAAAATCTAAAAATCCAAAAAATTCTAAAAAATCCAAAAATTATTAAATGTTTCGGCCCGAACCGTTTCGACCCGTACCGTTTCGAACCCGAACCGTTTCGAGCCGAACCGTTTCGACGCGAACCGTTTCGACGCGAACCGTTTCGACGCGAAGCGTTTCGACCCGTACCGTTTCGAACCGTACCGTTTCGACGCGAACCGTTTCGAACCGAACCGTTTGGACCCGTACCGTATCGAACCGAACCGTTTCGACGCGAACCGTTTCGAACCGAACCGTTTCGACGCGAACCGTTTCGAACCGAACCGTTTCGAACCGAACCGTTTGGACCCGTACCGTATCGAACGCGAACCGTTTCGAACGCGAACCGTATCGAACCGAACCCTTTGGACCCGTACCGTACCGAACCGTTTCGACCCGTACCGTTTCGAACCGTACCGTTTCGACCCGTACCGTTTCGACCCGTACCGTTTCGAACCGTACCGTTTCGACCCGTACCGTATCGAACCGAACCGTTTCGACCCGTACCGTTTCGAACCGTACCGTTTCGACGCGTACCGTATCGAACCGTACCGTTTTGACGCGAACCGTTTCGAACCGATACGGTACGGTTCGGGTTCGATACGGTACGGTTCGGCTCGAAACGGTTCGCGTCGAAACGGTTCGGCTCGAAACGGTTCGGGTTCGATACGGTACGAGCTCGAAACGGTTCGCGTCGAAACGGTTCGGTTCGATACGGTACGGGTCGAAACGGTTCGCGTTCGATACGGTACGGGTCGAAACGGTTCGGTTCGAAACGGTTCGCGTCGAAACGGTACGGTACGGGTCGAAACGGTTCGGTTCGAAACGGTTCGCGCCGAAACGGTACGGTTCGAAACGCTTCGCGTCGAAACGGTTCGCGTCGAAACGGTTCGGCTCGAAACGGTTCGGGTTCGAAACGGTACGGGTCGAAACGGTTCGTGCCGAAACATTTAATGATTTTTGGATTTTTTACAATTTTTTTAATTTTTAGATTTTTTTGGATTTTTTAGAATTTTTATGATTTTTTAGAATTTTTTAGAATTTTTATGATTTTTTAGAATTTTTTTTATTTTTAGAATTTTTTTGATTTTTTTTGATTTTTTGGAATCTTTTGATTTTTTGGAATTTTTTTGATTTTTTGGAATTGGATCAAAATAGCAACTGAAAACATTTTTTAAGTTAATCCCCAAAATACCCCTGGTTACAGATGGGGTTTATGGATGGAGTTAGGCATTGTGATCAAAATGGCAGCAAAATGTAAAAGTCAGGGACCCAGATGCACAAAAAAAACTATTTGGACTAAACTGGCATATTTGGACAAAACTTAGGGACTAAAATGGCAATTTACTTTTTTTTTTAGTTTTAAACGGTATGTGAGATAGACCTGTTTACTTTTATGATGTATATCAAACAAAAACAGTTTATACAATTTATGAAGTGGATAAAGGCAGGTCATACACTCATACCTGGTTTTTTTCTTATTTGGTATGTATCGCATCAAGCATCATCACACGTAGTCATAAAACCCGAAACCTAAAAATGGATTTGATCATATAACGTATTAGGCCACATATGAGCTGCTGCCTTTAATATTTGATCATAAAGATAGCAATGGTGACAAGACTAACAACATGTGGTACTAAAAAACAAATAAAAAATGGGTTGCTGAATAAGCTTTCACCATCGCCTTTTGGCATTTAGTTAGTATATAATTAGGGGGCAATTAAATTTGTTGGAGACCAATTATTTAGAATAAATCAAAATTTGGGTGCCGCCTTCACTTGTAACATTGCCTTTTTTTTTGCATTTAATAAGAAATAAATTTACACAAATAATGGATCATTCGGTCCCGAAATCCAACTTAACAATTGTGGTTTGATAATTGATTTGTTATGAGAGCTATTACGTATAATCCTTAACTCGAAAGCTTTTCTAACCTTTCTCTGCAATCGCATCGTCGTTTATCCGTTATCACATGTACATTGTCATTGACTTTAGAAGAATCGTTAATAAAAAAAATTATATAAATAAAAATAGTCAAGATACTCTCTTTACATATTTTAGAAATTATAGTATATGTATTGTGTACAAATTCTAACAAAAATAACTTATAATACAACATATGTAATTATATTTGATTCAAGCCATAGTCTCCAACAAGAGTTATAACCGCGTTTTCTTGTATGGTCTGTTGTGTAGTCTTCAACGAACTCTTGAATCGTGTCTTCTTGTACGATCCGTTGTGTAGGCTTCAATAAGATCTTGAACCGCATCTTTTTGTACAATAATTTGCTACAAAAAGAACAAACAAATGTTGTTGGTTGTGGCTAAGGCACGTGTTCAACACGCGTATAACACGCTTTCATTCAAACAAATTTCGTGTCTCTACTAAAGACGACAGTCTGTACACCCGGAGATGACTCACGCGCCTGAGGTTACACCTGGTAAAAATGTAGTGTTTGAACTTATGGAACGAATAAGGATGTGATGGTGGTGGAAAATGAGTAGAGAGTACTTTCTAGTTGGTCTTCAAGTGTTCATCCTTCTCCAACTATTCTTCATGTATAAAGCTATATCATTTTCTTGTAGTAAAAAATGAAGCACATAGCCTACTAATTGTACAAGAGTTAAGGATTGGTGAAAGGTTTCACTTAATTAGTCACATAATTAGAGACTTAAAAACTCTAATAAAACTAATTAAATGTCATTAAGAAGCTCTACTCAAGAGTTTCTATTTTATTCACCACATGAAGAATCTAATTAATATTTATAGTTTCACTAAATTATAAATTTACTAAATATCCATTTACCAAATTTCCAACAATCCCCCACATGAATGGAGATCGTTCAAAACACATAAAATTTTCAATTGAACCTCGACAGTTAAGTATTATCAGATAAGTAGGTGTTCCCTTTGAACTTTTTGTTAGGAAGCATACTTAGCCTCCTAGCGGTTTGCAGACGTGATGTCCTTGAACAAACCCCCATTTGTGTAGACGACAATGCACTTCACACAATAATCTTCTTAGCTAGGCCATCCCCTCATAGTTGTGTCCAATAATGGCCATGGAACATTTTCCTGGTTTTGCGAGAGCTCTAGGAATTGTGCCCTTAATTCCATTCGGAGCGACCACACTTCTCTCTAACACATGTGATTCTCCTTAAATCATTAAAAGCATTGTGGTTTTCATGATTTACCCAATCATTTACCACATATTATGCTTGGGAATGGATTATGACATATTTAAACACACGTTTATACTTTAGGTGGGATATATATAACCATATGTATTAGTCAAACCCCCACAGTGAGCACCCTTAGGCATATGAATTAGTTATTCTATTGAACTTAGATCTTGGAATCTCCAATATACTAAGTTAGTTTTCCTTCACATACCCTCTTTTCATGGGTTTTAGTCTCATTCCACAACTTGATCTCTAATCAACCCCAGGTTGTTGGATCCATAACATTAACTTTGACTTTGTCAAGCCACTACATCAGTTGTTATGATGTGTTATTAACTTGTAAGTTAATTTTGCATATTGTCAATTTTTAAGACTATAACCTCAATGACCACCTGAATCTGGTTATAATATCTTTCTTTGAAAGATACACATATCATTTAAGGCAAACACATCTCCATTATACACTACAACCTTTGTGTCCTCCACTTAGTCGTGTGTTTGCAATGTTAGATTGGATTACAAGACCCTTATTTCCAAACTTTTATGATACAAATGAAAGAGACCCCCACATTTAAGTGTTATTGGATAATATCCAGATAGGGTAATGAAAACCATTTCTACATACCCTTAAATGTTTATTTCTTAAGTGGCTCCTTCCCCACATTTCTTGCCATTTGATCAACATTTACTTCACTTATGACGACATTTGTACACCTATTATTGAACAAGATAACACCACATTGTATCAGTGAATTCAACTCATATTGCATTAGCTCACATAAGCTATCGAGCTGACCAAAGCAACACGTGTCATTGTCATAAGTTTGTCACAAACTTAGAATGATTCTTATTTGCCATCTAGAAAAAGCCTACACAATGATTTATCCTTATTATCTTTTCGAACAAGCTTTTCAAAAGTTACATGTCTTTTACTTATAATAAATGAAAATTTTCCCTCAACTTTGTCTATACACAAATTCTTTTTGTGTTCATACACATTTGAATGTTTAGAGTTAATTAGTTTCCGTTAAGAACAATAAATAACCAAGTACTAGTATAGCATACTTTAGACTACAATACTTTAGCATGTGAACAGAAGATGCATCATTCTGATTCTTCACACCCCCAAGGATATCATAATATCACTTTGATATGCACCAAATGCAACATATAAATTACATCAAATAAGGTATAAAATCAACCATTTTTAGTACTAATGTTGGAAAAGGTGCATTTCTTTATATACTTTTGATTTTCATGATTAAAAGAGCTTAAATGTACAAAAGGAACAAATTAACGGCAAAAACTTGCATAAATACAAAAGAAGGAAAGTTGATATATCATACCGACCCTTAAAACTTCAACCCAAGACCAAAAAACAACAAATCAGAAGACAAGCACGGGGTTGTGCCACCAAGGCATGGGGCCATGCCCCACTCAAGATTCTAGAAAGAAAAAGACAAACAGAATCAAACAAGAGACACGGGGTTGTGTCCCATGGACACATGCCATGGTCAACTCCCAGATATTCAAATCTTATATAGTACAGCAAGTACAATGGCCACGGGGTCGTGCAAGCATCCGGTCTGACACAGCTCATTAAATGAAGACAGAGAAGAAGGAGGCATGGGACCATGTAAATTGTGTATTTCCATCTATAAATAGGGGTGTTTGGTTCAATTGCAATCCATCCCTTGGCAAACCACTTCTCTCATACATGCCACCACTCCACCTCCACAATACCACCATCATCCACCACATTCATCCATCATCCATGTTTAGAGTGTGTAGTAGTCTCGGGATCCAAGATTGATCGTATGAGTTTTTGTCAGACAAAGGCCATGCTTGGCTAATCTCTTACATCACTTGGTGAAGACAAGTCATTATGTATTACTTTTGATTTCCAAGCTTTGGTTAATTTTTTAACTGGGTTTGTATTAATGACTTTAATATCTAGTTTTTTATATTGAAAGTAAAATTTATTCTATCATCTTTTCATGTTTTGTTGATTCACTCATTCGTGTCTTTACGGTCTATATAAAGCGCGTTAACTGCCTGGAAGGGGGTTAGAAGGGTGGTTTGGGTAAAGTTCTTGCCTTATTCACTGTATAGATCCTGCGATGACTTGATTCAAGATTATTAGGACTTCCTTTGAGGTAGATAACATCAAATTGTGGGAAGTAAGAATGGCTTGAATCACTTATAAATAAATTACTATTAAAACTTTAAACCAGGCTTGCGGGACTATATCTTTGCTGACTCATACCAATATGGTCGAGGGTAGCGTTGCCTTCAAAAGAGGGACATGCCGCATTTTGCATTAATAACTTACTTAATTATCTTTCAATATTCCGGCCTTACGGTATTGTATCACTGCTGACTCAGACCGATATGGCCGAGGGTAGCTTACCTCCAAAAGAGGGACATGCCACTATAACTAAGATAATCTCTTAAAAAACCCAAAGTGCGGAAATCATCAAAGGATACATAAAAGATGAGTCGGAACCAAGTGATTCTATCTTATCTATTTGTTTCTTTTATTACTTTATTTTCTTTCTTTATTTTACTTATTAAAAATCTTTTCTCAAAATTTGGTTAGATTAGATGTTGACAATATTCCGGTATTAAAAGCTCTTGTGTCCTTGGACAACCTCGGTATCTCACCATCACTATACTACGCCAACAATGGGTACAGTTGCCCTAGCGTGATGTAGAGAGTGATAGTGTTATATCTTGTTTTATAAATTTAAAGTTTGATAAACGAGTAAAAAGTACTTAAAAATATATTAAAAATCATGTCACGTTTTTGACGTCGTTTCCAGGGACACAAGAATTTTAAGAAAGTTTAAAATCGACGGCCTAATCATTTTTATGCTTCTTTAATTTTTCTTCTTAGGTTTTTCCTCTTTTTCTACTTTCTGCAGATCTAAGCACGGGGCCGTGTCTGATCACACATGGGGCCATGCCAAATCCCCAGTAACATAAAACTGTTTTCTGCCAGACAGAAGCTGCAACATGGGGCCGTGCCCATATAGGAGTTTCTAGAAAACAATATCGTTTGTTCCCGGCGGTTAAAACCTCGCCTGGAAACTATGGATGTTAATGATTATTTTTACCCCCGTCACTCTTACGGTGAATGGTGTCAATTATGTGGAGGAATGCATAAAGATTTAGAATGTCCCATTCTAAATCATACTCCCCACTACCTAATAGACTCATCGTTTTCCTGTGACGATCACCTTAAGATGTGCGGGAGTAAAAACGATAACTATCATCCACCTGAATGCCATCAACCCTCGTTTATAAAAAGACATAAGCTCGGAAGAATTATGGCGAATAGAAAAGAGGATTCTCCAAAAACTCAAAAAAAATAGAATCCATGATGAAAGGCACGATATTCATCAAGGAATAAAAATGAAGGAGATTTGATGGAGCCACATTCAATAATAGACAATGCCAAGGCCAACAAATATACCCTAGCCCCTTCTAAAAACGAAGGCAAAAATCGTCCATGTATTGGCCTCGAAATGAAGGACTCATTAACGGCTTGTGAATTTCACACCAACAGTTTAGACTAGAGCGAGTCGACTGACACTCTCTTTAACAAGCCCAGAAAAGGTAAATAAAGGATGGTTTCGCCCTCGTACTTTTAGCTTAGGTTTCTTCCTTTCTGACAACCTCTTGCATTTTCGTATCTCTCGTCGGAACCTAAGGTACATTCGGCACTTGGCTGTTGTCCCAACCAGTAAGGTGTAAGACCCATATACGTTTTTGACAAAAAGTCACGCGAAAATTCATACCATAAAATTTCTTTCATTATAAACGGTTTGACTTACTAGAAAGTTCATTTTAAAATAACTCTTTCAAATAAAATCATCAATCAACTCATTTAATAAATAAAAACATAACTTATATCTGCTATATTACATACACCAACGTTCCCGTACAATCTATCTTGTGACTCGATCAATGTTCGCTTCTCTTCGTTCGTGGTAGAAGAAATCCGTATAAAACCTGTGGACAACATTCACAACTTAACTATTAGTCATTGTCAACATCTTATGACATTATTATCATACAATTAAAAATCCGTATAACATTCGACAATATAAACTTGATCCATTTCATATCTCTTATTCCGGGTTCGACTTCAATACTTCTTGAACCTGATGTTCTCATACATGTATTACATTCCAACCTCAAGACAATTCATTAGTATTCGTCAATGACCAACATAATAAACCATTCATTCATACATAAATAACATCTCACATTCACACATATTCACATTCCAAATTCCCACGTGTATACAAATACTTACCTCTACACACATACACACTTATACATGCACACATTCATACAAACTCTCGCGCTTACCATTTGTATTCGCATAAACCTATACATCTTGTCATAATCATAACTTTCCTTAAGATAGAATTTTATACCCACCATCTTTCCTACCCGTTCGTTCCTAAATTCGATTACTTAGAGATTTCCTTCACTAACACGAAGGTAAAATCCATACCATCGCCATCAGGAGGCTCATAACCATACTTATGTTCTAAACCGGCTTTAAATAAGTTAAGAGGCATGAAAATCATTCAAACATCGAGTTCGTTTAAAATCTAGGAGTCTCATAACTTTTTACTTGTGATCAATATTTCATAAATGATGAAACAATTATTCTTACATAGTTTAAAACGCGTTTAAACGAGTTCGCGGGACAAAACAAGTCAAATAAACAACTTTCGCCAACCCAACATACCGTCGCGTCGCGCGAAGGCTTCTTGCCCATGCCGTCGCGTGGTGCGACCCCCATAAATCGATAGAATGTTCATTTTGCTTCAGCTGCAGATTTTCAGCTCCATTTTACTAACTTATTATGCACTAAAACGTGCATAACTTTCATTTTACAATTCCGTTTTTCACGATTCTTTTTTCCTTCGTGATCGTAATTTAATTCTCCATCACATGGAGTTAACATCCGACATCCGGATTAACAAAACTTTAGGCTTTTAAGCTTTCGGCTTATTACCTTATTACAAAGTTTTGACACGTTCATGCATTTATCAAAGTAACTTGTTTATTTGACCTCAATTTCTTATGAACCCTATAATTTCAACGTTATCTATCATATACGGTTCAGATCACGGGATTCTTGCATCTTCTTAACCCATTTTCGTTCGTGTGCTTATTTTGACCCGTTAAGAGTATTTGCACATTTTAATGCATTTTACTCTCAAAATCATACTTTTCTCTTTCATAACTGTCCTAAGTGTTCACTTAATCAAATAGCTTGTTTCGAAACAACTTTTAAGGTTGTTTGGCCCGATATACCCATCAAGGGCATTTTGATCAACATTAGTTTGTCCTTTACGACGAAGGACTTCATTACATATTTAACCGATCCCACGACTTAACTACAACTGTAATCACACATACCTGGCTCGGGTCAAAGCTATGATCCGTTTTAATACTTCATCCACTAAGTTGCTAGTTAATAGCAACGCAATTCCTTTCGCTATTCATCCTGTGAATTCATAATACTTGACAATACAATCATTAGTCGACATCGCCAAATGGTGATATCTTCACCATTTGACCGATTTGGTCTAAAAGACCATTTCGTCCTTATGAGATTGTAATTATTCATTATCCCTTCCTTGTAACTTATTCCTTTGTTAACTCGTAATCAAAATTACCGTAATACCCTTTTTACCTCGTTTAACCCTCAACTTAGTTTCTTATCATAGTCACATGTTTCGACCCGTATCAAAACTTGTCGGAACATCATACTTCATACATTAACTTATCATATTCATAATCTATACAATGAATAGATATTCTACAAGGAGGGCGTAAGCTCAACTTACCTCGCATCCAAATATGCTTCCCATGCGTATACGTTTCGTTTGACCCGCTTCTTTCCCAAGCTTCCACACCGCTTATCAAGCATCGAACTATCATATATTATTTTCAAGATAGTTAGCTTATTCATCGTTTATCACGACCCTTCCATCCCACATATCTTATATCGAAATTATCATTCGACCTTATAAGCTAATCTATCAAATCCTAGCCGAACTCTTTAAACATTCACACACATATATGATTTCAAACATCATTAACATGAGCATATCATCATTTTCATCATATTATACAAAAACCCACTTCATAACTACTTTGTTAATCACTTACAAGTGATCTAATCTCAATTACCTCATAATTTCATCATATTCTTAGTGTGCATACTACCTCCTAAGCATAGTGTACAACTAATTTATGCATATTCTTCTAACCTCATACATAATTCATCCAATCCTCCTACTAATTAGCATATATCATTCATACATAAACATCAAGCATATCAACACCATATTTCTTTCAATTCATCTAACAAGAATTCATCGAACCCACATAATACAATCAACATTCAACAAGAGTTAGACATGGATGATGATTCAAATCATCATTCTTACCATAATGGGTTTCACCTCTAAACATCGAATTAACCCAAACCATGCATAATCCATATTCTATATGATGATTCTAACACATGCTTATTCTCAATTTCATACCAATTCACGGATTAGAACATAACCCACTTCGTGCAAGATCACCAATCTAGGTTTTAAGACATACCTTATGATCCCCTCGTGAAGGTGATCATTAATCCATGCTCGGTTATGAATTTAAGCTTCATTTAGCCTTCCAATTTGAAGATTTTAGAGAAACTAGGGTTTGAACCCTCTTTCTTCTTCCTGGACATCGATACACACACACACACAATGTATGTGTGGTGTTTTAACTTTAGTTTATAAAACTCATGTTTCCCACTTAACGGTTTTGGTCCCTCAAGTTTCATTTTGATTATATAAGAGACTAAAACTCATTTCTTTATATCAACCGGGTTCTAATTTACCAAACTCGTTTTTGGGGTGTTACATAAGGAACCTCCCAATAAAACACAGTTCCTTAAAAATTCCGATGAAACTTCATAAAACCCTAAAAACACGTGGTCGTGCTCATCACACATGGGGTCGTACCCCATCTACTTTCTAGACATGAGGGCGTGTTAGATAATCACGGGGCCGTTCCTCCCGTATTATTCCAACACGGGGTTGTGTCTATCTTGACATGGCTCGTGTGTCACTAACGGACAACATTCTCTGACTCGTTGCAGGCGACAGGGGGCGTGCTTCCTGGACTGTCGACGTGTTGTCACTTTCTATAAAGTCAGCCATGAGGAGAATGTTTAGACCCATTCCTAAAAACTAAAATCCTTCATGATCTCACACACATACCAAAAAAGATAGGTTCTTAAAAAGGTTTTCGTAAACTTTCTTTTCTTTACCACTTTTAGTCATTTCTCCTCCTTCAACCTTCAACAACCTCCATTGAAAATTGAAGCTTCAAGCTTTAAAGCTTCAATTGTTGGATTGAGAGCATGATTTTTAGCCCAATTTTTTTGCAAATCTACTATTTTATAACATTATTTAAGTTATTTACGTTCAGAAATATTAGAAAACAAAAAAAATTAACTTAAAATAAAGGTTCTTGGGCTAAAATATCAGTTCTGTTGGTGCAGCATGGGGTCGTGCCTTACAAGCACAAGGCCGTGTGACTTGTCTGTAAATCCAAACTTTAATGTTTGTCCTGTTTAAAATAGCATGGCGAGCCAGCAAAGCGGTACATCCTCAACAAGCTCCCGAAGCACCCGAAGAGGAAGAAGACTCTCTCGAAGCCACCCTAGTGCGCTACGTTTACACACTACGAGAGTCCATTGAAGAGATGACGACGGTGGAGGAGGTCCTCATAGACCGGGTGAACTACCTCACTCTAGCCCTGGAGGATAACTTTAGGGAATTAACCTTCTTCATCAAAGGTTGAACATCTTGGTAGTGCCTCCTATGGATCTAATCCTCCTGCAAGACAATTGGAACCTCGCTCAAGAGGTTATTCATCCAACAGTATAGGAAGAGATGCCCCTCGAACCTCCCATTGACGCCTTTTTCGAGGTTCCGATAGCCCACACTCCTCTCCTACAAGAGGATGTCAATGATGAGCCTTTCATCTTCCTACCAAGGGAGATTAAGGAGATGCTCAACGATCTTTGAGGAGGCGTGTCCGGGAAAATAGCTCAAAGCCCTCTCTATCCGAAAACTAGTTTCGGGTTTTGTTAATCTTCCACCCAATCCATGTAGGGGAGAGCTATTTGGTTTAAAAATCCTTAGGGGTATCTACTATTATTTATCCTATTTTCTTTTAGTTGTAATGATGGATGAATTAATGGGATGAAACTTGGTGTTTTAAAAAAGCAAAGTGTGAAATGATGTGAAAATGGCTAAATGACGTTGAAACAGAGCCCCATGCATGTAAACAGATGACTCCCAACACAAAAATCTTCAAAACAGTAAGTGCAGCACGGGGTCGTGTAAGGTAAGCACGCCCCCGTGCCTCAAGTCTGCAAAAAAATAATTTTGTTTCTAGAACTGTTACACGGGGTCGTGTCTGTTAGACATGCCCCCGTGTCTGTCTTCTGGAAATTTTTCGGTACCGGCACTTTTTACACGGGGTCGTGCCTACCTGGCACGCCCCCGTGTCTGCCTTCTGAAAATTTTCACAGAAGTCATAATACTGACACTTTTTACACGGGTCGTGTCCCCCAAACACTCCCCCGTATCCAATGTCTAATACTGTCACTTTTTACTGGCACTTAGGGCCACTGCCCCCTTAGAGAACTCATGATGAGCCCGGTCCTTTGGGCCTAAAATAAATTGCCGCCAACAGTTTCATGATGACAACCTTCATTATTGCATGCTCTCAACGAGTTGATATAAAGGATGATGAGAGAAGCCAAGTAGCCAACGAGCTTCCCTCTACATATTATCAAGATCCCAAGAGTGCAGGGGCGGACTCACATGGTACGGGTCAGGGTCTATGGACCCCAATGTTTTTTAAAAACTTAGTAGAACCGGTATGTAAAATTTTTCAAGAACTCAATAAAAATAATTAGTTGGACCCCATAGTACTAAAAGCAAAGATGGTGTGGTGGTTAATCCCCTTGTATACCAATATATAGATCTCATGTTCAAGTCTTACGTCTCTTGCTTTTTAGTTTATTTTTTTCAACACAATCACCTATTGATCTTTTAACTTGCTTCTTTAAATTGATAAATTGAATGTCTCTGAATAATTTTATTTCACATTTGATTATCAAATAACATTTAGTTTATTTTTTTCTATTCAATCTGAACTAGTGTTTTAAAATAGCACAATCACCCATTGATCTTCTAATTTGCTTCAGTTGAACGGCTCTTAATGATTTTATTTCATATTTGATTACCAAATAATACTTACAGTGGCATTCATAAATACAAAAAAAAAACTTAAACAAAACTTTGAAGTTATTTGAAGTAATTGTGTTGTTTAGGTAGCCGTTGGTTCCAAGCAACTTATTAATCACCACTATTTGATAACTTAATGCTTAAAAGTGGTTCTTAATAATGTAGTGTTTGCATGTCCAGTAAATGTTTCTACATTATTTCCTAGCCTTGACCCGACTACGATGACCGACCCAAAAATTTTAATCTTTGGTTGTGAAAAATTCTTACACCAAAAAAATGGACCTCGGTAACAAAATTTTGCATCCGCTACTAGAAGAGTGCTATCCTTCAACCCAAGTGTTCACATAACTTTCCTTTCATTTCACTTTGTTTTGCAAGTAAGGATATGTCAGAACACTTCAAGGGCTAACAGTCTAATACAAAAACGTCTATTAGTTAGTTGCAACAATGACCAAGACCCACCTATACGTTTGATCTTCTAATTTGCTTTTTTAAATTGATAAATTGAATATCTCTGAATAATTTTATTTCACATTTGATTATCAAATAACAATTAGTTTTTTTTTTTTCTATTCAAACTAAACTGGTGTTTTAAAATAGCACAACCACCCATTGATCTTCTAATTTGCTTTAGTTGAACGCCTCTGAATGATTTTATTTCATATTTGATTACCAAATAACACTTATAGTGACATTCATAAATAAAAAAAAAAAACTTAAACAAAACTTTGAAGTTATTTGAAGTAATTGTGTTCTTTAGGTAGCCGTTGGTTCCAGACAACTTATTAATCACCACTATTTGATAATGTAGTGTTTGCATGTCCAGTAAATGCTTCTACATTATTTCCTAGCCCCGACTCGAGTACGATGACCGACTCGAAAATTTTAATCTTTGGCTGTGAAAAATTCTTACACAAAAAAATGGACCCAGTAGAAAAAAAGTTCTGGATCCGCCACTGAAAGAGTGCTATCCTTCAACCCAAGTGTTCACATAACTTTCCTTTCATTTCACTTTGTTTTGCAAGCAAGGATATGTTAGAAAACTTCAAGGGCTAACATTCTAATACAAAAACGTCTATTAGTTAGAGCACTTTTGCATGTGTGTGTATTCTTGTTAGTTGCAACAATGACCAAGAGTCCAAGACCCACCTATACGCAAGGGTGCTTTACATCTTATACATGGTTTAAAGTTAATCACAATCGAAGGTCTCTATCTATGTATGTCTATATTACAGTTTTGGTCCAACTTTTTAAAAATTACAGGCTTGGTCGTCACTAACTATATGCCATGTTTGGTCTTTGACACTAACCGATATTAGAATTTATGTTGACTTTTTATTAAATAAGTAAAATACCCTCATTGTTAAAAATTAGAAAAACAAAACCTTCAACGCCCCGAATCAAGTGGCAGCATCAAGTTCTTTAAAAGTATAATTTCACCATACCATCCAAATTATGCCATGATTTGATTTGCACCAAAGCCACGTTCCCATGCAATACCCCTCTAATTCTAGCATTTCCTTTTGTAATTATGCACTTATTTCCTAAGTCTATTAGTGGTAGTAGTGGGTTCCTAGTTTAGCTCAAGTATTTTGTTACATAGACACATAGTTGCTATTTATATGCCTATAAATGGCTTTATGAGTTTGGAGTTTACTTATGAATGAAAGATATTAGTCTTGAAATTCTCTATAGTTCTTCTAGTTTCCTTTCTAATTTCTTTTGGCCATTGAGTGGAACCACAACATTTGGCTTTATATGCTTCTTGTTTTGTTTCTAAAGGTTAGTAAGGGTATTTAACAATTATATAAAGAAATTAACAGAAAAACTAACGAAAATTAACGAATATGCCTAAAAGTGTTACCTATAATCATCATCATCGTACTCAGTAAAACCCACCAATAGCAAAGTTAAGATATGGTCTGGGGAGGGTAAGATTTAGATAGCTTTACCTCTACCCCGTAGGAATAGAGAGGTTGCTTTCAGTGAGACCCCCGGCTCGATAGTAGTTTTACATCTAGCCTTGGACATAAGGCACAAAACACTCAGCGATAGGAACAAAGACCGATTAGTGCATGTACCATTTTGTCTTTCAGCTATTAACGCCACCATATGATGCATGATTAACCGTCCCTCGCTTTTAACGTTATTTTCACGAAATTAGTAACATAACGTTAAAATCAGTGCACTTTCACTTTTGCCTCCTGATGGCCCACACATATAAACATTATATGTGCATACCGCAAGTGTGGCGTTCTAAACATGTTACCTATAATATATGTCTTAAAAATTAGGACCAAAAAAATATGGACATATAACATGGATTGCCCATTTATAGTACCGTGTTGATATGGCCCCCAAAATATAAGCGTACACGTATCTAAGGTATTCCTTTAAGAAACATTTCTTAAGCCAAGCCTTATACACCTTATATGACTAAGATATAGTTTCAAATTAGTATGAGATACGCATACAAGCATACAAGCATACTAGACTAAGAAAGTCAGTACACTACACTCCCATGACACTTCATTTATATAGAAGGTTAATATTGACTAACGATAAAACTATAAAATCAAACTTTTTTAATGTTCTTACCAAAAGAGTCCAGTTTTGCCATGTTGTAGTCTAGTGGCATCTTGGGGGTGAGATAAGGCTCATGTGATTTCACTGATGGCACGATAATACTTTAATGGTTCGTCAATGATTCAAATTTGCCTTGAAAAAATAAAATGAATTGCATACTTTTCAAGAACTCGCTACATTCTCAAAAATAAAAATAATCCATTTTCCAAAACTTATTGTCATAATATGTAGTTATTGTTGTGTTTTGATTTCTGACGTTGATAAGGAGCTACAACAAATATACATATACACACATACGCAACTTTAAACACATGGGTCGAAATTAGCCAAGTTTAAGCTTAAACAAGTGGAGATCATAAACACAAGAGTCAAAATATGCTAGGTTAAAACTGTTGATCAATTCTGAAAATAAACATAATAGAAACAAAAATTTAGAACTTGTGTACCAGATTTAGCCAGCGTACAGAATTGATTAAGATTAGGATGTTACTCCATAGATCATGTTACCCTTTTGGTATATGATTATGATGTGATAATATGATCTTGAAGATCATGATATTTACAATGGTGGTGTTGTAATTGTGGTGACCAACCTAAAACATCTCTAGTAATATCTCTAAATATATAAACCCAAGGGAAAACCTATTCTCAAGCAAGACCGTGGGGTATAGTGGGGCGGGGGTTTGGGGCATGGGTTGACACGTGGATTATGGGGCACCCAATACCGAAACCCAATTTCATAGGGGTATGGTGGGCGTGGCTGGGGTGGCGTGGCCAAGCCACATCATTATATTTTTTTTAAAATATATATATATATATATAAACCATTAAAAACTACATAGTAGTCTTGGCCAACGAGGTTCCGCCATGTCGTTCGTAGCCCCACCCAACGCCCGGGCTGAAACCCCCGCCAAAGGGGCCACGCCGAAACCCAAGCCCACCCGGGGTGGTGACGTGGGCGTTTGTACCCAACCCACGCCCCAACCCCCGCCCCATACCCCATAGTCTAAGGGTAAATAGGTCCATCAAATATTTACCATTTAATGAATAGGGACAATAAGGTCAATGATCAATTATAACATAAATGATAATAATGACCATATGAATATATATTTTTAATATATTCTTACATAAACGAGTCGAGCTCGATTGATGTCACCTGATTTAGCCCGAACAAATTCTTCATTGATCTTCTCCAAACAACATATCCTTTAAACATCAGAATATGTGGTTGATACAACGGGAAAAAGAAACCAGTTCGAGAGCCCAAAATGATCATTTTAGCAGACTATTGATGTTAGCAGAAATCATCATGGTGCCTTTGTCTACGAGTGATGGATCGACCCATACGAAGCCTTCGACCCGTGAGTGATGCCAAAAGCACATCCACACTGTTTTCAACTGCTTCAGCTTGTTTATCCAACCCCAAGGAGTTAAACTGTGAAACAAGATGTAGCTCGTCTAGTAGCCCAACGGCAGCACCTGCTGTACAGGTTCGGTCCCATGATGGTTGTGGCCTGCATTCCAAGCCCACATACATTATTAACCAACTGACCATGGCGCACCGAACAACTTGGCTCGGTGAATGTACCATAGAAACAAAAATCTTGATGGAAAGTCTTAAGAGGTGGCAAGAAGAATGTGTGGGTGAGATATAGTTGAAACGGGTCACTTTTAGTGTGCTTTGAAACTGGGCAAGTTGGGTTGGCCCATAAATCTATTTGTCCATTTTTTTAAAATAACGGTTATAAATAGGTAATGTGGCATTGATTAGAAAAAAACATTTATTTAGATAAAACAAGTTAAAATCTTCCTAACCAGTTCCTAGACTAAACCAAATTTTAACCCACTTGACCGGTTCCTAGAGGTGCACAAATAGGTTAATTTTCCTAACCGGTTTAGGCGATTAATTTCAATTTTTTTGCTTTAACCGGTTCGGTTATTCACTTTAACCGTTTCGGTTAATAACAGGTTATTTTCGGTTAATTTTTTTTTTTCGTTTTTTTTTTCCCGGTTAACCGGTACATCGGTTAAAACCAATTACTATCCTAAAGATCTATAACTGGTTACAAACCGGCGGTTATAATTAACCACTAACCGGTTATTACTTATTAACCGATTCAGGTTCCAGTTAATAACCGGTTCAGGGTTTTTTACCCACCTCTACCGGTTCCCCTTAAGCTAAATTTTTATATTTGATCAGATTAAGATAAAAATACACCTGATCGACCCATATAAAGATAAAACGGTCGAAATCTTACATCTAGAAAATCACAAAGAAAGTGAATGAATGGATGTGAAATGCGGGTGAAATTCACATCTTACCTAAGTTTATGCATTGCAGATGCACCTGTGGAGAGTGATATGCAAGGAAGATCATCTCCCCATATCAAATCTGCTCGTTCCTGCAATCGTAATTTAAAAAACGACAAAAAAATGTAAATAATGAGTCTACTTTAACTAATGTGAAATGAATTAGGATGGGACCCACAAAATGGGACGATAAATGTTGTATGCAAATACCACAAGATACCTTTAATCGCCTAAACATTGCAGCCGAATTGCTCCACGTACCATCAATCAAGATAAAGTTGAACATTTCACCCTCATCTGTCTGTACATATAATCTAGCAAGTTATCACCTCGTTGACTTTCGGATTTTGACTTTTGGTGTCAAAATTGTAATAAGAAAACAAAGTACCTGGTGGGTTTCAGAGAAAAGATTATTTGATGTACATCCAGCAAAGCTATCCTCTACTGATTTTGTAGGCGTGTTCTTGTTTGGATAAAGACACCATACATTATTTCTCCCTGAAAATTTTGCATAACATTTTATTTATTAAAAGGAGCTGCTTTAGAAATTTATCAATAGAAAACAAAAATTATTTATATAAAACAAATATAAGTTCAAATAAATTAAGTCAATGCAAGAATCCAATGATGTTATAATGTTTGACTTGAAAACTAGTTTTGAATACAAAATGGCGCATGAGATAGAGCACATAGTAAGAACAAACATAACCAACCCGAATGCGAAAATGCGTTCCACATGATTTCTTCATGCTCAGCTATGCCAAATAAGCACAATTTGGCTGTACTAATCCCAAAAACTTGCCATAACAACTTCCCCGTGTTGTTTTGCCTCAAGAAATCCTACAAAGTTCACAAATATGCATGAAACGACAATGACGTGAGCCTTTGAAGGTCAAATTTGGTCAAAAGTTTTATACCTTTGGATGCATATATAACCAAAACCGTATCCGATGCCAAAGATTAGATGTTACAACTCTTGAGCACATCCAATCTTCTTGAGGAAGCCAACACTGTAAAGATTTGATTATCAATTGCCGTGGGCGGGCGTAATTGTGTGACGAACTGAACTTGATTTTAAAAGTAACCAACTAAATTATACAAATAAAAAAATATACCTTTTGACAAAGGTAACCTCTGCTTCCAAGTAAACGGCATGCTATTTGTCTGGCTGAAAAGAAGTGAAGCTTTTGTTCGGAATCATCTAATGCTTTGTACTTTGCTCTGTGTTTTTTATCTTCTTGTGTCTTGAAATCTCCCTGGAGATTAACACAGCAAGTTGAGTAAACTAAAATGGTGCCTGCATGTTCGTTTTGTTGAGACTTGAACAATCGGAACTTGAGAATCATTTACTCCCATTTCACAAAACATCTCCTTTTTCCAGATTTTCCCGCCGCAAGTTTACTATTCAATTTTAAAATAATCAAATTTTGCCAACACAGAAATATCGGATTATCTTATCATTAGTTCGTTACAACTTCAAACCAAAAAAAAGCAAATCTAAACGCATCTTTCAGTTTGGTTCTGTTTAAAAACTCACTCTTTTTTTTAACGGTGAGAATCTTTAACTTGTTGTGAGAGAGATCTCACACCCTCCTAAACAGAGGGCCCTAACCCTACTCTGGCCTTGTCTAAACCGGGTTCACGCTGTCAGAGTTTGGCTAACGGCGTTCCCCGGGAAACCATACCACCCACTACCAGTGGCAGGGGCTTGCGTCGCCACAAGAGAGAATCACTTTGGCGTAACTCACGGTGGACTAAAACCCGGGGTGGCTCAGGCTCGAACTCTTGACCTAGGGTCTGGGAGAACTAGCCTTCATTGCCTTTATCCACCAAATATGGTACTAGTGAGAACCCAAGTCTTTCCAACCACTAGACCACAAGTGATGGATATACTCTGGATATGGAACTCGTGTTTTTAATAATTTTATTTGCCATGTAAAACTTATATCCTTGAGGTGCTCCTAGCCGTTCGTTTCCCGAAAAGCCAAGGTGCGAGGCAAGAGCTTCACGTATGCAAGGCGTTACTCTATGTACAAGCAAAAGTTGCACCTCTTTTACGTGTCGGCCTTTTATCAAGTAAACCATCAATAATTTGTACATCCCTTTGGTTGTTTTTACATATCAGCCTCCTACATACCCTAAATTGACCCAGATATGCATAAGTGCGACCTCGAGGCCCTGGGTCGTTTACAACACTCTACTGCATCTCAAAAACAATAAAACAGTAACCAAATATTGCTCAATCTTAATTGACCCCTCATTATTCAAAAATTTTAAGTTCTTATGATACACCTTCCATCATAACCAAATCCAATACAAACAAAAAACATACTTTAACCCAAAATCTAAATAGAAATAAAAATAAAAAAGACAAAATTGAGGAAATTATCACTTATGGACCAAGTAGTTAATGCGGTAAAATATCGGATATCGGTCAAGGACCGACATTTGAGATATCGGTTATCGCGGTGGGATATCGGTAATTTTAATATCATGCTAAATTTATACATATAGCAATTTAACACTAACAATTGTAACAAGTAAGAACTGACTAAGACTTAAATCACTAACATTTAACAGTAACAACTAACAATTAAGACTTAAAACACTAATAGCAGCAATAAGAAGAAAAATGATCAGTAGAAATAAGAAGAATGGTACTGATATCGGGAAAATCGGTGATTTATCGATCAAATATCGGTCCTATATCGGACAATAGCGCTGATATTATTGGTACCGATATTCTGACCAATATTTTGTACCACTATCTCGGCAGAGGACCAATAACCGATATATCACTGACTGATATATCGGGATATCAACTACATATGGACCATATTCATCACTTACCCTGTTACCCATTCTTAACCATACAAAACTTGTCCCAAACACAATAAATAAATCCCAGGTCTCACAAATCACAATCAATCACCCACAATGCCTTCAACTATCAACAAATTCAGATAAGATGTTCAAATCAAAAAGACCCATCAATCAAGTTTAAATTACCTTGAGTTTACCACCAAGGCCTCCAAACTTCATCTGGGCATCACTTTGTCTCTCTAAATCAACCATTTCTTCAACAATCTGTGCCACTTGAGTGGGCATTGGGGAATCAGTGCCCCATGCCTGCCATTCTTGTAGGCTGATAGTGGCGGCTCTTGCGGTTACATGATCTTGTATTGAAGGAGAAGCGGCGGAACAGACGGTGGTGGCGGGTGTCGTAGCCATGTAGGCGCTGGTGGTGGTGTGGTGGTTTGAACATTTGAGTACGGTTAAGGCCCTAAAGATTGGAATAGAGGTGAACATGGTTTGTTGGTGTTTCATGGGTTTAGTTATTTGATTGTAGACTATGAGAGTTGTGAATATGGGCCCAATTGGAATGCCCATCCAACATATAAAAGTAAAAATTGATAAGAATGGTTTTAAGTTTTTTTTTTCTTTTTGAGAAAACTATTTTATCTTCTTGGAATATTTTTTTAACTAACAGTTGTGATATGTTTGTTATTTAAGGGGTTGGTGTAAATTTTATAAAAATTATCTTTTATCCAATTGTGTTCTTCATCTCGAGTTGTCACTTCCAGTACGATGACCATGTTCCAACAAAGGCCATTTGAATACAGTCGCATGCCTCGCTCCATCCCTAGATCGCCCCAACCACATCCCATTTACATTCAACTACCCACGTACATCACGTGCACACAAAGGTGATGAATGACAAAAGGGAAACGAGAAACAAAAGGGAAGAGGCGGACTGAACCAGCCAAATCTAACGTGGGGAGCATTGTCAGAGAAAACAAATATAAAATGGTCATTTCATAATTTTAACCTTAGTTAGTAAAAGAGACCGCAATCTTTATAGTTGAGATAAGAGTGAGGACTGTGGATATAACATTGAAAAGAAAGAACAAAACGTAGGGGTGAGCATTTGCTCTTACCTGAACCGAGCAAAACCCGACCCGATACCCGAACACACCTAAAAACACTACCCGAAAAAATGCGCAAATCTAATGCTCGGTTCCGGTTCTTATTGACTTCAGGTAATATGGTCCACAGGTAAAAAACCGAATCGAAGCATAGACTTCATGTTTTTTAGTTCAATCTACCTCCATTTAGTTCAATCTACCAAATCACAGTTCAAACTTCCAAGGGCTTTTCCATCTTCAAATTACATAACCTTGTGTACCATACCAAATTACACCTCCATTTCAGTTCAATCTACCAAATTACACAAGATTTCCTCCATTTCAAATTCGCAAAGGGTGTTTGAAGGTAGATAAGAGCATGTGATATTTATTGATTTGTTATCTTTGAATATATTGATCATTTTTTGTTGTCTATTGATTTAGTATATAATACCATGAGCAAGCACAGTAAACCAAATAAAATCAAGTATCAAATGGGCCACCATATACATATCCCAGCCCACAGCGCTGAGCCCAGCAACTTTTAAAACCTGAATTCTGTCCACATTCTTTATCTCGGGTTTTCTAGAGTTTTTGGACCGACCCGAACTCGAGCAAAACATAATTATTGAAATCGATTGTTGTACATGCTTACTCAGTTACTCGTTTCGGGCCGGTGTGGGTCTTTTTCCAGGTCGTCATTGTTGGATATTATGTCTGGTTCGATAAGTCAACGCTGCCGACCGGGTCTTGACCCGTAAGAGTTACACCTTGGGCAACGAACTAAAAAATCACTTAACCTGTTTAACTGGTAATTACGAACGATATGCGGGTATTAACTGAGAGACGAGTACATGGAATGGATGACACGGGTATACTCACCCTACGCCACTTGTCGCGCACCTAACACATTGGCCAATGGCAACACATGCACCATGCATGTGTGCCACTTGGCAAGCATGCATAAAGGGTCCAAATCATTTTAAGTGATTGGGTCTTGCATTGTTTAATAAGATGAACAAAATTAGTTAGTTGTTGCAACAAGAAAATTGCTCTCAATATTAACCGAGCCGCAGCCGGTTTACCGCCGCCCTGCTGCTCGCCGTTGCAAGTCACCGTAGCCCTGCTGGCCGCCGCTTGGCGCCACCTCCCTCGTCGTGTTTCGTTGTTTTGTTTACTAGCACTTGTTCGTTGAACCTCGGTGTCTCGACTGGTTAGTCATTAACCGAGGTATATCTTTTTCATCGGTAGTTAAATATAATTTTACTGTGCTCGTACTTGTATGTAACCAGATCCTGTCGGGTTTCGTTTTTGTTGATCACTTGTTTATTTTTCCGCTGCGTTTTATTAATTAACTCTCTTACTTAATTAACTATTATTTATTGAACCGGGTTTTTGATAAATAAAATTTTGACCGATCACCACGGAAACCCAACAGTGGTATCAGAGCCTTGGTTATAACATACGAGTCGGTACAGGTTCTTTTAACCGGAACTAAACACAAACTTTATTTATTTAAAGTTTTTTATCTAAGTAATTTTAAGGGCACTTTTATTTTGGTCAATATTTTATTTCTTTTGCTTGACCAAAACATTGCCCGGTTTATTTTGTGATTGTTGTGCGATGTGTAAATCCGGCCCGACCTTATTTTTGTAGTTGTATATTTTATTCGGTTTTGTAATTATTATTTTTGGCCACCGAGATGGTTCAAAGTTGTAATATATTAGTTTATGGTTTTGGCTCGTCTTGTGGTTCAAAGTTGTAATAGATATGCCTTTTTGTCTTTGTTGTATTTACTTGTTAAATATTGTTGATACGAAGACCCGAAGCAAAACCGAATGCCAAGAGGAGTCTTGGAGTTAGTGGGAGTTGCTCAAAACAACAAGATGCACTCAAGTCCATCATTGTGGTTGTTTGTGTGTTGTGACCCCGTGACCCGTTTGATCTTGCTATTAGGCTCTAGCAAGATCGAACAATTTTGGCCATATGGATTTACATATTTATCTTGCTATTGTGGTTGTTTTTATCTTATAAATTATTATAACGTAACCAACCTAAATATCAACATGGTTTTAAAAGGAGTTTTAAAATATTAAAACAATCACATTAAAACAAGTTCTAAATTGTTTTTATAACTTGTTAAAGTTTTATTATAAAACAAAGGTTGGTTTTGGAACAAACAATAACCAATTAAGTTTTGAAAATTAAACTAAATTTTTATTTTCCAAAACTATTAACTTAATAGTTTTCTATTAACTTAAAATTGGTTATTACAATTCGCGACACACTTAGTTTTATAGGTTATCTAAAACTTATTGTCCCGAGAGGTGAAAGGGTTTTTTTGGTTATGTCGCAAATTTAATATCTAAATTAAAACCGACTATAACGACCCTATTTTGTAAAAATTAAAATCAATAGTCTATGGGGCATAATGCGAACCATCAGTGTTGGAGCCACAACACGACACTTGGTGTCTATTTTATCCTTCCAATGTGCAAGGGCTTCGTCGACACATCCGACCCTTCCACATGTGACCGTTTTAGAACGACTATTACTTTTCTTCTCGTGTTTACGTGCCCCAGTTGTCTCGAGAACAAACGTGGCATAGATGAGGCCAAACGTATCAATGCAAGGATAATAGGTTATCCTCGCAGCCTCATAAAACCTCGGGAGTTGTGCCTTTCTCACAATTGACAATCGTTGTCAGTCCGCTTGAACCTCTTGCTAATGTTGCGTGCCCCAGCCGCCTTTAGAAAGAGCTTCTAACCGGATTCTCATTCCTTATCGTCTCACCTCACGAAATAAGCAGATATACATCGAAAATACTAATTAAAATCACCTTGCTTATATAACAAATTTCTAATGAAAACAACTCCTTCATTTTCAAGTCTATACTTGAAAAGGAAAAGAAATAAAAATTTGAATAACACCAACTGAAGAGGTATGGTCCCAGATCTCGCGTCGGCACGACCGCGAGTGACCATTACCCTTATCAAAACCCCCCACCAGCAAGAACTTATCTGTGTCCGTGCGGGCACGCGCGAACACAGCGGTCGAATCCAATCGGTCAAGGGATGAGAAGACTTACCTTAAATACGAAAACGGATGTTACGCATAGCGATGCGGCCTGGCACCGCATCCTATGAACATTTTCGTCACGACAAGGGATCTGGACAACAGTAACCGTCACCAAGTGGCGATGCGGCACGGCACCGCATCCCACATACATCTTGGCTAGAACAAGAACGCGGGAACAACATCAGTTACCGCAAGCAGCGATGCGGCCCGGCACCGCATCCTGCCTACAAGGCAAGTGGGTCTGACACCACAGTGCAAGTGGCACTGAGAACAGTCACCTGTCAGCCCACATGTATGCAACAGTCTGACAGCACAGCAGGACGTGGCATCACCACCGTAACCGACAGGCCTGACACACCTACAGGAGGCTGTGCGATGTCAGGCTAGCTACTCAACTACCCTCCTTCACTCCTCGGCTATAAATACCCATCCCAAACCAGGTTTGAGGTATCTCTTCACAACTCTCTCACTACTACTACTATCACACTTTGCTTCCCAAGCAAATTACTGATTCTCACGCCAGAGAGTGGTAACAAGGAGCACCCCCCCCCCCCACCCCATCCTCCTTATTACGAGTCACGGTGTGTTTCCTTGTGCAGGAAATCAACCAGCGGACGATCCAGCCAGCGATCCTCGGAAAGAAGGAATTAACCCTACTTGACGAAACCAGTGAGTTAACCCTACCCGGTTAACCATTGTTTCATCATTGGCGCCCACCGCTACTCTTAGCACTTTTTTAACCATCCCTTTCTCTCCAACGATTATGTCTGATCGTCTAAACAACACTGCCGGGGATAGCCTAAACCCGGCAAACCCAGGGCCTACGGGGACCGCTCCCCCAGCCCCAAATCCTGACCACATTGCCACATCAACGCAAGGGGGCGCATGTGACAACCGTCAAATTTGCATGCATCCGTACAATTAATTAATATTGATTTATGCTTAATGACTGTGCTTAATTACAACTGATGACTTAAACTATTTTCTGATTTATGTATCATACATACATGTGCATCACATTTCATACTGTCACACCATTTGTTACACACAAACTTTAGTGACATACTTGATGCACAAAGCACAGTTAGCACAGTGGGCGGATAACTCAGAAATATACTGATAGTGCCAGTACATAGACAGAGAGTGTTTTGGGACCCAGTATGGGTCAGGGACAAGGTACTACACTTGTATAGTGCGTAGGGAAGTGAGGACCATAAAACTGCGTCACTAGGTGATAGATAAAGTGCCGGGAAGTGCCTAAAACTCACTTTAAGTGCAGAATTCTGCATTTTTCAGCAAAATTCAGCATTTTAATATGCTAGTAACATGCAGAAAATTGACTAAATGGTCCTGAATGCTTTCCTAAGTGTTGGGGATTAATTGTGTTACAAAAGGGTACATAAAAGACACTATTCGGAATAACATGACACTTTAACGGAACGGTATCTAACCGAACAACCGGACATTACCCGGAACTCTAAAATATTACTAGAAGCATTGTCTTTAATTTTTTTTCTGAGCTAGTTATGATTCCCGAGCACACTAACATATTACGTAATACATGATTACACATAAATGCAAGACCCTTACACTTAGCACCCTCCACTAGTCACCTACTTGCCAAATAATTTACATTTACCCCCCCCCCCCTTTGGAACTTACGGTCACTAGGACCCACCCAAAATCACCACCATATCTCTTAGATTTCATGTCATATTTTATTAGATCTTTTCTTGATATGGTGACCAAAATATATTGAAGGAAATCTTTATATGTATGGCTAATAGATTCAAGAGATCATTTCACCCCACAACCTAACTCCTCTCACTCTCTCCTCTCTTCCTCTCGGCTCACACTAGGCCGCCACCACCACCACCCTATCACCACCATCTTCAAGCTCCATTCAAGTATAAGAAGGTGTCTTGTGAAGATGGAAGCTTGAAGAACTTGAAGGAACTTCATACATTGCTTTTACACATCATTTTCATCATCTTTTCACTAGTGTTCTTCGCTAGCCTTTGAGCTAGTTGTAAGTCCTTGTTAACCCTTGTTTACTTCATGTTTTGAGTAGTTAAAAGATATAGTATGTTGAAATATACAAGAACACTAAAGAACATGAACTAAAAGTTTAAACATAAAGTTTTACATAAAGATCATGAGATGAAAGATGATGATACATGATAAATCTGAGTTAAATAAACAATAACCTACTGTAAATGACTTATGATCTGATATTAATCGTTATTAGAAAGTATGGTGATCGTATGTGTGCATTTTAGTGGCATTTAAGCTATAAACAGCATGCTTAGTAACATTTTCAGCCAACTTCAACTGGCTGTAAACGGACCGTTATAAATCGAAAAATTGATTTTCTGAAGTCTAAATTATGTATTTTCGAAAAACGGATCAAATGGCATTGGAATCATATTTTTTTTGAGGTCGTTTGGTATTTTTAAAGGGGCGTTTTTCACAGCAGCAAAAGCTGCGTTTTTACTGCAGAAAATGTGTGTTGTATTCTTCGTCATAACTTGAAATCTGTGTAGAAATAGCTCATGAAATTTGTACTGTAGATGACCACAGATGTCGTTGTAATTCTCCCACTGGAATTTCGTCAATTGGGCTTACGATAAATTTTAAATAAATTATTCCGTTGACTGTAGTCAGAAAGTGATGAATCTGATTTCAGTCCGGTAAATGATTTTTTATGAAATATGGGTAATGAATTGGATCCCGATATTTTTACACACTAATATTTGGATCGTTTAAACCATTCTGTAAAAATTTGAGAATTTTTGGAGTAAGTTAACTATTTTATTCAAATGCCCGAAAACAGCCCAGTTTTAAATATTAAAGCTGAAACGACATAAGTAGTTTGTTGCGTGTCTAAATGTCGGGTAGGTTATCTGAGAACGATCTAACGTGTTATATGTCAAAGAAAATGATATGGTATTTAGCATGGACACCTCCGTCTACAAAGGAAACTCTGGCGAAATTTCCTAAAATCCCAAGACTTAGAAATTATTTTCTAACAAGTGTTTACAAATGTGTTTTAACTTTGTTTTTCGAAAGTAAACTTCGCCATAAGTTTTGTTACAAAATTTCAAAGTGTCGGAGGTGGGTTTTCGTAAATAAAAGGGGATAGATATATATTTAGAATATATATTTCGTACTAAAACCCTTGTGTGAATATTTGTTTGATTTGTGAACTAGTTATATTATTTTAGGGCAAAATAATATAACTTATCAAAACCCCATCACATTTATAACCCCGGAATAATACCAAAAATCTCACGGAAGGAATATTTAAGTTACACACTTGATATTGTGAAATCGCACGCTAAAATGTAACTTATGAAATATTCCGGAAAATACTTTTACAAACATATTTTGGTAAATATTGTTTTGGATACAAGAAGTGAAAAATATATTATTTTTGGGAAAAGGTGTATATTTTGGAATACAATAATTTTGACAAATAAGTTATATATTATTTCGGAATCACAAAAATACATGTATAAAATACCCCCATCATTGGGAAGGAAATACGCACAAAAAATACTTGAGAAGTATGAATATGAAATAGTGGTCTAACTATTATTTCAAGACCTAAAAATATAATGTAAGTTGAAATAATTATTATTATTTTAACAAGAAGTTATAACTTGGAATAATTCCGAGGAAACGTAACTCAAAAACATTGATACTAAACTAAGGCACGGCCCGTTCGTCTAATAGACATTAGTACGTTGTAGGTTGTCGTGTAGCTGATCAAGTTTGAGTTACGGTACAGAAGACGCACTACAGTGAGTTCATGTCCCCCTTTTCTCTTAACTGTTTTCAGTTTTACAACTTCGGGGGTGAAATACATGTTACAATTATTACGGACATCTTTATACATGGTATGGTTAACTTAAGGAGGGAAAACTACTTAGATCATGTGAGTGGGTAGGCGGATACTTAAGGCCATTAATCCTCGTCGTAGGACCGAGGGACATGAGTGATAGATCTATTCGGGTGTAGCGAGCCCCACTCCTGAGTCCGCTGAGTGGACCATGAGGTGACTATGTCTTACCGACGAAATCTGCTAGGTTTGAGTCTTCCTGCATCACTTCACACATATCAATGGCCTTGCAAACCATTGGTGATCTCTTTTTCCTTATTGCTACATACCAGGGACTTACATACATACTTACAAGGTTTCAAAGGCTCATACATACACACAAAGAAACACATGAACTCGCTCAACTTTTGTTGATGTTTTTCAAACTACATGTATTTCAGGGAATTTATAAGTGGATCTGGCGGGGGTTGGAAGTTTTTATGCTGCGTTAAGAATAAAGATGTCATCCATGGTCTTTGAGTTTGGCCAGTGTGTCTCTTTCCTGGACAAGACACGCCCTCCAAACCTTGGTGCTATTTTATATCTTTTAATGAGTCCTTAGTGAACTCATAAACATTTTGTATGATTGTAAAACTTGAAATTTAAGTCTACGCTTTTGAAACAAGGTTGTTATGTTTTAAACTTATTTTATGGATGACAAATCTAAGGTTTTATCATATAGTTGATGTTATAATTGAATGCAATGATATTAAAGAAGTCACACCAATAACCCACGCTTCCGGAAAAGTCAGGGTGTGACAGCTTGGTATCAGAGCCTCGATCATAGCGAACTAGGATTCTTTCTCGAGTCTAGACTATGATCATCAGGGCTCTCACGAAAACATTTTTGCATTGCATCCACTCAACATCCAGATCCAGGGAACAAACATTTTTACTAAACAAAAGGGGCACAGTACACATTTCAAAATTTATGTTTATAATTCAGTCTTAGAGACTGAGGGAGGATCAGTCTTAGAGACTGAGGGAGTTCAGTCTTAGAGACTGAGAGAGTTCAGTCTTAGAGACTGAGGGAGGATCAGTCTTAGAGACTGAGGGAGGATCAGTCTTAGAGACTGAGGGAGGATCAGTCTTAGAGACTGGGGAGGATTAGTCTTAGAGACTGGGAAGATTGAGTCTTAGAGACTGGGAAAAATAGAGTCTGAGAGACTAGGAAGGATAGAAAATTTCATAATGTGAATACTTGATTTCATGATAAATTACCTTTGCTTGCATACACTAATTGTTAATGATTACTATGGGTATACATACTATGATTATCATGTACCGGCACACGTGTCACTTTCTTCAGAAAGCGAGTTGTCAAGCGTTGACGACCCTACGACTACCGCCACAAATAATGAGATTGCACCTGCACCGGAGATGTTACGTCAGACACTGAGAGTGACCCTGACATGCTGACCAAGGGCGAGGACGACTTACAACCGTTCGCACTACCAGACTCTGGTGATGACTTACCCTTTGCTGATAGCTTCCTTGATAAAGATCCCACTGTTACTCTTGTTTTAGTCCATGAACACTACATCACTGGTCACCCCGATGGTGAACACACCATGGCTCCGATCCTCGACAATGCGCCTCCTGTGGACATTCCTTCCGAATGTAGGCTACTCAACGTATAATTGACGATGACATTGGCGTGTTATTGATGGTCCTTCCGATAACACTTACGAGGATGGAAAGTTAGACGAGAACGTTGTTACTAATTTCACTTTTTGAGACCCCTGTTAACAAGCTATCCTCTAATTCTAGCATGCATTCAGACTCCTTTGAGTCTGTGACATCTGCAGCCTTACAAACAGCCGGATTGCAACTTTCTGCTACTGACTCAGACGACGACTATGACTGCAGCACTCTCACCTGCTCGAGATCCCATACCTTTACACGACCCAGAACCTACTCCTGAGCTAGCTTCTGCACCTTTTGGGTCAGCTTGATGTTGCACCTAATGAACCTGCACCTTTACTTGATCATGACCCTGTTTCTTTTGGTCTACCAGACATTGCACCCCTTATATCTGACCCAGTACCTGCACCGATGATATCCTTATTGATTGAGACGTTTGTTCCTGCACCCTCAACCGCTGGTATTGCTCCTATGAAGACCGACGTCCATTGCACCGACATGCCTATCGCTTTCTTTCAGGACCTAACCGCACCCTGGAAAGGTACTCCAGGTCAACACCCGCATGACGATCCTTTTGCTACAGTAACGTTTTCCCCGACCTCACATGCCGCACCTTTTGCTACTTTCACCTCTACATCGCTGGATGAGCCATTTCGATGGTTCCTATCATACACTATGCTGAAATTAGACCCTTACATTATGGAGTCTACACACGGGATAAGTTGCTCCTGTAACATCAAATACAGTTTGAGAATATAAGTCGCGGAGTTTTGGAACTTGAGCTGACACCACGTCCTTCACCCTATTGCCAGTATACTTTGGTCCTCCACATTTATCAAAGATTCCTTTTGCGTTCTTACCTGCTGTTATTACACCTTTCCCAGGTTTTTGATGCTCGTTTCTTTACTGTCGAGCGGCAGATTAGTTAACTATTTCGACGTATATACAAGCTCGAGGAGGAGTTCGCGCATGCTAACAGTTTGCCCCTCTTCCCCTCTCCACATCAGTTAACAGTATGGTTGGCATTTGGCTTTTATACGGATCACAGTGCTTTCCAGTAAAGGCACTAATGATAAGCCGAGATCGTGGAGACTCCCACTCCTGACTAGGTGACCTTAATGCACTAATATACTTATTGGACAGGGGTAGGGTGACCCCGTGCCCCTTTCGATGTAATACAGTTTGTAAGACAATGTAATTGTGGTTGGTAAATAATGAAAGCTCAATCAAAACATTCTCGTTATATACGTTATTGGAATTACTTGTTTGTGTTATGACATGGGATGTTATGTGTTTACTTGCGATTGATGAATGTTATTACATACGCGAACTACATACTTATATGTATAAGGACCTGGCCTAACCTATCTTCTTTTAAAAGATGTCGATACAAGGGAACCTCGAGACCAACAACCCTCTGCCAGCAACAGCGGCAGAACTACAAGAGCGCATCTCGCAGGAAATTGCACAGCTCGAGGCCCTTCACCCCAATCGTAGCGGAAGTACCTCTGGAAGTAACCCACCTCATGGTTGTACCTATAAGCAGTTCCTCGACTGCGAGCCTCCGAACTTTGACGGCACTGGAGGTGCCATAACCTTTGTGAAATGGACCGAAAATATGGATTTTGTTTTGCTAGTGAGCGATGTATTCCAGAACAACAAGTCTCATATGTGCCAGGATCGCTTCGAGATGGGGCCTGGTCATGGTGGAACTCTCAGATTCGAATGATGGGCATAGCTGCTACGAATGCTCTAACATGGGATGAGCTGAAGGAAATGATGCGTAAAGAGTATTGTTCTCAGATGGCGATCCAGAAGCTGGAATTCAAATTATGGAAGCTAAGGATGGAGGGTCCAAATGTGGCGGAGTACGTGCAAAAACTTCACGATTTGTCACGGGTTGTTCCGTACCTAGTAGAACCAGAGTTGAAAAGGATGGAGCCATTCATCTGGGGACTGGTGCCTCAGATCCTGCGCTTAATGACGGTATCAACTCCGCCAACAACCATCGATGCAATCAACTTAAGTGCGGCACTCAGTAAAGAAGCAGTTAGACTGGAAAAGCTTTCAAACCCTGATAAGAAGAAGGAAACTCAGGTGGAGTCATCCGGAAAGAACAAGAGAAAGCCCACTGACTTCCAGGAGAATACCCAAACGAATAGCAAGAACAAAGCCAAAAAGAGGGAAGAGTACATGGGGACCCTACCTAAGTGCGGTAACTGCTTACTTCATCATGCTGGGCCATGTAGGGATGGAAGAAGTGATAACTGTGACAAAGTAGGGCATGTCAAGGAGACGTATCGAATTGGAATGGAAAACAGAAACGAAGGTCAAGTTGATAACGAGGATCACGGAGGAAGCAACGACAACAACGCCGATCAAAGTAGGACCATTAAAGAACAAATTGTCACACCCCAACCGATGGCGGAATCATCGGGGCATGGCACTGAGCGAAACAGATTGTCCAGAAGTTTCCATAACAACTATCATTACTATTTAATTAAATAATACGTCCCATACCGTATCTCAAATAGTTAAATAATTATTACAGACAAGCATCAAGACAAACATTCTGTTCCGACAACTCAGATTTAAACATAGCTAATTTATTTGTTGGTTTCTAGGACTCCTGTTCCTAGCTTCAAGTTCATCACAGCACAAAGAGCATAAAAGCAACCTAAGCACCTGTCACATACGTTAAAATAAAGTCAATACATAAAATGTAAAGGTGAGCATACAAGTTTGATAATAGTATATAGAGTTCGAATTCGTTTACGCATAACCAGCACGTACACATAGTGAAATGAAGCACGTTAGTTATCGACATAGATCCATTGATACCAATGACTGCGGATTGACTGCCCGAGGCAGTTCGCAATACATGATTACCACCGTAATCCATGCAAGTAAAAGATCCTTAACAACCCCCGTGTGAACGGGTGCTGAGTCCAAACTATAGTACTATCGTTGCTAAGGCAGGTAGACAGCATTCCATGTGTAAACATAACAAACAAGCATTCATAAGCCACGTATAACATGCGTAAATGGTTTAGCGTTAAAAATAGCTTGAGTAGTGTGATAGTTGTAGTTTGAATATTCGTAACGTATGTAACACCCAAAAGTGCTAAAAGCAAAAAGGGTTCGAGTATACTCACAGCGATTATGGATTGAAGGGAGCGCTTTTCAGCGAGTACGGTTTGCCTGAATAGATTCGATAACGTAATGATAAGTGGCGCGTAAAACAATACAAAGTGAGAGCGGGTGGGAGAGCTGATCGTGCGGATCAACTTATTCGTGCGAGTAAGTTATCCGTGCGAGTAAACTATCCGTGCGGATGGTAATCCGTGCGGATGGTAATCCGTCCGGATTAGTCACTCGTGCGGATTGTTTATCCGTACGGACAAGTAGTCCGTGTGAATTACTATTCGAGTGGATTGTTTCTTCCTACGAATGTGTTTGTGTATGATGGCTTGTGCTTTGAAGTTTTCGTTGTAGCATTTAGAAAACATCTAAGTATCTCTATCCTTCAAGCCGGTCGCGCGGACAACAATCCGTCCGGATGGTAGTCCGTGCGGACACAACCTTAAAGGTGAGTCACTTGGTGAAGTCCGTCCGGATGGTAATCCGTGCGGACAATGGTAATCCGTCCGGACAGTCTGTTCGCGCGGACAAAGACAATCCGTCCGGATAGTCTGTCCATGCGGACAACTTGTCCGTGCGGATGAACATTGTTTGAAATTGTTTAAGGTCTTAGTATCTCATGATCCGAAGAGTAATCCATTCAGAGGTCGTCCGTCCGGATTGTTCATTCGTCGATACTCAAACCTCATTTTGAACGTGGGTCCCAAGTGTAGCTCGCGCGGGTGACAACCCGTCCGGATCGTCTGTCCGTGCGGGCAGCTTGTCCGTGCGGGTAGCTTGTCCGTGCGGACAACTTCCTCGTCCTGGTTGTTCCGTCCGGTTACCCTTGGTCGCCTTTGTCGTCTATCGAGACGTTCCGATTACGTGTCAGTCATTTGGAATCGCATCCTTACCCGTATGACCAAGCCGGCCAGGAATCACCCTAACTCGGCCTGTCAGCGGTTTAGAACGGTCATTCCGGTCTAACCCGAAATCAGGTGTCTTGCGGGTAGAATCCAGATCTAGGACTAGTGCATCACTAATATTGAGTGGAAGACTAGAACTGATCCGATTCGTACCGCTTTTGAGGGTAAAAGAAGGAGAAACCTTGAGTTTATTTCTTTCAACTCTTCTATCCTTAGAAAGTTTAGATTTAGGTGAAGTTGTTGTGAAATCTTGTTGAAATTGTTCAGATCTGAGTTATTCTTGGTGGAATGAGAACTTCATGATGACGTCACCCGAGAATACCTTCATGATGACGTCACCCGAGAATACCTCAAATCTTGATGATTTCTCGGTTAAAAGTTGAGATTTGAAAGATAGAAAGGTGTAGATGTGTGTATAGATCAAGAACGTACAAGAATTAGGGCGAGATCTTACCTGGATTGAGAGAAATCGGAGAAAAGGTGAAGAATGCGTGCTGGTCGGACGTCACTTGCCAAAAGTGGAAAGTTGGGAGAGTGACCCCGGTATTTATAGGATGCTAAAAGGGGAAGGGTGATCCGTGCGAATTGCAGGTCACCCGGATGGGTTATCCGTGCGGACTGGTCATCCGTGCGGATTTGCAATCCGTGCGGATTGGCAATCCGTGCGGATTGGCAATCCGTGCGGATTGGCAATCCGTGCGGATGGACCATCCGTCCGGATGTCGACTGAATGGTGTGTTCGGGTGCGATGGCGATTCGGTTTCGATTGCGAGCGATTCGATAGGATTTCCTAGTCAAATTACTTTTAGTCCCAACTACTTCGTATATGATACGGTTCGATTCGGAATTCGGGTTCGAGTTCGATTACCTTCGAGTTAGACTTCGAGTTCAATTAAGTTCGCTTGATTTCCACAACAAACATAAATAAATATGCGCAGGTAACATGTAAGGCACACACACACGTATAATGGCAAGTAAAATACACGGCTCGAGTTACGATTTGATGTCGATTCGATTAGTATAACTCGATTATTAGTTGATTAACTTTATCGCATTGTTACTTCCTATCATTCACACTCGTAGGTCGATTGAAGCACGATTAACACGATTCGATTATCGCAATGTACGACACTTACTCCACATAATATAAATAAAATGAAAACATTTCTACGAGTCATGTTGCGCGAAATCGGTCGTTGACTTTGACCCTGACTTTGACTTTCACTCGTGAAAACACGGGGTGTTACAGCCTCCCCTTGTTTAGGGAATTTCATCCCGAAATTAAGCTGAAAGCCGTAACAAGGTCGTGAATCACGTGTGAGAGTTCTTCGTTTGGACCGATTTTGACTCGTGTAACGTGCGGAATCCGTGCACAATCGTGACTAAACACAATTGCAACGGAGTTGAAACCGGGACCTACAAGTGGTATCTAAGCAGATTCTCGATTGCACAGATCAAACGCACTAGATTCGTACAGGATTTGATCAGATTCAGAGCCAAATTCACACAGATTTGTCAAAATTCCTTCACTTTTCAACTATTTCACGTTTCTAACTGAAAAACGTCAAGTTAGACAAGATTTTACGGTTAAAATCGGCTAAAATTTGGATATGTTGTGCGAATATACATGATCTAAAAGCCTACAAATTTTCAAAACTTAATCCCAAGCCGTTTGAGAGAAGTCTGAGTTTTTGTGGTTCGCTTTTCTAATTAAACAATTGTGGGTACTTCGCCTTCATGTCGCTTTCGAGTTCCCAAGTGAACTCCGCGCCTCGTTTACCTTCCCATCGGACTTTCACAATAGGAATGTGTGAGCGCCTGAGCTGCTTGGTTTGGCGATCCATGATTTCGACAGGTTTTTCCACGAAGTGTAATGTTTCGTTCACTTGTAGATCGTCTAGAGAGACATGTAAATCGTGGTCGGCGATGCACTTTCGGAGGTTTGACACATGGAAAGTCAGGTGGACATTGCTCAGTTCCTCCGGTAATTCGAGTCTGTAGGCGACTTTTCCGATCCTGTCCAGAATCTTAAAAGGTCCAACATATCGAGGCGCGAGTTTTCCCTTCTTGCCGAATCGGACTACACCCTTCCAAGGTGATACCTTTAGGAGTACGTAGTCACCAACGCCAAATTCCCGGGGCTTGCGCTTTTTATCGGCGTAAACTTTCTGTCGATCCCGAGCTTTCGCTAAGTTGTCTCGAATTTGGAAAATTTTGTCTGTCGTTTCTTGTAGCAGCTCCGGACTGGTTAGTTGCGAGTGACCGATCTCGTGCCACACAATAGGCGATCGACATCTTCTTCCATATAACGCTTCGAAAGGTGCCATCTGAATGCTGGCCTGGTAGGTGTTGTTATACAAGAATTCGACTAACGGCAGGTGTTTATCCCAGTTACCACCGAAGTCCAAAACACACGAATGGAGCATGTCTTCAAGAGTACGAATCGTTCTTTCAGTCTGACCGTCGGTTTGTGGGTGGAAAGCGGTACTTAGATTAAGCGCTATACCGAGTGCCATTTGAAACGTTTCCCACAATCGCGACGTAAACCGAGCATCACGGTCGGAGATGATATCACGAGGCGTCCCATGTCTACAGATGATCTCGTCGGTGTAGATTCGGGCTGGTCGTTCTACCTTGTAGTCTTCTCGTATTGGTAGAAAGTGAGCTGATTTAGTCAAACGGTCAACAACAACCCAAATGCTGTCGTGACCTGATGACGTGGTTGGAAGCTTGGTTACGAAATCCATGGCTATGCTCTCCCATTTCCACATAGGAATTGGTGGTTGTTCGAGCAAGCCAGAGGGTCTTTGATGTTCATCCTTGATTCTAGCACAGGTTAGGCATTTTCCGACGTAGAGAGCGATATCCCTTTTCATACCCGGCCACCAGTTCCTATAGCGAAGATCCTGGTACATCTTGTCAGCTCCGGGATGAATAGAATAGCGGGATTTATGGGCTTCGTCCATGATAATCTGTCGTAAATCGGTTCACTTGGGAATCCAAATTCGGTCTAAAAAGTGAAATATCCCGTTCGATTTGCTCACAAGTTGGGCTCCATCGTGGTAGATTCGTTCTTTCTTCAAAGTGCGTTCGTTGAAACACGCATGCTGGGCGTCACGGATGAGAGTTTCGAGGTTGTGCTGGGCTTGAACATTACGAGTGCTAAGCAGGTAGCTCCGTCTGCTAAGGGCGTCGTCAACAACATTTGCTTTGCCTGGGTGATAACGAATCTCACAGTCGTAATCGTTGAGAAGTTCTACCCATCGGCGTTGATGCATATTTAGTTCCCTCTGATTAAAGATGTGTTGTAGGCTCCTATGATCGGTGAAGATCATACACTTTGTACCATACAGGTAGTGTCGCCAAATCTTTAATGCAAAAACAACTGCGCCTAGCTCGAGATCATGGGTCGTATAGTTCTTCTCGTGGATTTTGAGCTGACGAGATGCGTAAGCTATGACCTTGTCCCGCTGCATGAGGACACAACCCAGACCAAGGTTGGAAGCATCACAGTAGACAATGAAATCATCGTTTCCGTTGGGTAGTGTGAGAACAGGAGCATTGCAAAGCATGTGTTTAAGGGTTCGAAAGGCAGACTCTTGTTTGGTTCCCCAGACAAAAGGCTGATCCTTATGTGTAAGAGAGGTAAGTGGTACAACAATCTTCGAGAATCCTTCGATAAATCGTCGATAATAGCCCGCTAGCCCGAGAAAAGAGCGGACTTCAGACAGGTTCTTAGGCGTAACCCAGCTCTTAACAGCTTCAATCTTCGCAGGATCGACGTGAATGCCCTGACTATTTACAATGTGACCCAGAAACTGAACCTCCCCCAACCAAAATTCGCACTTGGAGAATTTGGCGTAGAGTTGGTTCCCCTGGAGTAATTCGAGAACCAAACGTAGATGTTGCGCGTGTTCGGCTCTCGACTTGGAATAGATCAAGACATCGTCGATGAACACGATGACGAAACGGTCGAGATATGGTTTACACACGCGATTCATCAGATCCATGAAAACCGCTGGTGCGTTGGTTAGGCCAAAAGGCATGACAACGAATTCATAATGGCCGTAAGGAGTACGAAACGCGGTTTTGGGTATATCCTCCTCTTGTATACGCAGCTGATGATATCCGGAACGTAGATCGATCTTCGAGAAACACGTAGCGCCTTGTAGTTGGTCAAACAAATCGTCGATGCGGGGTAAAGGATAGCGGTTCTTGATAGTTAGCTTATTCAATTCCAGATAGTCGATGCACATCCTGAACGACCCATCCTTCTTTTTGACGAAAAGGACTGGTGCGCCCCAAGGAGAGGTGCTCGGGCGAATGAAGCCTTTTTCAAGCAATTCCTGGAGTTGGGTTGAGAGTTCGCGCATTTCGGACGGCGCGATTCGATAAGGATCTTTGGCGGTAGGGTTAGCTCCAGGTATGAGATCAATACGAAAATCAATATCGCGTTTTTGAGGTAGTCCGGAAAGGTCCTCTGGAAAAACTTGAGGGAATTCCCGAACCACGGGAACGTCTTTTACTTCCTTCTTCTCTTTCTTTTCCTCCTCCGCTGCTACAACGTTAGCCAAGAAAGCCCTGTATTCCTTGCGGAGATACTTGCTAGCTTGTAGGCATGACATAAGCTTGAGCCTCTTTGCAGTGGTATCGCCATAAACACATAATAAATCACCATTTGCGAGCGAGAAACGAATCATCTTGTCGAAGCACACAACTTCGGCATGGTTCTCTCGAAGAAAGTCCATGCCTATTATGACATCGAAGCTTCCGAGTTGCATTGGAATAAGGTCGATCGAGAAGATGTGATTGTTAAGCTCAAGGGTACAATCACGGATAACGGAATTAACAGCGACGGTTCTTCCGGTAGCGACTTCAACTTCGAATGCCGAGGAGAGCTTGGAACGTCTACGACTAAGGAGTTTCTCAAATTCGAACGACACAAAGCAATTATCCGCTCCAGTATCAAACAAACATGAAGCATGATGTGTGCAAAATGCAACATATAAATTACATCAAACAAGGCATAAAACTAACCCTTTTTAAGTACTAATATTGGAAAAAGAGTGTTTTTGTCTTCCTTTTGTATTTTCAGGATTAAATGAGCTCAAAAACGCAAAAGAAGCAAAAAGACAGCTAAATCCAACATAAATACAAGGAAAGGAACATTAGTGGACTGCCCGAACCCTCAACGGCACCTTCCAAAGCAAAATGGAGAAGGCAGAAGTCTGAACACGCCCCGTGCTCAGCCAGCACGGGGGGCGTGCCCAAGAAGCAGCAGAAAAGACAAATCTATAGAAGCTTCTATTGCCCACCACGGGCCGTGCTCAGCGGACACGGGGGCGTGTCGAAAGTACAGCAGGCGCATTTATTGTAATTACGAATTACAATTAATGAGGAGAGAGAGTGTCAGACAGACACGGGGCCGTGTCCAGCTCTCTGTTCAGCCTATAAATAGGAGTGCTTGGATTCATTTCATCTCATCCCTTGGCACACCACCTCTCTCACACTTCATCCACCACCCACCACCATCACAACACCATCATCCACCACCATCATCCATTGTCTATCGTAGAGTGTGTGAGTCATCTCGGGATCCAAGATTGATCGTAAGAGTTCTTGACAATCAAGGCCATGTTTGCCTAAGTCTCTTACATCACTTGGTGAAGACAAAGTGTCTAGTATAATACTTTTTATTTCTAATCTTTTGCACTTTTTATTTGGTTTTGTATTAATGACTTTAATAACTAGTTACTTATGTTGAAGGTGATCTTTCCTTATCGTTTGTCCGTGGTGTCTTGGCATTATTTTACTGTCTATATAAAATAAAGGATTTTCACCATTCATATCTCCACGGTCTATATGGAGGTATGTTGGCTACCTGGTCGGGGGTTAAGGGAACGGTTTGGTAAAGGTCTTGCCATTGTTCAGCGTTTAGAGGTCCTGCAATGGACCTGGGTCAAATTTAGTAGGACCTCCTTCAATGCTTCACGGTATTGGATGGCGGGGGTCCAAACTCTTTGACCCCCTCATAAGTTAACTACTATTAATACTATAACCCGGCTACTTAGGACTGTATCCCTGCTGACTCAGACTACTTAGCCGAGGGTAACGTCACCGCCAAAAGCGGGGCCTACCACAATATTGCATTAATAACTTAATTCATTATCTTCCAATAATCCACCCTTTTAGGATTGTATCCTTGCTGACTCAAACTACTGGGGTGAGGGTAACGTCACCTTCAAAAGAGGGGCCTACTACAATAACTAAGATAATCTCTTAATTATGTACAAAAGTGCGGAAATAATCAAAGGTTATACTAGATACGAGTCGGAACCAAGTGATTCATCTTGTCTATCTGTTTTTCTTTTATTTTTATTTTCAACATTTTAGTTAGTTTTTATTTTTCTTAGCTTAAAACATTTTTCTAAACTTTTATTTTGATTAGACGTTGAGGATAAACCGGTATTAAAAGCTCTTGTGTCCTTGGACGACCTCGGTATCTTACCAACGCTATACTACACTCAACGATGGGTGCACTTGCCCATATGTGTGTTTAGTGTTAGTGAAATATCGTGTTTTATAAATTTAAAACTTGGCTAAAATAAGTGTTAAAAAGGGCTTAAAATATACACCTAATATAAGTAACACTTCACACGCATCAAAGCATAAATACCATTCACGAGAAACGTACCATTGACTACGTTGTTGTCATCCTGGGCTTGTCGCACGTTGAGATTGAAAGTTCTGGCGCGTGCGGCCTGTTGTTGCTGCTGCTGTTGTTGTTGCTGTTGTGGCTGCTGCTGTTGCGGTTCTTGTTTCACTACCCTATTTGGGCACATGTTGGCGAAATGATTCGGGTCGCCACACGTGAAGCAGGTTCTAGCTTTGACTGCGGGTGCCGGAGGAGCTTGTTGACCCTGTGGGGCAGTGAGTAGAGCTTGATTGGCAGGAGCTTGACGAATACGGCAGTTGGCAGTGAAGTGGCCGTACACGTTGCAGTGAGCACAAAAGCGGCATTGGATAGCAGTCGGGTGATGATAGGTGCAAGTAGGGCAGAGTGGGTGTGGCCCAGTATATGCACGCTTTGCAGGCGGTGCATTGGCCACAGGCGCTGCCACTTGACGTTGTTGAGCGGGTACGGTTTGAACCGGTGCAGCAGTGATCGCACAGTTCTTGTTGGTGGAGCTGTTCTTTCTCTTGTTCTTTCTTTTGCTGCTTGATGAGGTAGGTTCAGCGGTTGGTGCGGTAGCGGTAGCTTGATGCAGATGCTTGGAGGTTTTATCCCAGACGCCAGCTTTAACCCTTTTGTCATTGATTTCAGCGGCCAGCAGATAGGTTTCCTCGATCGTAGTAGTCTTAGCCGCTTGCACGAAATCAGCAACGCAGTCGGGCAAAGCTCGGATGTACTTCTTGATGGTCATTTCGAGAGTCTTGACCTGGTCGGGACAGATAATGCTGAGCTGCTTGAAACGAGCAGTGAGACCAGCGTTGTCACCATCCTTCTGAGGTATGTGCCAAAATTCATCTTCAAGCTTTTGACGTTCGTGAGGAGGGCAGAATTCCTCTAGCATGACTTCCTTGAGCTCATCCCACGACAGACCGTAGGCTGCATCATTCCCTCGCTTGTTCCTCTCGGCCGTCCACCAGTCTAGAGCACGGGACTGAAAGACGCCGGTAGCGTTCAGAGTTCGGAGATCATTAGGGCAACCACTTTGTCGCAGAGTAACCTCGATAGAGTCAAACCAGTGGAATAGTGCAGTAGGACCTCCTTCGCCTGTGAATTCTTTCGGCCCACATGACTTGAATTGTTTGAAACTGAAGGGCCTCGCGTTGGCTTTGGGAGCTTCGATTCTCGATTCTTCGGATGATTTGCTAGCATTCTCATACACATCACTCACGGCTTTTGCTAGACTTTTCGCGATAATAGAAGCAAGGCGTCTGTCCCTCTTTTCTTGACGAGAGAGTGTATGACGAGATCCAGACGACATTTTCTGCAATAGACATCGCCACGGAACTCAACACATGTATTCCAACCTCACCTCACACGTCTACTACTACTAAAGCTCAGTAACACATACCATGTAAACACATATAGTCACAAAATCACAGAATTACACAAAATCACATAAACACATAGGGCACATAGTCACAACATTCCTAAACACGTAAGCACAATAGCAAGAAGCACATACGCCTTAGTCACTAGAGGCATTCAGAAAACAAAAACCTAGTATTCAGAGTTTGCGAGTGTTCGAACGTAGTGTAGTGCGAGAGATTCGTTAATGATGTGTTGTGTGGGTAGCCAAGGCCAAAAGCATTAGAGTGAAACCGGTAGTATCTCAAAACGCTAACAAATAAGCATAAAACACGTAATTCACATAAAAGCGACGAAAACTTGAAACACATAGAATCGAGAATAGATTGTCTGCGGCTATTTAGACTTCGACTAACCAAAGTGGTTCGACTAATCACAAGGATCCTGTGTGCACAATTACCTTCAGGACTATGCCTTTGCCTCGTTTCTTGGGCGTTGGCGCAATTCCCATTGGTTATATTGTGTCTTCAGATCGTTGGAGTCCATCGAAACTTTGGTGGGAGTTTTGTATAAAAGTAGGACAAGTCGTCAAGGTTAGGGTTTCACCCCTATCTTACAACTTCGTCCTTGTTCTTAATAAAATTTGAGGAGATTATTCATCAAAATATGGATTTCACTCCTAATTTGGTATGATCCTCCTCGTTTGTAGCTAAAACGCAAGCTGTCTAGGCAACTTTAGTCGAGAGTTTGCGGTTTTCACACCTATTCTCGGCCTTATTACCCGTTCATAACTTGAAAATTCGAGTGCAGTGATAGTGTAGGTAATGAAAATAGTGAGGAATAAGCCCGTATACAATCCAGTAGGGATGTACTCGAGTCGGTCTGCTGGTTCCTGACTATAGACTAGGTCTCTAAGACTTCGACCCGGACTAGGTCGAGTCTTGCCTAATTCCCTATAGTTATGGCTCTGATACCAATCTGTCACACCCCAACCGATGGCGGAATCATCGGGGCATGGCACTGAGCGAAACAGATTGTCCAGAAGTTTCCATAACAACTATCATTACTATTTAATTAAATAATACGTCCCATACCGTATCTCAAATAGTTAAATAATTATTACAGACAAGCATCAAGACAAACATTCTGTTCCGACAACTCAGATTTAAACATAGCTAATTTATTTGTTGGTTTCTAGGACTCCTGTTCCTAGCTTTAAGTTCATCACAGCACAAAGAGCATAAAAGCAACCTAAGCACCTGTCACATACGTTAAAATAAAGTCAATACATAAAATGTAAAGGTGAGCATACAAGTTTGATAATAGTATATAGAGTTCGAATTCGTTTACGCATAACCAGCACGTACACATAGTGAAATGAAGCACGTTAGTTATCGACATAGATCCATCGTTACCAATGACTGCGGATTGACTGCCCGAGGCAGTTCGCAATACATGATTACCACCGTAATCCATGCAAGTAAAAGATCCTTAACAACCCCCGTGTGAACGGGTGCTGAGTCCAAACTATAGTACTATCGTTACTAAGGCAGGTAGACAGCATTCCATGTGTAAACATAACAAACAAGCATTCATAAGCCACGTATAACATGCGTAAATGGTTTAGCGTTAAAAATAGCTTGAGTAGTGTGATAGTTGTAGTTTGAATATTCGTAACGTATGTAACACCCAAAAGTGCTAAAAGCAAAAAGGGTTCGAGTATACTCACAGCGATTATGGATTGAAGGGAGCGCTTTTCAGCGAGTACGGTTAGCCTGAATAGATTCGATAACGTAATGATAAGTGGCGCGTAAAACAGTACAAAGTGAGAGCGGGTGGGAGAGCTGATCATGCGGATCAACTTATCCGTGCGAGTAAGTTATCCGTGCGAGTAAGTTATCCGTGCGAGTAAACTATCCGTGTGGATGGTAATCCGTGTGGATGGTAATTCGTGCGGATGGTAATCCGTGCGGATGGTAATCCGTCCGGATTAGTCACTCGTGCGGATTGTTTATCCGTACGGACAAGTAGTCCGTGTGAATTACTATTCGAGTGGATTGTTTCTTCCTACGAATGTGTTTGTGTATGATGGCTTGTGCTTTGAAGTTTTCGTTGTAGCATTTAGAAAACATCTAAGTATCTCTATCCTTCAAGCCGGTCGCGCGGACAACAATCCGCCCGGATGGTAGTCCGTGCGGACACAACCTTAAAGGTGAGTCACTTGGTGAAGTCCGTCCGGATGGTAGTCCGTGCAGACAATGGTAATCCCTCCGGACAGTCTGTTCGCGCGGACAAAGACAATCCGTCCGATAGTCTGTCCGTGCGGATGAACATTGTTTGAAATTGTTTAAGGTCTTAGTATCTCATGATCCGAAGAGTAATCCATTCAGAGGTCGTCCGTCCGGATTGTTCATTCGTCGATACTCAAACCTCGTTTTGAACGTGGGTCCCAAGTGTAGCTCGCGCGAGTGACAACCCGTCCGGATCGTCTGTCCGTGCGGGCAGCTTGTTCGTGCGGACAGCTTGTCCGTGCGGACAACTTACTCGTGCGGACAACTTCCTCGTCCTGGTTGTTCCGTCCGGTTACCCTTGGTCGCCTTTGTCGTCTATCGAGACGTTCCGATTACGTGTCAGCCATTTGGAATCGCATCCTTACCCGTATGACCAAGCCGGCCAGGAATCACCCTAACTCGGCCTGTCAGCGGTTTAGAACGGTCATCCTGGTCTAACCCGAAATCAGGTGTCTTGCGGGTAGAATCCAGATCTAGGACTAGTGCATCACTAATATTGAGTGGAAGACTAGAACTGATCCGATTCGTACCGCTTTTGAGGGTAAAAGAATGAGAAACCTTGAGTTTATTTCTTTCAACTCTTCTATCCTTAGAAAGTTTAGATTTAGGTGAAGTTGTTGTGAAATCTTGTGGAAATCGTTCAGATCTGAGTTATTCTTGGTGGAATGAGGTCACACTTGAAGTTCATGAGAACTTCATGATGACGTCACCCGAGAATACCTCAAATCTTGATGATTTCTCGGTTAAAAGTTGAGATTTGAAAGATAGAAAGGTGTAGATGTGTGTATAGATCAAGAACGTACAAGAATTAGGGCGAGATCTTACCTGGATTAAGAGAAATCGGAGAAAAGGTGAAGAATGCGTGCTGGTCGGACGTCACTTGCCAAAAGTGGAAAGTTGGGAGAGTGACCCAGGTATTTATAGGATGCTAAAAGAGGAAAGGGTGATCCGTGCGGATTGCAGGTCACCCGGATAGGTTATCCGTGCGGACTGGCAATCCGTGCGGATTGGCAATCCGTGCGGATGGACCATCCGTCCGGATGTCGACTGAATGGTGCGTTCGGGTGCGATGGCGATTCGGTTTCGATTGCGAGCGATTCGATAGGGTTTCCTAGTCAAATTACTTTTAGTCCCAACTACTTCGTACATGATACGGTTGGATTCGGAATTCGGGTTCGAGTTCGATTACCTTCGAGTTAGACTTCGAGTTCGATTAAGTTCGCTTGATTTCCATAACAAACATAAATAAATATGCGCAGGTAACATGTAAGGCACACACACACGTATAATGGCAAGTAAAATACACGGCTCGAGTTACGATTTGATGTCGATTCAATTAGTATAGCTCGATTATTAGTTGATTAACTTTATCGCATTGTTACTTCCTATCATTCACAGTCGTAGGTCGATTGAAGCACGATTAACACGATTCGATTATCGCAATGTACGACACTTACTCCACATAATATAAATAAAATGAAAACATTTCTACGAGTCATGTTGCGCGAAATCGGTCGTTGACTTTGACCCTGACTTTGACTTTCACTCGTGAAAACACGGGGTCTTACACAAATACCCGTTCGAGGTTGTTTTGACTGTGGGGACAAAGGGCATTTTAAGAAAGATTGCCCTAACAACAATCAAGCCAATGTTGAGATTTACGTGGAAGCTAATCCGAGAAGTGCTGGGTGCAAGTACCACCACGAATGTCATTTTCAGAAGCCTAAGTGCGGTAGGTGCGGAAAGAAAGGACACAACAAGGATGCCTGTTGGGCGGGGAGTCCCAGACAAGGAGGGAATGATGACGACAACCAGGACAGAAGTAATAATAATAAATTTCCAGGCTGCTACCGATGTGGGAACGTGGGGCACTTTAGGAAAAATTGCCCATGGAGGATTTACCAAGACCGTGAAGGGACATCCAACATCGGAGCTCGTGAAGCACGCGAGGGTTCAAACATGGCCATCGGTACGTCTCATAGTAGTCAATATTGTTCGTCTATGCTATTTGATATTATTGTCGAATTTTAGCTTCAGAATATACTTGTTTTAGTAGTAAGTAAGATAGATACCCAGTACTCGGTAGAACTAGCTTAAGGGAAGCTTCGACGTGGTGATTGGGATGGATTGGTTGTCAAGCAATCGAGCGGAGATTATTAACCGCACCCCGATGGAGAAACAATCATGGTTCATGGTGCTAAGCAGAATACGCCCCTACAGCTTCCAAATTGCTTAATGGCACGAAAGTTGTTGCGTAATGAATGTGTTGTTTCCTGGGCTCATGTCGTGGACAAGGGAACCGAAGAACCCAAAACTCGAAGATATCCCTGTGGTGAGGGAATATCCTGAAGTTTTCCCCGAAGACTTACCAGAATTATCTCCTCAACGACTAGTCGAATTTCGCATCAATTTGATTCCAGGCGTCGCGCCTGTAGTCGATGCACCTTAGCGACTTACACCTTCGGAGATGTAAGGATTGGCAGTGTAACCCCAGAAGTTGACAGAGAAGGAAGATAACAGACCAAAATTCCCTTTTGGGTAACCCCAATTCTGCTCGTCAAGAAGAAGGACAATGATTTTCAAATGAGCATCAACTACCAGGAGCCGAACGAGCTAACCCACAAGAGTCAGTAACTCTTGCTGAGAATTAACGAATTTCTTACTTAGCTAACTATGAGGATCCGACTACTATTACACGACTGATCGATGATCGAGTGTCATTAGCTGTGAATTCGGGAATAAAGTATACTGGGAAATTGTGGGATAATAATTTGTTTTTAAACATACACAACAATGGTGTTTCCTATACAATGCACAAAACAGATCTACACAGAATACGAAACCTTGAGGATCTAGAAAACATATACTTAGGACCTTTGGGAACCAGGTCCAAACTCGGAAAGGTTGTTATTTAGGAACCATATCTGTTAACCCAATCAAACACCATTAACCTGACATATATGCCATTTCAGTGAACAAAACCGAAAGTACTTAAATTTCTTTTGTTGAAATCTTCACTTTTGCTTCTAGCAAGTAGATGTTTGCACCTCTACTCCCCTTAATGGTAGTTGCATCACGTTAATTTTCTTCGCTGAGAGCGAATGCACATTTGCTTCGATACTTGGTCATTTCTTCATTCTAACCAATACGCATTGTGTCATTACTTGGAAACTTATATGTCACACATGCACCATTTTCTACGCATGTGGTTCCGTTTCGAATAAACATTTCATTAAGGTTCAAATATTATTTTGCTAAAACTAATTATTGGTTTATGATTCGAATAATCTACGTTATTGAATTGTTGGCTCTTTTGTTATCAAGTCAACACACATTCTGGAAACTCCTTTCTTTCCAGTTATATTCATGGTTTATCTTCGTAACCAGGTTGAGACTCCCTTGTTGATACATATGTTTATTATCAGATTACGTTGAAACCTAGTTCAATTGCTTGAACTTATCCATTTCGCGTGTTCGTTTTGAGACGCTGTATGATGTATTGAGAGCATCATATTCAAATATTTTGCAAAGACTCTTTCATTACGAATCGTAGTAGATTCGGTTGGTCTACGACTCCACTAAATCGTTTGATTGGTTTCGATACATTGCGGTGATACTTTCACGAGATTGAAGCTTGCGCTAATCTGGTTACTTACTTCTTACACGGATTTAATTGATTATTTGATAACTTGCCCTAATTCCGTCTTATTTATCACGATTAACTCGGTCTCAACACAGTTGTGTGTTGAGGCAAAGGTACATAGATTCATTTCATATTATAATGTACCTCCTAACGATTCTTTCATGATTGATCGAATGCCTTGCGATACATATTACTTTTCATCTTCAATCGGAAACAGCGATTCTTTGATGATCCGTATTTTATTGGAAACTTTATGACATTGTGTAGATCAAATCTTCAGGCTTGTTTCGGTACATTTTCATTTGATTTCAAGCACGGTGAACTTGTTCAGTCACCACTATTATTGAATCTCGTCATTACAACACCTTGTGGTGTCATTAGCTTGTGCTAAGTCATGGTCAACTATTTCACACGAAACTACCTATACTTTTGTTGACTTGTCATTTAAACATTTCTAATGCAACTACGAATTAAGACAATAATACACCAGATTCGCTTGTATTTCATTCGGTGTGCCTCCGAAAATTTAGGAATGCCAACACACTAAACCTTACTATTCATTTACTCAGGAGTTGACAGATCATTTTACTATTACATTTGAGTTGATGATTTTGAGTTCATATAGTGAATGCTATGGTTTGTGAAAATTAGCATATTGTGACTTATTGTGTGAAGAATCCATAGGTCAAAACTCCTCTTTTGAGGAACCCCTGTTAACTGAGTTACACTAGCCCATACGTCTACACGTCTCGTGTCTTTTGACATTAACAATTAGGACATATGCCTTGTAACCATCGGGTTCTTGTTGTTAAAATGCATTCTTGGATGCACCTGATATGGATAAGAGTTGATTTGATTTTGTGGTTATCTACCTCAGTATTATTCATATACATACACGCATAATGTAACCCTAAGGAGTTAAGGTAGTACAAATTTCGAGGACGAAATTTTCTTAACGGGGGGAGAATGTGACAACCGTCAAATTTGCATGCATCCGTACAATTAATTAATATTGATTTATGCTTAATGACTGTGCTTAATTACAACTGATGACTTAAACTATTTTCTGATTTATGTATCATACATACATGTGCATCACATTTCATACAGTCACACCATTTGTTACACACAAACTTTAGTGACATACTTGATGCACAAAGCACAGTGGGCGGATAACTTAGAAATATACTGATAGTGCCAGTACATAGACAGACAGTGTTTTGGGACCCAGTATGGGTCAGGGACAAGGTACTACACTAGTATAGTGCGTAGGGAAGTGAGGACCATAAAACTGCGTCACTAGGTGATAGATAAAGTGGCGGGAAGTGCCTAAAACTCACTTTAAGTGCAGAATTCTGCATTTTTCAGCAAAATTCAGCATTTTAATATGCTAGTAACATGCAGAAAATTGACTAACTGGTCCTGAATGCTTTCCTAAGTGTTGGGGATTAATTGTGTTACAAAAGGGTACATAAAAGACACTATTCGGAATATCATGACACTTTAACGGAACGGGATCTAACCGAACAACCGGACATTACCCGGAACACTAAAATATTACTAGAAGCATTGTCTTTAATTTTTTTCTGAGCTAGTTATGATTCCCGAGCACACTAACATATTACGTAATACATGATTACACATAAATGCAAGACCCTTACACTTAGCACCCTCCACTAGTCACCTATTTGCCAAATAATTTACATTTACCCCCCCCCCCTTTGGAACTTACGGTCACTAGGACCCACCCAAAATCACCACCATATCTCTTAGATTTCATGTCATATTTTATTAGATCTTTTCTTGATATGGTGACCAAAATATATTGAAGGAAATCTTTATATGTATGGCTAATAGATTCAAGAGATCATTTCACCCCACAACCTCACTCCTCTCACTCTCTCCTCTCTTCCTCTCGGCTCACACTAGGCTGCCACCACCACCACCCTATCACCACCATCTTCATCCATTTTCAAGCTCCATTCAAGTATAAGAAGGTGTCTTGTGAAGATGGAAGCTTGAAGAACTTGAAGGAACATCATACATTGCTTTTACACATCATTTTCATCATCTTTTCACTAGTGTTCTTCGCTAGCCTTTGAGCTAGTTGTAAGTCCTTGTTAACCCTTGTTTACTTCATGTTTTGAGTAGTTAAAAGATATAGTATGTTGAAATATACAAGAACACTAAAGAACATGAACTAAAAGTTTAGACATAAAGCTTTACATAAAGATCATGAGATAAAAGATGATGATACATGATAAATCTGAGTTAAATAAACAATAACCTGCTGTAAATGACTTATGATCTGATATTAATCGTTATTAGAAAGTATGGTGATCGTATGTGTGCATTTTAGTGGCATTTAAGCTATAAACAACATGCTTAGTAACATTTTCAACCAACTTCAACTGGCTGTAAACGGACCGTTATAAATCGAAAAATTGATTTTCTGAAGTCTAAATTATGTATTTTCGAAAAACGGATCAAATGGCACTTTAATCATATTTTTTTTGAGGTCGTTTGGTATTTTTAAAGGGGCGTTTTTCACAGCAGCAAAAGCTGCGTTTTTACTGCAGAAAATGTGTGTTGTGTTCTTCATCATAACTTGAAATCTGTGTAGAATTAGCTCATGAAATTTGTACTGTAGATGACCACATATGTCGTTGTAATTCTCCCACTAGAATTTCGTCAATCGGGCTTACGATGAATTTTAAATAAATTATTCCGTTGACTGCATTCAGAAAGTGACGAATTTGATTTCAGTCCGGTAAATGATTTTTTATGAAATATGGGTAATGAATTGGATCCCGATATTTTTACACTCTAATATTTGGATCGTTTAAACCATTCTATAAAAATTTTAGAATTTTTGGAGTAAGTTAACTATTTTATTCAAATGCCCGAAAACAGCCCAGTTTTAAATATTAAAAAGCTGAAACGACATAAGTAGTTTGTTGCGTGTCTAAATGTCGGGTAGGTTATCTGAGAACTATCTATCGTGTTATATGTCAAAGAAAATGATATGCTATTTAGCATGGACACCTCCGTCTACAAAGGAAACTCTGGCGAAATTTCCTAAAATCCCAAGACTTAGAAATTATTTTCTAACAAGTGTTTACAAATGTGTTTTAACTTTGTTTTTCGAAAGTAAACTTCGCCATAAGTTTTGTTACAAAATTTCAAAGTGTCAGTTTTACAACTTCAGGGGTGAAATACATGTTACAATTATTACGGACATCTTTATACATGGTATGGTTAGCTTAAGGAGGGCATACTACTTAGATCATGTGAGTGGGTAGGCGGATACTTAAGGCCATTAATCCTCGTTGTAGGACCGAGGGACATGAGTGATAGATCTATTCGGGTGTAGCGAGCCCCACTCCTGAGTCCGCTGAGTGGACCATGAGGTGACTATGTCTTACCGACGAAATCTGCTAGGTTTGAGTCTTCCTGCATCACTTCACACATATCAATGGCCTTTCAAACCATTGGTGATCTCTTTTTCCTTATTGCTACATACCAGGGAGTTACATATATACTTACAAGGTTTCAAAGGCTCATACATACACACAAACAAACACATGAACTCGCTCAACTTTTGTTGATGTTTTTCAAACAACATGTATTTCAGGGAATTTATAAGTGGATCTGGCGGGCGTTGGAAGTTTTTATGCTGCGTTAAGAATAAAGATGTCATCCATGGTCTTTGAGTTTGGTCAGTGTGTCTCTTTCCTAGACAAGACACGCCCTCCAAACCTTGGTGCTATTTTATATCTTTTAATGAGTCCTTAGTGAACTCATAAAAATTTTGTATGATTGTAAAACTTTAAATTTAAGTCTACTCTTTTGAAACAAGGTTGTTATGTTTTAAACTTATTTTATGGATGACAAATCTAAGGTTTTATCATATAGTTGATGTTATGATTGAATGCAACGATATTAAAGAAGTCACACCAATAACCCACGCTTCCGCAAAAGTCAGGGTGTGACAGCGCATCCCTTACATTTAGACACGTTCTTTCACAGTACGCTGCTGTGATACCTCCAGACATGAACCTTCATGCCTGGTACGACCAACAACAAGCTTTGCTGGTCGCAGCATACAACAGAGCTTGCGCAGAAGCGCAAGTACCGGTCGGGCCTACCCCGGCACCGCATACCCATGCGGGTCGTATTTTACAATACGACGGCAGGGCCCCCACGCACCCAGCCTCCCGAAGTAGGCGTGAAGATCGCGGCTCCTCTTACTGTGACGTCCGCACGATTGATAAGGATGATTACTCATACGGGTCCCGCAGCAGGGACTACCGATGTGCATCGTTACCGACAACGGCACCAACTTCGTTGCCGATGACTTTCAAAAATGGCTAAAGAAACTAAATATTGAACACATATTCTCCTCAGTGGCGCATCCGCAAGGGAATGGCCAAGTCGAGAGTATCAATAAAAGTTTAGTCGAAGGCATCAAAGCACGATTGGGAACAGCCAGACGTGGCTGGATCGATGAACTCCCAAGTATATTATGGGCTCACAGGACAAGCCCAAAAACAAGTCACGGTGAGACACCCTTTAGCCTTGTCTACGGCTCAGAAGCGGTGATCCCCTCGGAAGTAGGTCTCCCCTCACCCCGAATGTTGGCTATCGACAAAATAGACAACATTGAGGAGCGCAGGTATGATTTGGACCTCCTAGAGGAAAGGCGTGAAAACGCTGCCATCAACGAGGCTATGTACAAGACCAAGCTTGAAAAGTACTACAATTCACGCGTCCGCGTTTATACTTTCAACCCGGGAGACTACGTCCTTCGCGATAACGAAGCATCTAACGCCGAGCGCCCAGGAAAACTTGCCCCCAAGTGGGAAGGACCCTACCTCATCAAAGAGGTCCTGGGCAAAGGCGCATATAAACTGCAAACGTTAGAGGGCGAACCTATCGCACGCACATGGAATGCACAACAGCTTCGACGCTGTTACATGTAAGCCATGTTTTTACATTTACCTTGTAACCTATCGGGCCGCAGGCCGTTTGTAAATAAATAAATGAACGATTCAATGCAATATTGTTTATTTTCTTCTATTACAAATGCGTGTTCCACTTTGCGGTATCTGCAAAAACAGATTGGCAAAATCTTCATTCGCGATACCCACACAAAGTGGTAACCACACACAAATATTGTAATAGGCCAGCAAAGGCAAAACGTTAAATGTGTATCCGGCTGGATACGCACATACGGTTTTCACAAAGCCTACACAATTCCCAAACCCTAACGGGATAAAAACAGGAATCGACTAATGCTCATACGACAAAGGTATAGAGTATACTTAACCGCGCTTTACAGCGGGTAGAGTTCTTCATACTTGCATATCACCTAGATATGCAAAAGGCAAATACAGACTTAGTGTTATTCACAATAACATTAACTCATACAAGTTCAAACATGCAAGTAGTAAAAACACTTGTACAAACTTGAACAAAACGGTTAAAACTTTATATACAGAAAAATTTATACACCTATGCGGTGCACAAGAGATTTACATAAAGTTTCTAACATTTACATCGAGGAAACAAAAAAGGGCATGCAGGCCAACCTAGTCCTTCTTTGTACCGCTGAACTCCGCACCACCCTTGCCATCACCACCACTCTCTTCCTCCTCTTCCTCGTCAGCATATAACAACCGCAAGCGGTCCACGTAGTTTTCCGCATCCAAGCATTTATCAAGTTCCTCAAGGGCGGAAATAGACATGTCGTTGTACGCTGCAAGAGCGGCAGCAAGACGCGCTTCGGTATCCACGCCATGGAACCCGGACCTTTCATCGGTATATTCGCCTTGGGCTAAAACGTTGATATGACTGATGCAACGGTTGTAGCCAGCTTTAAAACCAGCCTCCCGCGCGCGCAGCCCAATCTGCTCTACACCAGCTGCGTTCTCAGGTGCGTCGAGGATAGCCCTAACAATCTGCAAAGCACAAGCAATAAGGTTGTGATGTGTGCGAGTGTGTATATAAATTTTAGTATATTTTAAGCCCTTTTTACACGTTAGTCAAGTTTTAAATTTATAAAACACAATATTTTACTAACAACAAACACACATATGGGCAAGTGCACCCATCGTGAGCGTAGTATAGTGTTGGCAAGATACCGAGGTCGTCCAAGGACACAAGAGATTTTAGTACCGGTTTATCCTCAACATCTAATCAAATCAAAAGTTTTGAAAAAAGGTTTTTAAACAAGAAAAATAAAAACTAACTAAAATGCTGAAAAATAAAAATAAAAGAAAAACAGATAGACAAGATGAATCACTTGGCTCCGACTCGTGTTTAGTGTAACCTTTGATTATTTCCGCACTTTTGCACTATTTAAGAGATTATATTAGTTATTGTAGTAGGCCCCTCTTTTGAAGGTGACGTTACCCTCAACCCAGTAGTTTGAGTTAGCAAGGATACAATCCTAAAGGGTCGGATTATTGAAAGATAATTACTTAAGTTATTAATGCATATTATGGTGGGCCCCTCTTTTGAAGGTGATGTTACCCTCGGCTAAGTAGTCTGAGTCAGCAGGGATACAGTCCTAAGTAGTCGGGTTAAAGTATTAATAGTAGCTTACATATGAGGGGATCAAAGAGTTTGGACCCCCGCCATCCAATACCGATGGGTATTGAAGGAGGTCCTACTAAATTTGACCCAGGTCCTTGCAGGATCTATATACTGAACAAGGCAAGACTCTTACCAAACCGTTCCCTTAACCCCCGACCAGGTAGCCAACATACCTCCATATAGACCATGGAGATATGAATGGTGAAAATCTTTTATTTTATATAGACAGTAAAATAATGCCAAGACACCACGGACAAACGATAAGGAAGAATCACCTTCAACATAAGAAACTAGTTATTAAAGTCATTAATACATAACCAAGTAAAAAGTGCGAAAAGATTAAAAATAAAAAGTATTACACTAGACACTTGTCTTCACCAAGTGATGTAAGAGACTTAGGCAAACATGGCCTTTGATTGTCAAGAACTCTTACGATCAATCTTGGATCCCGAGAAGACTCACACACTCTATGATGGACAATGGATGATGGTGGTGGATGATGGTGTTGTGATGGTGGTGGGTGAAGTGTGAGAGAGGTGGTGTGCCAAGGGATGGTTTGCAAATGAGCCAAGCACCCCTATTTATAGCCTGAACAGTAGCTCGGGCACGGCCCCGTGTCCAGTGGGCACGGCCCCGTGTCCATCCTCCTTCTCTGTCTTCATTAATTGCTTTTGTCTGCATTAGTTGACCACGGCCTCGTGTCCGATGGGCACGACCCCGTGCGCAGAAGCATATTTGTACTATCAAGATTTGCCTGGATTTTGCGAATCTTATAGTTGACCACGGCCCCATGCCCGCTGAGCACGGCCCCGTGGTGGGCGATTGAAGCTTCTACAGCTTTGTCTTTTATGCTGACACTTGGGCACGCCCCCGTGTTCACTGAGCACGGGGCGTGTTCAGCCTTCTGTTCTCTTGTTTTGCCTTGGAAGATGCTTTCGGGGAGGTCGGGCATGCCACGTTTGTTCCTTTTCTTGTATTTATGTTAGCTTTAGCTGCCTTTTTTGCTTCTTTTGTTAATTTGAGCTCATTTAATCCTGAAAATACAAAAGGAAGACAAAAGCACACTTTTTCCAACATTAGTACTAAAAAGGGTTAGTTTTATGCCACAATTGATGTAATTTATATGTTGCATTTTGCACACATTAGGTTGTCACGGGCAAATCTAAACAAAAGCAAAGGCACCAGATACTTACATGCCCAATACCGTGATCACGCATCCATTCGTGATCGGCCTGGAGCTGATCAAATGAAGAAGCAAGGCTATCCCTAGCCTCGGCAACATCCCTAGCCCGCGCTTCAGCTTCGGTCACACGGGCAGTGACCTCCGTAAGAATGGTCACGCGGTTCTGCACTTCAGCCTTTCAACAACAAAGAAAACAAGTATATAAAGATGCCCAATCATACTTGTGAAATAAATCTACAAATTCAAGAGCAAAAGAAACTCATACCTGGAGGTCCTTAACAGTCTTGTTTAAGTTGGTGTGGTCAGCATTTGCCTCTTCAAGAGCCTTGGAAGTGCGGGCCCCCGCCTCCTTGGCCTCTTTGGCCGCCGCCTCAGCTGAGGTTTTCTCCTTGACCAAAGCAGCTTTCTCCTTGCCCAAAGCAGCGTTCGCTGCCTTGACATTTGTCAACTCCTGACGAACACGAAACAACGTTTCATTCTGTTTGGCCCAAGATTCTTTCCAAGCCTTGAGCTCATTAGAAAGTGTTTCTTTCCAACTCTTGCACTCATCAGAAAGCAGTTTGGCGAGAGTACGAACCTGTTTAAGGCCAGCAGTTGCAGCCCACTCCTCAGTCTGCTTATGCTGCTCAAAGGCAGCCTTATCCCTTTTGAGCTGCTCTGCACCCTCACGAGCAGCCTTAACCAACTCTTCAGCCTCAGCCCGCAAGCGAGCAGTTTCCTCCTCCTTGCGCCCCAGGACCTTGTAGTCTTCCTGTAGGATCGTTTTCAGACCCGAACGAGTCGTTCAGAAGAGTTTTTCTCAACACGAAAGGCGGAAACAGACGTGTAGAGTTCGATTCAGCTAGATTCACGCTTAAAACTGTTGTAATATTGATTTCACAAAGTTTTACAACCTGACAACACTTCGGCAGCACTTCGTTGCTCTGGCCGGAAAGTTACAAATGATGACAGTTTGAAGGATATATATAGGAGATGACCCTGACCGTTTGAAGGTGGCAAGACATCCTTCAAACGGACATCTCCTTCAAACGGTCATGCATTGTTCAAACAGTTACATCTTCAAACAAATAACAAATTCAAACGGTCAAACTAAATTCTTGTTTCATGCAATCTGTTTTGTCTTCTTGTGTATGTAGTAATGATGATGTCACTTGTGATGTCATCTCTATGATGTCACTTGTGATGTCATGCTTGTTCAGATCCGCAACGAACCCGAGACTCGATATAAGACGAAGACGACAGATGTGTGCACCAACAGACTCCCCCTCAGATGTTGACGAGTCTTAAGTGTCGAGTCTTTGCATCTTCAGTCTTTATCAGTCCTCTCGAACTCTTTGAAGTGTCTGACGCTGTAAGAATCCTCAAAACTTTATCTCCCTTTTCTCTTCAGCATCAACAGACTCCTCACGATCAATCTCTACTTTGATGTCTTCAGACTCCCCCTTTCAATATGCTGGGATCGCAGTCTGGCTTGTTGAAATTACATAGTCCTCAGGTATCGGAACCTGGCATTCTATCTTCAGGTTGACCACGGCCCCGTGCCCGCTGAGCACGGCCCCGTGGTGGGCGATGGAAGCTTCTACAGCTTTGTCTTTTATGCTGACACTTGGGCACGCCCCCGTGTTCACTGAGCACGGGGCGTGTTCAGCCTTCTGTTCTCTTGTTTTGCTTGGGAAGATGCTTTCGGGGAGGTCGGGCATGCCACGTTTGTTCCTTTTCTTGTATTTATGTTAGATTTAGCTGCCTTTTTGCTTCTTTTGTTAATTTGAGCTCATTTAATCCTGAAAATACAAAAGGAAGACAAAAGCACACTTTTCCAACATTAGTACTAAAAAGGGGTTAGTTTTATGCCACAATTGATGTAATTTATATGTTGAATTTTGCACACATCAAATACCCCCACACTTGAATCTTTGCTTGTCCTCAAGCAAAACTCTTTATAATGTGGCTTTACACTCCCAAATGGAATGGGTAGAAGAGAAGGTTTTTTGGGCTTGTCATAGAGTGTCGGGATTTCCAAGATTCTTTATTAAGTTTTATTTTATTTATTTACAATCCTATTCGTCATGATTTATTTAAAACTTTTCATAAGATAAATTACTTATTAGGGCATAACATGCCTCTTTAAAATTCTATTTATATACAAGTTCACATACCTCACGGGGGATCACTCAACACCGGCCGAAGATGTATTTTAGTGAATCACTCGAGAGCGGCATGAAACTTACTCCTACCATAGGCTTGCCAAGCAATCAATCATACTCCTTTTTAACTATATACCTTTGTAAATATCAAGAGGACTTTTGGGTGAAGGGTTAGGATTGGGTTAAAGGTAGGTGGTTGGGTTAGTGGTTAGTAGAAAAAGGGCGAAAAGCGTAAAAAGCGTCGGTTTTCAAAAGACTTTGTAATTTTTTTTGATGAAGCCATGATTCAAACAAAGTTATTTTTAATGAACTTGCTTGTTTATTTCATTTGCTTCATCATCAACACATTTTTTTTTAAGGAAAATCATACGAAAAACCGAGCTTGTTACTAAAACAAAGGGTTAAAATAAAAAAGGTTTTGGTGGGTGAAAGGGTGTTTGGTTTGGGTTAAGAAATGAAAAGGTTTAGGCTCAAAGGGGTTAACTAGGGGGATTTTGGGTAGGTGGTAAAAAAAAAAGAAAAATAATGGTGTAGAAATAAAAAGGGTTAGTCCTAATGCCTCTATCATTTACTTACTCGGGTTTAAGTTGATAAGGACCGGGAATGTATCGTCGTGGCAAGTTCTAGAGTTGTAAGAACCAAGCGGCTATTCACACAAGAAACGGAAAATGAGCATTTAGTTTAAAGATATGTATTTGTATGCTCAATAAAGGCTCAAAACTCACTTTTGTGGGAATGGGTTTTTATGTGATCAAGTATATATAATTAAATTTTAACTAAGCTACTCATGCCTTTTCATAATTTTCTTATATTGGTTCTTTTTATCACGACGCTATCGGTTGTAAATTTTTAAAAATATAACCTTTTTAGAATTTGAAATTCCCAAGTTAAACCTAGACAAGTAAAAAAAAATGAAAATTTTTGAAAAAAAAATGAAATTTTTTGAAAAAAATGAAAATTTTTGAAAAAAAAATTGTGGTGATTAGCGGTTCCAATAGAGTTTTGTGTAAGGCTTGTAATTAGGACTTGCAAGATTCAAAGTTTTAGCATCCCCCCCCCCCCCACACTTAAATTACACATTGTCCTTAATGTGTCCCAAAAATAAGTTTTTAGGTTGATTGAATGTGTAAAAGGTGTGAAAAAGCAAAATTTTATGTTACTGGGCGCCTGGACACGGCCCCGTGGTGTCCGGGCACGGCCCCGTGTTCAGGTGCCAGTAACAAAAAGTTGAACAAAAGAAACAGAAGCCTGGACACGGGGGCGTGCTGGGTGAACACGGCCCGTGTCCAGTTTACCTGAACTGGGTATTTTCTGCAGACTGTGCAGCACGGGGTCGTGTTGGGCGGGCACGGCCCGTGCTGAACTTGCTGTAATGAAGAAAGTTTCGTCGGATGACCCTGTTTTCATGCATGATGTGCTGGTCCAAGTTTCCCTTGTTATCCTTCACCATCCCGAGTGTGTTTTACTTATTACAACATCATCTAAACACCAAATTAGCTAAAACCATTATTCATTAAGTCATAGAGAGAATTACAAAATAATCCTAAAAGTTAAAATACTAGATAGTTAGGTCAAAGAAACACAAGAAATCTAAACCAAGAAGTTCTAGCCTACTACTTATTCTATTAGCAAAATTTCCAAAAAGATAAATCCCTCGGTTAGATGTGGCTTGAAAAACTTCTTTCTCCGGGCATGGGTTCCTCACATGTCGGTGGGCCATTCTTCTATCTCCCTAGGGAGAAGAAAAGCGGGCTCATTGGCATTAGTTTGAGGAGGTGCAACCTCCACCGGGACTTCTTGTAGATCTTCAAGAGGAGGTTCCGCTGGAATATCGTCCCAACCGGTAGGATTGTTGATTCCAAGTGCTAGGTTCCAATCCTCTTGAGGGAGGATTGGTTCCATGGGAGGTGTTACAAGAATGGTTAACCTCTGGTGCAAGAGGTTTATTTCTTGAAAACTGTTTTCCAACCCCACCGTAAGATAATTGATACGGTCTATTAGGACCTCCTCTACCGAAGTCATCTCGTCAAGAGCTTCACGTAATGCCATCACGTAACGTACGAGAGTCGCTTCGATTGATGACCTTCTCTTCCTTCGACTGTTTCTGGAGTGCGCAGAAGAAGTTCCACTGTTTTGACTAGACATTCTACGAAAACAAACCAGAAATAGTTCATTTTAAATGAAATAGTACATCGGACACGGCCCCGTGCTCAATGAGCACGGCCCCGTGTTCAACTTTCTGCAGATTTCCGGAACAAGGAATCTTGGAGTTTTAAATTATTTTTCCAACTTATGAAGCATTTTTGAATAGAAATAACTTAAAACAATGTTGCACAACTTATTTTTAGCAAGATTCCTTGGACAAAAATCTAATAATCAACACAATAAAGCTTGAGAGCAAGCTTCAATGGAGGTGTTGAGACAAGAAAGATGAAGAAGAAGGAAATGGATAAAAGAGGAAAGGACATGATGTTTGTTAGAACCTTCTTTTAGAAAATACCTAGGATGGTAGGTGAGAAGATCCTCTCAAATCTCTGTCCCTGGATGGTCCAAATGTGTAGGATTCTTGGCTGCATTTATAGAATACGACAGCATGCTGGGCACGGCCCCGTGTCGGCTGGACACGGCCCCGTGTGCAGGCAAGATCCTGACACATTTTGTCCGTATTCTGACTAAAAGTCAGAAAGGAATCTTTTGGTGGACACGAGGGCATGTTGACCTGGGCACGGCCCCATGTCGAAAGGCTGTTTATGAAGTTTGTCTATTTTTAAGGAATTTTTCCGGATCGGGCGGTTCCTTACTGGATGGAACAACCCCAAAGTTCCTAAGATACCTTAATTGCTCTAGATTAAGATGAGAACGCAAGAGGTTGTCGGTGAGGGAGATTCCTATGCTATATGTAGGTGGACAAGTCCAACCCTTTCCCGGGCTCTTGTTAAAGAAGGTGTATGCCGAATCGCTCAAGTCTATGTATGCATCGAACGAAGTCGATGGGGAGTCCTTCACGGCACAATCGACATAGGGACGACTATCGCTCAAGTCCTCACTAGAGTTAGAGGTAACGTTGGTAACAACGAAGTTGTTTTTATGCGATCCCAACAATTCTTCTTGGTTATCGACTTGAGATAAATTATTGAAATCTATCCTAAGTTCTTCTAACCAATTAATAATTATATCTTCCATTTGAAATAGTTCATCAAGAAGCATTTCTCTTAGAAGATCCGGTTGAGAGCATTCGAGGGAGAGATAAGGATTATTTTACTTTCGCCCCTCTTAAGGCTACATGAAAACAATGGGTCTATATAGTGGGGCTTATAATTTAGAAAATAACATTCTAATTCTTTATGAGAACAACCACATATTTGACACCACGTACCATAAGAGTGCCGAAAGTAAAAAATATCATTATCACTCATGTTTGTGTCAGAAATTACCAACCGTCGGGATCTTACGGTTCTGTTTTCAGTAACTGAATCTTGGGCACGGGGCGTGTTGGGTGGGCACGGCCCCGTGTTCAGCTTACTGGCTGACTTGAAACAGGATTGCCAGTTCCAAGAATTGGGCACGGGGCGTGTTCAGCGGGCACGACCCATGCTGAGTTCTGCAGAAGCTGAAAAACTAAGAAAAATCATAAAAAAATAGAAAAATAAGAAAAACGATTAGGCCGTTGATTCCCAACTTTCTTAAAATCATTGTGTCCCCGAAAGCGGCGACAAAAACTTGATGTGTGCGAGTGTGTATATAAATTTAAGTATATTTTAAGCCCTTTTTACACGTTAGTCAAGTTTTAAATTTATAAAACACGATATTTTACTAACACCAAACACACATATGGGCAAGTGCACCCATCGTGAGCATAGTATAGTGTTGGCAAGATACCGAGGTCGTCCAAGGACACAAGAGCTTTTAGTACCGGTTTATCCTCAACGTCTAATCAAATCAAAAGTTTAGAAAAAAGGTTTTTAAACAAGAAAAATAAAAACTAACTAAAATGCTGAAAAATAAAAATAAAAGAAAAACAGATAGACAAGATGAATCACTTGGCTCCGACTCGTGTTTAGTGTAACCTTTGATTATTTCCGCACTTTTGCACTATTTAAGAGATTATCTTAGTTATTGTAGTAGGCCCCTCTTTTGAAGGTGACGTTACCCTCAACCCAGTAGTTTGAGTCAGTAAGGATACAATCCTAAAGGGTCGGATTATTGAAAGATAATTAGTTAAGTTATTAATGCATATTATGGTGGGCCCCTCTTTTGAAGGTGACGTTACCCTCGGCTAAGTAGTCTGAGTCAGCAGGGATACAGTCCTAAGTAGCCGGGTTAAAGTATTAATAGTAGCTTACATATGAGGGGATCAAAGAGTTTGGACCCCCGCCATCCAATACCGGTGGGTATTGAAGGAGGTCCTACTAAATTTGACCCAGGTCCTTGCAGGATCTATACACTGAACAAGGCAAGACTCTTACCAAACCGTTCCCTTAACCCCCAACCAGGTAGCCAACATACCTCCATATAGACCGTGGAGATATGAATGGTGAAAATCTTTTATTTTATATAGACAGTAAAATAATGCCAAGACACCACGGACAAACGATAAGGAAGAATCACCTTCAACATAAGAAACTAGTTATTAAAGTCATTAATACATAACCAAGTAAAAAGTGCGAAAAGATTAAAAATAAAAAGTATTACACTAGACACTTGTCTTCACCAAGTGATGTAAGAGACTTAGGCAAACATGGCCTTTGATTGTCAAGAGCTCTTACGATCAATCTTGGATCCCGAGACGACTCACACACTCTATGATGGACAATGGATGATGGTGGTGGATGATGGTGTTGTGATGGTGGTGGGTGGTGGGTGAAGTGTGAGAGAGGTGGTGTGCCAAGGGATGGTTTGCAAATGAGCCAAGCACCCCAATTTATAGCCTGAACAGTAGCTCGGGCACGGCCCCGTGTCCATCCTCCTTCTCTGTCTTCATTAATTGCTTTTGTCTGCATTAGTTGACCACGGCCCCGTGTCCGATGGGCACGACCCCGTGTGCAGAAGCATATCTGTACTATCAAGATTTGCCTGGATTCTGCGAATCTTATAGTTGACCACGGCCCCGTGCCCGCTGAGCACGGCCCCGTGTTGGGCGATGGAAGCTTCTACAGCTTTGTCTTATATGCTGACACTTGGGCACGCCCCCGTGTTCACTGAGCACGGGGCGTGTTCAGCCTTCTGTTCTCTTGTTTTGCCTGGGAAGATGCTTTCAGGGAGGTCGGGTATGCCACGTTTGTTCCTTTTCTTGTATTTATGTTAGATTTAGCTGCCTTTTTGCTTCTTTTGTTAATTTGCGCTCATTTAATCCTGAAAATACAAAAGGAAGACAAAAGCATACTTTTTCCAACATTAGTACTAAAAAAGGGTTAGTTTTATGCCACAATTGATGTAATTTATATGTTGCATCTTGCACACATTAGGTTGTCACAGGCAAATCTAAACAAAAGCAAAGGCACCAGATACTTACATGCCCAATACCGTGATCACGCATCCATTCGTGATCGGCCTGGAGCTGATCAAATGAAGAAGCAAGGCTATCCCTAGCCTCGGCAGCATCCCTAGCCCGCGCTTCAGGTTCGGTCGCACGGGCAGTGACCTCCGTAAGAATGGTCACGCGGTTCTGCACTTCAGCCTTTCAACAACAAAGAAAACAAGTATATAAAGATGCCCAATCATACTTGTGAAATAAATCTACAAATTCAAGAGAAAAAGAAAATCATACCTGGAGGTCCTTAATAGTCTTGTTTAAGTTGGTGTGGTCAGCATTTGCCTCTTCAAGAGCCTTGGAAGTGCGGGCCCCCGCCTCCTTGGCCTTTTTGGCCGCCGCCTCAGCCTCTTTGGCCGCCGCCTCAGCTGAGGTTTTCTCCTTGACCAAAGCAGCTTTCTCCTTGCCCAAAGCAGCGTTCGCTGCCTTGACATTTGTCAACTCCTGATGAACACGAAACAACGTTTCATTCTGTTTGGCCCAAGATTCTTTCCAAGCCTTGAGCTCATTAGAAAGTGTTTCTTTCCAACTCTTGCACTCATCAGAAAGCAGTTTGGCGAGAGTACGAACCTGTTTAAGGCCAGCAGTTGCAGCCCACTCCTCAGTCTGCCTATGCTGCTCAAAGGCAGCCTTATCCCTTTTGAGCTGCTCCGCACCCTCACGAGCAGCCTTAACCAACTCTTCAGCCTCAGCCCGCAAGCGAACAGTTTCCTCCTCCTTGCGCCCCAGCACCTTGTAGTCTTCCTGTAGGATCGTTTTCAGACCCGAACGAGTCGTTCAGAAGTGTTTTTCTCAACACGAAAGGCGGAAACAGACGTGTAGAGTTCAATTCAGCTAGATTCACGCTTAAAACTGTTGTAATATTGATTTCACAAAGTTTTACAACCTGACAACACTTCGGCAGCACTTCGTTGCTCTGGCCGGAAAGTTACAAATGATGACAGTTTGAAGGATATATATAGGAGATGAGCCTGACCGTTTGAAGGTGGCAAGACATCCTTCAAACGGACATCTCCTTCAAACGGTCATGCATTGTTCAAACGGTTACATCTTCAAACAAATAACAAATTCAAACGGTCAAACTAAATTCTTGTTTCATGCAATCTGTTTTGTCTTCTTGTGTATGTAGTAATGATGATGTCACTTGTGATGTCATGCTTGTTCAGATCCGCAACGAACCCGAGACTCGATATAAGACGAAGACGACAGATGTGTGCACCAACAGACTCCCCTCAGATGTTGACGAGTCTTAAGTGTCGAGTCTTTGCATCTTCAGTCTTTATCAGTCCTCTCGAACTCTTTGAAGTGTCTGACGCTGTAAGAATCCTCAAAACTTTATCTCCCTTTTCTCAGCATCAACAGACTCCTCACGATCAATCTCTACTTGGATGTCTTCAGACTCCCCCTTTCAATATGCTGGGATCGCAGTCTGGCTTGTTGAAATTACATAGTCCTCAGGTATCGGAACCTGGCATTCTATCTTCAGGTATCCTGCACATTCTCTACTCAAAAATAAATTTTCTGATGACAACCTGTAAAAACAATCTCACTATCTAATGAACCACTTGCATGAATTATACTATCAAAGAATGAATTTACAATGTTAATCATTGATGAACCACTTGAAGATATATCATTTTTAATTTTAAAACCAACACACTCTCCCAAACCATCTGTTCATCATGTTTAGCACTCGGAATTTTGAAAATTAGCTCTCCAACATCAGTTGTCGAAAATCTTTTTGGATTTTTCAAAAATTATGCTAAAACACACTGAAAATCTTTTTGGATTTTGAGATATTAAGAAATGCAGTAAAGAAATATTTACAGACAATATTTTTGTGAGTTTGTGTAAGAGGATCATATCAGTTTTTGAGACAAATCACCAACACCGTTAAGCTTTAATCATTTTAAGTTCTAAATGATTCACTTAGATTGTCAGTATACTTGATCCACTTTAAATTTTCACACAAAGTTCAACTGCTTCGAGATACGATTTTAATGTCTTAGATACTTAAACTTAATCGCGTGTTCCACCTCAGAATATACTCCCGTATCCAGATCCCAATATTCAGTCTTACAGGTAAATATGACACAAATGATATCTGTAGGGGAATAAATTATGATCGAAATCGTGAGAGCTCGGGTAAGAACTACCGTTCAGCAGAGAGATGACGAATCGACTTTTGGGTGTGTCCCCTTTAGAGGATCTTTTTTGCAACAGCATTGCTAAGCAATTTTATTGTCTTATCATATATGCTGAGGGTGATGCTATGTTTCAAGCATTGCTGAAAGTATTATTCGAGGACTAGGTCAGAACTTCCATTCAGCAGAAGTCCAGGAATAATACCCCAGATATCACTGAGTATAAAGACCTAGTATATCAGAAAAAGGAATCTTTCAAACGAGATTTCGGGGGTTACCCATATATCCGAGAGATGTTTCCCCACGATATAAGCAAGTTTGAAATTTAGGTTTATATCTCGTCACAATCTACTAAATGTGCAAAAACCTACTGGCATATCCGCAGTGAGATTGTTTATCACAATTTACCTTTACATTTCTTTAGCATGTTGTGACAGTCTACTGATGTACTATCATTTCCTCTATTTTACAACAAAACTCATTTTTGATTTTATCATGTTTTTGTCTTTTTCAAATTTTCTAATGTTTTTGTATTTTCAGAAATTTCTACTCCCCCTAAAATGCAAACACATGAAAAGAAATTTGAAAATAAACTGTACACAAATCGACAACCGATATCAAATTGCATCAATTCGCCATCCACTAGGCATAAACAATCAGAACTCCCCCTTTCACAAAACTATTTTCTCATTATGATTTCAAAACACTTAAGTTTGTTTTAACCAAAATGATTTTTCCAGAAAATAAGTTTTGTTTATTTTATCACTTGTAAATTCGGGGTTTGGTTCATCATATTGTCCATTCAATCACTTGTATGAGGATTACATCAAGTTCAAACTAATGACCTTGAGTAATCACTTTGTCAGAATCAACCTCTTACCGCTTGTAAGTATATCCAAAACATTTAATCACATGTAGGAATAAATCATCTACACAAACCATTTTACCAATCAAAATGCCGATTCCTGCTTCGCACTTACCAACCTGGAAGCTCCGGCAATTCACACTTATCCTGTAAAAATTCAACTATTTTTAAGATTCAATCACAAAAACAATTATCAAGAAAGATGCCGATTCCTGATCCACGATTACAAACTTGGGATCTCCGGCATAGTCAGATGTTCAAGGGAAAAGAATTTCCACCCAAGTCTTTTTAGACTTGAGGGTTTTCAATTCTTGCTCAGTAGGGTTATATGTTGCCTTTTTAGTTGCATAGAAATCTTTAATCCCCTTTGCTTTCCCATTAAGCATTTTCCCAAAAATTTTCTTAACATTTCCATTGAAAACTTTTTCAACATCAAATTCCTTTTTATCAGAAAAGAATTGATTTGAAATCTCAACCTTACCAACCTTTTGCTTAATCTTTTCAAACGTCAATGATGGAAATTCATCATCATTCACTGAAGATACATAATTTACCTCTTTTACCTCACCTTGTGGCTCTTCTGGCTTTGTGGAACGAGAATCATCGCCGACTTTTACATCACCCTTCTTGACAACCCACATTTGGTTATCTTTTGCTCTCTTTTTGTAAAAATTCTTTGTAGAACATTCACCAACCTCATAAGTTGAATTTTCAAATATTTTGAATTTTTCGGTTGGTGGTTCAACATCAACAACTATTTCTTTCAGTTTTTCAGAAACTCCCTATTTTGTTTTACCATTTTTAGGACAGTTCCATGCAATGTGACCAGCTTCATTGCATTTGAAACAGGTTCGAGTCTCTTTTGGATGAAACACTCCAGTTCCATTCCTTTTCTTCTCAGCAAGAAACTCCTGGTTTGATTGTCTCCAAAAAGGTTTCTTCTGTTCCTCCTCAGCACTTCCACCTGAAACAAATTCTGTTTTTGTTTTAGAATTTTTCTCATTTTTATAATTTCTTGGTGGAATAAAACCAAGGCCTTTCTTTTTGTAGCTACCATTATGGTTTGGTTTCTTTTGAAAACCAGAACCAGAATTGTAACTCTTTTTCTTGTTTAGTCGCTGTTGAACTCTTGAAGTGTATTTTTTAGGTTTTTCAGTAAGATTTAAATCTTTTATTTCAGAAATCTTAATTTCTGTCATTTTGAAAACCTTTTTGATCATTTCAAATCTAACACTTCTTATTGGAAACTCTTTGTCAGAATATAATTTGTCAGAATCATTTAAAGTGTATGCTACTTCAAATGTTTCATCATCCAATTTTGATTTTGATAACAAAAACTCTTTACTGTAAGCCCTTTTAACAGACGATTTTGAACTATTCCCCGACGAACTCGAACTTTTGACGGACGAACTTGAACACCCAGACTCGGACTTTGACTCAGACTCCTCATCAGTATCCAACACCTGATCGACCACCTTTTTTATTAACTCAGACTCATGATCAGTGTAAGACGATGTGAAAGTAACGTCAATGTTTTCTGGTAAATCATCAGTTGTATCAGTTTTTAGCTTTATATTGACTGCTTTTTTGACTTGCTCCTCATTTGGTTTTCTGGGAGAATAACCTTCCCAGATTGGAGGCGGACACTTGTTATAAGTAACACTTGGTTTCTTACCAGTATCCTTCTTCTTTGGCTTCTCATCATCTTTAAAGGCTTCAAAACCTGCAACAGTTGGATAAATTCTATCAATAAGATAATCAGAACTAGAATAACTCTGCAATAATCATCTGATTCTCTCATTTTCAATCTTCTCCTTCTCTAACTCTTGCTTCCACTTTGCACTTTCTTCGATGTAAAAGTTAATAGCTTTCTGCTTCCTCATTAATGTAGCATTCATCATCGTTAAAGCCTTTTCTCTCTCAGAGTTAGTCTTTTGAAGACCAGATACTGTTCTGTTTAAAACATCATAAGATTCTTTCACGTAATTTAGATTGAATAGTAATTGCTCTTTCATCTTTTCAAGCTCAACCAACTTTTCATCTTTTGCTGCACATTCCTTGCAAGGTTCCAAACACTTCAAGCAAGGCTTGATGACTTCAACAATCTTTTCTACTTCGATGATCTTCTCGACTTCAACAACTTTCTCAACTTCAGTCATCTTTTCTGCTTCACCTACCTGCTCAGTCTCAAAATTCTTCTCAGCAACACTTTCAGACTTCATTTCTTTTTGTTCTTTTGCAGACCGTTTCTCCTTCAGTTTCTCCAAGCGATCTGCAAAATAAAAATGAAAACTTTCAGGAGAAAGATGAGTTTTAGCAACATTAATATGTCGTTCTTCTTCATCATCACTACTGTCATCGGTTGGTGTTTGATCAAACTCTACTGATTTATCAGAATTATCATCTGAAGAACCAGAATCAACTGGTGTTTGATCAAAAACAACTTCCTTTTCTGAACTTTCATCACTTTGTGAACTTTCATCTGAGCTTTGTGAGCTTTCTTCAGATGCAACAGATTCTTTCTCCACATTCTTCACAGTCTCACCAATAGACTTCATCCACTCGGTGAACATGTCTGGTTCTTTCACAATCTTGGCAATAAAAGCTTTGAAATTTCCATTCTCATCTGCAAACATATCCCAGCTGAACCCTTCAGGTAACTTTTCATCATCTTGATTGATTAGACATGCTTTGTTTTCGGGTGATATGTATTTGTTCCAGTTAAAATCCCCCACACACGCTCTTTTTGAATCTTCGATTCTTCTACCATGAGCCACCTGTGGTTCTTGTTGTTGACCAACTTGCTGGTAAATGGCTTTCCGGTAGTAATCGTTTTTTCCAAACGGATTTTGAGCTCCACTAGCTTCCCTGTTCTTTCATTCCCGTTTGAAATGGCCTTTCTCCCTGCATCGAAAACAAGTAACTTTAGATTTATCAAAACCTAAAGTAGAAACGTGTGCATCAAGAAAGTCATTTCTCCCGGTAATCAGCTTGAACTTTTCAGCACGTCTAAGAACGCTAGCTAGACACCATTTGATGTCCATTAACTCCATTTCTTCGGCGTCTATCTGATCGTAATCCTCCTTTGTAAGCATAGGATTTCTGACCCGTCCAGCCACTAAACCCTCATAAGAAAGCAATACAGAACCAAGCAGAGCCATGTGATCTTTAGCGGTTTCCTCAGAAAAACTTTGTCCTTCAGGAAGATTCAAAGCGATATTGCACTGGATCACATAACCATTTCCTGTCTTTGTGCTCTGAGAATGGAAACTTGATGTAGTCTCTTTCGGATTAACACTCGGAAATGAAGAAAATCCACTACTGCTTTTGGAACTTTGATCAACTTTTTCAGATGAATCTCCAGCACTATACGCAGTTTGGATTTTCGGGCTTCTTTCAACTTCTGGAACACTGCCTTTGTAATACATCTTTACATCCTGTTGACCACTTGGATTGTTCATCCTCGCGATCTTTTGCTGTTCCAAATCTTGACCCTCAATCTTCTCTATAAACTGAGAAATTGTTAACCCATCATATACACCAGTGTTCTTTAGAATCATCAAGTAAGTTCCCCACTCCTTTTGCGGTAAAGCGTCAGCTAACTTGTCTACCCACTCTTCACGATCTTTTGTTATACTCAGCATTGACATGGATCGCACTAAGTGGCAATACCGTTCAATCAGCTTCTTTGTATCTTCCCCGGGCAAACTCGTAAACATATCAAATTCTTTCTTGAGCAGTGCCTTCTTGCTCTTGATCATATTCTCACTACCCTCAAACTTGACTTTAAGAGCCTCCCAGATTAACTTTGAAGTCTTGTCATGTTGTAGCAACACAAAAATGTCTTCCTTGATAGCCTGCTGAAGTAAACTGATCATCATCTTTTCAGCTCGGTACATATCACGTTCTTTGTCACTAAATTCTGAGAGTTCTTTGATAACTTGTAGATCTGTCCGTGGTAGAACATACTTCTTCAGAATACATTCCCATGATCTTAGATGGTTAGCTTGTACCCAGTTTTCGAACCTATCTTTCCACCCGTAATACTCCTCAATGCTCATTAGCTTCGGGGGTTTCTGAGTAGTTCCCGTTTCGTTTTCCAAATTCATGTTCTGAGCAATGACAGCCGGAGTAGACGGAGTAGCAAACGCGTTGTAGAAATCTTCACTCATGATTTGGAAACTTTTTCACAACACAAACTTTCTTGTTTCAAAAATACTGGTCTCGAATGAGCTGAATCACCTTGTAAAATACCTGACAAACAAACACACAAACAACAATCAGTTTAAAGACTTATCAATTAACAGAATAAGACTGGTACTTGAACTGGTGAATATTTTGTGCGGACTGAAGGCTGACACACTGTGCGAACTGCTATGACCTTGATCAAATTCAAACGACCTTTTTTCAATGACCTGACTAAACCACACGACCTGGAACGAGTTTGAATTCAAACTGACTGAACCACCTCTTGTGAACTGTTATGCTTTGAGCTTGATTAAAAAAAAACTTTGAACTTGGGCCGAGAATATATCACATGGGCTGTAGACACTAAATGCATTCAAATTTATGAATTCACTGATTAGACCTTGACAATTAGTGGGCTGACAATTTAATGATCCGACAAATCCACTCAATCGACAACATCAATTTTTATGTGACTATGATTGGGCCTCAAAGATTCATCACATGGACCACCTGAACAACAATTTCACATGTACCGAAAACCCTTGTAAAATGAATCATATCATATGCAAACAACATATACCGGCTGACAATCCACTATCATATGCAACCAATATGAATTACCGACATCTTTTAATTCTTTTCATATAATTGATGACAATCACTTTTAAAATCTCAATTGATTTGATCGATAATCACATGTACAACCTTGACCAAATTACTCACATGACCAACTGACACACATCCACTTAGCCAACAAACTGCCGACAACTTTAAGTACAAACTTGATTTTATTGGACCTTGAACTCCACTAAACCGAACATATTAAGTACTCAACACAAATCTATTTGACCTCAACCTACTAATCACATGCAACTAACCAACTCCAAATGAATTCACATGATGATGCTTGATCGACAATCCAAAATCACATGCTATTTCTTGAACTAAGCACTCATATGTGACCGACTGACATTCTCAAATTCAATGTTACACAATATTCGATGAACTTTCACAAAACTTTTCAAATGGGAACCATGTTTCAAACGGTCATGTCAGCTTCAAACGGCCAGGTGCAAATTTCAAACAGTCAGGCACAGATTTCAAACGGTCAGGTGCAAATTTCAAACGATCAGGCAGTTTTCAAACGGTCAGGCAGTTTTCAAACGGAAAGGTGCATTTTTCAAACGGTCAGGCCAGTCTTCGTTCAAACGGACACCAGTTTTCAGTCCATTTTTACCACTTTTACTTCGAATTTTAAGCTGAAACTTTCAGGGTTTGTTAAAATACAATTACGCACACATTGTGAAAGTTTTAGCCGATTTTATCCGTGAAAACTTGTTCAGTTTTGAAAAGAAGGTGTAGAAGATAGAAAAAGCAACTGAATTGTTATGAACTCTTCCTCCTGAGCTCTGATACCACTTGTAGGATCGTTTTCAGACCCCGAACGAGTCGTTCAGAAGAGTTTTTTCTCAACACGAAAGGCGGAAACAGACGTGTAGAGTTCAATTCAGCTAGATTCACGCTTAAAACTGTTGTAATATTGATTTCACAAAGTTTTACAACCTGACAACACTTCGGCAGCACTTCGTTGCTCTGGCCGGAAAGTTACAAATGATGACAGTTTGAAGGATATATATAGGAGATGACCCTGACCATTTGAAGGTGGCAAGACATCCTTCAAACGGACATCTCCTTCAAACGGTCATGCATTGTTCAAACGGTTACATCTTCAAACAAATAACAAATTCAAACGGTCAAACTAAATTCTTGTTTCATGCAATCTGTTTTGTCTTCTTGTGTATGTAGTAATGATGATGTCACTTGTGATGTCATCTCTATGATGTCACTTGTGATGTCATGCTTGTTCAGATCCGCAACGAACCTGAGACTCGATATAAGACGAAGACGACAGATGTGTGCACCAACACTTCCATAATGGCATTCGCCATTATGGAACTCCCCACAAGCATGGAGGAGAGTTGATTGATCCGGAGCTCACGTGGCAAAGCGCGGGCCCGGTTAACTTCAAACGGGGTGCCCAAACCACCCAAAATCTCCCTACACGAGGAGGGATCAGCGGAAATATCATCCCCTTGCATAACATTCCAAGGGGGGCGGTGATAGTTCACAGCCCGGTCTTCAGTATAGGTGCGGTAGTAGAACTCCAATTCAGACTCTTCAGGCTGAATAGGAGGCCCTTTAAAACCTGCACCCCCAGAAGCGGAACCGGAAGCCTTCTCGGCAGCAGGAGATTTTTTCTTTTCAGCATCCGAAACTTCAGGTTCAGATCCTCAGTATCCTGCGGGGAGATCAAATTATCATGGGAATCCACCGTATCAAAGATCTGAGCCGCAGGTTTCTTTCCAGTATCCTCTGCCCGCGCAGAAGGCTCATTCACCACTTCCATGGAAGTGCTTCTGGTAAAATCTTTATGAACCCCCCGCATCCGCAGCCGTGTCATGCGGGGGGGGGGGGATGAGGAGCATCAAACAAAGAGAACCCTTCATCTTGCGGTTCTGCAGACAAAGCAACAATAACCATCAAATACAAGTTACAATAACAAAACACTTGTAAAGGTTATGAACCACTTACCAGACATAACCGCAGGCTTCGCCTGAGAAACAACAGTTGTCCGTTTGGTCTGTATCCTCGGACGCTTCTTCTCACCGGCACCAGCAGCCTTATCATCTATCTTTCTCTTCCTCTTCTCATCAGCAGGTTTGGAACCCGCAGAGGATCCACCTGCCGCCGCACCACCACCTGGAACACCCAAACCCTCAAGGGTGTCAGACACTACCACGTAATCGGTATATCTGCGGAAACGAAAACGAGAGATACCTGCCGCCTGCGGCACCAAAGGAGGAAAAAGAGCAGCCTCAGGCTTTTTCTTGCCGCGACCCCGCACAGCTTTCTTCACATGCTTTTTCTCTGCATGCTTCTTGGGGGCACCCTTCACCTCAAATTCTCCCAGGGCCCTAAGAGTACCTGCGTTTAAATCATCAAACAAGCAAATTAGCAAGGTGAACTGCTTTACAAAGCAAGTAAGAAAATTGCAGACTATACCTTTTCCTTGCGGCAGGGGTGCCGTCAGCCCCTCGCGATCAGGAACGTGGAAGTTGTCGACAATGGTCAAGTTAAAACCTTTTTCACCTTCCGCACACCGAACTATCTCAACCTTGCCCGTGAAGTTTGGATCAAATATCCTCCACAGCGCAGCATCCGCTGATAGTACACTTACAAATCAGTAACAAACAAGGAAGTAAGGAAACCGCACAAGAGTAAAAATACTTACCACCACTCTTTTCCCACACAACGGGCCTTGCCTTCCTATCAGGCCTGGTCAACATCATCCGCAGCACCCACAACTGCGACTTGTCCAGCTTCTTAAACTCAATGGTCCGCAACCTCGGGAACCACTCCACCGTCTTCGCGCTAGGAAGCTCAATATCCTCCGCAGGGATCGTCTCATTCACATTGCGGAAGGTCATCCTGGCAACGATCGCGGCCGCCTTAACGTAGAAGAACTTTGTCTTCCACTTTGTGATACCCTTGGGTGGGGTCATCAGCTTAGGGCTCCCATACCGTTGGCCAAAAGAAAAAAACCCAGTATTTACGGTTAACTGGTAAAACCGCCGAAAGTTTTCAACAAAAATTTCCAGACCAAGAGCACGAAAAGTGTACTCAAAATTTCGAATCCGAATCATCCCAAATGGGCTCATCTGGGAAATATGGAGTTTATACCACTCTAATACTTAGGCAACAAAAACCGTCAGCGGCAGTCGGAGGTTGCCATCAAGAAAGAAATCAACCCACATGGTGACGTATCCTGCCGGAGCATCAGCACCGGTGTCACCCTCCTGGGGATAAACAGCCCCATACTCCTTGGGCATCTGAATGCTGCTCATCAGGTTATCAAACTGACCCTTTGACCACTTCAGCACTGGTAGGCCCCCTCCGGGGGCACTACCACCTTCTTCATCTTCTTCTGCCGCCGCCGGCGACGAGTGATCAGAGTTTTCACCCTCAGCATGGTCTGGATTGGATGGTTCAGCCATCAGGGAATGTAAGGAAGAAGATAGCAGAATGAGTTCACAAGAAACTCAGAAACCTCATCGGAATTTCAGACAAGTTTATCGGAGAAGACGAAGGAAGCACTCTTTCTCTAGCCGGAAATTTTTGAAATTTTGAACAAGTGAGGGGAAACCACAAACTGGTTCCCCTTATATACCCATCGCAATTAATGCGATGCAGTAACTGACTCATCACGTTCAAAAAGGGCGAATTATGCGACGTCACGTGTTCAGCGACGGTTCCGCTGACGGTTACCACGCGCGAGTGGCCGCCCATGCGCCTGACAACATGAGACTTTTACACTACTGCTACAATGCATTTATGACCTCGGGCAGTGCAAACGTCCTTTCATTTCAGCACATGCCAGAAAATCCTACCAACTTTCACCAACTCACACGTGCGTTCTGCCACTTGCAACAAAAGAGCGACAACATTATCCAAACATAAGCGGCATGCGGTTTCTCTGGTATACCGCACCATAACCCATACCGCATGTCGTTTTTTACATACCCCTCAAAAAAGGCAAAAATAAATATCTCTACATTATGTAAAGGGGTATAACCAATATCCGCATATACCTACGAGCACACGTGGAATACGCGGAGATGACACACACGAGCCCGTACAAGTGTGTCAGATACTCAGAACCAGCGTGGTTCTTTGGACAGCAAAAACCGCTTCTCAGGATGCGGCAAACCGCATTCCATGCAAGCTTCTTCAAGTTTCAAATCCCTCGTGTCCGGTTCACAACCACAGAGGGGACGCAAACAGCTTCTCCTTAGGATAAAGGACAAGTATGCTGAGCAACCGCACATCAACAACCCTGACTCCTGATCCTTCAAGAGCCACAAACAAGCTTCAAGCTCTCTAGAAGCGAGTTGTTTGCTGTAAACCGCAGACACTCACGAGTAGCTGCGGCGAAATACAAGTACGCAGACGGTAGCTACGGAAGAGCCACGACTAAACAGCCACGCGGTTGATCAAAGCTACTCCCAGGAAAACTGCTTTCCAACTAAGCGTGAAAGAAAGTGGTTATAGAACGAATGCGGAGGAGTTTCACCCAGATTCCCAAGTATCTAAGGTGATCTCCTTCAGCAACACTACTTCAAGGAAAACTACTTTCCACCAAAGCATGAAGGAAAGTAACTAAGGAACAGTGGTAACAAGTCTGCTTATGACTATGGTTGCCCACCTATGGACCGCATAGAATAAACAATGGTGGGCACTACCATGCCTATGACCATGTTTATTTGCCCATAGTCCAGATTCACATTGTTCGACCAAACACGGCCAACAATGACGCAAGTAACCCACGTAGCTCAACCACACATGGCCAACGATGTGCAGCAATGAGGTAACCGCAAAGGACGTGCGGTTACTAGAGAGCTAAACCGCAAAAGACGTGCGGTTACTTGAGAGTTAAACTGGAAGAACACGAACACCCCACAAAGCAGGGATCACCGTTGAATGTCCAGTTGATAAACATAGAGCTTGAGCAAAGTACTTACAACATTGCATCAGCTGACGCAGAGGTTAAAACTAGAGTGGCGATCATGGACATCTTCTGTCACCATCTCAAAGGTTGGTTCGAACCCTGCTAACATCTTCAGTCACCGTCTCAAAGGTTGGTTCGAAACACCAACAGGTGGCTGATGACATCAGAGAAAGGTAGACCATATTACCAGATCAAATCCATTGACTGAGAATTCCGCATCAGACAGAACTTGCTCACAGGTATGGAAGAGACGTCACACGACTCTAACGGACCCCCAACTTGATTTACATAAAGAAGGAGCCATCCGCATGGCCCATATTCTACCTTCTAGACACCATAGTCCAGTATTCCTCCCACATGCAACTTGTATAAGGAAGAAACACTAGACTGGGGGACTTGAAGGGGTATGGTCCCAGATCTCGCGTCAGCACGACCACGAGTGACCATTACCCTTATCAAAAACCCCCACCAGCAAGAACTTATCTGTGTCCGTGCGGGCACGCGCGAACACAGCGGTCGAATCCAATCGGTCAAGGGATGAGAAGACTTACCTTAAATACGAAAACGGATGTTACGCATAGCGATGCGGCCTGGCACCGCATCCTATGAACATTTTCGTCACGACAAGGGATCTGGACAACAGTAACAGTCACCAAGCGGCGATGCGGCACGGCACCGCATCCCGCATACATCTTGGCCAGAACAAGAACGCGGGAACAACAAGAGTTACCGCAAGCAGCGATGCGGCCCGGCACCGCATCCTGCCTACAAGGCAAGTGGGTCTGACACCACAGTGCAAGTGGCACTGAGAACAATCACCTGTCAGCCCACATGATGCAACAGTCTGACACCACAGAAGGACATGGCATCACCACCATAACCGACATGCCTGACACACCTATAGGAGGTTGTGCGATGTCAGGCTAGCTAGCTACTCAACTACCCTCCTTCACTCCTCGGCTATAAATACCCATCCCAAACCAGGTTTGAGGTATCTCTTCATAACTCTCTCACTACTACTACTATCACACTTTGCTTCCCAAGCAAATTACTGATTCTCACGCCGGAGAGTGGTAACAAGGAGCACCCCCCACCCCATCCTCCTTGTTACGAGTCACGGTGTGTTTCCTTGTGCAGGAAATCAACCAGCGGACGATCCAGCCAGCGATCCTCAGAAAGAAGGGATTAACCCTACTTGATGAGACCAGTGAGTTAACCCTACCCGGTTAACCATTGTTTCATCACCAACCTTCTCGAATGGCACCGAAATCTGAGAATAGTTCTCAAGATGGAGGAAAAGCTGTATATCTTAGATGGCCCAGTCCCTACCGAGCCTGAAAGTAATTCTACTACTGCTCGCAAGGCACTGGAGAAACATAATGGGGATGCCGTCGAGGTAGCCTGCCTTATGAAAGCCACCATGTCTCCTGGACTTCAGAAGAACGTGGAAGATATGGATGCTTATGACATAATCCAGCAACTGAAAGGCATGTTCCAGAAACAAGCCCGACAGGAGCGATATGACACCATGAAACAGCTCATAAGTTGTAAAATGCTGAAAGGATCATGTATCTTTACTCATGTGCTAAAGATGAAAGGATACATTGACCAGATGAACAAACTTGGTTATTCCACAAAACCAACCAAGTTCTAATGGTCGAGTCTGGTGGTGTTAAAAAGCCCAATAACAAGAAAAGGAAACATAAGAGCAAAGGGAAGAGAAAAGTTGTTGTTGCCAGAAATGCCACCAACAACAAGCATGTTGCAAAACCACACCCTCCTAGGAGCGTCAGTGCTTTGAATGCAACCAAATGGGCACTGGAAAGGAAACTGCCCACAGTATCTAGCCAAGCTGAAGATGAACAAGCCCAATAACATTGGCACTTATTCTAATATTCTCATTTATGTTATCGAACTTTTCACTGTTTCTAGCAACACATGGGTATTTGATACCGGATGTGGTTACCACATCATTAATGTCTTGCAGGAGCCTGAAAAGTGGAAGAAACTAAAACAAGGCCACCTGGAACTCATAGTTGGAAATGGAAAGAGAGTTCCAGTTCTGATAACTGGAACATTTTGTTTTCCCTGGCCTTATAGTTACTTTAAATAACTGTTTATATGCACCAGGTTTGACCAAGAAACATTATTTCAGTTTCTTCACTGTTTGAACAAGGATTCAAGTACGTTTAAATGGTTTTTCTATTTTAGCCTACTTGAATGATGTCCTTTATTTTGAGGCTAAAGATTGAAATGGTATTTATGAGATTGATGTTCAAACAAGTAATAACATATATCATCTTTCTAAACGTAACAAAGCTGGCATAAATGAAACATATTTATGGCATTGTAGACTTGGCGACATAAGTAAGGCATGCATAAAATGGCTCCAGTCCGAGGGGATTCTTGAATCCACTAGACATGACTCCTTTGATGATTGCGAATCTTGCTTAGCTGGCAAACTCACAAAGCACCCCTTCACCGATGTTGGTGAACGGATCAATGGTCTTCTAGAACTAATTCACATGATGTATATGGCCCTTTCAGAACCATGACTAAAACCAGCTTGATAGAAAGATAGAAGTACTTCGATCAGATCGAGGTGGTGAATACCTCAGCTTTGAGTTTCTCAATCATCAAAAAGCGTGTGGAATAGTTTCACAACCCTCTCCACCTGGCACGCCCCAACTTAATGGCGTGAGTGAATGGAGAAATCGAACTCTACTTGATATGGTTCGATCGATGATGTGTAGAACTAACTTCTCACACCCCAACCGATAGCGGAAACATCGGGGTGCGGCACTAAAAGTGCGTAACACCCAAAAGTGCGTAAAGCAAAAAGGGATCGAGTATACTCACAGTTCATGTTTAGTAAATAAACACAAGCTTGGATTGAAGGGAGCTCTGGAGAGTTAGCCTAATCAGAGAACGATAGTGTAAGCGTTGAACAGTGCTTTAAACCGTGCGTTGGAGAGTTTAGGTGACGAACAGTGATCCGGTCGGACGACCATTCGGACGGTACGGATGACCATTCGGTCGGAGGGTTGTCCATTTGGGAAGGATGTGTTTGTGTATGATTGAACTTTGAAGTTTTCGTTGTAGCATTATAATAGTTTTGAAGTGTTTCTATCTCTTAGGTCGTCCGATCGGACGGTCATCCGGACGGATGGCCGTCCGCTCGGATGGCGATCTGAGTGGCACTGATTTGTTTTGAAGTTGTGGAATTGTTTAAGTGTTTGGGATCACAAGTCACTTGGTCGAATAGCCGTTCGATCGGAGGGTTATCATATCGGATGGCTGTTCGATCGGGTGACTATTTTTGGGTTAGAAACTTTGTAAAATTTGCTAAGTTTAAAGGTTTAACTGAGACGGTATGACAACGTGTCAAACAACGGAAATCACATCAAGTCCAACCCATCCGATCGGACGAGAATCACCCCGTTCGACCAGACTTAACTGTTCTTGACGGAGTTTCATGTTCAACCCGTGAATCGGTCGTCTCCTCGTTAGAAATCCGTTCTCAGTCTGGGTCTCCACTAGAGAATGAGTAGTGAACCCGACCGAGTCCAGATCCTAACGGTTTTGAGTGAAAAGTTAAGAATGTGGAAGAAAAGTTTGAAACATTTGCAAGATGTTTAGATTTAGTTGAAAATGATGTAAAAACGTGTAGAAATCCCGCAGATCCGAACCATTTTTTATAAGATGAGGTCACACTTCAATGTTCACAAGAACTCCATGATGACATCACCTTAGAACAACCCAAATCCAAAGATTTCACGGTTAAAAGTTGTGATTTGATGGTGAAAATGACGAGAAAGTGTGTATAGATCAAGGAAGTACAAGATTTGAGATGAAAACTTATAAGAATCGCGAGTAATCGAGAGAAAAGAGGCTGAGAGCGTGCTGGTCGGAGGAGAGCTGTCACATCAATGAATAGTGATGTGACAGGTGAGGTATTTATAGTGTGAGAGCGAGAAAGGCGGTGTGGTTCACTGGGTCGGATAGCCTTTCGATCGGATGGTCATCCGGTCAGATGACCATTCGATCGAAGGGTCATCGATTGGATGGCGAGTGCGAGTTGGTTTCCGACTTTTTGTTTCGTGCGTTGAGCGTTGCGTTGCGAGAAAGCGATGCGATAGTATTAAATATTAGTTACACAAATACCATAATCAACCTAACAACCATAAAAGTAACTTGTATTTCGGGTTGCGATGCGATGGAGTTGCGATTGCGTTTGCGAATAACACAAACAATATATATATATATATATATATATAAAGCACACACAAGTAAAGCACCTAAAGACACACACAGGTAAAACAATATCCATAACCTGCGATTCGAGTTGCGGTGCGGTAGCGATGTGATAGCGTTAAGTAGATTAGCATTTAATTACGTTTATCGCATTGTTACTTCACATATTAATAAATCGTAAAACAAAAATAGCGTCAAGCAAAGTATCGATTATCGAGTCAAAGGGGTACACGCAATAATTAAGTCAGAAATGACAGATCTGATTGACTTTGACTTTGACTTTGACTTGTATTTTGACTTTAAAAGTCGGGTTGTTACATAACTATTGTTACTTCACATATTAATAAATCGTAAAACAAAAATAGCGTTAAGCAAAGTATCGATTATCGAGTCAAAAGGGGTACACGCAATAATTAAGTCAGAAATGACAGATCTGATTAGCAATCTTTTCTTCCTTTGACTTTGACTTTGACTTGTACTTTGACTTTAAAAGATGGGTTGTTACATAACTTGCCTCACTCCTTTTGGGACAAGCTCTTATGATCGCCTCCCGCATTGTTAATTTAGCTCCGACTAAAAGGTAAACAAAACCGCCATATGAGATATGGCATGGGCGTAAACCCAATTTGGAATACCTTAGAGTATGGGAATGTGATGCATACATCACAAGTGATTCTGATGACAAGCTTGATCCTCAAGGCGAAAAAGGTTGTTTTCGTCGGATACTATAAAAGAAGCGGATATTATTTCTACCATCCTGATGCAAACGAGATTTCCATAAATGGTAGGGACACTTTCTCGAGGAAGAAATTCTTAATCGAGAAACTAGAAATGATGTGGTTGAACTTGAAGAAATTCAAGAACCACAAACAACTGCTGATATAGTCGGACTGTCTGATCAACAGGTAGTTGTTGCCAATGAATCGGACATAAAAACACAAGCGTTTGCAGAAGTAGTAGAATTCGTAAGAATCTGATAAATGTCTATGGCATCTAAAAGGTCCCGAAGTCTTATTAGTAGCTGAGTCTAACGATAAACCTGCTAACTACAAATCTGCAATCTTAGATTCGGAATTTGAGAAATGGCAAGAAGCCATGAACGTCGAGATGCAATCTATGCATGGCAATCAAGTATGGGACTTGGTTGAGCTACCCCCGAATCTCGGGTAGTAGGAAGCGAATGGATTTTCAAGAGAAAAACCGATATGCATGGAAATGTGCACACCTATAAAGCACGACTAGTTGCGAAATGTTTCACTCAAATTCAAAGTATTGACTATGATGAGACCTTCTCGCCCGTTGCTATGATTAAATCAATCAGGATATTGCTTGCCATAGTTGCGTAGTATGATTATGAAATATGGCAAATGTATGTCAAAACTGCCTTTCTTTATAGACATCTCTCTGAAGATGTCTATAATGTTCGGCCTGAAGGTTTCGTCGATCCTAAATATCCAACTAAGGTGTGCAAACCCAATAAGTCCATTTATGGACTCAAGCAAGCATCGCGTAGCTGGAATCTTCATTTTGACCAGAAGATCAAAGAGTTTGGTTTTGTCAAGAATGAAGATGAGGCTTGTGTTTACAGAAAGGTTAGTGGGAGCACCGTATCATTCCTCATCCTGTATGTGGATCATATACTGATCATTGGAAATAACATCCCTATGCTTAACGAAGTTAAACACTTTTTGGGATCTTGCTTCGCAATGAAAGATCTTGAAGAAGCTGCTTACATTCTAGGAATGAAGATCTATAGGGATAGATCTAAGCGGCTTCTAGGGCTAAGTCAAATAACGTACATAGACAAAAATGTCGACACGCTTCAGGATGGGAAACTCCAAGAAAGGAAGTGTTCCTATGACTAAAGGAAACCGTGTTGAACAAATCGCAATCTCCTTCAACGGACATTGAAATTAAGCAAATGGAAGTAGTTCCATATGCTTCAGCGATTGGTTCAATCATATATTGTCACACCCCCAAAATCCACACGCGGAGTATCACCGCCTGGAGGCGTGACTGACCAGGATCAAGCCACCAATCATATTGAACATTGTAAGTAATAAATAAAATTCAGACCAACAATATGAATGGTGTTCAAGACAAAACATAGTTAAGTGTTTAGCAGAAGCATAAGTGTGAAAACCCAACATAAGTATTAAGTTTGAAATGTTATAATGTTTTTAACATGGCACCCACTGTCCATGTCCCACAACGACCGCGCCTACCTGTGCAAGCTCCAAGAGTACCTATTGACCTGCAAGGCATGTAACAACGAGTCAACAACAAAGTTGAGCGAGTTCACAGTTGGTTGTTCAGTTATTGAGTTCGTTTCAGAAATCGTAAGTTTGTTTCAGAATCATGTGTTACCCAGAATCCTCGTTTCCCAAACCTTCACGATCTATAGTGGGGGCTTCCCATGTTGTATATTACAAGACTAGTGGTATCTATAGGTGTCCTTCCCAATCCGAGGACAGTTATAAGTATGAGATTACGTAGGTTTTACGTAAGTGCCCTTCCCAATCCGAGGACAGTGGTACGTAGCAAGTACGTAGATTTAGCGTCGGCGTCCTTCCCAATCCGAGGACGGTGGTACGTAGCGAGTACATAGGTTTAGCACTGGCATCCTTCCCAGTCCGAGGACGGTGGTAAGTAATCTAGTGGTAGTATATGTACAAGTTCTGTCGTAGTTATTCAATCCCATTCCCAACCCACCGGGAATTCCATGCCTTAGAAGTGTGAACTCACCTTGGTTTGCTAGGTTTGATTAATTACTTGGTTCCAATTAATCAGTCAAGGCCTATGGTTTGCACGTACACACAATCAGTAAACATTTACAAGTTTCGACTAACAGTCAAGATCATCACGTACATGCAAGTAATAACTAACACATAGCATTTATCAGTTATACAGGCTCATGCAACCATGCTTTACATTTAACAGTACATGACTAACCTAGTTAATCCTTAACAGACTTAACTGAGTTACTGTGCATGTTTAATAACTCGACGAAACACACAGGTTTCGTCGTGAACCCCTTCGACGAAACATCCCCTGTTTCGTCGTGATTACCCTCGGCGAAACACATTTCTACACTAACATAAACTCCACAGATAACACAACATGTCAACCCTAACATCATCCCAGCGAATCAATTAATCATAAGCAACTCGTTGTAATCGCAAACATTCATCTCTATCTTCTATCATTAAACCCCAGTCTACAACAATCTATTAACAATCATCATACTAGTCATGCATTCAAGAACTGATAAACATTAGCAATAAACTAACCGAGATGTATAGGGATTAAAACGAAAGACTTGAACGTCTCCAAGGATGACAGTGATGGTTGTCGTCGGTTAACAAAGAGGAAAAGGAAGCTAGGGTTTGCAAATCAGCCAAAATACGTATTCTAGTGCTACCCTATATTGTTATATAATCGAGCTGGGCCTTTCCTGGGCCTCGGCGTAATAGTGGGCCGGCGAAACTCTGTGTTTCGTCGAGATGAAGACGGCGAAACACTCCCTGTTTCGTCGAAGTGATTTATGGCAAAACTGAAATTGTTTCGTCGGGTATAGCTCCGAATCTCAAACAGTTTACAAGTTCATGTAACCAAACACTTTAATCACATCAAATAGGTAACATATCAAATAAACATCTCAACATATAATGCAACGTGTACAATTACAAGGGAAACAAGTCGTGTAAACAAACAACTTAACCATAAACAAGCAACCTAAACAATTAACGTGCAATTAATGTGAAGATGGAAATCTTAGAAACTCGAGTTGTCACATTATCCCCAACTTGAAAGAAATTTTGTCCCGAAATTTAGCATGTGGTTACTGAGGTAGCTAGTTAAGTTGCGTGGTTTACTGGTTTTCCTGGGGCGTTACATCATCCCCCCGTTGGTTTGGAATTTCGTCCCGAAATTCCGCAGTAGCTTCAGCCTCAGTAGTAGTTGCATTGTTCCCGAACAACTGGGGATACTTGAGTTTCATTTAATCTTCTCGTTCCCAGGTGAACTCTGGGCCACGACGGGAGTTCCAACGAACTCGAACAAGAGGTATTCTGGTGTGCTTGAGAACTTTCACATCTCGGTCAGTAATCTCTACTGGTTTCTCGACGAATCGCAACTGGTCGTCTATAGTGGGCTCCTTAAAAGGAACTATGAGGGTCTCACCTGATAGACACTTCTTCAGATTTGACACGTGAAATACATTGTGAACTCCATTGAGTTCTGTTGGCAGGTTCAGTTTGTAGGCCACTTTGCCTATTTTCTCTATGATTTCGAAAGGTCCAACGTATTGCGGGTTAAGTTTGCCTCGTTTGCCAAAACGGACTACACCTTTCCAAGGTGAGACTTTGAGTAGCACTCGATCCCCAACCTGGAACTCGAGTGGTTTCCTACGCTTATCAGCAGCTTTTCTGATGGTCACGAGCTACCGCCATTCGTTGTCGTATCTGTGCAATCCTTTCCGTTGTGTCTACTACAAGTTCTGGACCCGTGATCTGGCTGTCACCAACTTCTGCCCAGCAGAGAGGTGATCGGCATTTACGCCCGTACAATGCCTCAAATGGAGCGGCCTGAATGCTGGTGTGGTAGCTGTTGTTATACGAAAACTCCACCAAAGGGAGGTGCTTTTCCCAGCCGTTGCCAAAATCAATCACACATGCCCTAAGCATGTCTTCAAGGGTTTGGATGGTGCGTTCAGACTGCCCATCCGTCTGCGGATGATAAGCGGTGCTCATGTCTAAACGTGAGCCAAAGGACTTGTGCATTGCTTGCCACAGTTCAGAAGTAAAACGTGCGTCACGATCGGAAATAATGGAGGTTGGCACCCCGTGCCTCGAAACCACTTCCTTTAAATAAACGTCTGCTAGAGTGGAGAACTTATTCGTTTCCTTTATAGCCAAGAAGTGTGCAGACTTTGTGAGTCGATCCACGATCACCCAAATGGTATCATTTCCACGTTGAGATCTAGGCAGGCCGGTAACGAAATCCATGGAAATTTGCTCCCATTTCCATTGTGGTATCTCTGGTTGTTGGAGTAGGCCCGAGGGTTTCTGATATTCAGTCTTGACTCTCGCACAGGTCAAACACTTGCTAACGTAAGTTGCTATGAGAGCTTTCATGCTAGGCCACCAATACGTAGTTCTGAGATCGTGGTACATCTTATCCGAACCAGGATGTACCGAGTAACGAGACTTATGTGCTTCATCCATTACAAGTTCTCGTAAATTGCCATAGAGTGGGACCCAGATGCGTCCTGTTACGTAGTAGGCGCCGTCTTCCTTTTGTTTTAACCGTTGCCTTGAGCCGCGTAGGGCTTCAGCCCTGACGTTTTCTGGTTTCAATGCTTCTGCCTGAGCATCTCGTATATGGGAAGGAAGACTAGATTGAATGGTGAGTTGTAATGCTCGCACACGCTTAGGTGTAGTATCCTTTCGACTGAGGGTGTCGGCCACAACATTGGCTTTGCCCGGATGGTACTTGATGGCACATTCGTAATCATTCAATAGCTCGACCCATCGACGTTGTCGCATGTTCAACTCCTTCTGTTTGAAGATATGCTCGAGACTCCTGTGATCGGTGTAAATGGTGCACTTGGTACCGTACAGGTAATGTCTCCATATCTTAAGTGCGAAAATAACAGCTCCCTGCTCCAAGTCGTGTGTGGTGTAATTTCTTTCATGAATTTTAAGTTGGCGTGATGCGTAGGCTATGACCTTGTCACGTTGCATCAACACACAACCAAGTCCCTGGATGGACGCGTCGCAATAAACCACAAAATCTTTTGTGCCCTCAGGCAATGAGAGAATAGGTGCGCTACAAAGTCTACTCTTCAAATGTTGGAACGCTGATTCTTGAGCATCACCCCAATGATAGGTGACACCCTTCTGAGTCAGTAGAGTAAGCAGCTGCGCAATCTTCGAGAAATCTTTGATGAACCTTCTGTAGTAGCCCGCCAAACCCATGAATTGACGGATTTCTGTTGGTGTAAGGGGTGCAGGCCAGTTCTTGATCGAGTCGACTTTGGATGGATCAACGTGAATCCCATTCCCGTTTACCACATGGCCTAAGAAATGGACTTCTCGAAGCCAGAAGTCGCATTTGGAAAACTTGGCATAAAGTTGCTCTGTTCGAAGAAGTTCCAAAATAAGTCGCAAATGCTGCTCGTGTTCCTCCTGACTCTTAGAGTAGATCAGGATGTCGTCAATAAATACGATAACGAACTTATCCAGGTATGGTTTGCACACTCGGTTCATAAGATCCATAAAAACCGCAGGTGCATTTGTCAATCCAAATGGCATAACCAGGAACTCGTAATGCCCATAACAAGTCCTGAACGCTGTCTTAGAGATATCCTCGCCTCGGATTCTCAGTTGATGGTAACCTGACCTCAGATCAATCTTTGAATAGAAGCTCGACCCTTGCAACTGGTCGAATAAGTCATCAATACGTGGAAGATGATAGCGATTCTTTACGGTCACCTTGTTGAGTTCGCGGTAATCTATGCACATACGGAAGGTACCGTCTTTCTTCTTCACAAACAACACTGGAGCTCCCCAGGGCAAAGAGCTAGGACAAATGAAACCCTTATCCAAGAGTTCTTGCAATTGTTTGGACAGTTCTTCCAGTTCGGTTGGAGCTAAGCGATAAGGTGCTCGAGCTATGGGCGCTGCTCCAGGAGCTAAGTCGATTTAGAATTCGACCTGGCGATGAGGCGGTAGCCCAGGTTGATCTTCAGGGAACACTTGAGGAAAATCACGTACTACCGGAATATCCTCTATTCTCTTCTCTTTCGTTGATGTGTCAGTAACAAGTGCTAAAATAGCGGTGTGGCCCTTTCGCAAACACTTCTGGGCCTTAAGAAATGAGATGATGCCCACCACAGCACCACTCTTATCGCCTTGGATTTGGAGAGGTTCTTTACCAGTACGGGGAATACGAACAATCTTCTCTTTGCAAAGGATCTATGCTTGCTGTTGGGATAACCAATCCATCCCAATGACGATGTCGAAACTACCCAGAAATATAGGAATAAGATTGATGGAGAAGGTCTGACCCGCTAAAACTAGATTACGGCCCTTAATTATGTGCGTGGCCTCTAGGCTTTTCCCATTTGCTAACTCTACTATGTGCTTGGTGTTCATAAGTGTTGGTGTGCGCTTGAGCATTTGACTAACTTTTAGAGACACATAACTGGTATCGGCACCCGAATCAAATAAAACAGTAACATAAAAGTCGTCGAGAAGGAACTTACCCATCACTACGTTAGGATCATTCCTTGCGTCACCCTGACCCAGCACGAACACTCGACCCCCGGCACCGTTGTCATTATTGTTACCCCCATTGTTGCCCCCATTATTGTTCCCGTTTCCTTGGTTGTGGTTCTGATTCTGATTCTGGTTTAACTGTGGGCAGTGTCTCTTGAAGTGACCTTCAGCGCCACACTGAAAGCATCCCCTGTTGCTGTTGCTGATTCTGCGGTGCTTGCTGTTGCTGCTGACGATTTTGATTTGCAGGCCGTGAGCTCCTGCAATCCTTGGCTTCATGACCCATCTTGAGACACCTCTGACAACGTCCCTTGTTGCACTGACCACTGTGGTGCCTGTTGCATTTGTTGCACTTTGGGTGGCTTCCTCGATATCCACCCTGCCCTTGACTACCAGAAGATTGCTGACCAGGACTCTGGTAGTCATCAATCTTTCGCTGTTGCATCTGGGACTGAACTGTAGTCGTACCCTTTACTGGAGGCTCCATCCCATTTTCACTTGTTGTCACTGGGGATAGCAGAAGTAGTAGTAGTAGTAGCACCTATACGCTTAGGCAGCTTGTTCTGTTCCACTGCCTGGTCCGTGAGACGATGAGCAAGACGAGTAACATCCTGGATGGTAGCAAGGTTAGCAGCAGTCACATGGCTTTGTATCTCTGGTACTAAGCCTTTGAGGTACAGCTCGATACGCTTGATGGGAGGATCCACCATGGTTGGACATAACACTGCCAGTTCATTGGATCGCTTCGTATACGCTTCTATCTCTGACCCCGCCATCTTCAGATTAAAGAACTCCACTTCCAGCTTGTGGATGTCATCACGGTTACAGTATTCTCGCTTGATCAGTTCCTTGAATTCGTTCCATGGGGTGGCATTAGCAGCTGCCAGCCCTAACATTTGAACTTGCGCGTTCCACCAAGTCAGCGCAGTGCCTTCAAGGGTACCAGTGACATATTTCACCCTACGAGCCTCAGGGCATTCACACATTTCGAAAACCGATTCGAGCTTCTCGAACCAGTGGAAGAGTCCTACGGCTCCTTCAGTGCCACTGAAAGTACTAGGACGACAGTCCATGAATGTCTTGAACGTGCACACAGGTGGCTGAGCATGCTGACCTGTTGCGTATATAAAACAGGTCAAAATTAAACACAAGTGTTGGTTTATGAGGGTAGGATCTAAAGATCCTAGAGTGAGTTGCGACTGCAGGGTATACCTCCTGCTTGAGCGGCTGCAAGTGCCGCAGCAACTTGTTCGTTGATTAAAGCCGTCAGCTGGGCTTGAGTCATGTTGACACGTCCACTCATGATCTTCATACCAAAGGAAACATGAGTGAGAGAGGTTTGCGAAAGTGCGATGACAGAAGAGAGTAAGCACGCATGTGTTTCAAGCAATAGTTGTTACATTTATCTAAGCATACTATGAGCAATGTACTATGTAATTAACAAGTAAGCAATATAAACATGAATCATATCACCTATAATGTCGAGTCTTGCACTTGGAGCGAAGCGTCGTTGTGGATCGTTGAGCACTATTCAGGTTATAGTCTGGTTTTATCCCAAAAGTTTCCCTTTTTTTAAAACCAAGTTCACTATAACCAATGGCTCTGATACCAATCTGTCACACCCCCAAAATCCACACGCGGAGTATCACCGCCTGGAGGCGTGACTGACCAGGATCAAGCCACCAATCATATTGAACATTGTAAGTAATAAATAAAATTCAAACCAACAATATGAAAGGTGTTCAAGACAAAACATAGTTAAGTGTTTAGCGGAAGCATAAGTGTGAAAACCCAACATAAGTATTAAGTTCGAAATGTTATAATGTTTTTAACATGGCACCCACTGTCCATGTCCCACAACGACCGCGCCTCCCTGTGCAAGCTCCAAGAGTACCTATTGACCTGCAAGGCATGTAACAACGAGTCAACAACAAAGTTGAGCGAGTTCACAGTTGGTTGTTCAGTTATTGATTTCGTTTCAGAAATCGTAAGTTTGTTTCAGAATCATATGTTACCCAGAATCCCCGTTTCCCAAACCTTCACGATCTATAGTGGGGGCTTCCCATGTTGTATATTACTAGACTAGTGGTATCTATAGGTGTCCTTCCCAATCCGAGGATAGTGATAAGTATGAGATTACGTAGGTTTTACGTAAGTGCCCTTCCCAATCCGAGGACAGTGGTACGTAGCAAGTACGTAGATTTAGCGCTGGCGTCCTTCCCAATCCGAGGACGGTAGTACGTAGCGAGTACGTAGGTATAGCACTGGCGTCCTTCCCAGTCCGAGGAAGGTGGTAAGTAATCTAGTGGTAGTATATGTACAAGTTCTGTCGTAGTTATTCAATCCCATTCCCAACCCACCAGGAATTCCATGCCTTAGAAGTGTGAACTCACCTTGGTTTGCTCGGTTTGATTAATTACTTGGTTCCAATTAATCAGTCAAGGCCTATGGTTTGCACGTACACACAATCAGTAGACATTTACAAGTTTCGACTAACAGTCAAGATCATCACGTACATGCAAGTAACAACTAACACATAGCATTTATCAGTTATACAGGCTCATGCAACCATGCTTTACATTTAACAATACATGACTAACCTAGTTAATCCTTAACAGACTTAATTGAGTTATTGTGCATGTTTAATAACTCAACGAAACACACAGGTTTCGTCGTGAACCCCTTCGACGAAACATCCCCTGTTTCATCGTGATTACCCTCGGCGAAACACATTTGTTTCGTCGTGCCAGTTTCGTCGTGATTGGCGTTTCGTCCAGGATGAAATTCAGTTATGTCGTGTTATCAGTTACACACAGAAACCCTAATCATTCTGAGCAGCCGTTTTACACTAATCTCGAACAACCAGTTATCATACAACGCGGTAATCGTTGATCATCACATATGTAACCTGTACTCTATGCATAGCAGTTGCTAAACGGACATCTACCCTACACAATCATTACATGTATAGACGATTGATAATCATATAGATTTGTTGGTTCTCTATTACAAAGAATCATCATATGGTTATGATCCAATTGATATGGTCAGATTCTACACTAACATAAACTCCACAGATAACACAACATGTCAACCCTAACATCATCCCAGCGAATCAATTAATCATAAGCAACTCGTTGTAATCGCAAACATTCATCTCTATCTTCTATCATTAAACCCCAGTCTACAGCAATCTATTAACAATCATCATACTAGTCATGCATTCAAGAACTGATAAACATTAGCAATAAACTAACCGAGATATATAGGGATTAAAATGAAGGACTTGAAAGTCTCCAAGGATGACAGTGATGGTTGCCGTCGGTTAACAGAGAGGAAAAGGAAGCTAGGGTTTGCAAATCAGCCAAAATACGTATTCTAGTGCTACCCTATATTGTTATATAATCGAGCTGGGCCTTTCCTGGGCCTCGGCGTAATAGTGGGCCGGTGAAACGCTGTGTTTCGTCGAGATGAAGACGGCGAAACACTCCCTGTTTCGTCGAAGTGATTTATGGCGAAACTGAAATTGTTTCGTCGGGTATAGCTCCGAATCTCAAACAGTTTACAAGTTCATGTAACCAAACACTTTAATCACATCAAATAGGTAACATATCAAATAAACATCTCAACATATAATGCAACTTGTACAATTACAAGGGAAACAAGTCGTGTAAACAAACAACTTAACCATAAACAAGCAACCTAAACAATTAACGTGCAATTAATGCGAAGATGGAAATCTTGGAAACTCTAGTTGTCACATATATGCTATGTACTAGACTTAACGTCTCGTATGCTTTAAACATGATTAGTCGTTTTTTAGCATATTCCTGGCATTGCCATTGGACTGTAGTAAAGAACATTCTGAGGTACTTGAGAAGAACCAAATATCCGTTCTTGGCGTTTGGAGGAGTGGCATAGGAGCTCACTGTAAGGTATTACATTGATGCTGGCTTCCAAAGTGACCGAGATGATTCTCGCTCACAATTAGGATTCGTATTCACTCTCTATGGAGGAGCTGTCTATTGGAAAAGCTCCAAACAGAGTGTAGTGGCAGATTCAGCCACTGAATATGAATATATAGCTGCATCAGATGCTGCAGAAGAATCTGCTTGGATGAAGTAATTCATCAATGACCTCTATGTGGTTTCAAGTATTCAGAAACCAATCTAGGTGTTTTGTGATAACACAGGAATCATTGCTCAAACCAAGGAGCCAGATCACAGGGTTAAGCACATTCTAAGAAAGTTCCACTATATACGGGAAATACTGGAACAAGAAGACATCTTAATAAGAAAAATAGACACATATCAAAACCTAGCGGACCCGTTCTCTAAACCGATGACTCAGGACAAGCTATCGGTCTTATATTGGATAACCATTTGTTTTGATTTAGTATTTGGATGTACGAACATTCAAACAGTTATACCTTTTGAATTCACCTATGATTTACTGGCTAAATGCAAAGTTTGAATCTTACAACTGTGTTCGATTTTGATACATTTAATCCATGAATCTTGTATTCTAAATTATCCGTAGTCGGTCAGACTCGTGGGAACGACTCTGAATTAAGACTATTCTGACTTTGGACTCAAGGGGTTGACTTCCAAACTCACAAACCTCATTGTGGATGACGTTGGATGTAACTCGCATCAAATCATCTTCGTGGATCATGGTCATAAGATGTATTTGATTAGGTATACTCATTTAGTATCCTCTGACCTGAGATACATACTAGAACTTTTGTTTACTAAAGACTATTCTTTTATCAGTGTCCAACGCTGTCGCGTAACTGCTAGTCATAAAGGCATTGGTTGGGAGTGGTTCTGAAGTTCAGTGGGAGTTGTATGTAGTCAAGATGGGATTCTGTACTCTTACAATATATGTAATAGTTAGACATCTGGGCGCCCTCGTTGATTCAAACTGGTAAAGTGTAAGTCCTTACTAAACTTACTGTGTGTTTGATTGGACCATTTTGTTTCTGTGAACGAGAACGATAATGATTGAACGCCATGTGAGATTGAATCTGATCCATGTCTCATTGTTCAATTGATGTCTTTTACAGAAAGGATAGATGACGAAGATTGCCATAAGTCTACTGTCTTCATGTAGCAAGTCGTTGCTAAAAGAAGATACCTTGGTTAATGACTTTAAAGTGTCATGACCTGTTGGGGGCAGCTATGTGTAGCTAGAACACCGCTGGCTGTCTGTGTTGAGATCTTATCAGAGACCGTCCAAGTGGGAGCTGTTAGATATTATGTCCAGTTCGATAAGTCAACGCTGCTGACCGGGTCTTGACCCGTAAGAGTTACACCTTGGGCAACGAACTAAAAATCCACTTAACCTGTTTAACTAGTAATTACGAACGATATGCGGGTATTAACTGAGAGAAGGGTACATGGACCGGGTGACATGGGTATACTCACCCTACGCCACTTGTCGCGCACCTAACACATTGGCCAATGGCAACACATGCACCATGCATGTGTGCCATTTGGCAAGCATGCATAAAGGGTCCATATCCTTTTAAGTGATTGGGTCTTGCATTGTTTAATAAGATGAACAAAATTAGTTAGTTGTTGCAACACGAAAATTGCTCTAAATATTAACCGAGCCGCAGCCGGTTTACCGCCGCCCTGCTGCTCGCCGTTGCAAGTCGTCGTAGCCTTGCTGCTCGTCGTCGGCTGCCACCGGCCGCTGCCGCCGCTGATTGCCGCGGCTGCCGCCGCTGTTTGCCGCGGTTGGCCGCCACTTGGCGCCACCTCCTTCGTCGTGTTTCGTGTTTCGTTTACTAGCACTTGTTCGTTGAACCTCGGTGTCTCGACCGGTTAGTCATTAACCGAGGTATATATTTCTCATCGGTAGTTAAATATAATTTCACTGTGCTCGTACTTGTATGTAACCGGATCCTGTCGGGTTTCGTTTTTGTTGATCACTTGTTTATTTTTCCGCTGTGTTTTATTAGTTAACTCGCTTAATTAATTAACTATTATTTATTGAACCAGGTTTTTGATAAATAAAATTTTGACCGATCAACACGGAAACCCAATAGTCATCGGCTTTTTTTGGTCCGGATCAAAATACACTCACCCCTAACAAAACTCACAATTACCACATGATCATTTGTATATAATATTAAACCATATATAAAGAAGCAACCACTATATGCTTCTATAGGTTGTAACTTGTGCTTAAGGCATTTTCAAAAAAAAAAACTTGAATTTTTACTTTTAACCCAAAAGGTTTTTACCTTTTCTATTTTAACCCTACACAATTGGTGTTTTTAACTTTAACCCAAAACTTTTAATTATTTGCAATTTAACTTCACAACTTTTGTTACTTATACTTTTCATCTTTCGCAAATTTTCGTTTTGCGTATAGTTCTAATTTTTTCGAGTTAATACGACGCAACGTGCATGTGTGGTTCAACGTTTTTACCTCTATTTTTTCATGTTTGACAGGTTCGTCGCAACACGCATATCCTAGGTCGAGTCAGTGTTGGTGGTCGATGACGTTTTTTGACACCGTTTTACGCCCCGCCGCACCGCGGGTTGTGCTTTGGGGGTTTTTCAAAGAAAAAATGGTTATGCATATGGTTGTCGTAACGTTGGCTTTGGGGGTTTTCAAAAAAAAATTGATTTTTCTTACTTTTTACCCAAAAGTATTTCATAAATTACTTTTAACCCAAAACTATTTGTTTGTTTACTTTTAACTCAAAACTTTTTATCTTTTGCATTCTATCCTCATAACTTTTTTTACATTCAACTTTGGTCCTTTATAGTTTTCATTTTACGCAAATTTTTCGCTTTATGTTTGGTTCTAAATTTTGTGACTTAACACATCGCAACGTGCGTCTTTGGTTTAACATTTTTGTGTTTCGTTCTAAATTTTGCGTGTTAACATGACGCAACGTGTGTGTGTGTAGGTGAACGTTTTTACATCGTCTTTTTTCCCCGTTTGACAGGTTTAACATAACATGCGGGTCGTAGATCGACTTAGTTATAACTAAAGAATCTCCGCCGCATTGCGGCGGGTCTCATTCCTAGTTTTTATTATAATGAAGTAATTATCTAACTAGTCATCGTTTTCAACTTGTCATAAAATCTCGCTGTAACTTCAAAAACTCTTGATGTAGAAGAATTGATTTTTTAGGACAAAACTTCTAATGGCTAAGAGCAAATGAACAATTCATTTGTTAAAGAAATCTTATAAAGTCTTAAAGAGTTTCATAGAAATGCAATTGGTTATTAAACTTACACAACATATTTTTTGTTAATAACAATCAACCACATAGAAGTTAAAAGTGATGTGGTTCTTAGCCTTTGAGTATTTAGTGATGTTATGACGAGTCAAACAATAATTATTACATATATTTACATCTATATAAAGCATTTCGCATGTATAAAATGGTAAATTTCCATCAATTTTTAAGATGGCATATGAAGGTTCAAGTTAAGATGCCTAACTTTTTACCGCTTTCTACCATTCCTACCCTAACACAAATTTGAAAAGATAGGATCCAACAATCTAGATTTATCTCCACGATGTTTTGATATGCTTAGATTTATACACATTTACTTATCAAATTCCCTATATTTTGAGTGGTTCGTATATGGTTTTCCTGGGTTTTCGAACAAAGCGGAGAGAGTACAGGAAAGCGTCTCGAAAAGTGATGTTCAAAACATGAAATCTGCTGTTCAGGAGGTCTTACGGACCAGAAGAAGGATAAGCATATGGTCCGTAATGATTATAAAATGCTGAAAATAAAATTATTGTTGAAGTCTTACGGACCGTAAGCCTTAGGGTTATACGGTCCGCAAGGGTGACCCGACGCTGAATTTTATTAGTCTTATGGACCGTAAGCCTGAGGGCCATACGGTCCGTATGAAAGTCGGTTTGAGAAATCGAATACCAGACGACAAAGAGCAGTTCTAGGACGATTTTGGGAGCACTTTGAAACTAAGTGAAGATCAAGGAAGCATTCGGTTCAAGTTTAGAGCGCATTGGGTTCGGTTTTACCTTGTTTAATCATGTTCTTTTGCATTCGAATCATGTTTTTCCTTATTTTCAGACTTGATACAGTAGTGTTCTTGAATAATATGAGTAGCTAAACTTCTAAACTGCTTATGTTGAGATGAACTAGATGTTTGTGATATTACTTTGACTGGGTTGTGATGTTTTTCCTTATTTGCACACTTTTTCCTTTACTCTTTTTCCAACATCTTATGTTTTGTTGAGAAAGATAATGCACCATCCGACGCTGCCAAATATTGTAATATGATCTGACAAGCATTGGTGGTTTGCTATTGTAACCGAAGATAAGGGAATCATGGTTGTTGAGTGACATTCTCTTTTGATCTTTGTAACACCCGACATAATAAATCAAGATTTTAATAATAAAATACACATTTAAATACTAAAATGTGACTTTACAAAAACTTTTCATACCAACATTCCTACATGTTTACAATATTTCAAAAATATACAATTTTAATTTAATTGAATTCGTCGTTTAAAAGATACGACGAAACGCCGCGCGGAAGCTTGTATTTTATCGTGTTCGGTTCCTCATCGAGCTTGATCTTCATCCGGGCACTCTTGGCATTCACCTATGATCAAAACCAACTTAAAAGTTAGTTTTGATAGTTAAATAATGAGTTTAAACAAGTTCTATGGGTAAAACAAGCAAAAAATAAAATTTTTCCGGAACTAGGGCTTCGCGTCACGCCTAGCCCCCTTTTTCACAGATTGTTGCTTAACAGTTGCTGCATATTCCCAGCATGACCCGATTTCACGGAAACGAGCATAACTCTCTCGTTTTTACTCCGTTTTACCCGATTCTTTTTCCTACGCGTCCGTAATTTAATTCTCCATCATGTGGAGTTAAAATCCAACATCCTACATAATAAAATTTCAGACTTTGACTCTTCGGCTTATTACCCTTTTTATCAACTTTTGACCCGTTCGTGATTTCATCTAACAAACTTGTTTGTGGCCCTTGTTTCTTTTGTAAACATATTATTATGATTATTTCCTATTGTACAAGGCTCAATTCGCGGGTTATTACACATTCTTAACCTGTTTCGCTAATACTTCTATTTTGACCCGTTAAGGGCATTTATGCACTTTTAAACTTAATTTACGTCCGTTCCTTGTATGCATCGTAATTCCACCAATCCATATTAATTGGTTTTCCACCACAACTATGATTGTGGTGGGTTTAATGTGATAGACTATTTATTCCTAGTTCTATCCCTCAAATATGTCATTTTACGGAAAATACTCGTTTCAACTCGTTGGACACTAAGGTCCCATATCATCCCTTTTTATACTTATCCTAAGGTTTTAATCTATCAAAACACTTATTTCTAACAACCTTTAAAGGTTGTTCACCCGATTTTCCCATCAAGGGCATTTTAGTCAACTTTAGCCCCCCATTTACGACGAAGGGCATTTGCTAATAATTTGACCCAAAAATGTATGTTTAACCGCAATCGTATTTATACGTACCTGGTTTGAGTCAACTTAGTGACCCGTTTCGACACCTTGCTTTTATTACCGATATTCTATGGCGACGCAATTATCCAAATTACTATTCGCTTCTGTAACACATGACTTGACCACCACATTAGTTGATTTCGTCAAATGGCGTTATCCCCACCATTTAACCCGTTCGGCCTATAAAACCCAACATTTTCATATGTAACGAAACATGGTTTTTAAATTACCAATCACACATCCGACCCATTTCGGATTTTCTCACTAGATCCCTTTTTCTCCTAAAGTCACTTCTTATATTTTTAACCCATTCGGCTTACGCTATGGGTGTCCTTTGAACTTTAATTTACTTTAGTCGATACTTGACTAAATTTCCATTTTTGCCTCTTTAGCCATTAATCATGGTTTAAAACGTTTTTATTCGTTCCGACCCAATTCGTTTCGTGTCGGAACCCATAATTCGAACCTAATCCTTTGTCGTATTCATCGCCTATAAAATAAACACGTATACTACAAGTGGGTGTAAGTCTTACTTACCTTGTATCCGAAACTCGTTTTTCCTTTACACTTGATTCGTTTGACCTGCTTCCTTCCCAAGCCTTCACCTAGCTTGTCAAGCATCGAACTATAATCATAATTAGTAAGATGGTTAGACTAGTCATTATCACACACGACTATTCCATCTTACAAATTCTATGTTGAGTCTACTATTCGACTTCATCATTTATTTGTTCAACTTATCAAAAGCTAACTACTTTTAATCACATGATTTTACATAGTTAGTCTAAATCAACATGATGTTTAGAACCCCTATTGTTTCATATCACGCGTAATTGCCATATCATTCAAATACGCATTTTCACTCTAAATTTCAACACTTTAGTTCTCATTTAGGCATTTTAACAAACACCTAATGTGCATAATTTTACATATTTACTAATTAGTTCATAACTAGTTATTTTCACCAAGATTTACATCAAAATCAACCTCTATGTCTAGTGTTCATGAACTACATCAAGAACTTATATCATAACAATCAATATTCATCAATTTAACACTCTAATCCGAGTGTTCATCATATTGTCATAAAACCCATTTAACACATAATGAGGTAATTATCAAATCCCTAGTGTTGACACCAATTCATCAAGTTTTTCAACTAGGGTTTGTTTCTAAACGAAGATTTCATCATAATAACACTCATAGATTTAACATTGATTTCAGAATTTCGATTATGATTGTTCATCATAATCTCAAAGTATCACTAAATCATAAAATTAAACATACCTTGTGATCCCCACGACCAGGTGATCATTAATATGTGTTCATGCATCCGATTCAGGCTAGATTTGACCTTCAATTTGCTGGATTTTGTTGAGTTAAGGTTTTGGCTCCTGGGAGCCCTTCCTAGTCGATCCAGAACACGCACCACACACACTTGTGTGTGTGTGTTGTGTTATTTTTATTTAGTTTACTAAAAACCATTTTCAAGTTATCCCATTTTGGTCTCTCATGTTTGGTTAGTTAATTAAGTAGGGCATAACCTACTTATTTCTAACAATATTCCCCATTTATTAACTAGGTTAAACATTCCTAGTTAAATTAATGGGTTCGGGGAATCTATGACTAAGTTTGTTTTAAGTCCCGTTACTCGGCCTTTTTACATACTTTGTTTTCTCGAAGTATTTATTCCCCTTTTTAATTAATATTAGGTTTATTTATTTGAGTCATAATATTTACCGGGTTAATTTTTACCACTAACGGTATTTTACCCGTCTTTACTATTAATGTGGTTTGATTACCAAACCCGTTTTTGGGATGTTACAATCTTTTATAGAAGAACATAGTATGTGATAGACACTTTTGAGTTCTACATTTTTCTACTTTGAGCTACGAATATATTATATCTCTGTGAGCTGATATTTGAATGTTAAACCGATTGTGAAATCTTTAACGTGACCAAGCTATAATACTTATTGTTAGGATTTGAGTTTGATACTTGTGAATTAGTTCAGGTTAAAACAAGCAATTATGATTGCATTCAAATAATAAATTTACAAGTAGAAAGATATCATCAACAATTGTTTTTCAACAGAATCAAATGATTACAAAAATTTTACATAATGATTCTATAATCTTCCCCTCAGCCCGATTACTCCAAAACTATTTGTACAAAAGAGAATGTGTGTGAAGTGATAAAATAAATCTCTAACGGGCGATTTCTATTTATACTAAGTACGAAAACTCTGTTTGTGATTGACTGACATCACCCTGATAGTGACTTTTAACATTCCTAAATAGAAAAGATTCCACATATGTTGCAAACATCTGTGGGAATCAAACAACTAATCTAACTATGCTAAACACTGTTAAAAGCTAATACTGTTACATTGGGAAACAACTGTTAAGCTATCATCTGTTGCTTTGTTCCAAACATCTGTTTGGCCAGACAGATGTTTGGTCATCATCATTAGACCTTTGCTTCAACAGATTTTAGAACTTGAACAAACCTTGTTTCTTCACGAACAGCGGTTCCAAGGCTTCCAACAGATGTTAGTTGATCCTCAACAGATGCTTTAATTTAGATGTTCAAGATTCACTATCTTTGGGAGGAAATTGTTTCATCAACTGTTGATTTCTTAATCTCTTGTTCATCTTTTGACTTTTGAATATTATATGTTCTTTTGTAGGTCCAACACCATTTAACAACCCATTTGGCTCGTTATGAAGGTATACAACATTTATTCCCAAAATTAAAATTAGTGTAAGTTTACCTATGAAGGTAATCTTTGAGTTAAGGAGGCTAGTGATGATTTTAACAACACGTGCTTACATGATCTACCCAACCAGATAGTCTACATTTTTTTTGAACAGAAAACTTCATTCAAACACAAAAAGCCAGCTCAAAACCGAGCGGCCAACCCCCATACAAACCTAACCCAATTACATAATTACATATTTACACCAATCCTCCCAAGATATAACTCTATCCTTAGATCTATTTTTATACAAAACAAAGCCCAACGATCTAATATCACTAAAAACCTCAGCGATTCTAAACGGCTTCCCCGAAAAAACCAATGAATTTCTGGCTCTCCATAACATCCAACATGTTAAAATGACAATACCGCGGAACACATCCTTCCTTATACCATCCAAGCCCACCCACTTGTGAATCTCTAGAATATCCCGAAACGAGAAGACGTACAGATTAAGAGTCTTACACCAAGCCTGAATCTTCTGCCAAATGACTGATGATACACCACACGAAGTGAACAAATGATCAACCGACTCTACCTCCAAATTACAAAGCGGACAACTGTCATCTTCAATGTGAATATCCCTCCTTTTCAGCGCCTCCCTAGTTGGAATCCTGTCTTGTTCGGCACGCCACGCAAAGAGATTGCACTTCTTCGGCAGCCATTTACACCAATCCCAAACAAACCGAGAGCTAGAATCCAAATTCAAATCAAACAACCTCTTCACCGCTCCGACCGAGAAGCCGTTCGACCCAACTCCAAGCCAAGACCACTTATCACTTCTATATAATAAATCGACTGATTGCACCAAAGCACACAACCTACTCCATTCAGCCAACTCCACGTTCGAGTTGGGGACTGTCCTCCACTCCCATTTACCATTCGGATTAGAAAAGGGCCGCACCAACCGATCTTTAACACTACAACGCTTATTAGCTTCCAACCGAAACAAGCTGGGCAACTCATCTTTCAGCGGGGACGGCAGCAACCAAGGATCCAACCAGAACAGTAACTCCCTCCCATCACCTAAATCACCACGCATCAAACTACTCAAAGAATGATTGACTCCAACCTGATTCGAGCAAACCTTAACTATATTACTCCAAACCCCGTTAAGGGAAGATTTGATCGGTAAAAACTCCCAACACAACTTATGACGGTGAAGCGCATTAATCACGTTGACCCAATAGCTCTTACTCTCATTCTTGAATCTCCATCCCCACTTAGCAAGAAGTGCCTTGTTAATGACCCCGAGTTTGCAAAGGCCTATACCACCGTTCCTAACAGGCGAAGCAATACGATCCCAAGCAACCCAATGTAATTTATCGCCTTCGTTATTACCTCCCCACAGGAACCTCCTAATTAGTTTTTCTAAATCCTTTATAACTCGCTCCGGAGCCTTATACAAGGAAAAGAAATAATTCGGGAGGCTTTCCAAAACCGCCTTAACTAACGTCACTCTCCCACCCAAAGACAGCACCGACGCCGTCCAAAGGGATAACCTGGACTCAAAGACTTCAAGTCTACATTTTGATTCTTGAAACAAATATGGCTTTGTAGGGTAGATTCAGATAAAACGAAGAATGTCAAACAATGAAATTTAACACCTATAATTTTGCGGACAACTTTATGATTACTGTTGGTCTAGGATGTTCGATTACAATTTCTCTTCCACACGCACAAATTACCATTGTCTATTGAAAGTGAAATGAGAAAAAGGAGCAACAATCATGATATATGCTTTAATATATATTTTAACATTGTTTTATTAACGATCAAAGTATCACACATTCGCTGTATGTGACGGCCTTTTCCTTTAATATTGATGTGTGTTAGTGTTAGAACCTTACCGTATTACAATACTAAAACCACATAATCAAAACATATAAATTTGAAAATTATACACAAAATTATGATCATGACGAAACCACATAAACCATTGTGTAATTAGCTATTATTAGTTCCTACATAACTTCTATAAAGAAAATAAAATATAAAAATTTTGTTACCACTTATAAACCATTAAAAGTATAGTTGTCCTTTTAAAAAATACATACATTTTGTAAGGGTGGAGATATTTGGACACCCTCAGCGCCTATTTGGACACCCTTTGCCTCGTATAGGCCTCGTATAGGCCTATACGAGGCGTATAGGGTTACATCAAAATCAGTGCCTGACTCATGTCACTTCTGGTTTGACCCCTTCAAGACGCCTCGTATAGGCCTATACTGGGCGTATAGGACCCTTCGTATAGGCCTAATTCAGGGGTTTAATGGTCTTTTGCCCCTTCAAGACGCCTCGTATAGGCCTATACTGGGCGTCTTGAAGGGTTTTTTTTTTTTTTTTTTTTTTTTAACCAACAATTTATACAATATTAATCGTTTTAGCAAACTTTTATACAAAAACAAGTTTTTTATTTTAAATAATTAATATTAGGACCCCTCGTTGGTTTTTTTTGATACGTTTATTTTTTTATAAAAATATTTTACCGAATGTAATATTTCTACGATCGAATATTTATAAAGGCCGATCTTGAAAACGGTAAAATATTTTTATAAAAAAATAAACGTATCAAAAAAAACCAACGAGGGGTCCTAATATTAATTATTTAAAATAAAAAAACTTGTTTTTGTATAAAAGTTTGCTAAAACGATTAATATTGTATAAATTGTTTGTTAAAAAAAAAAACCCTTCAAGACGCCCAGTATAGGCCTATACGAGGCGTCTTGAAGGGGTCAAAAAAGACCAATTTACCCCCAGTATAGGCCTAAATCAGGGGCTAAATGGTCTTTTTCGCCTAGACGCCCAGTATAGGCCTATACGAGGTGTATACGTGGCAAATAAGACAAAATATGACATAATCAGAGATTCTCTTGGAAATTGAAAAAGGCTATACGCCTCGTATAGGTCTATACGAGACGTCTTGAAGGGTGTCCAAATAGGCAATAGGGTGTGTAAATATGTTGACCCTTTTGTAAACCATTATTTGTTCTCATGTTGTCATCATCCATTAGGTGGACCTTGAACACACACATTTGATTGTCCCCTAGTCCCCACCTTTAACCCTAACACCTACTTCACCTCCCGTTATAAAATCCTGACGTAGACATTCTTCGGTCAACCACCGTTAACTTCACCGTTAACCTACGTGGACACTGGCCACGTTGTTCCCCATGTCCTTGGTAACCATCACCTATTTAACACGCGCGGACCCCACACACACACATAATTACATTTTATATATTTTTTCACGTCCACTATAAAAACAACAAATCACATTGTCACACCTTTGGTCGGATTCCTAGTTGTACTGAAAATAAAAACAATGCTTGTACATTATGTATTAGAAGATGTACGTCGATCTGGATTTGGTAAATTTTGGTGTGCAAAATTATAAAGTTTTCACTTGGCGCGTAAAGCTTTTGTTGACTGACACGTATATACTAAAAAACATATTTTCCCGCTTTTTGTTTAATTAAGTACCCTATGCCACTATTTATTTAATTATTTAATATATTAGGATCTATTGAAAGTGCTTCCCTTTTATAATTGTATACTTTATGCCACTATTTAGTTAATTTATTCAGAAATATTGAAAGTGCTTCTTTTAAGGTTTAGATGCCACTATAAGAAAAATATTTTATTATCTGTTAAATAATTTTTATTACATAATTCAGTATTATCATAAAAATAATACATTGACTTGGTTAGAATCGTAAGCGTAATAAAATGTTAAATAATTTTTATTACATAATTTTGTATTATCATAAAAATAAGTATATATACATAATTGTAGACTTGGTTAGAATCATGAGCGTAATAAAATCTGGTATATGAAATTCGGAGTAAAACTTGTTAATTAATTTACCTTCAAGCTAGACTCGATTCAATTTTTCGTGACTCGATCTCGAGTACTTATCACATAATATGCTACTTCCTTTATATTTTATCTACTTCTTTTATATTTTATCAAATACTTTGTGCCAGTATTTAGTTAACTAATACATTAATTAACAAACAATGAAAGCTCTTTTTATGCTTTTACCAACGCTTTGATAAAAATATCAATAATTGTTTTACCCTAAAAATATATAACATTTCATTTAAGATATAATTATTAATCTCATAAATGAGCATACCCTTTTTTAAATCATCAATTTTAGTAAGAATATTTATCAATAATAAGAATTACATTATTGCCATATTAAATGAACTAGATGAATAAGCTTTACCCCAATTAATGATCCGTATATTATTTTACCCAAAATAAGTATCAATTTCATTTTTTTAATATTTGAATTGCTTAAAAAACCCATAAGAATTCCATTTGCCACACATAGTACTTTTATCAATTGTATAACCTTTTAATCTATATTTTCATCAAAACATATATAATTAAAAAAATATATTATTTTCCATAAAGCTTTTACCATTAAAGAATATCAAACAAAAAAAGGATATTAATTAAAAAGAATTCTTTATCCCAAAAAGAATGAACAAAGTAAAGCAAGCACCCAAAAGCCCATTTACTCCATATTTTCCACCCATAAATCACACCCTCTCACCACTTTCCCCCACTCTTGCTCCGCAGCCGCATCTCCGCCGTGCCACCACCGTCACATTTCGCACTCCCTCAACTCAAATGTACCAAATCTAACCATTTCTTTCAAGTCACAAAAGAAGCTTTCCATTTTCCAACAATTTCAAAGTTGTACATACTGCATAACCACTTGTACGGTAAGCATCATCTCCTGCATTGCTCCCATTTCACCTTTTACACCCATTTAGTGAATCTTTACACCTTTCGCAGCTTGATTTGCTCAAACCCTTTTAGGGTTTCTTCCCATATGCAAGATTCACTAAATCACTCATTTAGTGTGTCTTTTGCTTGTGAATGCTGTTAATCTAACTGGGTTTACAAAAAAAGCTCAAAACTTCGTTGAGCTTTGGTGAAAAAGATGATGTTTAGGGTTTTGTTAGTGGTTGTTATGTTCGTTGTTCCTGTTATGGGTCAGCTTCCTTCACAGGATATTTTAGCTTTACTTGAGTTCAAGAAAGGCATTAAACATGACCCAACTGGATTTGTCCTCAGTTCTTGGAATGAGGAGTCTATTGACTTCAATGGGTGTCCATCTTCTTGGAATGGAATCATGTGTAATGGCGGTAATGTTGCAGGTGTTGTTCTTGACCATCTGTCATTGTCTGCAGATGTTGATTTGAACGTGTTTGCTAATTTAACAAAGCTTGTTAAGCTTTCGATCTCGAACAATTCGATTTCGGGCAAGTTTCCTACAAAATTAGGGGGAATGCTTGAGTTTCTTGATGTTTCGGATAATTTGTTTAATTCGAGTTTGCCGGTTGATGTTGGTAAAGATTTGAGCTTGAAGAATCTGTCTTTAGCTGGGAATAACTTCTCTGGCCGGATCCCAGATTGGGTTTTGGGGCTAAGCTCAATACAGTCGTTGGATTTGAGCCGGAACTCGTTTTCTGGAGCAATTCCGGCTTCGTTTACCCAGTTAAGCAATCTGGTTTATCTGAATTTGTCTGTTAACGGGTTCACGAAGAGCATTCCGGAAGGTTTTGAGGATATGGCAGTTCTTGAGGTTCTTGATTTGCACGGGAATATGCTAGTTGGTGATTTTGATCCTAAATTTTTGTTGTTAACAACTGCTGTTCATGTTGATTTTAGTGGGAATTCGCTTACGACTTCTTCAAGTCAAAGTGAGAAGTTTTTGCCCGGGATTTCGGAAACTGTTAAGTACTTGAATCTTAGCCGTAACCGGTTAACCGGTTCTTTGGTTGGTGGTGGTGTGGCTGAGATGTTCGGGAGCTTGGACGTGTTGGATTTGAGCTACAATGAGTTATCCGGTGAACTCCCGAGTTTCAATTTCGCTTATGACCTTCAAGTCCTTAAGCTCTCGAACAACCGGTTCTCGGGGTTCTTTCCAAATGACCTATTAAAAGGCGATTCGTTGGGTTTAACCGAGTTAGATTTGAGTGGCAATAACCTCACAGGTAACTCTCTAGTTATAATGGTTTACATTTCTTGTGTCTGTATCTTCCCTGATGTTTTTTTTAAATTTGCAGGGTCAATCAGTATGATAATGTCAACATCCCTTCAAGTTCTGAATTTATCGGGTAACTGGCTCACGGGTGAGCTTCCATTGGTGACTGGTGGATGTCTTGTTCTTGATCTTTCAAAGAACAACTTTCAAGGAAATTTGACCAAATTGGTGAAATGGGGCAACCTAGAGTTTCTTGATCTTAGTCAAAATCGTTTAACAGGTTCATTCCCGGAGGTTACAGCTCAGTTCTTGAGGCTTAACCACTTGAACCTTTCTCATAATTCACTCGATTCCTCCATTCCTAAAGTAATCACTCAGTTTCCAAAATTGACGGTTCTTGATTTAGGGTTTAATCGGTTTGATGGACCGTTCCCGAATGGTTTAATCTCTATGCCTACATTACAACAACTTCATCTTCAAAGTAATAAACTTTCCGGGCGTATCGAGTCGTTTCCGTCTTCTTTTGTATCCAATGTCTCCAACATTCGAGTTCTTGATGTTTCCGACAATCAGCTCGATGGTGATTTCCCCGACGGGTTCAATTCGTTGACCGGACTTCAGTTTCTTGATATCTCCGGAAACAATTTCTCGGGTTCTTTACCATCGTCTTTAACTGGACTTACGGATCTTGTTTCTTTGGATATTTCCCAGAACCATTTCACGGGTCCATTGTTAAAGAATCTGACTGATGGTTTAACGAGTTTTAATGCATCGTATAACGATCTCTCCGGTGTCGTTCCCGAGAATTTGAGAAAGTTCCCAGAATCGTCTTTCTTTCCCGGGAATTCCGACTTGCAGTTTCCTAACCCTCCCGCGGGACCAAACGCACCTGGCTCATCGAGCAAAAAGAAGCCCATTAAAACCGTGTTTAAAGTGCTGGTGATCGTCGCTTGTGTTATCGCTGTAGTGATCTTGATTCTTCTAGCGGTCTTCATTCATTACATGAGGATTTCACGGCGACCACTTTCGCAACCGGTCGGAACAAAAGACGTCCACCGCCAGCCTGCCACCGGAAGTGGTGGTGCAGCAGTTGTTTCCGCCGGAGATATTGCAGCTTCACGAAAAGGGTCATCATCAGATACCATTACTGCCGAAAAATTAGGTGGAGCAGTGCCGAGTTTCTCACCATCTAAAACCAGCGGGTTTTCTTACTCGCCGGATTCCGGTGACTCATATACCGTTGAAAACCTCTCAAGACTTGATGTGAGGTCTCCTGATCGGTTAGCTGGTGAACTTTACTTTCTTGATGATACGGTGTCGTTTACACCTGAGGAGTTATCTCGGGCCCCGGCTGAGGTGTTGGGTAGGAGTAGCCATGGGACTTCATATAGAACCACACTTGATAACGGGCTGTCGTTGACTGTCAAATGGTTAAGAGAAGGGGTGGCAAAACAGCGAAAGGATTTTGCTAAAGAGGCGAAAAAGTTTGCTAATATTAGACACCCGAATGTTGTTGGCTTACGGGGATACTACTGGGGACCCACACAATATGAAAAGTTGATTCTTTCGGATTTCATATCTCCTGGAAGTCTTGCAAGTTTCCTCTACGGTATTACTCTTGTTCTTATCTCGCTTCTTAATCACTATGGGTTCTAAGCTGGTTGTGTTCGTGTGTTGGTGGGTCGAACTTGACAGCGACATGGAAGTTTGACCCGAACCCAAAAATCATGTGGGTTGCCACGTGCTTGTCCCATTTACCCAAGAATTTTACTTTTTACGTTTTGAATATTAGTACTCTAAAATTTCAAATTTACAACAAGAAATACAAACATATGTCAAAACCACCTTTAAATTATAAAATTTGTTGTCAGTTCCCTTTTATTTTATTTTTTTAGCATAAACTACTCAACCTTTTTACATTATAAACATAAAAGCACATTTAAAAAACTTATTATATAAACGGGTTAAATGGTTCAACAACCCAAACCCAACACATTTAGCTAAAGTGTTCATGGATTTGACCCGGACCTGTTTTGCCTTAACCCCCAAACCCACAAAATTCGTGTTAGGTTCCTTCTTGGTTTAAAAAAGCGCGCCTAGGCGTGCGGCGACCTAAGGCGCCTAGGCGTGCGGCGACCTAAGGCGCAAACCTTTGCACCTTATGTGACCTAAGGCGCCGGTGAGGCGCGTGCCTTTTGTACATGGCTTGCTTTTGTGCAGCTGAGTGTTGTACTTGTACATCAGGTTTTTATGCTGTACATTTATGTTTTTATCATTTAAAACATATATAAAGCTTAATTATAGCTAAATTATGGGGTTGGTAAAAACCTATGGGTTATATAAAGTAAATTATATAATCACTTTGCACCTTGCGTACGAAAAGCTTACCGCTTTTGCGCTTTGCGCCTCGGTTTTAGACCTCGTCACTTTTGTGCGCTTCCCACTTTTTTAAACCAAGGGTTCCTTTTCATGTTATAAATTTACACACCTACTGATTACAGTTTTTGATCGTTTTAAAAGTTATCTGAGTTGATTAACTTTTTGTGTATGCAGATCGGCCGGGAAGAAAAGGACCACCATTGACATGGGCACAAAGGCTGAAAATAGCAGTTGACATTGCACGAGGTCTAAACTACCTCCATTTTGACCGCGCAATCCCACACGGGAACCTAAAGGCAACCAACATCTTACTAGACGGTGCAGATTTAAATGCACGTGTAGCTGATTACTGTCTCCATCGTCTAATGACCCAAGCAGGAACCGTAGAACAAATTCTTGATGCTGGTGTGTTAGGCTATCGTGCACCCGAGTTAGCTGCTTCCAAGCGCCCGGTCCCCTCTTTCAAATCAGACATTTATGCATTTGGAGTGATTTTGTTGGAGCTTTTGACCGGGAAGTGTGCAGGTGATGTGGTGTCAAGTGAAGACGGTGGTGGGGTTGATTTGAACGATTGGGTTCGGTTGAAGGTGGCAGAAGGACGAGGGCCCGATTGTTTTGATGCGGTTTTGATAACGGAAATGGGAACACCAGCGGCAGATAAGGGGATGAAGGACGTTCTTGGGATCGCGTTACGGTGTATTAGGCCGCTTAATGAGCGGCCGGGGATCAAGACAGTTTATGAGGATCTTTCGTCTATATAGGTGGTTAGATTTTGGTTTTTGTTTGACTTAGATTAGGGATTGAACTGGAGAGATCAATGGTTTATTGGTCCCTGTTTTTATGTTTTTTTTGGTAATTTCTGAGCGTATGCTCTTGGTTTTTTTCTAGAAAGAAATGGTTTGAAGAATTTTGTTTGAATTTTATGGCATGTTTGGAGGGAATTTGAAATTGTGGATGGGCTTGTTTTTGTTTTGTGCATTTGGGAATGTGAAATTTTGAAAGATTGTTTGTAATCAATAATAGATTTTAATAATCCCAACTACTAGTCATTGTCTGATAACGATTTCAACTTAAAAAATAGCCTGTGGTGGTCCTATATTTTCATATATTATAGGGTCCTAATAAATCCACATGGTATCATCTTATTCTAACGTGGTTGATACGGGCCGTATAAGGTTATACGGCCCGTATCAACCATGTTAGAATAAGATTATACTGTGGTCGTATATATATTATACGACGATTTTATACGGCTCGTATATATCTATACGACCCGTATACAATGATTTTCGTTTATTTTATTGTTTTATTACTATTTGACGCGACGTATTATTACTCGATTAACGTGTGATTAGACGTAAGATTCTCCGATTCGATGTTATATTCCTCGAATCTCGTGCGAGTTATGTGATTAGACGTTAGATTCCTCGATATTCGTGCGAGTTATTTGATTCGACGTTAGATTCCTCGATTCGCGTGTTAATCATTTGAAACGATGTAATATTCCGTAAAATTCTCTATATAAACGACACTAATTTCATTCAACTTCTATTCGTTTATTCTATTTTTCTCTTTTTAATGTGTTTGATAACGAGGCGAATCAGGGGATTATGATAACAATGAAGATAACAAAGCGGACATGTTTGATCTGAATGCTCCGTTCTATCCCATTCTTGCGTCTGATTCAGGTTAGGATACTTGGGGTTTGGATGCCATTCAGCCTAATTATGCTGGTTATTATCCATCGCAACACCCGGTTAATTTTGAAGCCCCTCCTGTTAGTGTTGGACCGCCGACTGATAGTTCTCATTCTCCTCCCATAAGTTGTGGACTGCCCGAGGGTCCAAATGCTGAACAGGAACGTAGTGAGTTTCAAAACAAGGAGGTATAACATTTAATTATACGTTTATTTGTTGTACGTTAACTATTTTAGTGTTTTTACGTTTGATGTTGGTTTTATTAAAATCTTAGATTAGGGTTGCTCAACGGGTCGTGTTCGCGGGTTGGTGGGTTCAACCCGACCTGAACCTGAAAATTTTACACAAACCCGAACCCGACCCGAACCCGAAAATCATATCATACATAAGAACCCGAACACGACCCGAAGTTTCATGGGTTGACCCGAACACGACCCATTAAACCCGATTTTTTTTATTTTTTTTCTGAAATTAATATATTAAAGTTAAAATTTACTTAAAAAACACAAATATATATATATATATATATATATATATATATATATATATATATATATATATATATATATAGGTAAAGGATCCTGTAAAAAGTGCCCAAAGTGTGAGAAGGGTAAGAAATAATGTGGTGATGACAAGTGTCCTATATCTAAATTAATTCAAAAGGGTGAATTAGTAATTTTCTATTTCTTTCAATTAATTGATTAAAAGATAACTGCCCAAAATAACTTCCACCCTTTATTATAGGAATTCGATTTTAGGAATTAGGGAATGTTTGGCAAAAGTAGCTGGTGGCTGCTAGCTGGAAGCTGTAAGCTGGTAGCTGGTGGCTGGAAGCTGGTAGTTAGTAGCTGTAGCTTTTTAGATATATTTGGTGTTTGGTAGAGTAGCTGGAGCTTTTTATAAAATGTATAAAATGACCAAAATGGACATAACTAAAAATTTAGAAAGTTGATGCATTAAAAAGTTTTCTATTTCTAGAGGTTAAAATAGTAATTTTTTCTCTAAAAGCTTGTAGCTCCTTCTAAACGCTACTAGTAGTAGCGTTCAACCAAAAGCTTCAAGCTCCTAACCTAAAAGCTTAAAGCTCCTTCAACCAAACAAGACTTTTTATTGAGTAGGAGCTTTTTCTTAAAAGCTTAAAGCTAGAAGCTCCTAAAAGCTCCATGCCAAACATACCCTTAATCTACGAATGTGTGTAGTGTTATATAATTCTGTAGTGCAACAACCATTCAGAACTGCATAGTGTTATATATTTTTATATAGTGTTATATAGTGTTACTTGGTGTTATATGGTGTTATAATATGGTTTTTGGTGTTATATAATTCTGTAGTGTTATATAATTCTGTAGCGCAACCATCTAAAAACACTACATAACACCATCAATTATTAATTCTGTAGTGCAACCACCATTTAGAACTGTATAGTGTTAAATATTTTTTATATAGTATTATATAGTGTTACATGGTGTTATATAGTGTTCTTTGGTTATATAGTGTTATATGATGGATGCATAGTGTTATATAGTGTTATATTTTTCTGGTAGTATGCCTATGATGGATGTATAGTGTTATATATTGTTATATAGTGTTATATGATAGATGTATAGTGTTATATGATGGATGTATAGTGTTATACGTTTCTTTGCAGCACTTACATATTTTTCTATTTTTAGAATTTAGGATCGAGATAATTTAGCAATTAAATTTGAATAGCTAGTTTTTAGGAGATTGATGGCGGTTACCATATTTGAAACATTGGAAAAGACACTATTGCCCTTCAATTTTACATAAGGTCCTTCTAATTAAAACACAATTTACATTTTATACCCTATTGATCTCAACCATTAGATCAAATATCCAATGGTTTAAAACACTTCTTACCCTTCTCACATTTTAGACACTTTTTACCATATCCCTACCCTATATATATATATATATATATATATATATATATAATATCATATTTAAGTTATAAAATCTATGTTAATTTCTCTTTTTAACTTATAATCTTGGCATAAAAATACGCACCCCATTTAATTTATGACGTAAAATATATTGTAAAAAATATAATATAGTATAAATGTGTAACGGGTCAACCCGCCATCCCGACCATGTTGACCCGAACCCTACCCGTTAACCCAAACGGGTTCGCAGGTTCAACCTGAAACTGACCCGAACCCGTTTATACTAAAACTAAACCGATGGGTTAATCATTTGAGTTAATCATTAATTGACACATATAAGTGTTTTCGTTAGAAATTCGCTAGCATGGATGAATTGGTAGAATGGTGTAGAGACGTCGGACGCGTAAATACGTGCGTATATTTTATTCCCAATTTGTTATATTTTTTGCGTACCCGCGACGTATAATACGTGCGTATAGGAAACGTATATCTGAGGTGTACGTAGCGTATACGTGCCTATAATACTTGCGTGTACGATCGTATACTTCATGTATACGGATCGTGTACGAGATGTATAACACGTGAGCATACGAAACCTATACTTGATGTGTACAGAGCGTATATGATATGTACAGAGCGTAAATGAACCTATACAAGAACAGTAGTCGTATAAGACGTTAACGCTAATCGTATTTTTTACGTTAACGCTAATTGTGATTGCTAAGTGGTAATTGTTATTTTTACAGACGATATGGCTGAGTCATCAGCAGCTGGTGCGGCCCGTAGAGGTCGAGGTCAGGGTCTGGGTCGGGGCCGGGGCCGTGGACGCGGACGGGGACGTGGACAGGAGGAGGAGATTGTGCCCGATTTTACTGAGACGGGGCAGTTTATTAGAGATATCCCCCGAGGTACGGTTGCCTATAGGGTTTTGGACAGATTACGAGAGATGGTGCTGGATGCGCCTCGGACCATTGATATTCAGTTTTTGACTGATATTGGAGCGATCGATCGGGTCCGGGAGTTTATGACAGTTAACTCCCCGTGTGACCGCTTATTTCATGCCGCCGCAGAGCGGGCCAACAGGGAGATTACTTTAGAGTTTTTATCTACTTTTTCATTTACGGACACCCGGGGTGGGGGTTTTCAGCATTTTTTGACGACAGACGCCGTAGCTTTTACTATTTGCGGCAACCCTAAAAGGATGACACTTCCTCAGTTCGCCGATGCCTTGGGTCTGTACTCACAGGAGTACTCAGTGTCCCAGGCATTTTATGATGCGCACGTCACCACGTCCAGTGACGTGTTGTGGCCTTGGTGGGGCACTATTGGGTTCGGGGAGTTCGCGAAACCGCACCAGCAATGCCCGAAGGCACGGGCGACTGATCTTTACGACCCGTTACACCGATACCTACATTGGTGTATCGCCGTGACGATCGCCGGTCGTCATGATAACAGGGAATGGGTCACCCAAACTGACCTATTCTACTTGCACGACTTACTTACCGGGGGGGGGGGGGGGGCAACTTGGCGTACAAGTTGGCCGCATATCTCGCCGAGTACGCTTTTAAGCGTACCTCTAGCCACATCAGCTGTGGGGCCTTCGTCACCCGTCTGGCGAAGCATTTCTGTCGCCTCTTGTCCCCGCAGGTGGCAAGTGGTATGACTCTGACACTCCATCTTGACAGGGTTGGGAGGGACACAGCCCAATCGATGGGTTTGGCGCGAGGAAGAGGGAGGGCGGCTGGTTTGGGCGTATGGTGTGGGTGAGGGACCCCGTGGAGAGGGAGGCGAGGGGGAGGGAGGCGATGGAGAGGGAGGCGAGGGCGAGGGAGAGGGAGGCGATCATACTGTTGATCGATCACAGGTAGCTTCGGCGGATTTACAGGGTGATCGTCCGTACGTTCGACGGAGCGTGAGATAGCGTGTGATGCCTCCACTGGGGGTGGAGCAGAGAGTCGTTCAGGTGGAGGAGAGACTCGTTCAGGTCGAGTCGGATGTAGCTGCAGTCAGAGGGGATTTAGCTGCAGTGAGAGAGGATGTACAGTGGATGGTCGAGGCGATTATGGCTATGCATTCTGGCGCGTCCCTACCTCCACGAGCTGGCGCTGCACCACCACCGCCGCCGTAGCTGCTTATTGTATTTTTTTTTTGTTATTTTACGTTTGAAACATTGTAAAACTTTATCTTTTTGTTTGTTTTAGATGTAAAACATTCTAAATATTAATCTTATGTTTAGATGTTATGTTGTTTGTTTGATAACTGTTGTCGTAGTTTATCATAATCATATCACATATTTATTGTTTTACAAAGTGGAAACTTACTAAACATTATAAATACGTTTAACTACAAACTCGTAACATAATCCGATATATACAATACTATTTTAAAATTTACAAAACTTATTAAACGGTTTCCCGATTGCAACAAAAAATTAACTTTTCTATACATACATATTTATCGTTTTACAAAGTGGAAACTTATTAACAATAATAAATACGTTTAACTACAAACTCGTAACATAATCCGATATATACAACACTATTTTAAAATTTACAAAACTTATTAAACGGTTTCCCGATTGCAACAAAAAATTAACTTTTCTATACATATTTATCGTTTTACAAAGAGGAAACTTATTAAACATAATAAATACGTTTAACTACAAACTCGTAACATAATCCGATATATATAACACTATTTTAAATTACAAAATTTATTAAACGGTTTCCCGATTGCAACAAAAAAATTAACTTTTCTATACGGGCTATACGGGCCGTATAACATTATACGGCCCGTATACAGTTTTCAAAACTAAAAACCCTTGGCAAACCTTCGAAACAAAATTATGCAAATATGTATACGGCCAGTATATAACTATACGTCTCGTATACATATAAAAACAAAAAAAACATTACACCGCATTAAATTCTGCGCATAAATATTCTATACGGCCCGTATCAGTTTATACGGCCCGTATAGATATAGGGATGTGAAAATAAGATTATAGGGATGTGGAAATAGAACAGCCCATATTATAAACCAATAAATTTTTATTAATAGAACCTTAATTTCTTTTTGTCCAATTTTCCCCTTCTGTTAGTAAAAGTTTATTGGTTTACGATATGTGAAAAGGTGGGACCATCACTGTTTATTTTTGAAGTTGTAACTATTGTTGGCCAACGACTAATAGTTGGAATTATTAAAATTTGTTATTCATTGTATTTATATGATTTTTGATCCAAGTAATTTATTTTAAATAAAGAGTAAAGAAAATCTCTAATCATTTACCAAATGTTGACTCTTTCACGAGAGTTAGGGTGAGGGGGGCACCCTCGGTGACCCCGAGCGGGGACCAACTTTCCCGAGCGGGAATGTGCTGCCATCCAAGAGGGGACTCAAATCGGGGAGGAGAGAGGAGGTGAAATCGGGGCTTGTTCACCGAAGAAGGAGAGAGGAGGTGGTGGGGCCACTCTCATTTTCAACCAATCATTTATTTATTATTATTATTTTTTTTGAATAAAAAAACAAGTCACATAATAGGGGAGTGCCGCCATCAAATTGGGGTGTGAGGGGAGTTTAAGAGGGGAGTTGACGTGGCATAACCTGATTGGGTGTGCGTAAGAGAGGGACTCCCCTAAGAGGGGAGTGCCCCCCTCACCCTTACAGGGGCGCCCTTCTTCTCATAAAACTCGCTTGACATTTCTCCCTCATGTCTTCTCGGACTTTCTCTCACATCGGTCTAAAGGCGGGCATTATGATTTGGATGTTACAGTACATCTTGCAAAATTAAAGAAATAAATCCATTAAGTTATTAATAAAACATCATTAATATGAATATCTAATGTTCTGTGGATTATTATGCCATTCAAAACATGGATTATTATGCCATAAAAGAAGTTGCAAATTGCAATGTTTTGGTGATTTACCAGTTAATTAATTAACTTATTTTTTATTAACAGTAATGATGATGCTTTTAAAATCGTTTAAATTAACATTGCTAACGTTGATTATATGTAAAGTTTTTATTTAACAAGTTCTATTAAAATAAATATATTATTAAAGTTGATTGTCATCATTTGTATCTACAAAGAATGGTTGGCAAACTCATGTCTTGTGAAAGGTTTTTATATAAAATTTAAGCACTTTTTGAATTATTTTAAAACTCGAATTGAATTTGAATAAACAACGTTATTATATTCTCTAATAGTAGAAGGTTTGAACAAGAACTCTATGTAATATGATAATTAAAACTAGAGTAAATTACGTTTTTGGCCCCTGTGGTTATATCAGTTTTACTCTTTTGGCCCAAAATAAGAATTTCTAACAGATCAGCCCCCATGGTCCTTATATCTAACTGTTTTGGCCCCTAAGTCTAACCAACCCCTAACTCAGGTTACTTTATGGGTCACATGCATGTCACATGATGGGTAAAATTGTAATTTTACCTCCCCCTTCATCCTGATTTCTTTTTAACCCAGATCTTCAACCAAACATCATCATCTTCATCTCTTTCCTTCCCCTCCACTTTCTCAAAACACTAATCCCAACTTCCCATTTTTTTTCTACAACACTCACACCTTGCGTGTGTAGTTACCAGATTATGTGTACTAGATTATGTAGTTACTAGATTATATAATCATCAAATATTAATATTCAATCCACCTTATCCTCTATGAACAAACACTCTCTCTGGTTCTCTCTCTACTCCGTCACTTTACCACCACCACAAACTCCTTCCACCATCACCACCATTCTTCCTCTCTCCACCTCTCTCTCTACACTACACCGCCCCCACAGCACCACCAACCATCATCGCCCCACCTGCTATCCATCAGCGCCACCACCAGTCCCCACCAGCCACCACCGCCTCCACCATGATACCCAAATCTCTTAGCAACCGGGTCTCCAGGAACCTGATCTGGATCTGATGACTTTGGAGTCAACGAGGTTTGAAGTTGTACGCAGATAATCTCTCATCCATTCGTTGAATTTTGTACACAGATAAAACACTTTTTGAAACTTTCATTGCTAATAACTATTATTTGGAATTTGGTGATTTTAGAATATGGGAATTTGGAATTTGTACGCAAATGGGGCATTAGAAATTTGATGATTTAAAATTTGGGAATTAGGTTTCTTAATGATTTATTAAAAAAGGGTGGGGGGTGGGTTTGTTCAGATGATTTGGGGATTTTTTGTTTGTTCAGATGATTTGGGGATTTTTTGGTTGTTCATAGATTTGGGGATTTTTTGTTGAATCTGGTCCAGGTGATGTAATTGATGGTGATGTTGGAGACGGTGGAGTGGTGATGGTGGGTGGTGTTTTTGTTGAATCTGATTCAGGCGATGTAATCTGGTTCAGGCAATGTAATTAATTGATGCAGAGGAGCGAATAATCATTCATGACTTATAGCCAAATTTACAATCTAGTAACTACATAATCTAGTAATTAAAACTCTGAATGATGGTTTCATGGTTTGTAACTTTCAGTGGTTTGAAAGTGGTTTGAAGATTGATTGCTTGTTCTGATTGAAGATGATGATGGTTGAAGGTGATGGGTTAGAAGATGATGATGATTGAAGAGGGTAGATGATGGAGAAGTGATGAAGAAATCTGCAAATGATGGTTGAAGGTGATGGGTTAGAGATGAAGATGATGATGTTTGGTTGAAGATCTGGGTTAAAAAGAAATCAGGATGAAGGGGGAGGTAAAATTACAATTTTACCCATCATGTGCAACCCATGTGACCAAGAAATTAACCAGGGTTAGGGTTTGGTTAGACTTAGGGGCCAAAACAGTTAGATATAAGGACCATGGGGGCTGATCTGTTAGAAATTCTTATTTTGGGCCAAAAGAGTAAAACTGATATAACCACAGGGGCCAAAAACGTAATTTACTCTTAAAACTATAAAATCTATCTATACTTTCTATAAAAGAAGAAATCCCAATGATATAAGAAAAACTGATGTGTCAACAGAAGAGGGTTTCCAACAAGGCTTTTCTTATGTCATCAACAATGAGGTGGCAGCCATAGAGGAGCCATAGTGACATCATAAAGCTTAGTATTAAAACACTTTAAAATTCAAAACTCTGGCCCACATTCTTCAAACATATGCCTTCCATCCATGTTTCAAACCTCTGCCTTCCATTCATGCTTCAAACATCTATCCAGATTCAAATTTCAAAATTCTGGCTCCAGATTTAAAATTCAAACCATATAGGTATATAAAACTCTTTTTAATTTCAAATTCTCATAACAAACATAAACTCTACTTCTCTCTCTCTCTACGGTTTGAATTTTCCCCCTCTCTCTGTTTCTCATCGGAGCTTGAGTTCATTTCACAGCCTACGTTGCTAATCTCGACCCTCAGGTACTGTTTATTCATCATGTTTAACACCGATTTAAATATTATGCGGACCAACGGTAGTTTAAAAATAGATATTTTTTGATTTTTTCTTTTTATCACAAACTGAAGGTTTGTATGCTAAATATTCTTCAGCTAGATCTTGCTGGATTTGTTATATGGTGTGGAAGTCTTGAGTTCGTTGGCCGAACTTCGGAATGTAATCAAGGTTATAAAATGGATTTCAACTTGATTGATGAAGATGTAATGTATGTTTGTGTTTAAAAATAGATGTATATGTGTGTATTCTTGATTTATCATGTTTTACCATCGATTTGAATATTATGCAGAGCTGAAGGTAGTTTAAAAATAGATATTTTTTGATTTTTTCTTTTTATCACAAACTAAAGGTTTGTATGCTAAATGTTCTTCAGGTAGATCTTGCTGGATTTGTTATTTGGTGTGGAAGTCTTGAGTTCGTTGGCCGAACTTCGAAATGTAATCATAACATCAAATAGATCTCAACTTTATTGATGAAGAGGTAATGTCTGTTTGTGTTTAAAAATAGATGTATATGTGTTTAAAATAAACCAGGTAATTGTTATTCTTTTGCTAATTGTTAATATACTTTGTAATCAGTTCTTCTTCTTCTTCTTCTTCTTCTTCTTCTTCTTCTTCTTCTTCTTCGTTATTTCTTGAGCTTTGTTACATCTTTTCCAGATTGAAGTTTATTCAAATCGTTATCTTCTCCAATGATTCCATCAATTCTTCTCTCGCTAAATCTGGTAACAATCCGTGACCTAATTTCTTTCATGATTCTATGAAATTTGTTTGATATGTTTGTAGCTTTTGATTTTGTCTTTGATTTGTTATTGTTTATTCGGATGCTTGCATTGGTGTACCATGTGATTACGAGTAGATTGATTTTGATATGTTTGTAGTTTTTGTTTTTCACAATCTGTTTTCTTGGTTTATTCACCCATGTTTCATTCATAGATCTCTATAATCCATATTTTTGGTTTCAAATCTGTTTCCTGAGTTATTTACAGTTGTAGCACACCAAATATTTGTTATTTGTATTGAGTTGGTATATTGGGATTAAATACTGAACTGGTGGAATGACAGCAAGTCCAGGTTATGCTTCAAGCTGTCTCGATCTCTTTGGAGGCGGATAGGTGGCTTTGGGAGGTCTGAAAAACAGAATTGATAAATTTAGGAAAAATGGGTTTGAAAGATGATAACCCAACAGTTGAGGATCTCATTTTACAGCTTCGATAAATTCAAGGGTATTCTCAAATAATGCTCCCTAGATTTTGAGGACCGACAAATGTCCAAAGAAGCATCACTGTGGACATTTGTCGGTCTTTGTCGGTCTTCAAACATCTAGGAACCATTATTTGAGAATACCATTGAATTTATCAGAGCTGTACAATGAGATCCTCCACTGCTGGGTTATCATCTTTCAAACCCATTTTCCCTAAATTTATTGATTCTGTTTTTCAATAGGGATGTAATGCAATGATTCCTCTCAATTGAATAGACAGACACTTGCTTCCTCTCAAAGGGTTATGGAGTGGTTATAACAACTGATCATGCTAAGGACTGTTATAACTAACCACTGCTCCTTATAAAGACTGATGGACTTAAAGACTGATGAGACCTATCAACTGTTGAAGACAAAGCCCTGTTAAAGACAAGCACTTATGTACCTAAGACCTGATCAACCAAAGGAAAACCACTGGTCAGTAACAGCAGTGGTTCAACATCTACAGCGGATTCAACATTAGTATTTATGTATCAGTTTTTCTTATGTAACAGTGTTTAGTGTATCAGTGTTTAGATTTTGTTACAACTTTGATGATGGTTGTTAGATTTATGAAAATGGGTAACAATTTTGGATTGGGTATATTCATTTACAGTTTTATGATACTTCAGTGTCTATGATGAAAATTATGTTGCTTCCATGATTGACTGCTCCCCATGTTGATTCGATTAATGGTATGTTGATTCGATTAATGGTATGTTATGTAATTGCTACACTTTGAATATTATTTTTAGTGACTGAGTACTGCTTTAATGAATTGGTTAGTAGGATAACTGTTAGAATCTGTTGAGCAGTGTTCGCTTCAACAGACCTTATGATCTGTTGATCATGGTCTGTTAAAGCACTGCTGTTAAACATTCTCTATTGAACTGCATCATCTGTTAGTCCATAGCATAGGTTCTCTTTGGCAGTCCTTTGGTTGAACCGTCTCGGTGTTTATCGGCAGATGTTCATCATGATGCGTGTGTAAACAGCTGTTTGAAATCATCTGTTGAACTGCATCATCTATTAAGGCACAACAGATGTTAGCAATCTATACTATGGAATGATCAGCAGATGTTATGTTTAGCAGACCTTTGTTTCAACAGCAGATGTTTCAGATGTTTAAGGATTGTATCATCTGTTAAGTAACAACAGATGTTAGCTTTATGATGCTTTTGTATTCATATTCAACAGCAGAGGTTGTGTTTATTAGCAGAGGTTATTTGCTATAACAGTCTTTGTGTTTATCAACAGAGGTTGTTTGGAACAACAGACTTTGCTTGAACAGATTTTCTGTCTCACAGAGCTTTTGGTTTGTCAGACTTTATCTAAATAGAGGTTGAGTGCATAAATTTGTTTGTAGTCAGAGGTTAATTCAAGTGAAGTTATGACAATGATCACCCATAAATTTGTTGAAGTCTTTTAAGTGTCGATGACTGCCCATAAATTTGTTGAAGCCTTTTAAGTATCGATGACTGCCCATAAATTTACAGAGTATAATTCAAGTTGTAATGTATCATGAAGAGCCAATTAAAATATATGGAGAATGTACAACAAAGGTTTAAGTTTGATAAGCATAGATGATTATAATTTAAGTATTCGTAAGTCGTAAGTTTTCAAAATATAGAAGTTTGATACATCACCATCCCATAATTTATCTCAAATGAGATAATACCAACAACCACAACTATCTGTAGACTTTCTTTAAGATCAGCTTGCCTTTTTCTTTAGAGTAGACAAATTTGCATCTCATATTTCTGTAGATACCATTGGGCTTCGTGAACTACATGGTGAATTGACAAGCCGCGTATCTAAATCCCTTGCCATGCTTCTCCCCGTTGAAAGTCAATTACAGTGTCAACTCCATTCAGATTTTCAACTGTTATCATCAATGTTCTATGAATCCTTGATAAAGACGCTACTTTCACATTCAGACGCTTAAAAATAAATAAAAAATACCAATAATTAATAAGAAATAAATAATGTATTTAAGGAAAGTAACAAAAAAAAAAAAACAGCTTAATTGTAACAAACATTTAACATCCAAAGAATGAGGAATAATATATTAACATAATAAACTTACAAAATGTTTGCTGCAGTACCATACGAATTGTAAGGGGTATACATCAGGATCAGCTTCATAATCTGAGACAGCAGCATCAAAATCTGCGTCGTCGATATCATCGGATGATTCGTTCGATACAACATAATCCCTATCAGAATCTGTGTCATTGGATTCTTCAACATCCGACTGGTGATCCAGATCCTCGGTAATTGGAGCAACTTCTAAATTGGGTGAGGAAGTATCGTCTATCGGACTGTCATTGGATTTGGGTGCAACAATCTCACATCCATTCAAATCAAAGGCAGTAAACAGAAAGATGTAATCCGCTACGTATCTTAAAACAAGTACAATTCCTGTTTGCATACCCATGTAGTGTACAACCTTTTCCCATCCATCGGTTATAAAGTAACAATTCCAAAGAGGATCACGTTGAAGTACTACATCAAAAGAGTCCCACTGATTCACATAGATCTTAAATGTATCTTTAAGTTTACCAACTCCAATACTGATGTTAACTAACTCCTTGGGTATTAGCTGAACAAAAAGATATAAAATTATGAAATCAACAAAGGTACAGTAAAATTAACAACTATATCACTAATTACTATAGTAACATTTAAGTATTGGATTAAAATACCAAAACTTACCAACACGTCCTTACAAACATCAGTAAAACTATGGGAGAATGAATCCATACATCCAAAGTTCCACTCAAACGATATTGATGTGAACATAGAAATCATTGGGAGTTTTGTTGGATAATGATGAACTTTTTCAAAAGGTGTCAGCAGATATGTATATGGTGCAGTTTTTTTAAATACCAACAGACATCCTTCTTTCAATGAAAGGTCAGACACAACTGAGGACCATCCTTCTTTTAGAGAAAAACTGCTAGTGTGTTTTGAGAATCGGTAATCCCATCTCATACCGTTTACACAATCTATAACGCCAACGTTACCAGGAACTTCTTTGAGTAAATGATTGTTTGCAAAGTTTTATGGTATTATCTGTTGAGTTCAAGTATTTAAGTATTGGCAAGTGTTATATGTGAATTAATTGTTAACAATAAAACTGTAGAAAATGGTTTTAATGTAATAATCTTACCAAGATTTTGGAATTAAGAGAGTCCAAATATTCATAAAAAGACATCTTCCAAGATATGATGTTTCTGGTTAAAAATCAAAGAAAAAACGAGACAATGTATTTTATCAGATACTTCATTATTTATAAAGACTTTGATAACAAATATGAACCAACAATGTTTAACATATCTATGTCATTCAGATAACGCATTTAATATTTATCGATTTATCAAGAGTATATCAATAAATAAAGATTCCTCTAAAAACTGTAGAATCGAGTACCACTATCAATAACTTTTTTTTCTGCAAGTTCATAAATAAAAGATTTGTCATTTAATCATATTCTTTAATATCAAGTAAGATAAACAACAAAATATACCTTATCGATTGCTTTCAAGAATCCAAATGTAACACCATATCAAAGAAAACTTCAAATCGGAAACATTATAAAAAATAAAAAAGCTTGTAAAATTAAATTGATACATCATCTAAAACATGCAATACATTGAGAACAATCTTCATAACAGTTGTTAATCATGTGCATATGAAACTAATGTATATACAAATTTTAATAAATATTTTTATACCTTGATCGAAGTTGTTGATGATGTCAAAAGTAAGAAGTATTCAAGTGGAGTGATTCAATATTGAAATGGACATCGGTGATTAAAACTTGAAGCACTTTTTATGAGATCAGACAAACAATTTTGTAAAGGGGATTTGGAGAGTCGTTAAAAAGGTAAAGTATGTTTCTATCTGCCTCTATGTAAAAAGGTAAACCGCCATTGGAATAATAAATTACAATTTACCGCCATTGAGATAAGGAAGTTACATTTTACCCCTTAATAATACAGCTGTCATTTTCAAATAATTCAAATCATTTTCAAATAATTCAAACCATTTTCAAAATACTTTGAAAATCTTTTTTTTGAGTGCTCAACACTCTTCTTCATTCAGATATTTGAAATTATGGATACAGATAATAGAATTTCAAGTAAGTATGAACTGTTCTTTCAACCAAGTCAAAGTCAAGTCGGTGCTGAAGCAAGGAAAAAAAGGAAGCGTGTTCTGCAACAAAAGCGAAACAACAGTGGTTTTCATCGTACATCAACATCCGATTCTTTTAAAAGGATTCCATTATTAAACACTCCAAGTGGTATGTCTTATAGGTTTGCAAACAAAATTTTACAAGAATTACATATCTATATGTTATGTTTTGGGAATCCTTACACATGTTTCGTATTTTACAAGTTTCAACAACCAATGTTGAAAGAAGGAATGTGTATCATTTTCCTGCTTATGCTACTCCAAATATTAGTAGTAATTTGTTTCACCCATCTACAGAAGTAAAAGGTATACTTACTGCAGATATTTTTTGGTAATTTCAAAAAAGTTTCACAATACGTTCAAAGTTCTTTTCTTGTGTGGTCAACAATCTTCTTCATTCAAGTATTTTAAATTACGGATACAGATAACACAATTTCAAGTAAATATGAAGTGCTCCTTCAAGCAAGTCAACGTCAAAGCTGTGCTGAAGAAACAGAAAAAAGGAAGTATGTTCTTCAACAAAAGACAAACAACACAGGTTGTCATCCTACATCAACATCTGATTCTGTTGAAAGGATTCCATTTTTAAATACTTCAAGTGGTATGTGTTATAGTTTTGCAAACAAAATTTAAAAGAAATATGTATATATATTTTATGTTTTTGGAATCCTTACATATGTTCTATTTTACAAGTTTCAACCACCAATGTTGAAAGAAGGAATGTGTATCATCTTCCTGGTTATGCCACTCCAAATATTAATAGTAATTTGTTTCATTCATCTACAGAAGTAAAAGGTATACTTACTGCAGATATTTTTTGGTAATTTCAAATAATTTTCACAATACTTTCAAAGTTTTTTTCTCGAGTAGTCAACAATCTTCTTCATTCAAGTATTTTAAATTATGGATACAGATAACACAATTTCAAGTAAGTATGAAGTTGACCTTCAAGCAAGTGAACGTCAAAGGTGTGCTGAAGAAAGAGAAAAAAGGAAGTATGTTCTTCAACAAAAGAGAAACAACAGAGGTTGTCATCCTGCATCAACATCTGATTCTGTTGAAAGGATTCGATTTTCAAATACTTCAAGTGGTATGTGTTATAGTTTTGCAAACAAAATTTAAAAGAAATATGTATGTATATGTTATGTTTTTGGAATCCTTACATATGTTCTATTTTACAAGCTTCAACCACCAATGTCGAAAGAAGGAACGTGTATCACCTTCCTACTTATGCTACCCCAGATATTAGTAGTAATGTGTGTCACTCATCTACAAAAGAAAATGGTAAACTTACTGCAGATATTTTTTTCTAATTTAATTATGAATTGTAGTTTTGTTCATTTATTTTATATACTTTTGTCTTATAAGATTCATCAAGAAAAATCTCATCAAGGAATGTACATCACACTCCTTTTGGAAGTACTAATCAAACATCCTATTTTGTTGAGAGGACTCCATTATCAGATATTACAAATTGTATGTTTTAAATATTTGGAAACAAAATATTTGTTTAATCTTAGTTTTTATGAATTGTTATATATGTCTTATTTTACAAGCTTCAATATAGGTGGAATATCTAAAATTGAATTACCAATGAGTGAAGAGATGTTAGCAGATTCTGTGGTTAAGAAGATTCGTGGAATTTCTAAAGGTATAAGATACGAATGTAAATTCCTGTTAAGTTTTCAATATGTAGATAACTTATGTTGACTTATAAATTTGCTAAGTCTGTAGATTATATTGATCATGGAGAAGCCATCTTTGTGTGTTCTAAATGTGATGTAATGTTATGGGAAGATGAAATGCTTAGGGGAAATAAAAAACGTAAGAAAACATCCTATTCTCTTTGTTGTTCAAATGGAGATGTTGAGCTACCACCACCGCTTACACCTCCTCCATTACTACGTCATTTATATAAAAGTCATACCTCACAGTCTCGCAATTTCATGGATAATATTCGAGCATATAACATGATGTTTTCCTTCACATCTCTTGGTGGGAAGGTTGAAAAAAGTTATCAGAGAGGTAAAGGTCCTTATGTATTTAGACTACAAGGTCAGAATTATCATCGAATGGGTAGTCTACTTCCGGACGATGGGGAAGAACCCAAATTCTCACAGCTTTACATATATGATTCACAAAACGAAGTGGTAAATCATCAAAAAATAGTAAGGTAATTTATTTATGATAATTGTGGCATTTATGAATATATATTTTGCTTCTCAGTATATTTACATTCATTATCATTTGAAATGAATGTAAATTTTAACATTTTATATTTCTGGCAGTTCTCAGATAGAATTCAAAACTACAAGAAACAATCAGCTTAATAGTACAACCATCAAGGGTCTTAACCAGTCCTTCAGAATGGTAAGAGATTGTTTTCAAGAAAATGAGTTTCAAGATGTAAGCTTGAAGCTTATTGGAACAAGAGATAAGGATGGAAGAGTTCACAATTTGCCAACAGAATCAGAAATTGCTGCATTAATAACTGGTGATTTTGATGGAGCATTTGATAAACGGGACATTGTTGTTAGAAAGAAGTCTGGTGGTCTTCAAAGAATTAGTGAGCTTCATCCCTCTTACCTTGCTTTGCAATATCCACTTATTTTCCCATATGCAGAAGATGGTTATAGAGTTGGTATTAAACATAGAGGGATTGCGATTGATAATGAGGTACTTAGAACCAATCTTACAATTAGAGAATTCTTTTGTTACAAAATTCAAGATAGACAGAATCAGTTTTCATTGTTACTTAATGCGAAAAAACTATTTCAGCAGTTTTTGGTTGATGGATACACGATGATAGAATCTGCCAGGTTGAATTATATAAGGACACAACAACCTAAACTTAGAACGCAAAGTCTTAAGATCTTGAATGCTACTGTTGAAAGTGGAGAGAATAATGCTTCAAGTTGTGGTAAACCTATACTTTTACCTTCATCGTTTACTGGTGGTTCTAGATATATGATGCAAAAGTACTTGGATGCTATGGCAATTTGCAAGTCTGTTGGATATCCCGATTTATTCATAACGGTGACTTGTAATCCAAACTAGCCTGAGATTTACAGGTGTTTGCACGATAAAGCTCTTAATGCTGAAGATAGACCGGATATTATCTCTAGATTATTCAAGTGTAAATTGGATCATCTTATAAAAGATTTCAAGAAAGATAAATTCTTTGGTGATATACAAGCAGGTACCCTTTAGTTATATTTTTTACTTTGAACATCTAATTATATTTATCTAACAGCTCACTGTTGAAAAATTTCAGTTATGTATACAGTGGAATTTCAGAAGCATGGACTCCCACATGCTCACATATGTTTGTTCTTGGGTGCTGAAAGCAAATTTCCAACTGCATCTGATATTGATCGTGTTATTAGTGCTGAGATACCAGATAAAGAAAGAGATCCTGAATTATATGAGCTTGTCAAGCAATTTATGATTCATGGACCATGTGGTACAGACAACCCACTTTTTCCATGTATGGTTCAGCAAAAATGTTCTAAAAAGTTTCCCAAAAAATATGTAGATGAGACTTGTGTTGATTCTGAAGGATATCCTGTCTATCGTCGTCGTCGTCAAACAAGTAATACAGTAGTAAAGAATGTTGTGACACTTGATAATAGATTTGTAGTTCCTTACAATGCTCTCCTGCTCAGAAAGTATCAGTGCCACGTTAACGTTGAATGGTGCAACCAGTCAGGTTCTATCAAATATTTGTTTAAATATATTAATAAGGGGCCTGATAGAGTCACTGCTTCTGTTTTTCAAGCTAATAGCACCAAGAATGATACGGAACAGAATGTAGCTGTAGATGAGATAAAAGCATACCTTGATTGTAGATATATCTCTGCTTGTGAAGTTGCTTGGAGAATATTCATGTATGATATACATTATAGATCTCCAACTGTTGAAGTATTACCTTTTCATTGTGAAGATGGTCAGAGTATTGTGTATAACGATCATGATAATTTGTGTGATATTGTTACTGATCCAACTGTGAAAATGACAATGTTCACAGAGTGGATGAATTGTAATAAAGTCGATGAATTTTCCAGGACATTGAGGTATGTTCAGTTTCCGGGATATTATGTATGGAATGCTAAAAATCGCAAATGGAATCGAAGAAAGCATCCGTATGGATCAATTGGGAGGATACATTATGCCCCACCATCACTTGGTGATTGTTATTACATAAGGATTTTACTGAATCATATTAAGGGACCAACCTGTTTTGAAGATATAAAAACAGTTGATGGGTAGGTTTTTCAAACATTTAAAGATGCATGTTTTGCATGGGGACTGTTGGATGATGATAAAGAATATGTTAATGCTGTCAAAGAAGCTAGCACATGGTCGACCAAAGATTTCTTGAGGACTTTTTTTGTAATGTTGTTGCTATCAAAATTGATATCTCGTCCTGGTGTTTTTTGGTCGGAAACGAAGTCCTTGTTATGTGAAGATATTCTGTATCAGCAACGAAAGATAACTGGTATTGCAGGTAATGTGATTATTTTATTAAAGTTATATACAAGTACATTAAAATTATGCAATATCTCTGTTATTGGGAAAAAAACTAATACTTTTTTCAACATTTGTTTTAGATTTGGATCTTCAACAAGAAGAACTTGAAAATATCTGTCTATTTGAAATTGAAAAGTTGCTACTTACTGTCACACCCCGACCGCGTAAAACAACAAATCGCGGCGGAAACATCGGGGCGTGTTGCAACAAAATTAATGTTTCATAACCATGGATATCAAAAGTATTTCGTTTTATTAAACATTGAGTAATTACATCGTCTGGAAATCTAAATACACTATTTAAACATAGTCTATCATTGTTATTGAGTTACTAAGGCCTTGTCCAGTCCTATGTGAGCATGCATCTTATCAATCGATATCATCCAACAATACCTGAAACATATGTGAAAACGAGGTCAGCAAAGAAATGCTGGCGAGTACATAGGTTTTGTGAAAATAAGATTCATGACTTCTGTTTAAGAAAATGTTTATTCATGAACCTTGTAATTTGCTTTGTCTTTGTAAATCATTTGAAAAATAATAAGTTCGGATGATAAGTATAAATAAGAGAATAATGCATGATTAAATGAATAACCATGTAAAATGAGTTTGTGTAAGATAAGTTGTTTGTAAATCAATGTCTTGTGAAAAGTATGTTACTTGTATAAAATGTTCTATGTCTCAAACTGAAATGATTCAAATAACGCTACAATATGTAATACCATACAAACACTTATATATAGGAAGTACCAGCGGCGTATCCACCATGCTTGTATCATATTACACACACATCGTTACTTAATCACTTAATCAAACCAAACCAAACAATGTAAAATGTCTATGTTTAAATCAATTGTCAAATGTATTGAATAATATGTCAAAGTATTCATGTCAAGATGTAAATCATGTCAAAATGTCTATGTCAAATATCCATGTCAAATGTCTATGTCAAATATCCATGTCAAATGTCTATGTCAAATATCCATGTCAAATGTCTATGTCAAATATCCATGTATGGCAAGTGAAATGTCTCAACTAAACCATAAGCACAAAAACAAAGTATTGAAGTAAAACTTGGTTTAAACCAAAGTTATGTTTTGTGGAAAATACATGATCAAATGTCAATCATGTACAAATGTTTACCCAAATGTTAAAACTTGTTCTTGTTCTTAACAAACCCTTACCAAAGGGTAAGTTAATATTTTAATTGTGAAACTACTTTATGGTCGATTCTCTAATAACATTCAAACCTTCTTGACGCGTTCCTCGTTCCAACTCGCTCTCGTTCTCGTTCTTAACAAACCCTTACCAAAGGATAAGTTAATAATTACAGATTCAGTCGCTACCCACAACTCCCACACATAACAATGGGTGCAGTAAATAACGGGATTTGTCAGATCCTATGGTACCATAACCTAATACTGGTCGGCTTGATCATTGCTAATGAATGTCATCGGTCATGTAAACTACAACCAACAAGTTTGTTCACTTTTTGAAATTGTTATTAGTTTTTGAAATCATTGTATTCGTTCTTGAAATCATTGTTAGCGTTCTTGAAATAATTGTTATTGTTCTTGAAACTACATTGTAATTGTTCTCGAAACCATTGATAAAACATTTAGCACATATGAGTCACCCCAAAACAGTTGAAAACAGTAAAAGAGGGGAATAATGTACTCGCCTGAGAATGATTAGAGGTCTTGAACAACAACCAAACAAAGCTTGAGGGAGCACGGAATCAGTCGGCAAATCTAAACTATATAAATAAACCAGACTTAAATCGGGAGATCGGATAAGATGAGGCTTGGCAAACCAAATGAGTATTGGAACTCATATGATATGGTTTAACAAGGCCTACATACTACAATGAGACTAACCTAAGTGCTTTCGACCCATCGCGACTCATTAAGGTAACTTATGCTACTTTAACGCGTCGTGCGCGTGAAACGCGTTCGGACCGTCTAACTAGTCCTATGACAAGTGTTATATGCCTAAACATGTTACATAATCAGTTATGTGACAAAAGTTTAGGTTACATATGCTTAATTACCAATTATACATGAAAAGGGTATTCTGGTAATTTACCTAAGGCATATAAACTACCTATCATAAAACTACTTAAACGATGTGACCATAGGGTATAACCTCGGAAGGTTATGCCCTATACTAGGGTCACCTAATGTATTTGGTCGGATCCTAACGATCGACCAAACTGGGTCGGGCTCGAAGGTATAGGCGATTTATCAGATCGCCTACCCTACGACCCTAGACAACGTGGTAATCAGTGGGCATAGTCCCAAGGGACTATGACCAACGTGATTACACTCACGTTGCGAAGTTCAAACGAACTTCGCATTGACCATTACTGGTCAACGCTGAAAGTCAAACAAAGTTTGACTTTCTGACTCGAAAAGCAGTAAAATAAGGAAAAGAACGAAAGAATACTTACGAAGGGTCCCCGAATGCTAAACTCGATTAAAAAATCTCAGGTATGAAACAAATGTTTCAACTTAGAGTTTCTCAAATCAAATTTCTAGTGATTTTAGCAATGGGGGGTATGGGGTATTTATAGGAATACCCGAACCGTTAAGATCGTTTCATGGAAAACGTGCCTTAATCCCATCCGTACATGTGTTGCAAAGTTATGGTGCTTAGGTGCTTAAATTCCATCCATACATGTGTTGCAACATCCATACATGTGTTGCAAAGTTGTGGTGCTTAGGTGCTTAAATTCCATCCATACATGTGTTGCAAAGTTGTGGTGCCTAAATTCCATCCTTATCCGCTGACTAAGCAAGTTAGAATGTGTGGTTGTGAATTAAACAACGGCTAATACATCGAATCTGGTCCCGAAAACGAAAAACTGAAGTTTCTGCATGTTTTCTGTCCAGCATAGGCAGTCGCGTAGCGCTACTACCAAGGCATTAGGCAGTCGCGCTACGCTAGCACCCTCCTGTTTCAGAAATCTTTCAAAAGTGGCAGGAATGGTCCCTGCACGTGTTTAAGGCCTTTTTCGATGCGTTTGAACCCCGTTAACCTCATTTCAAGGCTCTAAAATGAAGTTAAAGTATAGGGAACTCAAAACATGCTCAAAAATGTGCCGGATGATGGTTCGTTTGGTCGTACGAACGCGATGTTCGCTTAATTACGACGGAATGCGCACAAGCGCGAAAAACGATCCAAATGACGAAACGAATGGATTTTTCTTATGGCGAACACTAAAATATAATATAGTCATGCTTACATAAATTTTTGGATGTCCGGATGTATTCAGAACGTAAGTTATGCGCGAAAATGCAAACTTGTGCACTTTTTGACACTTTTAGTCCCTGAATGACCCAAAAGTTTATTTTAGCACACCGAACACCTCAAAGCTTATTTATAAGCTATGTAAAGGATATTTATGGTATGTTTAACTTATGATCATATTCCGGAATGTCTGTTACAGTTCAAATTGGCATACTTTCGCAGTTTGTCAACTTTAGTCCCTGTAAGCGATTTAACTTGATTTTGCCATACCAAAGCCTTCAAAACTTATTTCTAAGTTATGTAAAGGTTATTTAAGGTATGTTAAGCCTATGTCACTATTCCGGAGTGTTTGTTGCATTAAACTGGTTATATTTACGCATCGGTGCGCGTATAACCTTCCAGAAAGTGATTTAGAGTTTGAAATTGAACAAGAATTGATATGTGCAAATGATACACATATTTTTACAAATCCCAAGTATGAAATATAATATTTCATTGGTTCGGTATTTGTTTGATGGCCGTGGAGGCACAGGTGTTACAGTCTCCCCTACTTTAGGAAATTTCGTCCCGAAATTTATTTAGAGGAAACTTGTGATGGCTTGAAAACATGAAGTTGAAAAGATCGAACAACATTGGTTAGGGTTCTGAACTTCTAGTAATCTTTAATAACATCATGATTGCAATGTAAGAGGGATACTTATATACAAGTATATAAAGCGTCATTGGTGCGTCCACCGTACCTCCATTACATCGTTCTCATTTCGTTATTTTTGTCACTATCGGTTCTTACACATAATAAATCTTACTGGGTTTCTGTGCACTAAATTTCATAATTATGTACGCGTCCATAATCAGACAATTCCTTGCACAGTTCACACAGTCTATTTTATAATGTGTAGGGGAAAACCAAATGAACAATCCTGTGATGAGTGTGACTAGACCGCCATAGAGTCCTTTTAATTAAATCAATAAGTGATCTAAATAGACTATCAAGGAGTCTGTTCAGCTACATCACTAGATGTCGTTCTTTAACCAAGTTATGAATCAATCCTTTTGACTAGACCACTCAAAGGTCTCTCATCGAATTATGGAATGGTACTATATAACCCCAGGGTCTTAACTACTACGTAGAAGCCCATAAGGATTTAAGGTAGTACCTTTTTGAATATCCTACTATGAACCCCTCATATAAAGATATGAAAGATTCAATGAGGATCTGAAAATCGTATCACACAAAAACATAGAGGAGAACACATAAACACATATCATATAACCACAAAATTGTTCGTTAATTTGTCTTGTAAATTGCGTACATGCATTTAAAGCACACTAGGAATCCATTCCATGGATTTCATTTGGTACTTTAAACGTTACCAAGAATCCAACTATAAAAATAGAAAGATTCAAAAAGAAAATTCGATTTCGATTATTAGGAACCGACGTGTTCGAATTAAGGTACATAAGGAATCCAATTAAGGACTCTGATTTGAATGATAATCATCCACAAGGATCTAATTGTGAAGATAAAAAGATCCCATATGAATTTTAGAAGATGAAGATGTTTTGAAACCTTGCACTGGATGTGCTTAGGTCAAAACATGATGTAAAATGCTTATGAAGTTGAGATGCTTGATATGTCAAGGCGACATATGAAGCAGAATTGTGAAGGTTAAGTCAATGTATGAGGAAAATATTTTTGAAAACTATGCATGGGGTTCTTTTAAGAAAAATGTGTTTAACGTTTTTGAAACCTTATATATAATACTTTTTGAAATCATAAAGTAGGTGTATTAGGTAGATATATTTACAAAAATGTTTTAAAATCATGCGAGATGAATTTTGAAATTATGTATAAGGTTTTTGAAAGACATGAATGATGCTTTTCGAAATCATGCACTTGATCAGAAAATGTATTGTGTTAATATTGTCTTCAGACTATATGAAATATTTTGAAATTAGAAAGGTTGGTTTTGATAACATGGCCAATGTTTTTGAAATAACATAGACAATGCATCTAGAAAAATTGTTTTCAAACTATATGAAATGTTTTGAGATCATGAAGATTGTTTTGAAATACTGGTACTGTGTATGTTGAAAAATCAAAACGTAATAGGTATGAGATTTGAAAATACCCTTAGTTATCTAACCAAGGATTTAAAGGCACAGATGTGCGAAAAGCACGATTACTCATAATGTCACTTAATTTTCTGTACTTTGTTTCTTAGAGTGAAACGAGTACTTAAAATTTTCGAGGGAATTATGAGCAATCATTTGAAAGAGAGAAATCACAAGAGTAGTTTGTAAGGTACATAGTTCCTTGATGTAGGTATCATAGGAAAAGCCATACACACCTAGCAGGGGGTTGAGCTGGTTGGTTGGGGAACTGCTTTACCATTGTGAGCGACCATGGCGAAGTTCTGAGAAGCCTTTCGCTTCTTTGACTTCTTAGGGGATCGTTCATCCATGGTCTTTGATTCCTCGATTGGTTTCTCGGCTGATGGTGTTGTCGCCTGACTAGGTCCTGCCTGTCTTGGTGACTCTTGAGTGACTTCATCCTGGAGATGATACATGGCAGTAGCTAATTCAACAGTCTTCAGGACTACTTCGCCTATTTGCTGAGCGAATTTGGCTGCTTGCTCAGATATCTGGGCGTCATTGTGATGAAGAGACATTCTTGAAGAAAAAGAAAGGCATAGGGAGAAACAGGTGAAAGATTATTGGACAATAAAAACAGAAAGATAACGCATGAAAATTGCGATCATTTGTTTGTTACCTAAGGCAAACAAATGAGACGGTGACTAATCAAAGTAAATGGGTCAAAAATAATGTATCGCGAAGACATGCTCGCCTATAAGTGAACACTCATCCCAAGAATTCCCAGGTAAGCACAACTGGTCTCGCGTCTGATGAGATGTATACGAAGTGCTTGCCTAGACAGAAAACCCAGAATACAGGCATTCACCCTTCCAGTTTGCACGTGTTCACATTATTTAAAACCCAAAACCTTGACGAAGTTTTGAAAACTCAAAGGGGTTCAAAACCATATAATAGAGAGTTCAAAACCTTACAATAGAGGGTTCAAAACCTAGTAATCAATCATCCTAGAACAGATGATTAGTTTTCAAAGCGGTTTTGAAATTTATGTTCTTGTTGTGGTCGTCGCCTAAGGATAGGTGACGGTATTGTTTTATGACTAAACGCAAGTAAACTCGCGTTAGGGTCCTAAGAAGGTTATAGACTAGGTCAAAGCATTACTAATAACCTAATTCCCTATAACCATTGGCTCTGATACCATCTTTTCTGTCACACCCCGACCGCGTAAAACAACAAATCGCGGCGAAAACATCGGGGCGTGTTGCAACAGAATTAATGTTTCATAACCATGGATATCAAAAGTATTTCGTTTTATTAAACATTGAGTAATTACATCGTCTGGAAATCTAAATACACTATTTAAACATAGTCTATCATTGTTATTGAGTTACTAAGGCCTTGTCCAGTCCTATGTGAGCATGCATCTTATCAATCGATATCATCCAACAATACCTAAAACATATGTGAAAACGAGGTCAGCAAAGAAATGCTGGCGAGTACATAGGTTTTGTGAAAATAAGATTCATGACTTCTGTTTAAGAAAATGTTTATTCATGAACCTTGTAATTTGCTTTGTCTTTGTAAATCATTTGAAAAATAATAAGTTCGGATGATAAGTATAAATAAGAGAATAATGCATGATTAAATGAATAACCATGTAAAATGAGTTTGTGTAAGATAAGTTGTTTGTAAATCAATGTCTTGTGAAAAGTATGTTACTTGTATAAAATGTTCTATGTCTCAAACTGAAATGATTCAAATAACGCTACAATATGTAATACCATACAAACACTTATATATAGGAAGTACCAGCGGCGTATCCACCATGCTTGTATCATATTACACACACATCGTTACTTAATCACTTAATCAAACCAAACCAAACAATGTAAAATGTCTATGTTTAAATCAATTGTCAAATGTATTGAATAATATGTCAAAGTATTCATGTCAAGATGTAAATCATGTCAAAATGTCTATGTCAAATATCCATGTCAAATGTCTATGTCAAATATCCATGTCAAATGTCTATGTCAAATATCCATGTCAAATGTCTATGTCAAATATCCATGTATGGCAAGTGAAATGTCTCAACTAAACCATAAGCACAAAAACAAAGTATTGAAGTAAAACTTGGTTTAAACCAAAGTTATGTTTTGTGGAAAATACATGATCAAATGTCAATCATGTACAAATGTTTACCCAAATGTTAAAACTTGTTCTTGTTCTTAACAAACCCTTACCAAAGGGTAAGTTAATATTTTAATTGTGAAACTACTTTATGGTCGATTCTCTAATAACATTCAAACCTTCTTGACGCGTTCCTCGTTCCAACTCGCTCTCGTTCTCGTTCTTAACAAACCCTTACCAAAGGATAAGTTAATAATTACAGATTCAGTCGCTACCCACAACTCCCACACATAACAATGGGTGCAGTAAATAACGGGATTTGTCAGATCCTATGGTACCATAACCTAATACTGGTCGGCTTGATCATTGCTAATGAATGTCATCGGTCATGTAAACTACAACCAACAAGTTTGTTCACTTTTTGAAATTGTTATTAGTTTTTGAAATCATTGTATTCGTTCTTGAAATCATTGTTAGCGTTCTTGAAATAATTGTTATTGTTCTTGAAACTACATTGTAATTGTTCTCGAAACCATTGATAAAACATTTAGCACATATGAGTCACCCCAAAACAGTTGAAAACAGTAAAAGAGGGGAATAATGTACTCCCCTGAGAATGCTTAGAGGTCTTGAACAACAACCAAACAAAGCTTGAGGGAGCACGGAATCAGTCGGCAAATCTAAACTATATAAATAAACCAGACTTAAATCGGGAGATCGGATAGGATGAGGCTTGGCAAACCAAATGAGTATTGGAACTCATATGATATGGTTTAACAAGGCCTACATACTACAATGAGACTAACCTAAGTGCTTTCGACCCATCGCGACTCATTAAGGTAACTTATGCTACTTTAACGCGTCGTGCGCGTGAAACGCGTTCGGACCGTCTAACTAGTCCTATGACAAGTGTTATATGCCTAAACATGTTACATAATCAGTTATGTGACAAAAGTTTAGGTTACATATGCTTAATTACCAATTATACATGAAAAGGGTATTCTGGTAATTTACCTAAGGCATATAAACTACCTATCATAAAACTACTTAAACGATGTGACCATAGGGTATAACCTCGGAAGGTTATGCCCTATACTAGGGTCACCTAATGTATTTGGTCGGATCCTAACGATCGACCAAACTGGGTCGGGCTCGAAGGTATAGGCGATTTATCAGATCGCCTACCCTACGACCCTAGACAACGTGGTAATCAGTGGGCATAGTCCCAAGGGACTATGACCAACGTGATTACACTCACGTTGCGAAGTTCAAACGAACTTCGCATTGACCATTACTGGTCAACGCTGAAAGTCAAACAAAGTTTGACTTTCTGACTCGAAAAGCAGTAAAATAAGGAAAAGAACGAAAGAATACTTACGAAGGGTCCCCGAATGCTAAACTCGATTAAAAAATCTCAGGTATGAAACAAATGTTTCAACTTAGAGTTTCTCAAATCAAATTTCTAGTGATTTTAGCAATGGGGGGTATGGGGTATTTATAGGAATACCCGAACCGTTAAGATCGTTTCATGGAAAACGTGCCTTAATCCCATCCGTACATGTGTTGCAAAGTTATGGTGCTTAGGTGCTTAAATTCCATCCATACATGTGTTGCAAAGTTGTGGTGCTTAGGTGCTTAAATTCCATCCATACATGTGTTGCAAAGTTGTGGTGCCTAAATTCCATCCTTATCCGCTGACTAAGCAAGTTAGAATGTGTGGTTGTGAATTAAACAACGGCTAATACATCGAATCTGGTCCCGAAAACGAAAAACTGAAGTTTCTGCATGTTTTCTGTCCAGCATAGGCAGTCGCGTAGCGCTACTGCCAAGGCATTAGGCAGTCGCGCTACGCTAGCACCCTCCTGTTTCAGAAATCTTTCAAAAGTGGCAGGAATGGTCCCTGCACGTGTTTAAGGCCTTTTTCGATGCGTTTGAACCCCGTTAACCTCATTTCAAGGCTCTAAAATGAAGTTAAAATATAGGGAACTCAAAACATGCTAAAAAATGTGCCGGATGATGGTTCGTTTGGTCGTACGAACGCGATGTTCGCTTAATTACGACGGAATGCGCACAAGCGCGAAAAACGATCCAAATGACGAAACGAATGGATTTTTCTTATGGCGAACACTAAAATATAATATAGTCATGCTTACATAAATTTTTGGATGTCCGGATGTATTCAGAACGTAAGTTATGCGCGAAAATGCAAACTTGTGCACTTTTTGACACTTTTAGTCCCTGAATGACCCAAAAGTTTATTTTAGCACACCGAACACCTCAAAGCTTATTTCTAAGCTATGTAAAGGATATTTATGGTATGTTTAACTTATGGTCATGTTCCGGAATGTCTGTTACAGTTCAAATTGGCATACTTTCGCAGTTTGTCAACTTTAGTCCCTGTAAGCGATTTAACTTGATTTTGCCATACCAAAGCCTTCAAAACTTATTTCTAAGTTATGTAAAGGTTATTTAAGGTATGTTAAGCCTATGTCACTATTCCGGAGTGTTTGTTGCATTAAACTGGTTATATTTACGCATCGGTGCGCGTATAACCTTCCAGAAAGTGATTTAGAGTTTGAAATTGAACAAGAATTGATATGTGCAAATGATACACATATTTTTACAAATCCCAAGTATGAAATATAATATTTCATTGGTTCGGTATTTGTTTGATGGCCGTGGAGGCACAGGTGTTACAGTCTCCCCTACTTTAGGAAATTTCGTCCCGAAATTTATTTAGAGGAAACTTGTGATGGCTTGAAAACATGAAGTTGAAAAGATCGAACAACATTGGTTAGGGTTCTGAACTTCTAGTAATCTTTAATAACATCATGATTGCAATGTAAGAGGGATACTTATATACAAGTATATAAAGCGTCATTGGTGCGTCCACCGTACCTCCATTACATCGTTCTCATTTCGTTATTTTTGTCACTATCGGTTCTTACACATAATAAATCTTACTGGGTTTCTGTGCACTAAATTTCATAATTATGTACGCGTCCATAATCAGATAATTCCTTGCACAGTTCACACAGTCTATTTTATAATGTGTAGGGGAAAACCAAATGAACAATCCTGTGATGAGTGTGACTAGACCGCCATAGAGTCCTTTTAATTAAATCAATAAGTGATCTAAATAGACTATCAAGGAGTCTGTTCAGCTACATCACTAGATGTCGTTCTTTAACCAAGTTGTGAATCAATCCTTTTGACTAGACCACTCAAAGGTCTCTCATCGAATTATGGAATGGTACTATATAACCCCAGGGTCTTAACTACTACGTAGAAGCCCATAAGGATTTAAGGTAGTACCTTTTTGAATATCCTACTATGAACCCCTCATATAAAGATATGAAAGATTCAATGAGGATCTGAAAATCGTATCACACAAAAACATAGAGGAGAACACATAAACACATATCATATAACCACAAAATTGTTCGTTAATTTGTCTTGTAAATTGCGTACATGCATTTAAAGCACACTAGGAATCCATTCCATGGATTTCATTTGGTACTTTAAACGTTACCAAGAATCCAACTATAAAAATAGAAAGATTCAAAAAGAAAATTCGATTTCGATTATTAGGAACCGACGTGTTCGAATTAAGGTACATAAGGAATCCAATTAAGGACTCTGATTTGAATGATAATCATCCACAAGGATCTAATTGTGAAGATAAAAAGATCCCATATGAATTTTAGAAGATGAAGATGTTTTGAAACCTTGCACTGGATGTGCTTAGGTCAAAACATGATGTAAAATGCTTATGAAGTTGAGATGCTTGATATGTCAAGGCGACATATGAAGCAGAATTGTGAAGGTTAAGTCAATGTATGAGGAAAATATTTTTGAAAACTATGCATGGGGTTCTTTTAAGAAAAATGTGTTTAACGTTTTTGAAACCTTATATATAATACTTTTTGAAATCATAAAGTAGGTGTATTAGGTAGATATATTTACAAAAATGTTTTAAAATCATGCGAGATGAATTTTGAAATTATGTATAAGGTTTTTGAAAGACATGAATGATGCTTTTCGAAATCATGCACTTGATCAGAAAATGTATTGTGTTAATATTGTCTTCAGACTATATGAAATATTTTGAAATTAGAAAGGTTGGTTTTGATAACATGGCCAATGTTTTTGAAATAACATAGACAATGCATCTAGAAAAATTGTTTTCAAACTATATGAAATGTTTTGAGATCATGAAGATTGTTTTGAAATACTGGTACTGTGTATGTTGAAAAATCAAAACGTAATAGGTATGAGATTTGAAAATACCCTTAGTTATCTAACCAAGGATTTAAAGGCACAGATGTGCGAAAAGCACGATTACTCATAATGTCACTTAATTTTCTGTACTTTGTTTCTTAGAGTGAAACGAGTACTTAAAATTTTCGAGGGAATTATGAGCAATCATTTGAAAGAGAGAAATCACAAGAGTAGTTTGTAAGGTACATAGTTCCTTGATGTAGGTATCATAGGAAAAGCCATACACACCTAGCAGGGGGTTGAGCTGGTTGGTTGGGGAACTGCTTTACCATTGTGAGCGACCATGGCGAAGTTCTGAGAAGCCTTTCGCTTCTTTGACTTCTTAGGGGATCGTTCATCCATGGTCTTTGATTCCTCGATTGGTTTCTCGGCTGATGGTGTTGTCGCCTGACTAGGTCCTGCCTGTCTTGGTGACTCTTGAGTGACTTCATCCTGGAGATGATACATGGCAGTAGCTAATTCAACAGTCTTCAGGACTACTTCGCCTATTTGCTGAGCGAATTTGGCTGCTTGCTCAGATATCTGGGCGTCATTGTGATGAAGAGACATTCTTGAAGAAAAAGAAAGGCATAGGGAGAAACAGGTGAAAGATTATTGGACAATAAAAACAGAAAGATAACGCATGAAAATTGCGATCATTTGTTTGTTACCTAAGGCAAACAAATGAGACGGTGACTAATCAAAGTAAATGGGTCAAAAATAATGTATCGCGAAGACATGCTCGCCTATAAGTGAACACTCATCCCAAGAATTCCCAGGTAAGCACAACTGGTCTCGCGTCTGATGAGATGTATACGAAGTGCTTGCCTAGACAGAAAACCCAGAATACAGGCATTCACCCTTCCAGTTTGCACGTGTTCACATTATTTAAAACCCAAAACCTTGACGAAGTTTTGAAAACTCAAAGGGGTTCAAAACCATATAATAGAGAGTTCAAAACCTTACAATAGAGGGTTCAAAACCTAGTAATCAATCATCCTAGAACAGATGATTAGTTTTCAAAGCGGTTTTGAAATTTATGTTCTTGTTGTGGTCGTCGCCTAAGGATAGGTGACGGTATTGTTTTATGACTAAACGCAAGTAAACTCGCGTTAGGGTCCTAAGAAGGTTATAGACTAGGTCAAAGCATTACTAATAACCTAATTCCCTATAACCATTGGCTCTGATACCATCTTTTCTGTCACACCCCGACCGCGTAAAACAACAAATCGCGGCGAAAACATCGGGGCGTGTTGCAACAGAATTAATGTTTCATAACCATGGATATCAAAAGTATTTCGTTTTATTAAACATTGAGTAATTACATCGTCTGGAAATCTAAATACACTATTTAAACATAGTCTATCATTGTTATTGAGTTACTAAGGCCTTGTCCAGTCCTATGTGAGCATGCATCTTATCAATCGATATCATCCAACAATACCTAAAACATATGTGAAAACGAGGTCAGCAAAGAAATGCTGGCGAGTACATAGGTTTTGTGAAAATAAGATTCATGACTTCTGTTTAAGAAAATGTTTATTCATGAACCTTGTAATTTGCTTTGTCTTTGTAAATCATTTGAAAAATAATAAGTTCGGATGATAAGTATAAATAAGAGAATAATGCATGATTAAAAGTTTTTGAAAATGCAAACTTGTGCACTTTTTGATACTTTTAGTCCCTGAATGACCCAAAAGTTTATTTTAGCACACCGAACACCTCAAAGCTTATTTCTAAGCTATGTAAAGGATATTTATGGTATGTTTAACTTATGGTCATGTTCCGGAATGTCTGTTACAGTTCAAATTGGCATACTTTCGCAGTTTGTCAACTTTAGTCCCTGTAAGCGACTTAACTTGATTTGGCCATACCAAAGCCTTCAAAACTTATTTCTAAGTTATGTAAAGGTTATTTAAGGTATGTTAAGCCTATGTCACTATTCCGGAGTGTTTGTTGCATTAAACTGGTTATATTTACGCATCGGTGCGCGTATAACCTTCCAGAAAGTGATTTAGAGTTTGAAATTGAACAACAATTGATATGTGCAAATGATACACATATTTTTACAAATCCCAAGTATGAAATATAATATTTCATTGGTTCGGTATTTGTTTGATGGCCGTGGAGGCACAGGTGTTACACTTACCAATGGAAGTACAGTGAGAAATTTTGATGATATGCCAAGTGTTCCGGACAATTATGTTTCATCGTCGAACAATCGATTGATAATGAAAGAATTATCGTATGACATACTAGCTCTTCGAAGGGAACATGATGGTTATGTAAAGTGTTTAACTGCCGAACAGGAAAGGATATATAAAATTGTTATGGAAGCGATTGAAAAAGGTGATGGAGGTGTGTTTTTTTTATATGGTTATGGTGGAACTGGAAAGACGTTTCTTTGGAAGACATTCTCAGCTGCATTACGATCAAAAGGTGAAGTTGTATTGAATGTTGCATCCAGTGGAATTGCTTCACTTTTGCTGGATGGTGGTAGAACTGCTCATTCAAGGTTTGTAATTCCAATCAACATTAATGGGAATTCAATATGTTCGATAGAGCCTAATACTGAGTTAGGTGATTTAATTAAAAGAGCAACATTGATTATTTGGGATGAAGCACCTTTGACTCACAAGCATTGTTTCGAGGCTCTTGATAGAACAATGAGAGACATATCACGTTCCAGTCAACCGAACATGCAATCCAAGCCGTTTGGGGGAAAGGTAATTCTATTTGGTGGCGATATTAGACAAATTCTTCCGGTCATCCATAAAGGTACAAGAACAATGATAGTCAATGCTTCTTTGAATTCTTCTTATATATGGCGGCACTGTCAAGTACTAAAGCTAACTGAGAATATGAGATTAAGAGTTGGTTGTCAGGAAGCATATTTGAAAGAAATAAAGGAATTTGGAGAATGGATTTTAAAGCTTGGTGATGGTCTGCTTGGTGAAGAAAATGATGGTGAGATTGATATTGAAATACCAAATGATTTACTTATTCATGACCAAGTCAATCCTATTTCTTTTCTCATTTCATTTATATATCTGGACATGAATAAGTTTTTGTGGGATTTAACGTATTTCCAACAAAGAGCGATTCTTGCTCCAACTAATGAAGTAGTGGATTCAATAAATAAAGAGTTGTTAGAGAGTCTGCCTGGTGAAGAAAAGGTTTATTTTAGTTCAGATAGTTTATGCCAATCGGAGGAAGAATCAGAGCTTAATATGGCATTGTTTCCTCCTGATGTGTTAAACAATCTTCGTTTATCTGGTTTACCTAACCATAAATTAGTACTGAAATTTGGTGCTCCAGTGATGTTACTCAGAAACATTGATCAGGCAAATGGATTGTGTAATGGTACACGTTTACAAGTCACGAAGCTCGGAAAAGTTGTGATTGAAGCAAAAATTATCACAGGGACTAATATAGGTCATCATACTTTGATTTCAAGACTGACGATGACACCTTCTGATAAACGAATACCAGTGAAGATTTCTCGAAGACAATTCCCACTTTCACTGTGTTTTTGTTAGGATCGGAGGCTCCTCATGATTGTGTTTGTTTGTGTAATTTGAACAAATCAATAGAAAGAACAAAGTTTGAGTGCAGCGGAAATGAACAACAAACTTTGTAAACACAATCAAAGAAGAAAATAGTTTTGATAAATACATGCTTTTCATTAAGTCGAATGATTACAATACAAATCAAAAGATTACTAAGCATGCTTACAAACTAAACTCCCCCTCAGCCTGATACTCTATGGTTGATTACACAAGATGAAAGGATTGGATCAGAGGAGAAGAACTCATTCAGTCCATCAAATGTAACAGTACAGGGTACTGTTCCATTTATGGCAATTCAAACCACTGAAGCATCTTAGCTGACGTCACCATGAAAGCGACATCTAACAACCTGACAACCTGTAACCACTGTTCCTATACAAACACTGCTAATCTTAACCACTGACTTTAGACAAAACAAGTGACACACTAAACTACTGCTTTCTCCTTTCATCAGTGCTTTCCTCCAGGTTGATCAGTCCTTGAGTGGGCAGTCCTTTAGCATCAGTAGATTGAACCAGCAGTGTTTACTTCTTAACAGTCTTCAGGGCTTCATTAGCAACTTGAAGGACAATAGCTGTTGTATACGGACAGTGGATAGAGGACATCAGATGTTATAACCACTTTCAAGGGGAAAGTCTAATGTAAACAGCTGCTTATTATGAATCCACTGTTGTGATCCGGTTTTGGCTCTTATTATCTGTTCCTCTGATAGGGTTCAATCCCAAAAATCTCCCCTGGAACAGATAATGCCAAAACCCTTCATGATTGAGTCAAGGTTTAGGAGGAGTTTGAGGCAAAGGTGGAGATCTTTCTTCCATCTGCTGTGAGGAAGTAGCAGCAGTGGTTGTAGGTGACATTTGTGTTGTCACTGGCAGTGGCTCTGGGATCTCATCTTCCAGAGTTGCCTTTGTTTTGGGTTTGGGGGGCTTTCTGGATGTTTTCTTTTTGGTCTTTTTGGTAATGGCAGGTGTGGGTTTCAAAGCAGTGGTTGTGCTGCTATGATCACCTGGAGCAGTGGTAGCTGCTAAATTCTGCTCAGGCACCTCTGCTTTTGTTTTTGAAGATGTTAACATTCTAGTGAATGTTTCAGGTGTTAAGCCTTTTATTTGAAAATAAGCACCTTGTTTGAGCTGATTTTCATTTTCCTTTCCAAATTTTTGTTTAAAATAGTAGCTTAGAAACCTTGGAAAAAGTAAAAATGATTTGCTATCAACATTTTTTTACCAAGTCATCAAAGATCTCCTGGGAATAGTTATAATTTTCATTATGTAAAATAGCATAACCCAGACATTGGATCTTCAATGGTATTTCGTTAAAAGCAGTTGTTTTATTTGAAACACACATCAAAAGTGTATGGAATAAAAACCTTGGTGCAGAAGGGAAGAGACCTTTTTGTAAGGTATCTCTTTTTGTTTGTTCTGCATACCCCCTTTTCAGAAAATCAGTTTTCAACTCGCTTTTAAGAAAAGAAGTTTTACCTTGCTGATCATCGAGTTTAAAGACTTCTGTTGGTACACTTTATGTGGACGCGACTCGACTCGGTTCGATTCGGTTCGGGCCGACTCGGTTAGGTCCGGCTCAAGCCCGAAGACACGACATTCCTCCGTCGTGCGCCCCAGAGTTCGACATGCGAAGCACGGAGCGCCGCAAGCCTTTCCCGCAAACACATCACCATGACATCACCTTAGTGATGTCACTATCTTTGTCTTATGTTGAAATGGTGAAAGTGTATATCAGATACATCATCTGGGCCGTAACTTTCAACATGGGCCGCGAATAGTTAAGTGGGCTTTGACTTGGATTGGGCTTCTACAACAAACGACGAAACAGATTTATAGAATATATGTATGTCGACGAAACAGAATGTGTTTCGTCGACTTTAGTGTTTTGTCGAGTGCCTTTATGTGTTTCGTCAGTTTGTGTCTAGTATAAATACTCCTCTCTGTTTCTGTGTGAAATAGAGATGAGAGCATACCCTTAAAGAAACTCTGTCAAAATTCTGTCAAAACTGTGTTTGTATCAGTTTGTGATCGGTTCTCATCCCGTTTAATCAATTGAGTGTGTTTCATTGGTTAATCCGTGTTCTTTACTATCTGTGTTTGGTTTGCACCGTCACGGGGATTCCGCACCCGTTACCGTGTTTGTGATAAACAAGGATAGGTTTTCGTTATCGATCCTCACCGGACAAACGGGACCTACAAGTGGTAACAGAGCCTTGGCTCTTTTCCTTGTTTAAAACCAAACATTGTCGTGTTTGAAACAAGTTGTTTTAAGTGTTTTTCAGATTTTTGTTCTTGAAAAGTTTCATATTTTTCCAGAAAATTGTTCAAAAATCAGTCAAAATCGTGTTGTTTTGCTATAGTTTTTATTGAAAACCTTGTTACATTTCATGTGTGCATGTTATTGTTTGGTTTTTGTTTAAAGTATAAGCAAAATCATTTTCCTGAAACTTTATATCTTCAAACTGTTCTTGAGTGTGTTCTTGAATATTCAAACTGAAATTTGCATGTTATGTGTTTGATGTGTGATGAGTTTAACTGATTGTGTTTATCAATATTATATTACCACTGTGTTTGAATATTGTGCACTGTGATCATTAGTGGGTGAGAAAAGGAAGTCTCGAAAATTGGAAGTTGAAATTGTTGTCAACTTGTCAGAAGATAAAATTTGGAAAATATCTAACAAAGTGGTCACCAGTCAAAAGTTTCGGCTCCATTATTTAAATCAATATCCAAGTTTCGTCGACATTACTACACACATTGAATTCAGTTTCGTCGACCAGGAGATAAAATCTGTTTCGTCGGACATCTCTCAACATTCAGTTTCGTCGACCTGAGATCAGTCTGTTTCGTCACCTATTAACTGTTTCGTCGTCTTTGGGCTTAACACCAGTTTCGTCGGATAACACACATCAATTATAAAGCCCAAAGTGATAAAACTGTTTCGTCAAAGCCCAAATTAAAAAAAAAAATCTGTTTCGCCAATCAATTAAATTGGGCCTGTTTCGTTGTCTGGGAGCCCAAGTTTATAAATCTGTTTCGTCAATATTCTATTTCGTCGAAACATTTATATTTTTTTTAAACAGAAGGTTTGCAATAACAGTTTAACTGTTTGTTTGAGGTGTGATTTTCAGGTATTCATTTTTCTTCATCAAATATGAGTTGTACGAATCCTTGGGATTGGAGTACGGATCCACAACCAGATCTTAAACAGATGTCGATGGCCGAATATATGAGTCGTACCATACCTCAACAACAACAGTCAATAAGTTCAAGTCAATGGGCAATGGTGTCGAATCAAAATCAGAGCATTCAAAATATTTTGCTTAGGGAGAATGAGACGGGTAGCAACAATCGCCCTCCAAAGTTAAATTACATGAACGACTATCCATCATGGAAGGGTCGTTTCCATAACTACGTTCAAGGGCAAAACACAGAATTATGGACGTGTTTCATCTCTGCATTTAGTGAAGCTCTTGAAGAAACCGGATCAAATGCGACAACTTTCAATAATATGCAAGAAGCCGACAAAAAGGCATATGATCTGGAGAAGAAGGCGTATGCTATTCTCACTCAAGCACTTCACAGAGACATCTTTCATCAATTCTCATATTGTAAGACCACGAAAGGTTTATGGGATGCATTGGTAGCGAGAGGAGAAGGAAATGCAGCTACTAGAAAGATACGCCATGACTTATTGAAGAAAGAGTTTGAATCATTTCAGTTCTTGGAGAATGAAACTCTAAATGATATGACTTCTCGTTTTTATCATTTGATTAGTGAAATGACTTCTTATAGTGTTGCTGCAACTCATCCGGAAATGGTTGTACGATTTGCTGATGCTCTACCTCCTAAGTGGAGTCCATTCATTGAACTTCTAAAGCATACGGGCGCTCTGGATGCAGCCAATGTCAGTCTTTATGAATTCATTCAGAAGTTGGAGCACAAGAACGAAGAGGAAATTCGGAAAGCTAAATGGATTGCAACTGCACCTCCTCAAAACACAGAGATGTATTTGCCTGGTTTTAGTCCTTCAGCTAGTTCTAGTTCCATTCAGCAACCGAAGCTTCAAACAGCGTATGTGTCCAATACAAGCTCATCTCCGTTTCCACAGTGGAATCAAAGTTCTTACATGTCTCAATCCATACCCCAACCTCAAGCTCAACCACAACAACAACAAGCGCATTATAGCAACAATCCTTTACCCCAAACACCAACACTGTCAGAGTTGATACTTCCAATCTTTCAAAAGTCGGTGTAGAAGTTGCAAAGGAAAATTTGGAACTTCTCAACACAATGTTCAGTTCATACTGTGGATTGGTAGCAGGTCAAATTGGAAACATCAATATGACCAATGAAGATTATCAGCAGATAGACCGTGATGAAATGGAGTTAATGGATATCAAGTGGGTGTTTGTAAGTGCTGTTAGAAGGGCAAAGGATTTCATGACTCGAACTGGAAGAACTTCGTTGGAAGGCAAAAATGATACGAAGTACGGGTTCAATAAAGATGCGGTTACATGTTACAATTGTGGCGAAAAGGGTCACTTCAAACGTGAGTGCACCCAGCCAAGCAGACAAGGCAACCAGAATCCATTCAGAAATCAGACAAGTACTTCCAATGCCAATCAAGATAACCGTGGAAAAGGGATAGTAGCTGTGAACAACACCACCAACCAGAACCAGTCTGGACCTTCAAACACCAATCGAGCATTGACCGTTCAAGCTGATGAAGGGTGTGATTGGTCTGTACAATTGGGAGATAATGATCAAGGAGGTGGAACTGCATGCTATGCAAAAATCATCAATCACATCAAGCATGTTCACAAGGAAGAGTTTTCTGAAAGTGATAATAGCTCGGGTTTTAGTGGGAGTTCAGATGAAGAAAGCTCGAATGCAGGAGATTATAATTCTGAAGATGGATCTTTCTCTTCTCAGACTGCCTTCATGGCTAATGTCACAGCCTCTTCGAGTCAGGTAAGTTCTGAAACTCCTAGCATATGTAGTGATTGTGCTGATATGAAACATGAATGTGATAGAGTGAAACTTGAATGTGATACAATTCATAGTCATAATCAGAGTTTAGTTGTTGAACTGTCAAAGTGCAAAGAGGCAAACATGGCCTTAGCTCGCAATGAAAAGGAGTTTAAAACAGTTATTGAAACCCAAAAGAAAAGTGTTTCCGAATTAACAAAAACTGTTTTCAACAAACAAATTGGTATTAATAACTACATTAATATCATTGAGGAAACCAAGAAAGAGCTAGCCGTGGCCAAGTGTGAATATGAAGCGATCAAGCTCAAATTGGAGAGTTATTCTAATTCCTGATATGTGCTCGATCACATCATTGATGTTCAACAGCTGAAAGGGAATGTGAAAGGCGTTGGTTATAGGAAGTGTCCACCCCCTTTGAGACACGACTATACCAAGTCGCCCGATGAAGAGGATATGCCTCGTTTTGAACCTAGTGTACCTCTTGATTATGGGGAAGTTACAACTGGCTTAGGGTTCAAAACGGACAATTCATCGGAGGGCTCATCTGATAGAAAAGAAAAGTCATCATGTGCTTCAAATCAAAGTCCTCCAACCATTGAGGACTATGATTCGTCCGATGATGAACCAGATGTGAGTGATGAGGATAAATCTCTTGAGAAGAACAAAGGAGTAGAAGTGCCTTTTGAGAATCACATTCTGTGTGATCCTTCTACTCCTGTTGTGCAATCAACTGGTGCCAAACAAGAGATAGATCCTATCACTGAGACAGTGTCTACCATTAAAAGTGATAACGTGTTGTATACTTTAGTCGGTGATGACAAAATTTATTCAAACACAGTTTTTCCAATTAAAAATGTCAATCAATCTTTGATTGATAAAGTGTTTGAAGATACTACCAGTAAGTTTTTGGAAAAGTGGATTCCGAGAGTTTCAGTAACTCAGTGTGATCCGATTCCAAAAGCTGAAGTTAGAAGAAAATTTGGAAATAAAAAATACCAACGAAGCAACAACCTATTGCTTTTAAGGGTAAACAACAACAACGAGCTCCAAAGCCAAAGGCTAAGGTTGATTCTAAAGGAGCTCGTTACAAGAAGAAAACAAAAGACGTTAAGTTTGTGGCCTCCAAAGGTACTGATAAAGTGGAGACTTTTGAAAATAAATCAAATACCGATTTTGTACAAAAAGTCAACATTTTGAAACGTAATAGTGATAACAATTACACCCAACACACAAACGGGTGTGAAGCTAGTACCTCTGGGTCTACAAGTTCTACGTCAGGTCGTCGATCAGATTCTCCTAAGTTTGTTGAAAGGAGAATGTGTTTTAAATGTGGGAAGTTTGGGCACATCATTAAAGACTTCACAAATTCGCCCAAACCAAATTTTGTTTAAAGAACCCCTTCTGAACAAGGTCACTCACAACGTCGTCCTGTTTCTCCAAAACATGATAAAAGAACTGTTAAGGAACAAGAAACGAAACAACGACGTCATAACATCAAAGCTGTTGAAAAGGCTTTAAAATCTGAAGTCAAAATGGTTAAAAGGAAACCTAGTTTGTCACAACCATTAAAACCAGAAATTGTACATAATACACAATCTGGTAAACAAAAACAAGCTTGGAGACCTAAATCGGGTGAAAGTTCAGGGGGAGGTACGGTGTTTGAAAATCTTCAAGAAATTGAAATTACATTTCTTGATTCTCAAGGGCAACCCAAGTCTATGAAGGCTTGGGTCCCCCTCTCCATCTAATCTCTGAGTGAGTGTGCAGGAGGTTCCAGGAGGAACTATCGATGGTCATAGGATTATTGATAGTGGAGTGTCCATGCACAAGTTCAGCGACAAAAGAAATTGTTGCCTTTGATGGAGAGAAAAAGAAAAGAAGACAGAATTGTCTGTCGAAAGAGATTGAAAGCTTCGACAAAATGCAAATCATTCCAAAGTTTGATTGTTAAAGGCTTTGATCGGGTCCCCAGGATAGATTCAATCAAAATGTACGCACCTGCAACACGTCTGAAGTTCAAATCAACAAGATGAACGTGCAGTGTACATTTCTTCGTGGTGTGATTGAAGAAAATGTGTTTGTTGAACAAACCAACTGGGTGTGCGGATGCCTTGGCGTGGATTGAACAACCGCACACTACTTCTCAAAGAGAAAGACAAAGACCTTCGCTGGTGCAATGTGGAAGACCAGCCGGACCCAAAGGTTTCTGATCTTGTTGCTGTCAAGAGATTTATCAGTAGCTACAAAATCGACTTTGAAATCCACACCGGTTGGATATCCCGTTTGGGAGAGCACTCAGATTCCTTGCAATGCATGAAACAGTTGCAGGATACGGTTTTAAATTTCTAATCTCTCCTATACTTGTCGATATTTAAGCTGCTTTATAAATTGTTATCCTCTCGTAGCACTCTTTGGCCAGACAATGTTGTCATGGTCTGCACCGCTTACCGACGTGCCAACTGATTTTTCCAAAATTCGATAAATCATTTCTGATTCAAAATTAATTTTGGTAAACGGCATTGAGGTACAACATGAGTTAACCAACATCGGGAAATCCTTTTTGTAAATACCTTTGTGTCTTTTAAATTTATCTTAGTTTGTTGATTTTAGGGGGAGTAAATCCAATTTGAAAAATTCAAAAACATCGAAAAATTTCAAAAGCGCAAAAACATTGGAAAAACAAAAATGAGTTTCCTGGCGAGAAAAAGAGAATATGATAGTAGATCAGTGGTCTGTTGAATCCTCTTTAAACTGAAATGCAAAATGAAAAACGATAAGTAGCTCTATATAAGATGTATCGGTAGGCTCACAATCATTTTAAAGTGTGCAGGGTGATATAAACCTTAAATCGACTGAAGACCAGGTGGGAACCGCACATTGGCATATGGTCTTAGTACCGAAATTTCATTTGAGAGATTGCCGAGGTTCTGAGATATTCGGTCTTTATGCTGCTTATCATCTGGGTATCATGGTTGTATCTTTTACCGAAACAAAACGGAGACGAAGTCTAAGATCTTCCATGATACTATACATACGTGTACATATTGCATACGACCTCAATAAGTGATCAACAATCACATGTCCAAACAAAATAAGTGATAATTTATCACAGATTCTTTGCGGGAGTCAAGTTCGTCTCTTTGCTGTACGGAAGTACTGACCTGTTCAAGGACTTGCTCCTGTGCCCTCATGCATATGAAAATCAAGTTCCTCATCAATAAGTGATTCTATCACATAGGGCTTGTTTTCAATCTAAATAAGTGAGTTTCTCACATCTTTTATACGGTCAAACCGATGATAAACAGTATACTCATCGGTAAGATGAACTCTCGTGCATACCTTGATATGGGAATGTGTCGTGTGTGGATGAACACCGGTCGGTAAGTATAAATCATACCTAATCGTATCCCCTCGCCATGATTACATCTGATAAGTTGAGCTTATGTGGACAACAATACCGATAATTGTTATAGGATGCTTATCTAAATGTTAACTAATTGAACAAAAAGAGCGTTTTGGCGTGACCGTATACTGATATGATTCTCTTACCCTCGAAACTCGCAAAAAGAATGTCTGTAAATATATGTTTACTGCTTTTAGTTTACTTGTTGTTGTATATATTTATTTATTGCTTTCCGTCTTTACATTTGAAAAATGAAAATTCCAAAAAGATTTTAGGTGTGTTTTAATATAAACTTTATAAAAATCCAAAAAGATTTTGCTTCTAGTTTATTTTTGATTGACTGATGTTGGAAATCGAGTCTATCCTACCCAAAATCCTGATTGTAAGCCGGAAAACAATTGCATCTTCATAAAACAGTCGAAGTTAACAAGTTTTGAAAGTTAAAGAATTAAAATTGATCATTTTCTAAACTTTCAAACTGTTGTCGGTCGGTGTTTGATTGAGATTTGATCTCATATGTGTCATTTGTTTAAATGTTAACTATATTCCAAGCGGTTGTTCTCATTACGCGTTTAGCTTTCTTGCATGTGCAGATGCTAAAGGCAAGAAGAACATGTTCGATGACAAGCTTTGGAATGAAGACACGAAGTGGAGGCACTCAAAAGATAAAATGATCGAGTTGCCGCTGACCCTTCATCAACACCACAAGGATCTGAAGATTTGATAAGTCAAAAGATTCACGAGCATGACTCAATGGAGAGTTCATTCTAAGGGGGAGTTTGTTAACACACTACCTAAATAAAAAAGGGAGTTTGTTGATACACTTTCTACTTATGACGCGTGAAGACTTTGAAGATCCTCCGACATGAAAGACACGGAAGACGAACCTCACGAGTAGCGTCCAAGGGGGAGTTTGTTGGTACACTTTATGTGGATGCGACTCGACTCGGTTCGATTCGGTTCGGGCCGACTCGGTTATGTCCGGCTCAAGCCCGAAGACACGACATTCCTCCGTCGTGCGCCCCAGAGTTCGACATGCGAAGCACGGAGCGCCGCAAGCCTTTCCCGCAAACACATCACCATGACATCACCTTAGTGATGTCATGATGATGTCACTATCTTTGTCTTATGTTGAAATGGTGAAAGTGTATATCAGATACATCATCTGGGCCGTAACTTTCAACATGGGCCGCGAATAGTTAAGTGGGCTTTGACTTGGATTGGGCTTCTACAACAAACGACGAAACAGATTTAATGAATATATGTATGTCGACGAAACAGAATGTGTTTCGTCGACTTTAGTGTTTCGTCGAGTGCCTTTATATGTTTCGTCAGTTTGTGTCTGTGTCTAGTATAAATACTCCTCCCTGTTTCTGTGTGAAATAGAGATGAGAGCATACCCTTAAAGAAACTCTGTCAAAATTCTGTTAAAACTGTGTTTGTATCAGTTTGTGATCGGTTCTCATCCCGTTTAATCAATTGAGTGTGTTTCATTGGTTAATCCGTGTTCTTTACTATCTGTGTTTGGTTTGCACCGTCACGGGGATTCCGCACCCGTTACCGTGTTTGTGATAAACAAGGATAGGTTTTCGTTATCGATCCTCACCGGAAAAACGGGACCTACAACTTCTGAGATGGATTGCGGAGTAATTTGAATCGTTTTACCCTGTATGGTAGAGTTGATGGCTATGAATTTCTCGCCTTGTTTGTCAAGGGTAGCATTTTTCCAAAACTCTCTCTGGGTTTGTTGATAGATTGGAGCGTCTGCTGTTAGCAAAGTTTTGTACTTTGATGCAGACATGATGTCGATGATGGAATCGAAAGTGTTGGTGGTAGTGGGTTTTGTGAGTAGACCCAAGTAATTGTGAGGAGATTTGTATGGGATTTCAATGGGTTCAGCGGCCAGTTGAGTGACCACTTTGGAAGATGAGGATGATTTTGATTTTGATTTCGTCATCTTGATGAAGAAGAACGAAAGATGATTTGGGATGGAAGGTTGGAAACTGCTTTGAGAAGAGAATTTTGGGATTCAATTCGACAGTGTAAAAACCTGTTTGGGGTTTTGGTCAGGGTTTTGTTTTGGGAAAGAAAATGAATACTGATGTGGCAGCGGTTACAAAGATCTGATGGCTAAGAACTGACCACGTGTCAACCTCTGATAAGAAGATGAATAATGGAGTACAGTTATTTTGGAGAACCACTGATGAAGCAAGTATCAGTGGTTACAACGATAACAATATGAGAGCAGTGGGTGATTTTTACTATCAGTGGATAGCATATCAGTGGATAAGACACTGATTTTGAGCATCAGCGCTTGCCAAGAAAATGAAAGATCAGGGGTTGACTTTCAGCAGTGGACAGTATTTAGGAAACAGATGTTTGAACAAAAACAGTGGTTAGGGGTAAGGTAATGGTAAAGATTTGAAAGACTAGTATATCAGCAACTGTTAGTGCACCAGTGGATAAGCTTTTGAAAAATATTTGAGCATCTGCTATTTTGATGAAAGGAATGATCTTGTCTTGTGAAATCACAATATCATGTCTAACATCTGTTGATGGTGATTCTGAAATATCTGCAAGATTGCTATCCTCAACAAAATACATTTTAGATGCAAATTGTCAAGTTCAAATATGTCAGCAGTTTTTACAGAAATTTTCATTCAAGGTTTTGCCACATGTCAATTACAGGTTTTGAAGATTTTATAGATTCCTGACAGTGGTTTAGTACATCAGATGATGGAGACTCCTTTTACTAAGGCTACTTATTTTGTGTCATATTATCTGAATTAGAACATGAGTAGCCAGGTATTTTAAGGTCTGTTAGCAATCAATCTTTTGATCAGTGTTATAACAAACTTGCGTTTAACATGACCTTGACACTTGTACCAATTCCTTTTTGATCCATTTTCAAGGATAATATCACCAAAAATAAGGGTTCTGTATCCTGACAGGTGTTTGAAACTTTTGCTATAAAAAACAAGTAAAAGTTCAAAATATATCATTCTTAGGAAAAATAGGGGATGATATATCCTGCTTTATTTGAGAAAAACCTTTTCAAGAAAAATAATTAAAGGTTTTTCTGAAAACATCATCAATAGGTTCTGGTATATTTTCAAAAATGACTTGTTATAAGATCATGATCACATCAATCTCAAATTTAGGAATATGGTCAGCAGTTGTAAATGCATTTTGACCACAGTTTGGAACCATTTCCTTGTCAGTTGATTGCAAAAATGAGGAGACATGTTCACATACGTTTGTTACCATGTGATGATTCTGCAAAACTTCCCAGTACCAATGAATGCACACAGTTGTTTGATGACCATTGTCCACCCTATTTTTGTACTCTTAAGTGTTTTATATTTATACTCTTTACTTCAAAAGTTTTGAGATAAACACACTTTTGAGTTTTTGTAATTTTCTTCTTCCCTTTTTACCCTTCCAATACATAAGTACTGAGATACTCACTGGGAGGTATTTATTGAAAGAATACTTATTCCAGAATCATTTTGCAGCAATGTTTTGAGAAATTTGGTCATTTCTGCACATGCTTATGCCAAATTTCACATTACCCATGATCTGGACATTTTTGACTGCTGATTTTCTTAATGTATTCTTAACACAATTGATTTTGGTCCTTCTGAAGGATCCTCAACCTGTTTTTCAATACATAAGATCTAAATGACTAAAGTTTTGATTTCCCTCTTTTTATGTAAACAAAAACACTGATTTTTGTTGACATGAGGTAAATACCTTAGTTGCAATCATGATGGTACATCACAAGCTTCATAACAATAATTGAAATCAATTTTGTAAATAATTATACCATAGTTATTAGATATATTTTCAGATCTGAAGACTATAGGTGATTTATGTATGACGTCACTTGTTGTGTGAAGTTTGTGTGTCTTATGACATCTTGGTTGTTTTACAGAGCTTTTGAGTAGTCACTTTGAACATGATTTCTCGTTACTCTGTTTTTCAACTAAATACAATCAACCTTAGTATCAATGAATTTTGAGCTGAACTGTTATGTCAAATTGACTGTTAGATCGAATTTGACTGTCCAGGCTCTGATACCAATTGTTAGGATCAGAGGCTCCTCATGATTGTGTTTGTTTGTATAATTTGAACAAATCAATAGAAATGAACAGAGTTTGAGTGCAGCGGAAATGAACAACAAACTTTGTAAACACAATCAAAGAAGAAAATAGTTTTGATAAATACATGCTTTTCATTAAGTCAAATGATTACAATACAAATCAAAAGATTACTAAGCATGCTTACAAACTAAACTCCCCCTCAGCCTGATACTCCATGGTTGATTGCACAAGATGAAAGGATTGGATCAGAGGAGAAGAACTCACTCAGTCCATCAAATGTAACAGTACAGGGTACTGTTCCATTTATAGACAATTCAAACCACTGAAGCATCTTAGCTGACGTCACCATGAAAGCGACATCTAACAACCTGACAACCTGTAACCACTGTTCCTATACAAACACTGCTAATCTTAACCACTGACTTTAGACAAAACAAGTGACACACTAAACTACTGCTTTCTCCTTTCATCAGTGCTTTCCTCAAGGTTGATCAGTCCTTGAGTGGGCAGTCCTTTAGCATCAGTAGATTGAACAAGCAGTGTTTACTTCTTAACAGTCTTCAGGGCTTCATCAGCAGTTTGAAGGACAGCAGCTGTTGTATACGAACAGTGGATAGAGGACATCAGATGTTATAACCACTTTCAAGGGGAAAGTCTAATGTAAACAGCTGCTTATTATGAATCCACTGTTGTGATCCAGTTTTGGCTCTTATTATCTGTTCCTCTGATAGGGTTCAATCCCAACAGTTTTGCTATGATAATAAATAAAACTCAAGGACAAACATTGGAGGGTGTTGGTTTATATCTTCCACGTCTAGTGTTTAGTCATGGCCAGCTCTATGTTGCTGTATCTAGAGTAAAAACTAGGAAGGGGTTGAAAATTTTAATTTGTGATAAAGAGAAACGAGTCTGTACAACCACTACTAATGTGGTTTACAAAGAAGTTTTACAAAATCTATGATGATATTAAACATCTATCAACCTGGCAATGTCTGTTGGGTATAATGGAGGAACTGTTGTTAGGAAATGTTTGTTGGAAAGCAATACAACTTTTTGAAAGCATCTGATACTTGCTCTGCATTAAGGCTATCCTGAGAACACATGTTGTTAATAACATTATTCTCTTAACATCTGTTTACTAACCTTTGTAATTTCTGTTGACTCACCTTTTTAACATGGGTTGACTAACATCTGATAGTTACTATCTATCCATCTGGCAAGCTCTGTTGGAGATAATGGATGACAGTTCTTAGGAAAGTCTGTTGGAAAGCAACAGAGGTTTTTAACAGTTAATAGACAACAGTGGTTTGCTATCAACATAATGGAATTGCTGTTGAATAAACCTATTGATCATTAATTTATATCAATTTTGTAAGTCTGCACTAATTATTTTTTTACTCTCTGTCAATATGCGTTATGCATGGTTTTCTAAGAAACGACCCGTGTTTGCACATGGGTCTTACCGCTAGTCTACTATAATAAAAGAAACCAGCTTTTGAACAGGTGTCACTCAAAGAGAGGGCTCCTAGAATTTTTCCCCCACTTAATGTTCACCTGGTTGGGTTATGAAACTGGGCCAGGACGGTAGGTGATCCATGACACACATCTCATATTTCAAACCCTAATTTCTCCACCTCTACCACCAATCTTCCCAAATCACCTAAACACCTTTCCCTCAATCCTTTCTCATCCTCCAGCCACCAACTCTGCAATTTCAATATTTACCTTCTTTATCCCCCATCAACATACTCACTTCATATTTTAGGGGTTCTGCGAGAGAATGAAGCGACATAAGGTAACGGTAGCGGTGGATATATTCGATTTGGATCTGTACTCGAGGAGGTTCTTCGTTTTCTCTCTTTTAGTTGTTCTATTATTTCTTTCTTTCTTTTTTCTTAAATGATCCTCTAAATTATGCTCTCTCTCTCTCTATAGAGAATGTGCAGTTTATGTGTGTGTGTGTGTGTACGAGGATGATACAAGAAAAGAGGGTTTTATGAGTGTGGGTGAGGAAGGGGGTGTCGTTGAGGCTGTGGTGTGTCCGGGATTTGTCGCCGACCTGAGTGCATTCTCCGATGATCGGGGTTAGAGAAGAAAGGGGATTGTGCGGCTCATGTATTATATTTAGGGTTTTTAAGGAGATGAGGTGAGGGTTGATTTGGATCTGTACTCGAGGAGGTTCTTTGTTTTCTCTCTTTTAGTTGTTCTATTCTTTCTTTCTTTCTTTTTTCTTAAAGTCCACTAACTTACACACCGATGACCCTCTAAATTATGCTAGATTACAGAGAATGAAGAATGAAGAACGAAGTTTTACATTGAAAAGGAAAGAGGAAAAAACGCATGAAGATGAGTGATTCAGATGATAAGGTATTGAAATTGTTTTTGTTTTGAATTTGTTTGTGATTAATTTAATTTTGTATGTGTATATTGTACAAGTTTGTTAACCTAATTGAATACCATTGGTATTTGTTATGAGATTTGAATTCTTAGCCTATAAAAAACACTATTTTAATTATGCTATTGGTTTGTTCATATTTTTATTTAATTGCAACATTAAATCGCTTTAGGCTTTCAAAAATATGATTGTTGCAACTCAAGTTTGTAGAAATGGAGCTCATGTTGTGTATTATATATTACCATTTGTAATATAAATTTTGTGATTATGGGCATAACTGTATGATTGTGTAGGACACCTAAAATATATATTTAGGTTTGATTTTTATGTCTTGAGTTTCTATGTTACTTCAGTATGTTGCAACAACCATATGCTTTATATTTTAATTACTACTACTATGAAATATATTGAATAAATGATTAAATTACAATATTAAATTGTTTAGGCTTTGAAAAATGTATAAATAAGTTCAGATCTTTATTTACTTAATGTACTGAAGCTAATTTTCATTAATGTTATTTTTATTTCAGTTGCTTTGGACCTGGGCTTATGGTTCAAAGAATGTTATTTTTGTTTAGTTGCTCCGAACCTGGGATTATGGTTCAAAGAATAATTGAGATGACCTTTGTAGGTCACTTAAGTAATCCTATTTGATCTTTGTCTTTATGATTTATTAGCATTAATCCCCTTCGTGAGAGTTTCTTTATTTACATTAACATCACTTAAAACTGTAGTTTTTGATTTTCGAAAAAAAGAAAAAATACTATACCATCGGTTATTAGTTTGGACCGATTGTATCGGTGCGCTATTGTTGGTTATTTCAGTTTCGGTGAATTGGTTTTTGCTCATGCTTCTCATAACTATTGTTTCTTTGATTGCAAATTGGTTATAACATAGGCAAGACCAAGAAACACGCTTGGAGTAATAAACAATAAATAAAATCCAAATCGAAGAAACTCAAGTTTTGCTATGCGATTAAAGACAACATGATTTTAAACTCAAGTTTAGCAGTTTTTGACGGTTTTTTATGTGCGTTACGCAATTTTTATGTTGGGATTTCCAGCAACAACTCTTCATTCATTTATACTTTGTATGTCGAATAACATGTGTTGCTTTATATGTGTAGTTAATGTTTCAGATCTAGAATGTCACCTGCCTATGATTTGTTAATTTAGCCGAACAGGAGAGCCAGGGTTGACTCGAGGTAAAGTCAACAAGTTTCTTTTATACTTTTATTTAGTATTAGTTTGTTCAATAGTCTATAAAATCTATTAGGGGAAAAACAGGTTGGTTTCTTAGTATGTTTTTCTTTTTGGCCTATATGGAAAATTTGTGAACATTTTTATAGGATTTGGTATTGGCTGGTGTTACTTTTCGTTTGGGAATATTATTTGTTTTTAGGATTTGCCACATCAAATTTATAGTTTTTTTAGAGATGTGGAGAGATGGATGTCGATAGGATCATGTTGGTGTTACTACTTAAGCTTAGAGCATTTTTGATGTGTTGTTAGAAACACATGCGCCCTTTTTATCTCCTCTCTTTGTTGCTTCTTAACTTGATGAATGACTGCCAAAGTGTCTTTTTAACTTGAAGATTGCAGTACTAAAGCACACGCCATATATGTTGAACTCTTATGAAGAATGTTGCAACATGTAAATTGGATAACTAATATAAATCTCGAGCATTAATATTTCTGAACAAATTTCTCTTCAATCTTTAATTTGGTTACTGTTTTCCAAAGCAAGGAACTAAATGATTGTTAATATGTATTTTGCCAAAATTGTGATATATTTTTTTCATTCCATACACATTGGAACTTTTTTTTCGAGTCATTTCTTTTAAGACTAATGAACTACAAAATTTTACTTTTTTATGAATTTCTAGAGTGTGAAACTTTGCTATATGATCATTCTACACTCATGCACATTTCTAGAGTGTGAAACTTCACATTTTTCTTTTGTTGTTTGTAGGTGGATCCTAATACAACGAGGTTAACTTTACATGTAAGTGTTGAAGTTGACAATATACGAGCACTAAGGTTCGTTTAATACACCATTATTTTTGTCTAATTTTTTATGATGTTTGGAATGTGAATAACCCATGCACAAATATGAGCTAAATTTGATAAACGTTATGACGGGGAGCCTAAAGTTGGTAGGCGTACTCCCCATGGGATTATTTTGTTTAGAACATATCTTAATTTTTTATTATTATTAGTTATTCTTATAAATTAATCGTTTTTAATTGGATGTTTTTATTTAGGTGAGATTGTATACTTTCATATGGGAAGGGGATGCATAGCAACTGAGCGACAAACGAACTGAGATAAGACTCAAATCATAGACCCGTTATATGATAGAAGTTGAAGCGTTTTCATTAAAAAAGTTACAATAGGCCATTCCTGATGCAGAAATGGAAAACTATTGCTCGACGTGTTTAAGATCCAAACAAGTCAGCGTTTTTTATATGTATCCATATTAGAATTGTAGTTTCACTTTGTCATTAGACTTATGTAATATGTATATATTCAACTTGCTATTATGCACGTTTAATTTTAGTTTAAATAAGACCATTAAACATTCAAAGTATTGTTATGTGTTAAACCGTGTGTTATTTATATTAGATAAGGATGTGAATGTTATTTTTTACCCATCATACGTGTTTTTAAGTTAATTTATTTATATTAAATTTTATTTTATTTAAGTTTAATCAAAACTGAACAAATGCAAAGCATTTTCATTTGTGAAACCGTGTGTATACGCGGGCTCTAACCTAGTATAACTATAATTAAGTCTATTCATTTGTAATATTAAAACATAGTTAAATGAAAATTATAAAAGAATCTAAGTTTTTGTGATTTAAATGAATTAATTTACTATTATTAGTATTAAGGATGATGTTTTAATATCGTTCAAATTAAGATTACTAAAGTTGATTTTATGTTAAGTTATTATTTAATAGGTTCTGTTATAATTAATAAATAGAGTTAATTACACAAATGGGTCCTGTGGTTTATACCTAGTTTCGCCTTTAGGTACTAATTTTTTTTAACGGGTTTAGGTTTTATGGTTTCAATTTTGTAACACCTTTCGGCAATGCATCGACAGGTAAGCATCCATTTAAATCAGTTACTTTATTATATTTTTTTTGGTCTGCTACGTTCATAACCATAACTTCGAAAATAAGTATTTTAATATTAACTTTCCTATTGCAGTTGTCTATACCATAGAGTTTCAGAAACGAGGTCTACCGCATGCGCATATCTGTCTGTTCTTAAATGACGAAAGTAAGCTTCCTTCGGGTGAGCATGTTGACAAGTTCATTTCTGCCGAGATACCTGACAAAAACTTAGAACCAGATCTATATACTCTTGTCAGCGACTATATGATTCACGGACCTTGTGGTGTTGCAAAACCAAATTGTCCGTGTATGGTCGACGGTAACTATTCGAAGAAATTTCCTAAGAAGTTCTGTGATAATACTTCTTTAGATTCGAATGGTTATCCGGTCTATAGACGAGCCGATTCAGGTTTTTTTGTTGAGAAATCTGGTATTCAGCTTGATAACAGAAGCGTGGTTCCGTATAGCAAAACCCTATTGAGACGTTATCAAGCACACATTAACGTCGAATGGTGTAACCAGGCTGCGTCCATTAAGTATTTGTTTAAATACATTAACAAAGGACCAGATAGGGCAAAATTTGGTTTTGTACCAAATGCCGATGAAGGTCAGCTTGAAGATGGAAAAGATGAAATCAAAGAGTATTACGATTGTAGATATCTCTCGGCATGCGAAGCTTCATGGCGCATATTTGCATTTGATGTTCATTACCGCTATCCATCCGTAATCAGGCTTCCGTTTCATCTACCTGATAAACAAAACGTTGTATACGGCCCTGACGACGAACTTAATAGTGTTCTACAAAAACCATCTGTTTCTTCTACGATGTTTTTGGGTTGGATAGAAAAGAACGAAAAAGATCCGTTGGCGTGCACCCTTACTTACGTTGAGTTCCCAACTAAATTTTTTTGGAAGAAGGACGAAAGGATATGGGATAAACGCATAATAGGCAAAACCATTGGTCGTATTCATTGTGTGAATCCTTCTATGGGCGAGGCATACGTTTTAAGAATCCTTCTTAATAAGGTAGTAGGTCCTAAGTCTTTTGTTGGTGCATCCGTCTGTCGCCTACGTCTTGTATCGAGTCTTGATTAGAGATAGATATAATAGAGCACGGAATCCAAGAATTTGGTATTTAGGAGTGATTCCGCTCGAAATGTTATGTCCTGATTCCGCTCGAAATTGTAATGTTGACTCCGCTTGAAATGCCCGTGCATGTTCAAGCGGAACCTCATAGCCTATATATAGGTCTTGTGGAGCGAAATCAGTAAGAGTTGTATGTGATTGTCTTCCGGTTTGCCACGAAGTGCTGCCGAAGTGTTGTCTTGCTTGTAAAAGGATTGTATATCAATAAAATCAAAAGTTTAAAGTGAATACGGCTGAAATAACGCTGATTCATTAGTTTCCGCCTCTTGAATTGGTGAATTACTCTTCTAATTGACTCGTTCGGGTCCGAAATCGATTCTACAAGTGGTATCAGAGCTCAGGAGGAAGAGTTCTTGCCATTTCAGCTGTGTTTTTCTGTTTTCTACACCTTCTTCTTTAAAATCGAAAATTTTTTACGGTAAAATCGGCTCAATTTTTCACAGAACACTCGCAATCATGTTTTGATAAATCCTTGAAAGTTTCAGAAGTAAAATCAACTTAAAACTTGATATTTTTGAGGTTCCGCTTGAAACTGTTTTCGGAAATGATGACATCAGCGTGATCCCGCTTGAAAATTGTTTCTGATCTCGCTCGAAATTGGCATTCCGCTTGACAGTTCTTAGTGATTCCGCTCAGAACCGGTATTCTGCTTGAAAGTTTTGGGTTGATTCCGCTCAAAACTTGATTCCGCTTGAGATTTTGGCTGTTTCCGTTTGAAATCACTGATTCCACTTGAAATCAATGATTCCGCTTGAGAGAACTAGGTTATTCCGCTCCAAATATTGATTCCGCTTGAAACTTACTTTGTGATTCCACTTCAAGTACATATTCCGCTTGAAAGTGTGGTTATTGATTCCATTTCAAACAGAGATCTCACTTGAAAGTGCATTCTTGTGATTTCGCTTGAAAGGAGGATTTCACTTGAAATTGAAAATTGTGAACTTTTGAAGATTAACCAATGGACAACGAGTTCTACAATGCCTTTGCTAGTCCTATCACAATTACTCAGAATGCTTTGCTTGAAAATGAAACCGGGACATCACAGAAACCGCCTAAGCTCTTGGATATTGATGATTACAATGGTTTGTCCGAACGCTTTGGAAATTGGGTTGAAGCTTATCACTTGGATGCTTGGGAACACACTGAAGTCCCATATGAAAGGCCCACAAGGAATGGTATTCAGTTAACAATCAGAGAAATGAGTGCTGATGAGAAAAAGAAGTATAGAGATGAGAAATTGATGGTGAGTCTGCTTCAGCAAGCAATTAAAGAGGACATTTTGATTTTGCTTCAACATGATGGAAGTGCATATTCAATCTGGACTGAATTGGAAGCAAAGTCTATAGGAAGTGATGATATGCTTAAAAACAAGATGTTTCTCATGAAGAAAGAATTTGATCTATTTCGTGGGTTGAAATCTGAAAATACCAAACAAATTATTGAGAGATATTGTAACTTGGTGAGAAATATGACGAAATTAGGGATAAAAAAGGATACTGATGAGTTGATTGAGAAACTTGCTGATGCATTACCACATGATACTTGGGGAACATTCCTGATGATGTTGAGAAACAATCGGAAGGAATATAAAAAGTTAACATTGGGAGAATTTATCAAACATTTGGAAGCTCAAGAGATGGAGCAAAGAAAGATTGCCAGGAAGAAGAACTATGATGGAGAACAGGATATTGGTTTGTATTTTAAGAGTGGTGTTAGTGAAAAAACAAATCTCTCTCCAAAGGTTGAAACTGCTTTTAATGCAAAAGGTTCTTCTGATAGTTCATCTCAGGGATCAAATAGCACTACCGGATTTTCATCATTTCCAACCTATGATCCACAGTTTTCTACAACAAAGAGTGGCAAAGTTCTTCAATGTAACATTGTCTTAAAGCTTGAGAATGATCAGAATTATACTGAGGAAGTTGCAAAAAGTCACATGTCTTTGTTGGTGACCGTGCTTGAATCCTATGGAGGTTTAGTTGCAGGGAGGATCGGAAATCCAATGCTCACGAAAGAGGATTACGATCAAATTGATGCCGAGGAAATGGAATTGATGGATATTAAGTGGTGCATGGCTAGTGTCTTGAGACGGGCTGAAAAGTTTAAACAAATCACAGGCAGAGATGATTTTCGCGAGGCACATATTTCAACTTTAGGTTTTGATAAGTCTAAAGTTACTTGTTTCGTTGCAGGGAAAAGGGGCATTTCAAAAGAGAGTGCACAAATCGAGAAGCGAGTGGAGCTCAAAACCCTTTCGGAAACAACGATTACTACAAAAAGGCAATTTATCATCAAGTCACACAACAGCCATATCAACAACAACAGGCACCACATCAGGCTCAAACTGCACATGGTAGAAAAGAAATTGAAGATTCAAAGAGAGCATGTCTGGTTAATCAGGGCAAGGATGGTGGATTTAGTTGGGATAAGTACATTCCAACAGACAGCAAAGTGTGTTTGGCAGATCAAGATGATGAAAGATTGCCTGAAGGTTTCAGTTGGGACAATTTTTGCCCAGACCAAGAATTCATGGCCAAAGAGATGTCAAATGTTAAAGCTTTTGTTGCTAATGCTTATGATGAGTATTGGGCTGCAAAATACAGAAAAGTCAGGGAAGCTGAAGAAGAAAAATGGAGAAAAATTGAATAAGAGGAAGAAGAAGAAAGGTTAAAAGCTGAAGCTGAAGCCGAGAAAAAGAAAAGAGCTGAGTTTTTCAAAGCAAGAAGAACAGTCAAAGATGTTCCAGAATTTGAAATCAAAGCTGATACTGAAGCAGTCAAAGTTCCTGAAAAGTGTTTGAATTGTGATTCTTTGATCATGCAAAACAACGAGCTGCTACACAATATAAAAAGATTGAAAGAATCTTATGATACTTTGAACAAAGAAATTAACAAGTACACTGAGTCGAACAGTGAACAAGCTGTTGCATTGAATACACTCAAAGGAGCTTACATGAGACAGCTTGATGATGTCAATTACTACACAGAGAAGTGTGCTGAGCTGGAATTGAAGTTGGCAACACAAAGAATAGAAACTGAAAGAGTTAACAATTTACTGAAAAGGTACTCATGTTCTACTTTTGTTGTTGACAGGATTTATCCAATTGTGGAAAGAATGAAGACTTTTGAAGAAGAGAAGACTTCAGAAGAAAAGAAGTCCGAGACAAAAGAAGAGGATGAAGTAGAAATTTCTGGTAAGAAACCAAGTGTTGTCTACAATAGATGTCCGCCCCCGGTTGAAAATGGATATTCTCCTCGAAATCCAAATTTCGAAAGTATCAAAAAGGCAACTAACTTACAGTGGGAGTCTATGTCGTCAGATAACTTACCAGAAAATATTGATATCACGTTCACATCGTCCGATACTGATCATGAGTCCAAGTTGATAAAAAGTGTGGTCGATCAGGTGTTAGACAAAGATGACATAGAGGAGTGAAAACCGGAGTCCAAATCCGAGTCAAAGTCTGGGTTCGATACGTCAAAGTCAACAATCAAAAAGGACAAATTGATTTATGATAAGGAATTTTTGCTATCAAAATGTAATTTGAATGACGAACCAGTCAAAGTAGCATATACTTTGAAAGATTCTGACAAATTATATTCTAATGAGATTTTTCCAATAAGAAGTGATAGAATTGAAATGATTAAAAAGGTTTTCAAAATTACAGAAATTAATATTTCTGAAATAAAAGATTTAAATCTTTCTGGAAAACCTAAACAATACACTTCAAGAGATAAACAGAGAATTAACAAGAAAATGGGTTACAATTGTGGTTATAGTTTTCAAAAGAAACCAAACCATAATGGTAATGTCAAAAAGAAAGGTCTTGGATTTAATCAACCTAAAAATCATAAAAAACTGAAAAAGTTTATAAACCAAAAACTGTGTTTGTTTCAGGAAAATCTTTAGAAGATGAGAAAGAGCAAGCATTCAGAACGCCGACAAACAAAGAATTCCTTGCTAAAAAGCAAGAAGAAATGAAGAAAAGTATTGTTCAGAAGACTACAAAGATGAGAACCTGTTTTCAGTGCAAAACTGCTGGTCATATTGCTAGAAATTGTCCGAAAACATTCAAACCAAAACAGGAAGTCTCTGGTAAAATGAAAGAAAAAGTTGTTGAGAAAACTGAACTTAAAACCAGAAAATTTACAGGCTTTGAAAATTCAACTTTTGAGGTTGGAGAATGCTCAAGAAATGTTTTAAAAAGAAAAGAAAAATTTGAAAAATCAGAAATGGGTGGTTAAAGGTTCAGGGAATAGTTCTGGTGATGAATCTGATTCCACAAAATCAGAGGAGCTAAAAGTTGTTAAAGAAAAGGTTGAGAAATCAGTTCCGAATGTGGATGATGTGAATTTTCCACCTTTGCGGGCTGAAAATTTTAAGAAGAAAGTTGGAAATGTTGAAATTTCAAATAAATTTTATTCTGACAAGAAGAAATTTGATGTTGATAAGGTTTTCAACATAAATGTGAAACACATTTTTGGAAAAATGGTCGATGGTAAAGCCAAAGGAGTTAAAGAATTCTATGCTTCCAAAATGAATGTTCACAAGTCTGTTGAAAGTAAAGATGAAGAAAAGGTCGTTACACCCAAGGAAGGTCAGGCTTGGGTGGATATATTTTTCAAAGAGTAAAAACCTGACTTGCCGGAGATCCCAAGTTGGTAATCGCGGATCATGAATCGGCATCTTTATTAGAATTTTTTTTTGAAATGTTGAAAATATTGGCAAGTCATATTGCAGAAATTGCCGGAACTCCCAGGTTGGTAAGTGTGGAGTAGGAATCGGCACCTTGAGAATTCAACCAACAGATGATGATTGGTTGAAAATGTTTGATATTTGATCTTACAAGTGGTTAATCAAGGTAATTAAGTTGAACTTGATTTAACTATCATTTAAAAGTGTTGGTAAACAATGTGATGAGTTTTCCCCGAACCTACAAATGGTAAAATCAACAAAACTAATTTTCCGGAAAAACCATTTTGATTAAAACAAACTTAAGTGTTTTGAGATCATAATGGGAAAATAGTTTGTTGTGAGGGGGAGTTCTGATTGTTTATGCCAAGTGGATGGAGAATTGAGGCAAGTCGATATCAGTTGTCTTGTTCTTGTAAAGTTTGTTTTCAATTTTTTTTAGATGTATTTGTATTTTAGGTGGAGTATATTTTCAGAAAATCCAAAAACATTAGAAAATTTGAAAAAGCCAAAAACATGATAAAATGAAAAATGAGTTTTTGTTGCATAAAAGAGGAAATGATAGTACATCAGTGGACTGTCACGACATGCTAAAGAAATGGAAAGTTAAAATGTGATAAACGGTCTCACTAAAGATGTGACGGTAGGCTCAGCTAGACTAGTAGATTTGCGATAACGATACAAACTTAAATGAAAAAAACCTAGTTCTAGTGGGAAACGCGGTTGAAAGCATAGTACTTAGTTTTGTCCTTCTTGACTGTGTGCCTACTCAGTAATCGCTGATTGTCGAAATACATAAAACTGGTTAAGTTTGTGAACTTTCACAACTTTGCTGAAAAGTCGCTGTGATTGTGCATTTTATTTTGCAAAGATTTAAACTTGTTTTATTTCTTTATTTTGTTTAAGCATTGGACATCCTCTGCGTATACGTGAGTATCGACCTGGTTGTTAATGCCTAAACGTTCTGCTTTATTTTCTTTGGTGTTTCGTTTAAGCTTTGGATCTCCTCTGCGTATACGGAAGTATCGACCTGGTGGTTAAAGCCTAAACAACTTCAACTTGTTTTTATTTTCTTATTTTGTTTAAACATTGGACTTTCTCTGCGTATACGGAAGTATCGACCTGATTGTTAATGTTTAAACATTCTGCTTTGTTTTCGCACAAATCACAGTTGATAAAATTTAAAGGCATTACTTGAGTCAGTGTATTGCATGATAAGGGGATATGCTGAGATCGTGGGGTCCATAAGAATTTAGTGCAAATTAATATATCTTAACGTATCAGTAAGCATTTCGAAAGTTTTTAGTTTGAGTTTAAGTGGACAACAATATCGTCAATCAATGTCAATCGTTTAGAGCTTAAAATGTTTAAAGCTTAACGGTGTTGGTGATTTGTCTCATAAACTGATATGATCCTCTTGCACAAACTCACAAAAATATTGTTTGTATATATTTCTTTGCTGCATTCTCATTCAAAAATCTAAAAAGATTTTAAGTGTGTTTTAGCATAAATTTTGTAAAAATCCAAAAAGATTTTCGACAACTGTTGTTGGAAGGCTGACGTTCAAAATTCCAAGTGCTAAACTTGATGAACAGGTTTGGGAGAGTGTGTATGAAGAAGTTTTTACAAGTGATTTTCAGAGAACAAATCATTTTGAATAGTTTCTAAATTTTAAAGATTTAATCTTTGAGAAACTTATGTGTGTGGTATAGAATTTGCAGATATGAAGATTGACCAAAGCCAGATTTCGATATCTAAGCAGATGGTGATTTCCAGACTACGATCCCAGCTTAGTGAAAGGGGGAGTCTGAGGACATCAAGAGAGAGCTCAGAGCTAGTTTGTGATTCTAGAAGAAAGTGAAAGATATTGATTGTGGATGCTTACAATGGAGAATACTTCAAAGAGAAGCACAAAGACTGATAAAGACTGAAGGTTTGACAACCGAAGACTCGACACTGAAGACTCCGTCAACATCCGAGGGGGAGTTTGTTGGTGCATCCGTCTGTCGCCTACGTCTTGTATCGAGTCTTGATTAGAGATAGATAGAATGGAGCACGGAATCCAAGAATTTGGTATTTAGGAGTGATTCCGCTCGAAATGACATTCTGTCATTTCAAGCGAAACCACATATCATTATGATTCCGCTCGAGATGTTATGTCCTGATTCCGCTCGAAATTGTAATGTTGATTCCGCTTGAAATGCCCGTGCATGTTCAAGCGGAACCTCATCCCCTATATATAGGTCTTGTGGAGCGAAATCAGTAAGAGTTGTATGTGATTGTCTTCTGGTTTGCCACGAAGTGCTGCCGAAGTGTTGTCTTGCTTGTAAAAGGATTGTATATCAATAAAATCAACATTTTAAAGTGAATACGGCTGAAATAACACTGATTCATTAGTTTCCGCCTCTTGAATTGGTGAATTACTCTTCTGATTGACTCGTAAGGGTTTGAAAAAGATCCTACATCTTTTGAAATCATTCGTACTGTGAATGGACAAGTCTTCCCAACATTTAGAGATGCGTGCTACGCTAGAGGCCTTTTAGACGACGACATGGAGTATATAGAAGCTATCAAAGAGGCGTACTACACAGGTTCAGGTTACTATCTTCATAATCTGTTTGCTACAATGTTGGCGTCTAATACATTATCAAAGCCTAAACATGTTTGGGAAAACACATGGGAGTACCTTGCGGATGGTATTTTATACAATCGGAAAAAGCTTTTGAGGATCGAAGGTACGCAAATTGTTATTTAATATTTTGACAGTTATGTCTTATAGATTAGTGTTTATTAATTTCATTTTTTATTTACAAGAATTTTAATAATTTATTTATATAAATTTAATAGGTTTGTCTCTTCCAGAAGAATAAACAAGGAACCTAACGTTGCTGGAAATTGAGCGTTACTTATTACGTAACAACTCAAGTTTAAGTCGGTTTCCGTATATGCCTCAACCCGACAGTGAATCAATATATTCAGCAGACAACCGTTTAATTGCTGACGAGCTTAGGTACGATGTAAGCGCTACTTCCATTGAATTTGATAATAATTTAAGCAGCCTAACCGATGAGCAGCGTTTAGTGTTTGATGAGATAATTGAAGCAGTTAATAGTAATGCGGGTGGTTTGTTCTTCGTCTATGGCTACGGAGGTACTGGTAAGACATTTCTTTGGAAGACATTATCTGCATCCATTAGATGTAAAGGCAATATTGTACTAAATGTTGCATCAAGTGGAATCACATCTCTTTTGTTACTTGGTGGACGTACTGCACATTCAAGGTTTCATATACCTTTAAATTTAACAGAAACCTCGATGTGTTTTATTAAACCAGATGATGACGTTGCTGATTTATTGAAGAAAACGAAATTGATCATTTGGGATGAAGCACCGATGAATCATAAACATGCGTTTGAAGCACTTGACCGAACAATGAAAGATATCTTCAAATGTGAGATGACATTTGGTGGAAAAGTTATGGTGTTCGGTGGTGACTTTAGACAAATACTTCCGGTTGTACTAAATGGCAGTAGGCGAGATATCGTTAATGCTTCAATCACGTCGTCGTATATTTGGAGTACTTGCAAGGTCCTCACGTTAACAAAAAACATGAGGTTAACTGTAGGAGCCAACACATCTGATATAGAGGAGATTAAAGCTTTTGCGGATTGGTTGTTTGACTTGGGCGAGGGAAAGATTGGTGACAGTGATGATTGTGAGGTGGTTATAGATATTCCTGAAGATTTTTTAATCATGTGCTCTGAGGATCCTATGTCAGATCTGATCGACTTTGTATATCCTTCGCTTCTTCAACTGTACAAAGATAAAGATTATTTTGCTAAAAGAGCTATATTGGCACCAACAAACGAGGTTGTTCAAGAAATTAATGAAAAATTGCTTGCTTCGTTTCCTGGCGATGAAGTGGAGTATCTGAGTTCTGATAGTATTTGTCAAACTGATCAAGGGAAGAATGAAGCAAATGCGTGACTATATTCTCCCGATGTTCTAAATGGTTTAAAAATTTCTGGTCTGCCTAATCATCGATTAGTCCTTAAAGTTGGTGTACCTGTAATGTTGCTTCGTAATATCGATCAACAAAATGGTTTATGCAACGGTACGAGACTACGGATGACTAAACTTTATAAACAAGTTATAGAGGCGGAGATTATATCCGGAGGGAACATAGGGACCATAACGTTTAGTCCACGAATCAGTTTGACACCGTCGGATAAAAGAATTCCTATCAAGTTTCAACGAAGACAATTCCCCATAAATGTATGTTTTGCAATGACTATAAATAAAAGTCAAGGACAATCTCTATCAACGGTTGGATTGTATTTGAAATATCTAGTTTTCTCACATGGTCAGCTTTATGTTGCGTTATCAAGAGTTAAAAGCAGAGGCGGTGTGAAGTTGCTTATACTAGACAAAGATGGGAATGTAACGAGTAAAACAACAAATGTAGTCTACAAGGAAGTTTTTTCCGTCATTTGAATAGTTTTTTTTTCTTCCAATGTATGGGTTTATACAAAATATTATATTTCAAAGTAAATAATATGGTTTTGGATAAAGCCGCGCATCGCGCGGGCATTAACCTAGTTATCAATATAATGACTAAAATACCCTTTTATTCTTTTTAATTTTGTCAATATAACATCTTTGGGTACTAACTCCTAATTTTATTTAAGTTTAAATCAATTTTACAAAATCTATTTTTTTTATTTTCATCTTTTTATTATATCTCTTAATTAACATAAAATCTATTTATTTTTTTACAAGTAAATATTTATATATAATTTTTTAAGAAATGATAAATAATTTAGCACGACAGAAGTTGTTCAAAATCTTAAATAATTAAAAATTCAATAGGTATAATAATAGTTGGTAATGTGCAAATAAATTATTATTAAGATATTAGGTTAAAACTCCGTGTATTATACTTGTTTAATGTATAAAACTTAGTTTTAATTTTTGTAATTTTAAATATATGGGATTAAATAATATAAAACCAATAACAATAATAATAAAAGACTGTATCTCATCGGAACTAAAGTGTTTCCTAAGAACATAGATACACAAATAAAATAGAGACGTCATGGTTTAATCACACCGTCTCAAAATGTGCCAAGTAATTGATCACGACAAACAAATCAGATTAAATTATACATTTTTACGATTTTACTACAAAATATATTAAATTAATTGTAGTTATTTTTAAACAGTTTTCCTCGATTACGCTACATATCTTGATATATTAATTTAACCAATTTTCAGATATTATATTCGTGTATTTTCAAGATTGCTATGGATTTTAATAGATAGTTATTATATCATTTGTTTCATTATTTAATTTATATTTTAAAGAGTTTTTATATATTCATAATATCAGTCAGATATTTATCTAGTATTATTTAGTAATATTATTAATAAATAAAAAATGGAGCGGACGTTTTCTGACTTTTTTAATTTATAATTATAAATAAAAAATAAAAAGATAAATAGATTTTATGTTAGTTAAGAGATATAATAAAAAAGATGAAAATAAAAAAATGGATTTTGTAAAATTGATTTAAACTCAAATAAAATTAGGTGTTAGTACCCAAATGTGTTACAAAATTGAAACCATAAAACCTAAACTTGTTAAAAATAAGTTAGTACCTAAAGGCAAAACTATGTATAAACCACAGAACCCATTTGTGTAATTAACTCTAATAAATATTATTATAGTTGATTGATAGTCGTCATTTGTTTCTACAAAGAATAGTTGGCAAAACTCGTGATCTTGAGGTGAATGTATTTTATTTTATATAATTTTAAGCACTTTTTGTATTATTTAATCACTCAACTTGAATTTGTATAGGCAACGTTATTATATTTTCTACTAGTATAAGAATACACGTTGTGGGTATGGAAATCTGTCGTGGAGGTCAGTTTATGGCCACCAAACCACCCCATGTTTGGCGTTTTCTACGGTGTTGTGTGTAGGCGGTGGATTTTTCACCAGTGTGGGGGGTAATTTGGTTGGTGATGTGGCGTGAGTTGATTGGTTGTTTGTGATAGGAGGTTCGTGATTGGTTAGTTTTTTTAAAACTAGGTGGGACCCTTTCCACATCCAACACCACCCCGTGCTTTTTTTTACCACACCTCCTTGCTTACGTGGTTGCCACATGGCGCTTAGCCCCCCATCTTCAAGCCACTCCACACCGTATAGTCTAAGGTTTACGCAATTGGGATATGTAGAGTGATTTCAATACTCGTGATGTCATTCTGTAATTCGGGTCTAAGTTTCTCGTTGGCCTAGTTTTTCTCTCTTTCTCTTTATCTCTCTCTATACACACACACACACACATAAACACATATATAAATAATGAACTTGGATTCTCGACACTCTATACACAAGACCCAAAAACTTCTTTTCTACCCGTTCTATTTAGGAGTGTAAGCAATTATATAAGAGTTTTGCTTGAGAACAAGCAAATATTCAAGTGTGGGGGTATTTGATATATACAAAATGCAACATATAAAACATATCGAATGAGGTACGGAAACAACTCTTTTTAGTATTAATGTTGGGAAAAGTGCGTTTCTTTGTTTACTTTTAATTTTTAGGATTAAAAGAGCTTAAATGGACAAATAACGGCAAAAACCAACATAAATACGAAGAAAGGAAGTTGGCACACTATACCGACCCTCCAAGCTTCAACCCAAAGACAAAAATAACAAGACTAGAACCCAAGCACGGGGCCGTGCCAACCGGGCATGAGCCGTGCCCCCATTCAAGATTCCTAGAGGATGAAGACAAACAGAAAACGACAAGGGACACGGGGCCGTGTGCCCTAAGAACGGACCGTGGTCAACTTTCAGATTTGCAAATCTGGGTTTGTACAGCAAGTACAAGAGACACGGGGTCCTGCCGTTGACACACGGGGCCGTGTGTGCAGATGGGTTGACAACAACATTAAATGAAGATAGAGAAGGGAAGGACGCGAGGCCGTGCTTGGTGGACGCGAGGCCGTGCTTGGTGGGCACGTGGCCATGTGAAACTACTGTTTTCAGCTATAAAAGGATGTGCTTAGCTCATTTGCAACTCGTCCCTTGGCAAACCACTTCTCTCATACTTGCCATCACTCCACCACCACAATACCACCATCATCCACTACTTTCATCCATCATCCATCCTTAGAGTGTGTGTAGTCTCGGGATCCAAGATCGATAGTAAGAGTTTTTGTCAAACAAAGGTCATGCTTGGCTAATCTCTTACATCACTTAGTGAAGACAAGATCATTTATGTATTACTTTTTATTTCCTAGCTTTGGTAACTTTTTATCTGGGTTTGTATTAATGACTTTAATAACTAGTTTTTTTTTTATATTGAAGGTGAACTTTACTTAATCATTTCTTCATGTTTTGTTGATTCACTTATTCGTGTCTTTACGGTCTATATAAAGTGCATTAACTGCCTGGAAGGGGGTTAGAAGGGTGGTTGAGTAAAGTTCTTCCCTCGTTCAGTGTATAGATCCCGCGAGGACCTGATTCAAGCTTATTAGGACTTCCCTTGAGGCAGATAGCATCAAATAGGGGAAAGTAAGAACGACTTGTAATCCCTTATAAACAAACTACTATTAAAACTTTAAACCGCCTTGCGGGACTGTATCCCTGCTGACTCAGACCAATATGGCCGAGGGTAGCGTTGCCTCCAAAAGAGGGAAATGCCACTTTTTTCATTAATAACTTACTTAATTATCTTTTAATAATCCAGCCTTGCGGGACTATATCCCTGCTGACTCAGACCAATATGGCTGAGGGTAACATTGCCTCCAAAAGAGGGACATGTCATAATAACTAAGATAATCTTTTAAAAAATCCAAGGAAATCATCAAAGGATACATAAATGACGAGTCGGATCCAAGTGATTCTCTCTTGTCTATCTGTTTTATTTATTTATTTATTTTGTTTCTTTATTTTTATCTATTAAAAACAAAAAGTTTCTCTCAATTTGGTTAGATTGGACGTCGATGATATTCCGGTATTAAAAGCTCTTGTGTCCTTGGACGACCTCGGTATCTTACCATCGCTATACTACGCCAACGATGGGTGCACTTGCCCTAGCGTGTTGTAAAGAATGATAGTTTTATATCGTGTTTTATAAATTTAAAGCTTGATTAAAGGGTAAAAAGGTACTAAAAATATATTAAATCCTTACACGCTCCGACACGTCAGGTGCTAACAAGTAAAATTTATTTTTTTGAGGGGTCTTACGGACCGTAACCACCCACCCCTTACGGTCCGTAAGGGTGTCTAGCGGGCAGAAATGTGGATAACTCGCAAATTATGACCGTTTTCACCTTTTCCCACCTCCTTTCACCCCCAATCACCTTCTAACCTCATTAAAACCCAACCATAATCCCCTGCTACAAAACCAAGCCTCCTCTAACATATTTTCACTTTCCACAACTCCATATCACTCTTGAACATTCCAAAATCTTCAAGAAATTCCAACTTTGGGTATATCACTACAAGCTCAAAGTAGTGAATTCTAACTTGATTCTTCAACCTTTTCTTTTCATTTCTTGTTTTCTAACTTCTTGGATAACCTCTAGGAATGTTATCGAATACTTACCAAGGTAAGAAAGAGTGGTGCAACACCAATTTTGTGGTCCAAAGAAGGATTAAAATTAAATTTTTATAAAACTTTCAACATTTACAACTTATTCCTATCTTTCTTGGAAGAACTTATACCAAACCTTATCCCCAACTAATCTACATGTTGAGGGGCTTGAGTTAAGGTGTTTTTAAAGAAAGTATGAGGTCCAAACACCTCCTTTCCTTATATATAAAGATCCTAAGTAAACTCCAAGATGAGATAAATCAAACCAAGTGTCCAACCTTCAATGTTGAAAGACTTGAGTTATGGTAAAGGTGTGAGCATTGGAACATCGTTTCCACAATTTGAATTCCATCTACCTCACTAGATTACTTAGTTAATTATTTTACCATCTAAGTCACCAAACAACTTTCAAGTAAACAAAGTGAACTAACTACACCAAGTCTTCAAACACTATCCGTGTTTGAAATGCACTCGTCTAGTTTAACTCACTTGGTTGTTTTGGTGAATTAGAGGATGTCATCTTTTCTTTATATTCATTCATGACCATCTGAAATATTCTTGAGATGATTTGTTTTTTGGTGAATCCACAAGGTTAAGGGATTTTAATCCTACCTTTACATGGCCATACTTGACTAACCTAACATTGGACTACTAACTAAATATATATTCATATATCATACAAACCAAACCATAATATCAACCAAATCATGGTTGGATTTATGAGTTATGGTAGATAAGATCTATGTTCTTGATTACTCAAATTGGATTCTAATTGGTGACTTCGTACCCATGAAAACACCCTAAAACATAGTATCCAATTTGAGTGTTTAGACAAGATGTAATTTTCTTGTATACATACTTTCTATTAACTAAAGAATCCAAATCCATCGTCAATTCCACAAACTCACACACCTTTGTTTTCCCATTTTAGGGTAACTTTGGTGTCCAAATCTTCAAGTCTCATCAACTCACGTTGTGGAAGCTTTGTGAACTGTGAGTATACTCGAACCCCCTTTTTCGCTTTAATCACTTTTAGGGTGTAACATGTATAAAATAAACAAACTCACTTATGCACACAATCAAACTTATGAAATCACTCAATCCACCAAACATGCTATTTGTTATGCTTAGGTTATCCATGCTAGATATTCATTCATGCAACTACTTGTCACTAACTTTGTTAGCATACCTTAACATGTATAGCGCTATAGGACTAGCACACGGTCCGTTCTTATAACATTCCGTAAATTTTATCGAATGATAACACGACACGTGTTCAAACACTCCATTTAAGTTTTGATTTATGGAAGGAGATGGACCAAATACGTCAAAATGGGGAACTAAACAAGTCCAGGGACATAAAATATAAAAATCCAAAAATTCTGCTTCTGGTGGCCCCTAACGGTTTGCAAGGGTGTTTCAAAACCATAACGCGCCAAGAGTCCTTACGGACCGTAAGGCACTACTCTTACAGTCCGTGAGGGGGTGGCAGTGACAGTAAAATGGCAGCTTGTGTAGGATCGTTTGCACGACCACAACGAGTCGTTCAGAAGAGTTCTAATCAATACGAGAGGCGGAAACAAACGTATCGACTTTGAATCAGCTTGATATACACTCTAATTGTCTTGTTTATTGATATAACTACGTTTTACAATGCGGGAGACACTTCGGCAGAGCTTCGCTACCGGAAACCAAACGTTACAAATGAATTGGACAAGACACCTATTTATAGGCAACCCATTTCGTGCGGAATGGATCAGACCCATTTCGTGCGAAATGGCCTTTTCCATTTCATGCGAAATGGCTCAACCCTATGTGTTTCTCGTTTTTCTCGATCTACGTGTCCTGATCTATCATTCTATTTACAAGACTCGATACAAGACGAAGTTGACAGACATATGCACCAACAGACTCCCCCTTGGATGTTGACGAAGTCTTCAGTGTCGAGTCTTCAGTATGCCGCATCTTCAGTCTTGATCAGTCTTCGTGCTCTTCCCAAAGTACCTGACAGTGTAAGTATCCTTCAATCTCTATCTCTTCTCCAGGATCTCAACCTGGCTCTTTACCATTCAAACTCCCCCTTGAATGTTGATCTAATCTTCAATCTCTTCTTTCTCTCACTCATCAGCATTAGCAGCTGGCATGATCATCAGGATTCGAATCTGGCTCTTGCATCTTCAGACTCCCCTTTGCTAGCAGATTCCCCCTTAAGTTGATCCGGGATCGTAATCTGTCATAGCATTTCCACAGGTTCAGGTCGTCTCCTGGCTCTCCGTAGCAACAGGATCAGGAACCTAGCTCAAATCTGCTTAGCTATAAGAATCAAAACCTGGCTAACCTGCACAGTCTCTACCTCAAAATAAATTTCACAAATTTAATAATTTGACAAATTTATAAATCACTTGCAGGTATCGTTCAAAATGATTTAACATTTATAATTTCTGATGACCACTTGTAAGAATAACATTCAGATTTGATATTTTCATTTCAAAAACTTTTCTCATTTCAAACAAACTTCCCCAAACCTATTGTTCATCATGTTTAGCACTCAGAATTTTGAAAATCAGCTCTCCAACATCAGTTGTCGAAAATCTTTTTGTATTTTCAAAAATTTATGCTAAAACACACTGAAAATCTTTTTGGATTTTTGTTTTTAATGAAAAGCAGTAAAGTAATATATACAATCTAGGTTTATATTATCTGTAAATATTTTTGTGAGTTTGTGTAAGAGGATCATATCAGTTTTTGAGACAAATCACTAACACCGTTAAGCTTTAAACATTTTAAGTTCTAAACGATTCACTTAGATTGTCAGTATACTGATCCACTTAAATTTTCACACAAAGTTCAACTGTTTCGAGATACGAAATTAATGTTTTAAGAACTTAAACTTATTCGCGTGTCCCACCTCATAATATACTCCCGTATCCAGACTCCTATATTCAGTCTTACAGGTGAATGTACACTAATGATATTTGTAAGGGGTTAAATGCGAAACCATGAGAGCTCAGGCTATTGCTTCTGCAAAATCAGAGAGATGATGGTTCGACTTTAGGTGTGTTCCCTTTAGAGAATCTTTTCTTCAACAACACATGATTAGCATTTTTCAATGTTTCATCATTTTTTATGCTGAGGGTGGGCTTTAAGATTAAAGCAATGCAAAGTATTATACGAGGACTAGGCTATTGCTTCCGCAAAATCAGAAGTCCAGGTATAATACCCCAGATATCACCACGCACAAAGACCTAGTATGTCAGAAATAGAAAGCCCTTCAAACAAGATTTCAGGGGTTACCTATATATCCGAGAGATGTTCCCCACGAAATAAGCAAGTTTGATATTTAGGTTTATATCTCGAAAACAATCTACTGAATGTATAAAAACCTACTAGCATATCATCAGTGAGACCGTTTATCACATTTGACTTTCTAAATCTTTAGCGTGCTGTGATAGTCCACTGATGTACTATCATTTCCTCTTTTTCACAACAAAACTCATTTTCATTTTCTCATGTTTTTGTTGTTTTCAAAATTTCTAATGTTTTTGGATTTTCTGAAAATTCTTACCCCCCCTAAAATTCAAAATCATTAAAATTTTTTTTGACAAACCGATGTGAATTGCTTCAATTCTCCATTCACTTGGCATAAACAATCAAAACTCCCCCTGACAACAAACTATTTTCCCATTATGATTTCAAAACACTTAAGTTTGTTTTAATCAAAATGATTTTTTCGGAAAATAAGTTTTGTTGATTTTCACAAACCAATTGTAGGTTAGGGGTTTCATCACATTGTTTTTCAAACACTTGAATGAAAGTTAAATCAAGTTCAACTTAATGACCTTGATTAACCACATGTAGGTACATACACTTGTATGTTCTCATCAATCAATACCACTTGTAAATCGAAATTTGACAATTTTTGAGATTTTGAGAAAGATGCCGATTCATGCTCCACGATTGCCAACTTGGAAGCTCCAGCAAGTCAGGATTTCTACATAAATGTTTTTCAAGAATGATGCCGATTACTACTCCCCAATTACCAACCTGGGAGTTCCGGCAAGTCAGGATTTTTACATATGGAATACAGACACCCAAGCCTGACTAGCTTTAGGTGTGACCTTTTCAGTTTCACTTGGGGTTTCAACATTTCTTTTTGATTCATAAAAATCTTTTACCCATTTGGCCTTACCATCGACCATTTTTCCAAAAATATTTTTCACTTTGTCATTGAAAGCCTTTTCGACATCAAATTCTTTCTTTTCAGAATAGAATTGATTTGAAATTTCCACTTTGCCAAATTTTTGTTTAAAATTTTCAGTCTGCAATGGTGGAAAGTTGACATCATCCATTGGTGGAACTGAATTTTCACTGTTTTTCTCAACTTGTGGCTCCTCTGACTTTGACGAGTCAGATTCATCGCCAGATTTCACATCTGATTTCTTAACAACCCATGTTTGGTTGTTAAGATTCACCCTTCTTTTGTAAAATCTTTTTGAACATTCACCAACTTCATATGTTGAGTTTTTAAACACTTTGAATTTTTCAGTTGGTGGTTCAGTTTTGTCAACAACTTTTTCTTTTAGTTTAGAAACAACTTCTTGTTTTGTGTTGGTTGCTTTTGGACAATTCCAGGCGATGCGACCAACTTCTTGACATCGGTAACAGGTTCTTGTTTCCTTTTTCTGATTAGCTCCATTCTTTTCAAACTTTTGCTTTTCTGCAAAGAACGCTTTGTTCGATTGCTTCCAGAATGAGCTTTTCTTCTCTTCTTCAGAACTTGACCCTGAAACAAAAATTGTTTTTGTTTTAGAAATTTTCTCATTTTTATGATTTTCGGGTGAAGTAAAACCCAATCCCTTCTTTTTGAAATTACTGTTATGGTTTGGTTTCTTTTGATAACCTGAACCAGAACTGTAACCCTTTTTCTTGTTTAATCTTTGTTGAACCCTTGAGGTGTAAGGTTTAGGTTTTTCAGCAAGATTTACATCTTTTATTTCAGAAATATTAATTTCTGTTAATTTGAAAACCTTGTTAATCAATTCAGTTTTAACACCTCTTATTGGAAATTCCTCATCAGAATATAATTTGTCTGAATCATTCAAAGTATATGCCACTTTGATTGGTTCGTCATTCAAATTAGATTTTGATAACATAAATTCTTTATTATAAACCCTTTTGACCGATGATTTTGGACTGTCAACTGATGATGAACTCGAACTCTCGGATTCGGATTTTGACTCTGACTCCTTATCTTTATCCAACACTTGATCGACCACTTTCTTTATTAACTCAGATTCATGATCAGTGTCAGACGATGTGAACGTTACATCAATGTTTTTTGGTAACTCATCAGTTGTTTCAGACTTTAACTTTATATTGACAGCCTTTTTGACTTGTTCCTCATTTGGTTTTCTGGGAGAATAACCTTCCCAGATCGGAGGCGGACACTTCTTATAATTTGCACTTTGTTTCTTACCAGTATGCTTCTCTTCCGACTTCTTGTCCTGAAAGGCTTCAAAACCTGCAACAGTTGGATAAATTCTATCAATCAAATAATCAGAACTTGAATAACTTTGCAGCAATCGTCTGATTCTTTCATTTTCTATCTTTTCTGTTTCAAACTCCTGCTTCAACTTTGCACATTCTTCAATATAGTGGTTAATAGCCTTCTGCTTAGACATCATCACTGCATTCATCATGGTTAAAGCATCTTCTCTTTCTGAGTTTGTCTTTTGCAAACTATTCACCGTTTTGTTCAACACATCATATGATTCTTTCACATACTTAACATCGAACAATAACTTTTCTTTCATTTTGTCAAGCTCACTATACTTCTCATCTTTTTCTTCACAATGTTTGCATGGTTCCAAACATTTTAGACAAGGTTTTGTGACTTCAATAATTTTTTCAACTTCGATAATCTTTTCAACTTCGACTATTTTTTCAACTTCAATCACCTTTTCAACTTCAACCACCTTCTCAGCAATTTTAACTTCTTCACTCTGTTCAGACTTCTCTTCCTGAGCAACATTCTCGCATTTTACCTTTTTCTGATTCTTTGCTGCTCGCTTCTCCTTTAGTTTCTCCAATCTATCTGCAAAATAAAATTTAAAACTTTCAGGAGATAATTGAGTTTTTCCAATGTTTATTTGTATTTCTTCTTCATCATCACTATTATCAGTTGATGATTGATCAAAAACTGTTGCCTTTTCTGAGCTTTCTTCTGAAGAGACAGACTCTTCATCTTGACTTTTCTCATCATTGGCAAATACATCCATCCATTCCTTCATCAATTCTGGTTCTTGAACTATTTGTGCAATGAAAGCTCTAAACTTTGAATCTTCCGGAATGTATTTGTCCCAGCTAAAACCTTCTGGCAATTTTTCATCATCTTGATTAACCAGATAAGCTTTCTTCTTTCCATCTTCAATAGCATGGGATGATGACAGTTGTTGAGCAACTTGTTGATATATAGCTTTCCGATAATAATCATTATTCCCGAACGGATTTTGAGCTCCTCCTGCTTCTCGGTTGGTACATGTGTTAATGTAATCTATCACGCCACAGACGAAACCCTAAACCCGATTGTTATGTAAAATCAGTTTTAATTTATTTGTTTATGTTAATATTTGTTCTGAATTTGATTTACTTTTTGAACCCTATTCGTGTATGTCATTTTTATGAATGATAGTTTATTATTTGAATATATTCTGTTTATATGTGTTTTCCAGTCTGATTTATTGAGTATTGTTCTGTTATATTAAGCCTGTATCCGATTGTCATTCAAGATCTGTTGAGTTTGTTTATTAATATTATGGTTTTGTTATACAATTTGATGTTTATGCAATAGCCTAAATCCTATTGTGATGCATAATACATTTTATTTCATTCTATTCTGTTTATATGTGTTTTTCATTCTGATTTATTGAGTACTCTTATGTTATAGAAACCTTGTATCTGATTGGCATGGTAAATCTGTTGATTTTGAGTATTAACATTATGGATGATTTCGATTGTTAAGGATGATTTCTTTTTATTTTATTCAATTTTTAATCATTTTTTTCGATTGTTATTATAACATGTCCGTCCCATGTTTTTTGTTGTTATTTTGGAATTTTATAATATATCATCTGATTTTTTTTTGTGTATGTAACCTGTGTTTGTAGGTTTCCAATATGGCTGGATCTTCTTCATCAAGGTATTTTTTGTTTTTTATTATTCACTAACTTATTGTATTATATCTTTGAAATTATGTTGATAGTATGTACATTTGGTACAAAGTTTTGATCATTATGTTATTTTTTTTGGTTGTTATCAGTTTTTATTATAACTTGAATCGTTTATCGTTTGTTGCTTTTGTTTTCCGTCTTACTGAAATGTTAGTTATTTAGTTTTTGTATGTTTATAGAATCTGTCTTTATATTCATTTTCCGTTTGTTGCTTATGGTTTCCTTTTTACTCAAATGTTACTTATTTTGTTAAATTCCTTTGGTTTACTTTTTACCTAGACAATGGACGTTCTCTTGATATTTAGAACTTTTTTATATTTCCTGTTAACAACATTTTCATGTCATTGCTTATGCTTTTCCTTATTACTATGTTTTTATGTTTGTTTTTTGTTCATTATTTTTACATTCTATACCTTTAACGTCTTTCTGATACTTTCCAAATATGGTTAAAGTTATGTATTTTGATTTGTATAATCTGTATTTTTTTTGTCATGTTATCATTTGTTTTGAACAATAACAATAACATCTTAATGTTTACTAATATCGTATTTTTTTAATCAGTATCGGAGAACCCTGCTTCTGTAGGCATATGAATCGAGCAGACGAAGTTATTCTGGTAATTGATAAATTATTACATGACTTACTTCTGTTTTTTTGGTTGTTATCATTAACTACAATTTATTATTATTTTTTTTGTTTATATTTTTGTCTGTAATTATAATTCATGTTCCATTGTTTGGTTTATTAGTCGATTCCTTCGGATGCTGCGTGCAAACTGTGGGGTGTGGATAAAGCCCCTACAAATGTTATGATACATACTGAGGATGGCCGGATCTTTAATGTTTCTTTAAGCGAATCTAAAGGAAAGTTATTCTTTTTCCATGAATGATCGAATGTTGTCATACATTTGCGACTAATCAAAGGATGTTTGGTAGTATTCAATCCCCTAGATTGTACTACGTTCAAAGTAACATATTTCCTTGATGGTGTTAGTCGTAGCTCTTTTTGGACATATCTGCTACCTACATCATCTCATTTTTATGTAAGATATTTTTAACTTTCATTTTTCTTAAAGTATTTTCGTTGTTCTTTAGTGATATTAAAACTAACTTTCTTATTGTTTTTGTTATCATTCTTATAGGTCATTCCTGAATGTATCCTGCCGATAACCTATACTACATCCATTGATGTAATATCCACTATAATGATAGACAACAAAACGTTTCACATTAGTATTGAAACGGCTGACGGTAAAGTCGGTTTTACCGTTGGTATTGACGTTATTGTTAGCCAGTTACAATTAGAGCCTGGTTGTTTTTTGTTATTTACAAAATATTTTGGTAATTATTTTAATTTAAAAGTTTTTGGAAAAAACGGTGTTGAAAAGAACTTTCTTGATGTAGATGTCGATGAGGTAAGTATACATTTGGCTACTTCGATATATTTTTTATATATTTTTAATATAATAAATGTTATATTTAATTTGCAGCCTTTACTTGCACCTATCGATGCTGTAAATGAAATTTATGAAGAACCACATGGTCGTGTTCATCGGTTTGTTCGTATGGCTGGTACCGATTTTGTAAGTTCTAATATCATTTTACAAAGTACAAAAAATTAAGTGTTACTTAATATCTTTTTAGTTTCATCTTTGTTATTAATTTTATTTTTAAAACAATACAGAGGCTCCCTGATCCTGTTTCACGAATGGCCAAACTTGATCTTGGTTTAAAAGATATAACCGTCAGACTTCTGCATCGGGATCCCCCAGAGCAGTTTACCAACGATACTAGACGTGAAAGGAAACATGAAGGTTTTCGATATGCTTTAACCCGATGGTCGAAGTTCATGAAATTTGCTGGAATTAAGGTCCGTGACACCGTTCACTATTCTTTTGACGAAAATGAGCAAGTGTTGAGTGTTGAAAAAGTTGTACCTTACGTTAGGCGTACTAATTAGTTATTTGACATTTTGGTTTGGTTTTTTTCCTTTTCATATGGTAGATATTAACTTTTTCTATTGTTATTCGTTTTTAACATTGTTTATGGTTTTCAATTTCAAGTTATTACATTTTATCATATCTTAACTGTAATTTGAACCACTATAATGGCAATCTATAAGATAATATCATATTATTAAAAACGCCATGTGTAAAATGTTTAATCTATGTTTTAAGTAGTTTTTATTCCCATTAAACATATGATTGATAAAAAACGGTAACAAAAAACTTTTAAAATATTTAACCAAGTTCTAATTTATACCATTTGGTGATATGTACCTATAACAGTCATACTTAACAATGTAGATATAAAGAAATTAATATATTCAGATATTAACATAGCTGTTTATTTTTAAAAAATATGCCATTACTGTTTATGTACACATGTTTATTAATATCATAACTGAAATACAAATTTTTCATAACTTACTTTGTTATTTTCATATTTTTTTGTAATGTTGTTGTAAACGAATTAGATTATTTCATAATATGTATTGTTTATCAATTTTTATTAACACTCATTTGTGAATAGTCAATTACAAAGCGATCATGATTATCATGAAAGTTCAGTTAAATACTCATTTCTAATAAGTTTGCAATAGTTTTCCTTTAAATTTCTTAATGTTCTGTTCAACATTTTCATTCCGCTGAAGATTCACTATATAAAACATGTGTTAATGTGTTAATGTATATAAGATAAGTTTTTGCTTCTGTTTCTGTTTCTTGAATATGTGTTACATTATGTATTTCTTAGACCTTTACGATATTTTACACTTGCTTATAGGTAGCATTTTCAGGTTTTAATTGATCTTTATGAATGACTTCATTTGTTATTTTGGTTGCACACAATTTTTTTAGATTTATGGAAACTTATCAATCATAAATTTAAAAATTACATCCTTCCTTTGAAATAGTATCAGAATTATGGAAACTGATCAATCATAAATATTTATATTACCCTGATTTTTATAATTTAGTAAAGGTTGACAATTATAATTAAAATTTAAAATATCGTTACTAAAATTATGTTTTACCTTTGGTTATAAATAAGTCCAATTACTTATGTTTGATACACATCCCAGCTACTCACTTGGTATAATTCGAGTTCATATCTTCTGGTATGAGTATTATGAGTTTCATTTTAATTCACATGGTTATTGTATTTTTTATTTAACATATTCTGATTTTTATAGACTTTTCTTCCTTGATTTTTCTATTATCATCGTCAACTTTTCTAATATTAAGTTTTTTTCTTGAATGTCAGAGATGGAACAGGCTGCTATCACACTTCTGAATAATGTTTATCTTAATGTTGATGATTACACTATCAGAATCCGCATAGTTCGGCTATGGACAAGACCTTCCTTCAACAATCCTAGGAAAATTTATTGCTACGACATGGTATTCATGGACCAGGAGGTTTTTTTATGGCAATTCATATAATTTTTTAATATCAATTTAATGTCTGATTCTTTTTATTGAGTTTTATTATACAACGTTGTGTTGTAGGGCATGAAAATGCAGGCATTTGTTTTACACAAAAACACTACTGCTTATGAGCATTTGCTGAAAGAAAATCAGTGTTTAACTATTCGTAATCCTTCCATGGGAGAAAACCGTCAGAAAGTTAAATATGTTCACAGTTCGTTGAAGATCAATCTAAATGACAACACCATTGTCGAGGCATCAAACGAATCTGTTGGTGCTGAATGGGGATTTGATTTTTCTCCATTTGAGTCTGTTGTGGATGACCCTGATGATGACGGCAAGTCATTCAACATGCCCTATTGGTATGTTTTTAAAAATGTGTTCATATTTAATATTTAAATATTATATTTTTAATGTTATTTTAATTACAATTTTTTTTACATTTTTTAGATGTTATTGGTTTTGTGGTTAAGTGTCTTCTGTCAGAGGATAAAACTGAAAATAATAACGGCAAAGACGAGAAGAAGGCTACCTTTATTCTGGAAGATTTGCAGTACATTCTTATACATACCTACATTTACTTCTATTTATTCCATTTTGTTTTTTTACAACTACCAACTTAACTATTTAAACGGTTTGTTGTAGACACTAGCAGATTTACGTTACTTTATGGGGGGTTTATGTTGATCAAATTATAGAATTTCAAAAGAACCATAAGGATGAAAAGAATGTTGTTGTCGTTGTTCAGTTTGGCAAGTACCGGTTTTGGGGAGGTATATTTTATATAGTGATTGTCAATTTTCAAACAACTTCATATTTAATTTATTCAATGTTTTATTTATTTATATGTTTCTTTAACTAATCAGGAAATTTGTTTGTCTCCAATTTGTATACTGTAACTCGAGTGTTCATAAACACTGAAGTTCCTGATATTTTGGAATTTAAGAAAAGGCATGTAATCTTATTAAGTTTTTGTTTTATAGTATATTTTGTATACATATTACTTTCACAAACGTTATTATTTCTGTACAGTTTCCTTGCTCAGCTTACTGCGTCAACGTCTTCCGGTTACTCTGGATTGAGTTCCCCTGTTATGAAGTCAATGTCTGAGGAGTATCTATCTGATATTTCCTTTAGTACGATTGGAGCATTAAGCGAAATATCCCAACTATTCTTACAATTTGTATTATTTTTTTATTATACCTATTTTTTTAACTTTCAGAATTTAGTAAATTATATCAATCTATATAGCAAAAGTTTGTTATTATCCTGGGAACAATTAAAAGCTTTGCTTCAGAAGACTCATGGTTTTACAATGCATGTAAAACATGCAACAAAAAGGTTCTTACGAACACTATTTGCAAGGACAAGGAAGATGGAAGTCAAGGATATGATGAAGTAACTGTCTTGGAATGCCAAACTGATAGCTGCAATAATGTCACACCCCTTTCTGCGGCGGAAGCACGAGGTGTGATCATGAAAGGTTCTCATTGCATACGAAAGGTGAACATGCTACATGCTCGTAAAAATACTTCAAATACCATAATTTGAAAACATAAGATAGCGTTTACATCGCTAGACAGCTTAAAACATTGTCTTAAAAGTTTACAACTTTATTTAAAGTTAAACACAAGCGACATCCACGAGCATAAGCAAGACCGCGCGCACATCCATCCTAGTTACCTGAAATACATGTGAGTTTTTGGAAAAACGTCAACATAATGTTGGTGTGAATTCATGCAGTTTTGTATTTCATGTTTGTATACTTTGTATAAAAACATAGTTGTGAATAAATCAAGTTTTTCTTGAGTACTCCACGTACTTCAAGTTATATATCAATCTTCTTGAGTACCCCACGTACTTCAAGTTATATATCAATTTTCTTGAGTACCCCACGTACTTCAAGTTATATATCAATTTTCTTGAGTACCCCACGTACTTCAAGTTATATATCAATTCTAGTATGGTATGAATTTTATATAAATACAGTATTTCTGTAAATATCAAGATTGTTAATGGGTTGCAAAGCCATTAACATGTGACACGACATAGGAAGTCACCAAACCTAAGGCATTTAATTGGTATATTCTGAGACACAAAAGCACTACTCGATTCTCGCCCTCACCGAGAGTGTGGCTGCCAGGCACCCGTTAGATCTAACCTTTTGTTCTGCGGTCTAAGTATGTACATGATTAATGGTGCTTCTGTACCCTATTCGTGACACTATTTCTCATAACGCATCCTACTTGGTTCTCGTCCTCACCAAGCGCGTTTCTTTTTTATCATTTCTCATAACTCATCCAACTTGGTTCTCGTCCTCACCAAGTGCGTTTCTTATTATCTTATATTTTGTCCCACTTGGTTCTCGTTCTCACCAAGTGTACTTCTTGTATTTATATCATACCAATTATAAATATTGTACTTTTGTACATGTATTTCACCCCCGAAGTTATAAAAACTGAAAACAGTTAAAGAAAAGGGGGAGCATGAACTCACAACTTTGCGTTCCTTGCGTCGTAAACTTCACCGGATTTGCTTAATTAACGTCGTAACCTATACGCGTTTTCTTAACGTTAGTCACTAGACTTGCGTCGCACAAGTACAGTCACTCTCTTTTGTGTATATACTCTTGTGTTAAAAATATTCTATATTTTTAACTACGTATCTTACTTATATTATTTTCTCTAAAATTAATATAAGTATCTCGTGTTTTGCACTTTGCACCCGAATTATGTATCTTGTATGTTGTATGTGTATTTTTATGTTTATACTCCTCATGAGTATTTAGTGTATTTTTAAGTCTTAATACACTAGCACGTATAACACATACTTTATACACTTAGCACAAAAGTTGGTGATAAAATAATATATATTTTTCTCTCAAAAATATACATACTTATATCCATTTTTATTCTTGAAGAAATCCTTATTTCTTATCACCAAAAATTAGGGAAACCTTGGTAATACTTTTAAATACATTTTTAGGGAGTAAGTTTCTCAAAAACTTATATTTTTCTAAGTGTCAAAATTTATAAAAATTTTGACAGAGTTTCCCCTAAAAAATGGAGGTTTCCCATGTTTTCAAAACATGTGTTTATTTTCTTTTAAATCGTCAACAATCATCAACAACAATTATCAACACTAATCATCACCAATAATCACTAATTTCTCCATTTCATGAACTTGAATATTTACAAATATGTGTAGTAACTTACTAGCACATTTAGTAAGTCTTGTTATCTTTAAAAATAAAATCATTATCTCGAAAACTTTATTTTTAAAGAATATGAAGTTTTACAACTTCTAGTCGGTATTTACGAAAATATTTCTTTGTTAAATCCTTTCGTTACACAAGTGTCTACACACTTTTTGGTTCTAAAAAATGTCTTTATTTTGAGAAAGATCCGGCTTTTTAAACATGATTTCATCATACTTTTGGTTCTTCAAAAAATACCACTTGTAGATCCGTAGATCTACTAGTTTAGAACTCCATTTCATAAGAAAAATCGTTTTTACACGAGTTCATGTTTGTGAGTGAAAGGGTTCGTCATCTAGTTATTTTTACACTAAACATAGTGCTAGTTCATGTTCCATGAACGTGACCTAGCGTGGTTAGATGACGATCCGTTTCCCCTACTAGCATCCAACAATAATAAATAATCATAACAAGACAAGTTCCATAAGTTTTACACTAGCATTCCTTCATTAACCATCAAGTTTATTATTTTTTTTTTTTGTAGACTTTTAGTTTTGGTCTCTAGTGTTCATAATTTTTATCCGACAAATCTCTTATTAACCACTTTAGACAAGATCAATAGGGTGTTTAGAATCACTTACAACTAGCACAAGGCTAGGGAAGAATCTAGACGAAAAATGGGTGGTTAATAGCGTTGTAGAGAGGTCCTCGCGATTCCGTAAGCACCAGGTCTCCTCGTATGTGATCCTTCACCTTTGTATGTAAGTATAATGCCTTGATCAAAAATTGAAAGTGATGATGGATGTGGGTGTATGTTCGGCCGATTTGCAAGAGAGTAGGGAAAAAGAATGAACTTTTTGAAGTGTTGTAAATGAAATCTTTAACTCTTAAGCTTATTTATGGACAAACTTTTTCCCATAACCCTTAGGTAATGTGTTTGTTAGATACTAGACAACTTTGAATAAAATAAACATAATTGGAGGATGGTGTCCCCTATGGGGAAAACGATCGTTGGATGGGGGCCTTATTTGGTTGGAATTTAACTAATAGTTAGTGCCTAGATATTTTATTTAGGTGATTCAATTAATTATTAGAGTATTATGTGTGTAGTAATTTTATAACGGGTGTTAGGGTATTCGGGGACCCTAACTGGCTCCGTAAAATATACACAATGTCTTTGACAATATTTTTAGGTTCCGGGTAAAGTCCGGTTGTTCGGTTGGATATTAATCCGTTAAAGTGCTAAATGACACTTTTTAGTGTCTTTTAAGTACCCTTCTTGTACCCTTTCAATTCCCAACACTTAGGGAAATATTCTGGATGATAAAACGAAATTTCTGCATAATATTCATATGTTTAAATGCTGAATTATTGCTGAATTATACAAAATTCTGCACTTAAAGTGCGTTTCGGGTGCTTTTTAGTGCTTATTTTTGCTTTCGCAATGTCTATAAATTAAACCCTTATATGTACTCTTGGGTTTTAATGTACTTTTGTCGTCGGACCTACACCTAGGCCTCAATTCTAATGTCTGACTGCTTTCTGCAGTTCTGTTGACACAGTGTGTCTTACCGGTGAGTTTACTATTATTTCTGACGCAACGCTCTCGTTTATGCATAAAGCAATATTTTTGTAGTATACAATGTGCATGAATTCACTTGTTTAGTATGTGTTCAGCCATTGCTGACAATTAAGCACATAATTGCAGTCATTAAGCAATAATTAAAATGTACGGAAATTACCGGTTTGTGCCAGTTGTCACAGTCTCCCCCCATTAAAAGAATTTCGTCCTGAAATTCAGGCTGAACTAACTCTCGCTGGAGTCTTCTTGAATAGGTGGGGATACTTTTCCTTGAACTGGTCTTCACGTTCCCATGTGTACTCGGGTCCGTGCTTTGAGCTCCAACGTACTTTGACAAGTTTTAAGCTGCTCCTCCTGGTCTTGTTGACTTTCCAGTCGGTAACCTCAACGGGTTGCTCTGTAAATCGGAGGGCTTCATCAATATGCACTTCATCCATCGGGATGATCACGTTTTCTTGTGTTGGACTCTTCTTCAGGTTAGATACATGAAACGTATCATGTACTCCATTAAGTTCTTCCGGTAACTCCAACTTGTATGCCACGGTACCAATTCTCTTCAAAATTCTGAATGGTCCGATGTATCGTGGATTCAGCTTTCCACGCTTTCCAAACCTGACTACGCCCTTCCATGGTGAGACTTTTAACAACACTTTGTCTCCCACCTTGAATTCTACTGATTTTCTATTCGGATCAACGTAGCTCTTTTGTCGATCTCTAGCTGCCTTAATGCGCTCTCGGATCTGCGCAATCTTGTCGGTTGTCTCTTGTACAAGTTCAGGACCAACCATACGTTTATCTCCGGCATCTGCCCAACATAAGGGCGATCGGCATTTGCGGCCATACAGAGCTTCGAACGGCGCGGCTTTTATGCTCGTATGATAACTGTTATTGTAGGAAAACTCAACTAAAGGTAGATGAGTATCCCAGCTGCCGCCTAGATCCATGACATATGCGCGAAGCATATCTTCTAACGTTTGTATAGTCCATTCGCTCTGGCCGTCTGTTTGCGGATGGAATGCCGTGCTCAGATCTAACTGAGATCCAAAGGCTTCCTGAAATGATTGCCAGATTCTTGAGATAAAGTGTCCATCTCTGTCTGAAATGATTGAGATTGGCACTCCATGACGTGCCACAATTTCTCTTAAGTATATTTCAGCAAGCTTTCCAGTGCTGTCTTTTTCTCGGATCGGTAGGAAATGCGCAGATTTCGTTAACCGATCAACTATTACCCATATCATATCGTGCCCTCTCGGGGTCCTGGGTAATTTCGTTATGAAGTCCATCGAGATTTGTTCCCACTTCCACACGGGAATCTCTGGTTGTTGTAGTAGGCCGGACGGTTTCTGATATTCTGCCTTAACCTTAGCACAGGTTAGGCATTTTCCAACATAGACAGCAACGTCGCTCTTGAGTCTCGGCCACCAATAATATTCTTTCAAGTCTTGATACATTTTGTCCGACCCTGGATGGATCGAATATCTCGATTTGTGGGCTTCATTAAGGATGACTTCTCGTAGGCCACCATAGAGTGGAACCCAAATACGCTTCTTGAAGTATAAGGCTCCCTCTTCGTTTGGCACCATGTATTTCAGCATATCCCGTAGGTATTCAGCTTTACGGTTCTCTTCTTTAAGAGCTTCCTGTTGTGCATCACGAATGCGTGCAGTGAGGTTCGTTCGAATCGTCATTTCCAATGCTCGAACCCTTAGGGTCTTAACCCTTTCTTTTCGGCTCAACGCGTCCGCTACAATGTTCGCCTTTCCAGGATGGTACTTAATCTCACAGTCATAATCATTCAGCAGCTCAACCCAACATCGCTGGCGCATATTCAATTCCTTCTGATCAAATATGTGTTGTAAGCTTTTGTGATCTGTGAAGATTGTACATCGAGTACCATATAAATAATGTCGCCAAATCTTCAAGGCGAATACCACTGCACCCAGCTCCAGGTCGTGAGTGGTATAATTTCTCTCGTGAACCTTCAGTTGTCTTGAAGCATAAGCGATGACTTTTTGGCGTTGCATGAGCACGCAACCCAAACCTTGTCGTGAAGCGTCACAGTATACCACGAAGTCTTCAGTGCCTTCGGGTAATGATAGTATTGGTGCATCGCAGAGCTTGTTCTTAAGTAGCTGAAAGGCTTCTTCCTGTTTGTGACCCCAGTCGTATTTCTTGTCTTTCTGTGTAAGGGTCGTTAGCGGTTGAGCTATCTTCGAGAAATTCTCAATGAATCGCCGATAGTAGCCCGCTAAGCCCAAAAATTGACGAACTTCGGTTGGGGTCTTGGGAGCTTCCCAATTCTTTATTGCTTCTATCTTGGACGGGTCTACATGAATGCCCTTCTCATTCACCACGTGACCAAGAAATTGTACTTCGCGAATCCAGAATTCGCACTTCGAGAACTTTGCATAAAGCTTCTCTATCTTCAGTAGTTCCAAGATAGTTCTGAGATGTTGCTCGTGCTCTTCTTTCGTTCGCGAGTAAATCAGGATATCATCAATAAATACAATCACGAATTTATCGAGATATGGTTTGCATACGCGGTTCATTAGATCCATAAAGACCGCTGGTGCATTCGTCAGCCCAAACGGCATCACGAGAAATTCGTAGTGCCCATATCGCGTTCTGAATGCAGTCTTTGGTACGCTTTCCTCTTGGATTCTCAGCTGATGGTATCCAGATCGAAGGTCGATCTTGGAATAGTAGCTTGATCCTTGCAGTTGATCAAATAAGTCATCAATCCTTGGTAGCGGATACCGATTCTTGATAGTGAGCTTGTTAAGTTCTCTGTAATCGATGCACATCCGCAGTGATCCATCCTTCTTCTTCACGAATAATACTGGAGCTCCCCAGGGTGAGAAGCTAGGCCTTATGAATCCTTTATCCAACAACTCCTGGAGTTGTGTAGACAATTCTTGCATTTCGGATGGAGCAAGTCGATAGGGAGCCTTGGCCACAGGAGCGGCTCCTGGAACCAAGTCTACACGGAATTCGACTTGTCGTTGCGGAGGTAGTCCTGGCAGATCTTCAGGAAACACATCAGGAAATTCCTTCACCATAGGAATGTCTTCGAGTTTCGGCTCCACAGCCTTCTTGTCTATAATGTGTGCTAGGAAAGCGACACATCCTTTCCTCAAGCACTTCTGTGCCTTCATACAACTGATGATTCGAAGAGGCGCGTCTCGTTTTTCTCCATGCACGATGAGAGTTTCACCATTCGCTAAAGGGATGCGAATGATTTTCTCATGACAAATAACTTCAGCTTTGTTCTTGGACAACCAGTCCATTCCGACTACTACATCGAAGCTACCCAATTGAATAGGTAAGAGGTCGATGCTAAAATTTCGTTCGCCAAGTTCTAGTGTGCAGCCTCTAACAACTTCGCTCGATTCAACAAGTTTACCATTGGCTAGTTCTATGGAATAAGGAATTTCTAATCTACTAGATTTTATTCCGAGTATGCGTTTAAATTCCACAGACATGAAGCTATAGTCGGCGCCAGTGTCAAATAATATGGATGCAAAGTGATTGTTAATGAGAAACGTACCGGTGACCACGTTAGGGTCCTCGCGTGCGTTCTTTGCTCCAATCACAAATGCTCTAGCCTGAGCATTGTTTCTCTCTAGGCAGTCCTTCATGAAATGATCATTGCTTCCACACTTGAAGCATCCTTGGTTCTGCCCTTTCCCGTTACCATTCTTGTTACCAGCACCGTTCCCATTTCGGTTCTTTCCTTTTCCCCAACAGTCTTCTGTTTGATGACCCAATTTACCACATTTGTCGCACCTTGGAATGCGACAAGCTCCATCATGATGATACTTACATTTTTGGCATCTAGGCATGGAGCCTTGGTATGCTTTGGTTGCATGGGTTTTCGTCTCCTGAGGCGGATTAGTGTCGCGCTTCTTGCTGAAACCCTTGTTGTTGCGAGTTGCTTGGTTCAAACTTGTATGCTTTCTCTTTTTGTCACCGGACGACTAAGCATGTGTCTCGGTCTTTTCTGTTGGGTTCAGTGATAACTTCTTCATACGAACACAATCTTCCGTCAGGCTGACAGCCAGAGTTACAGCCTCGGTGATTGTTTGTGGTTTGGCCGACGTCACCATGCCACGAAACTCTGAGGCCAGTCCCCAAATGTAGCGTTCAACACGCTTAAATTCCGGAGTCACCATGTAGGGTAGCACTCTTGACAGATCGTGGAACCTTCGAGTGTAACCATTGATGTCAGCACCTTCCATAGTCAAGTGCCAGAACTCTGTTTCCAGTCTTTGGAGTTCAGCACGAGAGCAGTACTTCTCTCTCATTCTTTCCTTCAGTTCATCCCAAGTTAGGCCATAAGCGGCATCATCGCCCAAGGTTTGGACTTGCAGGTTCCACCAAGTCAGAGCTTCATCGACAAATAACCCAGTGGCAAAAGTGACTTGTTGATCCGCGGTACACTTGCTCATGCGGATAGTAGCTTCAGTCTTCTCCGTCCAGCGTACAAATGCTACTGCACCTCCTGTGCCATCATAGTTCATCGGTTTGCAGTCGAGGAACTGCTTAAAAGTGCAGCCTGGAATTGATTCAACCAATTCACATGTGAGCAATCGAAGAATTAATGAAACAAGGACCGTTCATAAATTTCTTCATGCTTAGCAAAACGTCTGAGGTTACCTTGAGCTGCATTGCCTCCAGATGAATCTCCGTTCCCATTACGTCTAGCGTTGCTTAGGCCACCACTGTCTTGAGTACGGTTCGCCTCGTACTGGGCGATAGCAGCAGAGATCCTTTCTTCCAGTAGAGCGTTTAGCTCTTCAGCAGTTCTCGGCAGTGGGGGATGAGGAGGTTGATCATCATTGCGAGCATTCACAGCTTTCCTGGGTGCCATGTTCTGACAGAACATAACACAACAGGGTTAATCATTTGTTTGATATCGTCACACTAGACAGTAGTATCACATATATTCGCAGGTATGTATACCATAATTATGTATGCATCCATAATTACGTAACTCCTTGCACAGTCCGCACAGTTCGTTTCATCCTCGTATCTCTTCCTTCAGATGGGCCATCGCTTTTAGGTAAAGTCACGTATACTTGTGACATTCTACTTCTAGTACATGCTAATTATCACACATAATTGCAAGTAATTTCTAGTCAACGACAAGTGCTACTCAAGTGCACTCTAAGTCTCGTAGTGTCTTTTCTAGACTCATGTAGACATTTTCAGGCAGTGGATGTCGCGGGACGTTTTATGCAATGAAAACTCTTTGAAAATTGTTTTCGTGAATGGATCCTAGAGATTGTAGACTAGACTCGAGAAGGAATCCTGGTTCACTACAATCGTAGCTCTGATACCAATCTGTCACACCCCTTTCTGCGGCGGAAGCACGAGGTGTGATCATGAAAGGTTCTCATTGCATACGAAAGGTGAACATGCTACATGCTCGTAAAAATACTTCAAATACCATAATTTGAAAACATAAGATAGCGTTTACATCGCTAGACAGCTTAAAACATTGTCTTAAAAGTTTACAACTTTATTTAAAGTTAAACACAAGCGACATCCACGAGCATAAGCAAGACCGCGCGCACATCCATCCTAGTTACCTGAAATACATGTGAGTTTTTGGAAAAACGTCAACATAATATTGGTGTGAATTCATGCAGTTTTGTATTTCACGTTTGTATACTTTGTATAAAAACATAGTTGTGAATAAATCAAGTTTTTCTTGAGTACTCCACGTACTTCAAGTTATATATCAATCTTCTTGAGTACCCCACGTACTTCAAGTTATATATCAATTTTCTTGAGTACCCCACGTACTTCAAGTTATATATCAATTTTCTTGAGTACCCCACGTACTTCATGTTATATATCAATTCTAGTATGGTATGAATTTTATATAAATACAGTATTTCTGTAAATATCAAGATTGTTAATGGGTTACAAAGCCATTAACATGTGACACGACATAGGAAGTCACCAAACCTAAGGCATTTAATTGGTATATTCTGAGACACAAAAGCACTACTCGATTCTCGCCCTCACCGAGAGTGTGGCTGCCAGGCACCCGTTAGATCTAACCTTTTGTTCTGCGGTCTAAGTATGTACACGATTAATGGTGCTTCTGTACCCTATTCGTGACACTATTTCTCATAACGCATCCTACTTGGTTCTCGTCCTCACCAAGCGCGTTTCTTTTTATCATTTCTCATAACGCATCCAACTTGGTTCTCGTCCTCACCAAGTGCGTTTCTTATTATCTTATATTTTGTCACACTTGGTTCTCGTTCTCACCAAGTGTACTTCTTGTATTTATATCATACCAATTATAAATATTGTACCTTTGTACATGTATTTCACCCCCGAAGTTATAAAAACTGAAAACAGTTAAAGAAAAGGGGGAGCATGAACTCACAACTTTGCGTTCCTTGCGTCGTAAACTTCACCGGATTTGCTTAATTAACGTCGTAACCTATACGCGTTTTCTTAACGTTAGTCACTAGACTTGCGTCGCACAAGTACAGTCACTCTCTTTTGTGTATATACTCTTGTGTTAAAAATATTCTATATTTTTAACTACGTATCTTACTTATATTATTTTCTCTAAAATTAATATAAGTATCTCGTGTTTTGCACTTTGCACCCGAATTATGTATCTTGTATGTTGTATGTGTATTTTTATGTTTATACTCCTCATGAGTATTTAGTGTATTTTTAAGTCTTAATACACTAGCACGTATAACACATACTTTATACACTTAGCACAAAAGTTGGTGATAAAATAATATATATTTTTCTCTCAAAAATATACATACTTATATCCATTTTTATTCTTGAAGAAATCCTTATTTCTTATCACCAAAAATTAGGGAAACCTTGGTAATACTTTTAAATACATTTTTAGGGAGTAAGTTTCTCAAAAACTTATATTTTTCTAAGTGTCAAAATTTATAAAAATTTTGCCAGAGTTTCCCCTAAAAAATGGAGGTTTCCCATGTTTTCAAAACATGTGTTTATTTTCTTTTAAATCGTCAACAATCATCAACAACAATTATCAACACTAATCATCACCAATAATCACTAATTTCTCCATTTCATGAACTTGAATATTTACAAATATGTGTAGTAACTTACTAGCACATTTAGTAAGTCTTGTTATCTTTAAAAATAAAATCATTATCTCGAAAACTTTATTTTTAAAGAATATGAAGTTTTACAACTTCTAGTCGGTATTTACGAAAATATTTCTTTGTTAAATCCTTTCGTTACACAAGTGTCTACACACTTTTTGGTTCTAAAAAATGTCTTTATTTTGAGAAAGATCCGGCTTTTTAAACATGATTTCATCATACTTTTGGTTCTTCAAAAAATACCACTTGTAGATCCGTAGATCTACTAGTTTAGAACTCCATTTCATAAGAAAAATCGTTTTTACACGAGTTCATGTTTGTGAGTGAAAGGGTTCGTCATCTAGTTATTTTTACACTAAACATAGTGCTAGTTCATGTTCCATGAACGTGACCTAGCGTGGTTAGATGACGATCCGTTTCCCCTACTAGCATCCAACAATAATAAATAATCATAGCAAGACAAGTTCCATAAGTTTTACACTAGCATTCCTTCATTAACCATCAAGTTTATTATTATTTTTTTTTGTAGACTTTTAGTTTTGGTCTCTAGTGTTCATAATTTTTATCCGACAAATCTCTTATTAACCACTTTAGACAAGATCAATAGGGTGTTTAGAATCACTTACAACTAGCACAAGGCTAGGGAAGAATCTAGACGAAAAATGGGTGGTTAATAGCGTTGTAGAGAGGTCCTCGCGATTCCGTAAGCACCAGGTCTCCTCGTATGTGATCCTTCACCTTTGTATGTAAGTATAATGCCTTGATCAAAAATTGAAAGTGATGATGGATGTGGGTGTATGTTCGGCCGATTTGCAAGAGAGTAGGGAAAAAGAATGAACTTTTTGAAGTGTTGTAAATGAAATCTTTAACTCTTAAGCTTATTTATGGACAAACTTTTTCCCATAACCCTTAGGTAATGTGTTTGTTAGATACTAGACAACTTTGAATAAAATAAACATAATTGGAGGATGGTGTCCCCTATGGGGAAAACGATCGTTGGATGGGGGCCTTATTTGGTTGGAATTTAACTAATAGTTAGTGCCTAGATATTTTATTTAGGTGATTCAATTAATTATTAGAGTATTATGTGTGTAGTAATTTTATAACGGGTGTTAGGGTATTCGGGGACCCTAACTGGCTCCGTAAAATATACACAATGTCATTGACAATATTTTTAGGTTCCGGGTAAAGTCCGGTTGTTCGGTTGGATATTAATTCGTTAAAGTGCTAAATTACACTTTTTAGTGTCTTTTAAGTACCCTTCTTGTACCCTTTCAATTCCCAACACTTAGGGAAATATTCTGGATGATAAAACGAAATTTCTGCATAATATTCATATGTTTAAATGCTGAATTATTGCTGAATTATACAAAATTCTGCACTTAAAGTGCGTTTCAGGTGCTTTTTAGTGCTTATTTTTGCTTTCGCAATGTCTATAAATTAAACCCTTATATGTACTCTTGGGTTTTAATGTACTCTTGTCGTCGGACCTACACCTAGGCCTCAATTCTAATGTCTGACTGCTTTCTGCAGTTCTGTTGACACAGTGTGTCTTACCGGTGAGTTTACTATTATTTTTGTCGCAACGCTCTCGTTTATGCATAAAGCAATATTTTTGTAGTATACAATGTGCATGAATTCACTTGTTTAGTATGTGTTCAGCCATTGCTGACAATTAAGCACATAATTGCAGTCATTAAGCAATAATTAAAGTGTACGGAAATTACCGGTTTGTGCCAGTTGTCACAAATAAAAGGACTGTTGTGTCTGTTCCCAGGTTAATTTACTTGATTCATTTTTGTCTATATTATGAAAGATGATTGATCTTTAATAAAATCTTATTTGAAATTTTTATAGGATAAAAGTTCTAATACGTGTTCAGGATTGTACAGGGATTGTTACTTTGACGTTGTTTGAATGTGAAGTTGTTAAACTGATAAATGGTAACGCAAACCAGCTTTTGGATAAAAACATGGAGGTAACTTATATTTTCGAAATATAAGTTTCCTTAATTGCTTTATACGTATTAATGTTTTTATGTTACATTGATAACTTTATAAATTATGTCTCCAAGTTATTGAGTATTACATTCATAACAGTTAGCCAGCGAAGGTAACTTTCCTAAGGAGTTGAAGGCATTGCTAAACAGGAGGTTTGCGTTTAAGATAGCCATAGGTTCGTTTAACATAAAAAACAAATCAGATGGCTACTCGGTGTCGAAGTTGACGACTGAAAATCCTTCAATCATCACCGATCTTGATAGGCATTTTGATGCTTTCCAGGTTCGAAAATTATTCTATACGTTAGCTAAACTTTTTGTTATAAAAATCTTTTAGCACTTTACAACATTTATTGAAAAATATGAAATAAATACAGCCTGCTGATGATGAACCTTTAAATGTTGTTGCTTCTGATCCAAATCCAACTGTTAACATTCAAATCCGGGTCTGTTAAACAACTTCTTTAGTTCACTAATGCTTCAATATTTTGTCATTCACCTTATATTTTCAACTGTTTTTTTACCTTTTTAATTTTAATTTACAAGATTCTGTTTCCCGTACCGGTGATTAAGACACGCCGATGTCCAATTTGAACAACAGCATGTTTACTACACCCTATGGACCTGATAATAGTTGTTCTTCGAAGACTGGAGAATGAACTTAAGCGTAATTTGGATGCCGTTTATGATGTGGATTTATGTTCTTCTCAGTCTTCAACTAAACCGCGTATGGGTGATTGTGAGAACAATGAAGGTTTGAATGTGAAGGTTGGTCTTTTGAAACCAAAGCTGGAAAAGTAGTCTTAGAATCTAATAGTCATCTCAGTTTATTCAAACAGTTTTCAATGTTTTATTTCGTTCAATCGTAGTCAGAACATTTATGTCAGTACTTGATGTTGGTTTTTACCCAATGTGTGTTGCGGTTTATCTTGATTGTCGTTTATTATCGTAATATCAATAAGAGATGATTTTATTAAATAGCGTTTGTATTTTTTACGTCGATTTATGTTTATTATATGTCGGTTTCTTTATTACATTAGCATTCAAACCTTTTATTTTTATTACATTGAAATTCAATAGTTTTATGCGTTGACGTGATAAAAGTTTGTTACCCAATATCTATGTTGTTTTATTTTTAGTTTGGTTTTGCATTGTGATATCAATAGCATTAAATTATTGTACATAAATTATGTTGGTAATTTTTTTTTTCTGTTTTTTTAATAAATAATTAAATCACCCGTGAATGTGTACTTAGAGATATTATTATATGTATTGATTTTTAACAATTCTTTATATTTATAGAATAATTTGCTTATCATATGTCAATCCCAACTAGGTTTACTAAAATAATTTCTGATCTATTTAAATTCTGATCTATTTAATTATAGATGTAATGAATTTAAGTATAATCATTGTTATTTAAATTAGTTAATACATAATCAAATTTTATTATATAGAGTTACTAAAATTGTTTCTAAACATATATATTAATCAATTATAGAAACTATTACATACTATTTTTAATTTTTTTTAACGTTTTCATGTTAATAAATAATAAAAAAAACACAATTCGTGTTTTAATTTAATACTTTAAATATACTGCTTTAATTTTGTCAATAAATTTCTTTATATTTTTAGTTTTCTAATTCGCAATAAACTTTACTATTATATTTATTTTTATAAAATAGTCATATATTTTTTGCACATAATAGATAAATAATTTTTTCGATAATTGATTCTATTACTATAACCATAAATAAGGTTATCTTATAAATATACATAATACATAATCATCTTGAACCGCTTCAAATTTCATATATCAATGGAGTTGTTGAATTGTTTTTTACTTTATCTATCAGACAACAAGATGAAGTCTCGGGTATGTTCATGTTATCTTCATTGTTAATTTATTTATATTATTTTGTTTTTATTTTTTAGTTTGTATACAGATTTTACCAAGGAATTACCACAATTGGGTAGCTGATTTCAAGTTACCTCCTGATGGTATGGTTCAAAACATTACTACTGATCGAAGAGTTTTTACTATCAGGGTTAGGAAAGCAGGGTATTCATATTTTTTTCACGATGGATGGTTGAACATGATACAGTCACTACTATTACCAAATAAGTCATTGCTTTTATTTCTGTACGAAGGTAGTCTAACTTTTCGACTGATATACTTCTATCAAGATTTGGCACTTGCTCAAGATGATTTCTTATACTGCCAAACTTCACAGTTCTGTCAACATAAAGATCATTTGGTATTTAATTATTTTTTTTATTTATACTATATTAGTTTTTGACTAATTTTATAAAACTTTTTGTAAGATAATTTTTTTTTGACTGGCAGCTTATCGATAGATTTTTTGTTCATCATAAGTTCAAGAACATAATACCTACTAACCATGTTACTATAACGGCTTTTTCTAACCGTACATGGTTGGTTTTTATGGAGAAACATGGTCAAAATTTGTATTTCACTATTGGATGGAATCAAATTAAAGAAGACATGAAAATTATAGACGAACACTATATTATATTTGAGATGATTTCAGGTTCAAAATTTGATATGATGGTTTTTAGAGGCACAGAAGATTTGGTCCGTATTCCTAAACGTCGTCTTGCACGTGTTAAAGTAGAGGTTAAAGAAGAAGTTAATGAAGAAGGTGTTGCTTAAATTGTTATATGATACAGAATGAATAAAAAAAACTTTGTTTTCCTTATTATTACATTTTATCAATTTTTACTCATACAGACGTTTTTATCGTTTATTAACCCATCTGTTCTTTTATTAATATATATCGATTTATTTTTTTGTTTATAAAGATAGATTGACAACCTGTGAGTATTCACGCTTGATATCTTGGAGGTTACTTCAGATCTTTTATAAAGATTTGTCATAATTAAAATTGAAATATCCAATCCCTCAGTATTCACTTGTGATAAAAAATTATTTTATAGTTAATGGTTATGTATAATATACTGTTACTATTAATATCTTTAACTTATTTATATTAATTTAATTAAAAAATGATAAATTTAATACATAAAATTTAAACAACAGTTAACAATTTACTAATTTTATTAAATATGTACTAATAATAATTACACACTTGCTTAAATATTTATAAACATTTATTATAACATAAAAGGGTGTTGTTGTAAGTTATTGTTAAATCCTTTTTATTTTCATCAATTTTCAAAGTATAGGGGTTGTTTATGTAAGATTACAAATGACGGTTGTAAATATAGAGTGTATCATTACATACCAACTTATACCATCAAATCATGTCTCAAATCATCACAATTAGAGACTTCATCGGCGACGGAAACTAGGGCTCTGAAGAAACACTAGATAAATGGTCGGAACCGAGATATCTAGGGGGTTTGAATCCGCATAAAAGGGTTGGTTTCCACTCGATCGATTCAGATCTAACAGACCTTCTTCTCCGTGAACTCTGCAAAAAAGAGCACCGTTAGTCTCGCCAAGGGGAGAAGTGGGTTCTCTCATTGACCCGACTCCGGTGTGAGAATAAGTATTGGTAATGAAGAAGAAGATGTATTTGAGAAGTGTGTGTAACTTGCATTCATACCTGGGTTTTTCTCATATTTATAGCCGGGAGTCGTTTAGGCGGGAAAACCCGTTAGTGAAAAGTTGACGGAAGATGCTAACCCCGTAAGCGGTTACATTTCCTTCCGTTTAAGTTCTTTGATCCGACGTGAGAGCACACGGATCGTGGTTTAGATCAAAGGCTGGGGATTTGTCACGTGTAATGTGATCAAGTGGAGATTACTCTCCAATTGCATGCCTTCGTTGTGATTTCAGGGGTGCCTGTGGTAATGACACGTGTCCAGACGGTTATAACCGTCTGGGTGATGCACGATTGTATTTCTTCTAGAAGATCACTGCTGTAATCTAGTGTGGTATTTTATTGTGTGGAGACCACTGAATAAATAAATCCAAGTCTGTGTAAAATAATATCCATGTCTGGATATTTAGGCGGAAGTATTGATCTCAGGATTTTTATCCTTTGCTAATGGGAAAAGGCGCAAGGATTTATGATTTCCTTTGGGTGCGCGACTATAGATTGCTGATTATTTTCTTCCTTTTGTAAGACCAGTGCGCGACCGCGCAAGGTTAAAAGGCAAGGTTATGGTATGGTCCCAAATACTTATTATGAGGTTTTTGGGACCTTACCCCTTCAAGTCCCCCCAGTCTAGTGTTGTACTTATGCAAATAAGTGGAGCACTGGACTTATGAGAGGGAAATGCTTTTGGGCGCGAGAAATAAGAAATCTTCTATGAGAAGATTGAATTTTTTATTAGAAGGGTTTTTTAGAAGGAATTGTGACTGTTTCTTCTGCAATCATTTCTTGACGTGTGATGACGTCAGTTTGAAATAAAAATTTATATTTTGCCTTCTTGCATTGGGATACAAAATGGCGCTTGTCAGTCTTCATTAATGGAGATATGACCCTAGTTCCTGTAGCGCCGTTTAGATGGAACGTTTTTCTGACAATTAATCATGATGATCTATTTTCCTTTTCCCGGAGTTTTGCTCCCCTTTATATTGTTAGAATGCTTATTTCACTCCCTTATTTGGAGAGTATGAAGATGAAGGGTTCTACCCGTACCCGTCGCCTTTTTGATATCTTGAGGTTCTACGATGCTTCCGAAAGCCTCTTACTGCTTGCTAACTCGCCATCGCCGACTATTACCGGAACCGGAAAGGTGATGTCTGCCGTTGATTCTTTCTCTGGAGTTAGTGCTGAGCCTTTCCTACCGGAGACTGGGGAAGAAGTCGTTGTGCTGTCGGCTGAAGCTTTGATGGCTCGATTCCCAACTCTCCGTCCTGGTAAGTGTGAGTTGGTGTACCGTCGTCGTCGGAAGCGTCGGACCGGTCCTGCTCCGGTTGTCGAGGAAGATGTTTTTGTTGAATAGGGTAGGTTTCACTGTCGTGATGTGAATGGTTATCGTTTGAACGTCCTGCTACTAGTTGAAACACGATTTCCTTTTGTTTTTGTGAATATTCCAGTCTTTGGAACTAAAATTTTGAAGATCATTGACATGATCTTGTTATGAAGTGTTTTGTTACACTTAATGATATGTACACTTGTTATGTGTTTTATGATTTTACTTCTTGCATGTTTGGATTACAATATGTTGCATGTGTTTAATTACTTCTGGATAGGTAAAGCAAATGAGAAATGCTATTGTGCTCATGTGTGAACGTTTGTCCAAAAGGCGTGACAGCTTGCCTGGTTTGGACTGTTCATGAGGTGTACAGTGTTTTACCATTTTGTTTTCGCGTAAGCCCGAAGAATTTCATGCAATTTGTAACAAACAGAAATAAGTATGAAAATAATTTTTGTATTGATAAAGCGCAAGGCTTGTAATACAGGAGCAAATAGGAAATACATTGCCTATGAATGATTTGACCTACATGTAACACCTGCGCAGCTGCTGCGCGTTCCAGGTGCGTGGGAGTAGAGTCCCATCAAGTATTTTCAGAGAATACGCCCCTTTTCCTAGGACCTCGTTAATGACATATGGTCCTTCCCATCTTGGCGCTAATTTGCCTGGTTTTTCAGCGTTTGACGCTTCATTATCGCGCAAGACGAAATCACCCGGAACGAATGTGCATACGCGGACGCGCGCATTGTAGTATTTTTCGAGTTTGGATTTGTACCTGGCCTCTGTGATAGCGGCATTCTCGCGCCGTTCTTCAAGGAGGTCTAGATCCAATCTTCGCTCTTGCTCATTATTCTGTTTTTCCATGGTTATCATGCGTGGTGATGGCAAGCCAATCTCAGCTGGAATGACAGCTTCAGACCCATAGACTAGACTGAACGGAGTTTCGCCTGTGCTAGTCTTTGGCATTGTTCGATGCGCCCAGAGGATGCTGGGGAGTTCGTCGACCCACCCTCTGCGTGCTGTCCCTAGTCGCGCTTTTATGCCGTCGACGATCTGTTTGTTTACACTTTCAACTTGACCGTTCGCTTGTGGATGCGCAACGGAGGCAAAATTATGCTCGATCTTCATTTCTTTGAACCACTTTTGAAGATCTTCTGAGGCGAAGTTTGTGCCGTTGTCAGAGATAATGCGCAATGGTAATCCAAACCTGCAAATGATATGTTCCCATATGAATTTGTGGATTACCATTGCTGTGGTTGAGGCCAAGGCTTTGGCTTCTACCCATTTGGTGAAGTAATCGACCGCCACAATGATGAACTTTACTGCGCCTGGCGCGTCAGGAAATGGGCCAACAAGATCGATGCCCCATTGTTGGAATGGCCAGGCAGACGTGACGGGTATTAGTGGATTTTTTGGTCGGAGCGTCTTTGGTGCATGGCGTTGACAAGCTGCGCATCTCCTTAATAAATCAACTGCATCCACATGCATTCCTGGCCAGTAGTATCCGACGTTCATTATTTTTGCCACGACCATGCGCGGTCCCACGTGTATTCCACATAAACCTTCATGGATCTCTCTGACCAGGTATTGGGCGTCTGTTTTATCGACACAGCGTAATAATGGTCCCATGAATGACTTTCGGTAAAGGACGCCATCTGCCATTTCGTAATTTATTGCTTTGTGTTGGAGTTTTCGGGCTTCTGCTTTTCCTTCCGGTAATTTTCCGTGTTGTAGGTATAAGATGATTGGAGACATCCAGGATGGGTTACCGACCTCTATAATGTTTATTTGCTTGAGATGGATCGATGGGTTAGATAATACCTCTATGCGTACTTCTTTTGCTAAGTGCTTGAAGCTGGTAGCGGCCAATTTGCTAAGCGCGTCTGCGTGCTTATTTTCGCTTCTGTTTATATGGTTAACCCTGAATGTCTGGAATTGGCTAATTAACATCCGCGCTTGTTCAAGGTATAATGCCATAGCTTCTCCTTTTGCATCGTAGTGACCGTTAACTTGCTCGGCTACTAGTTTTGAATCAACGTTGGCTTCAAGGTTTCGTGCCCCCATTTTGAGTGCTAGACGAAGGCCTGCTAAAAATGCTTCGTATTCTGCTTCATTGTTGGTACTTTGGAAGTCTAAGCGTATGGCATATGTGAGATCGTGATTATCCGGACTGACCAATCGGAAGCCTGCTCCTGCTCCATCATCATTGGAAGCGCCATCTGTGTGTAAGGTCCAGACTCTGTCGTCGAAAACAGGTGTAGGGTTCTGGATTGCCTCACATTCTTGTACTGTATCGATGGGAACTTCGGTGGCGAAGTCTGCTAGAACTTGCCCTTTGATTGCTGGTCTTGGCTTGTAAAAGATATTGTATCCTCCCAGCTCAATGGCCCATTTAGCCAATCTTCCCGCCACATCAGGTTTTGACAAGATTTGGCCTAAATGATAATTTGTGAGAACCGTGATGACATGGCCTGAGAAATACCTGCGCAAGCGTCGGGATGCGTGCACTAGTGCTAAAACCAATTTTTCTATCATTGAGTAACGAGTTTCTGGGCCGGTGAGCATTTTGCTGATATAGTAGATTGGAGTCTGAATGTTTTCTCGTTCCACCATTAATACTGCACCTACCGCTACTTCCGCGGCTGATAGGTATAAGATTAGTGGCTCTTTTTCTTTTGGCGCAGTCAGCGTTGGTAGCGGAATTAAACATTCTTTCATTTGTTTGAATGCTGCTTCTGCTTCAGGTATCCATTGAAAGGGGGTTTTCTTCCTGCAGTTTCACAGCGTACTGATAAATGGATAAGATTTTGCCGCATGATTAGCCAAGAATCTGTTCAAGGCTGCTAAGCGTCCGGCGAGTCTTTGCATTTCTTTTATTGTTGCGGGTGAGGGCATTAGCTGGATAGCCTGTACTTTTTCTGGATTTACTTTAAAGCCATCTCTTGTGACTATGAAGCCTAAAAATTTTCCTTCTTCCATGCCGAAGGAGCATTTAGTTGGGTTGAGTTTTAAGTTCACACTGCGCAGAGAGTCGAATGTGCGCTGAATATTGTGGAGCATTGAGTCTTCCTCATGGCTCATGATGACGAGGTCATCCATGTATACTTCAACTGTCTTGCCGATGTCACTGTTGAAAACTGTGTCCATTAATCGTTGGTAAGTTGCGCCAGCATTGCGCAGGCCAAAGGGCATTTTAGTGTAGCAGAAGATGCCTTTATCTGTGCGGAATGCGGTTTTGTCTTCGTCTTCTTCTTTCATCTGGACCTGATGATAACCTTTGTAACAGTCGAGAAAACACTTCCATCTGAATGATGCTAGATAGTCGACTTTTTTGTCTATTTCTTGAAGCGCGTAACAATCTTTTGGGCATGCTTTATTCAGGTCTTTGAAGTCGACGCACATTCTCCATCCGCCACTATGCTTCTGTACCATTACTGGGTTGGCAACCCATGTATGGTATTTTACTTAGCGCAAGATTCCCGCATTAAGTAGCTCTACCACTTGTTCGTCCATGGCTTTCACTTTCTCTTCGCTAAAGCTGCGCCTACCCTGAGCAACAGGTTCTGCTGATGGTTTGATATTCAGGCAATGTTGCGCTATGTCGCGTGGAACCCCGGTCATGTCTTCTGGGCACCAAGCGAATATATCTTTGTTGTTGAACAACAGTGCTTTCAGTTGTATTCGTGTTGCCGATGAAATGGCGTGTCCTAGCAGAATGGTCTGCTCTGGATATTCGTTGTTCAGGACCCATTTCTCTGGTTCGTTTGATGCCGAAGGTTTGACTGCCTTCGTTGGTGGTTCGTCGTCCACGTACATGACTTCTTTGCTTGAGTATAGAATTGCAACTCCGGTTTCTGTTGGAAATCCACAAGCAGCATGTGGGATGGAAGTGATCATGCTGAATTCTCTTTGTGACCTTCTTCCAAGCAGGACATCATGACGTGATGTTGCCGGCATGACCATGAAATTGACTGTAACTGTTCGTGAATGCTCACCATCCGACAAAGTCACAGGGAAAGCTATTTGCCCTAATGGGAATACAGCTTCATTGCAGAATCCGGTGAGGGGAAAATCGACCGGTTCTAGATGTGCTTTATCATCTGGGTCAAGTTGTTTAAAACACTGCTCGTATATGATGTCCATCGAGCTTCCCGGATCTATAAAAATATAGTCTGTCCGGTAATGACCGAAGATGCCAGTAATAATGACTGGTCGCTCTTCCTGAGGGCCTCCTGGGACGATGGGAAATACGACTTGCTGTTCCCTCCAATGTTGGTCATAACTTCGTTTGTTTGTCCTTCGCGATGGACCTCCTTGAATCATGTTTATTTGTTTTGGCGTAACTTTTTGCTGGCTGCTATTTCTGAATTGTATTCTAATATTACGATTAGATTGGATGTCCCCCCGACAGGGTGTTGGTGGGTCCAATACTGTAACGTTGCTTTCTTCACCAGATCTGATGTTTGGGACTTTAGATCTGGCGATATGTATAACGATTGCGTTTAAAGCAGCTTGACATTTGTTGAACCAATGTGTTGGAGATCTTTCTATGACTAGATCTGAGAAATTCTCCCTATCTGAATGACCGTTGTTTTGAGTGTTTTGGGTTATAGAACCTTCACACTTGGATCGGGGATCTGATGGGTGGAATAATGAATCCCCTACCATGTACAAAACAGAGGATGAAAGGAACTAAATCGAAACGAGATGAAAACTGGAAAAAACAGAGGAATCGGTGGGCGCCAATGAAGAAACACTAGATAAATGGTCGGAACCGAGATATCTAGGGGGTTTGAATCCGCATAAAAGGGTTGGTTTCCACTCGATCGATTCAGATCTAACAGACCTTCTTCTCCGTGAACTCTGCAAAAAAGAGCACCGTTAGTCTCGCCAAGGGGAGAAGTGGGTTCTCTCCTTGACCCAACTCCGGTGTGAGAATAAGTATTGGTAATGAAGAAGAAGAAGATGTATTTGAGAAGTGTGTGTAACTTGCATTCATACCTGGGTTTTTCTCATATTTATAGCCGGGAGTCGTTTTGACGGAAGATGCTAACCCCGTAAGCGGTTACATTTCCTTCCGTTTAAGTTCTTTGATCCGACGTGAGAGCACACGGATCGTGGTTTAGATCAAAGGCTGGGGATTTGTCACGTGTAATGTGATCAAGTGGAGATTACTCTCCAATTGCATGCCTTTGTTGTGATTTCAGGGGTGCCTGTGGTAATGACACGTGTCCAGACGGTTATAACCGTCTGGGTGATGCACGATTGTATTTCTTCTAGAAGATCACTGCTGTAATCTAGTGTGGTATTTTATTGTGTGGAGACCACTGAATAAATAAATCCAAGTCTGGGTAAAATAATATCCAAGTCTGGATATTTAGGCGGAAGTATTGATCTCAGGATTTTTATCCTTTGCTAATGGGAGAAGGCGCAAGGATTTATGATTTCCTTTGGGCGCGCGACTATAGATTGCTGATTATTTTCTTCCTTTTGTAAGACCAGTGCACGGCCGCGCAAGGTTAAAAGGCAAGGTTATGGTATGGTCCCAAATACTTATTATGAGGTTTTTGGGACCTTACCCCTTCAGGCTCGGATATTCGCCGGAATCATCGTTCGTAAGCTTGCCGCCGCCGGTTTCTTAGACGGAATCCTCATTTAAAGGTAATAACATTTCACTTCCTTCAGTTTTTTCATGTTTTTTTTTACTTAATCTTTCCAATCGTTGATTGTAGACCATTACATTGACATCTTTGAAATCTAAACCGGTTATAGTATTGTGTTTGTAAGATTGAGTCTTTAATTGTTAGAAATTTAGTGTTCGTAGTTTTTGTTTGTTATGCTTTGTTCAAGTTGTGTGTATATACCAATCGTAATTTAGACATAAACGGATAATGATAATTCGATATTTAATCATTCACTTAGAATTTCATAGATATGGTTATAAGAACTTTAAATTTCAGAATCATTATAGATAGTTATAAGATTGACTGTAATGGGTTTTAACGAATCGTTTAAGGATGTTATTATTGACTGTAATGGTTTTTAACGAAAATCTAAACCGGTTATAGTATTGTGTTTGTAAGATTGAGTCTTTAATTGTTAGAAAATTTAGTGTTCGTAGTTTTTGTTTGTAATGCTTTGTTCAAGTTGTGTGTATATACCAATCGTAATTTAGACATAAACGGACAATGATGATTCGATATTTAATCATTCACTTAAAATCTTATAGATACGGTTATAAGAACTTTAAATTTCAGAATCATTATAGTTAGTTATAAGATTGACTGTAATGTTATAGAAAATGTATATTTCTGAACCATTTAACTTTGGTTTTTGCATGATGTCAATCTTCAGTATGTATAGTCGAATCAGTATTCTGTCTGTAGTGTTTTTTATGTATATTGTAAGTATTAGTATTCGGTAAACTACGAGAATGTGATATTTTATGTTTTTTGAAATCAATGTTCTTAGCATATTTATTGTTGCAGGTTTGAAAATGTATTCTTCGTTTGTAAAGTATCTTCTGAACCCGGCATCATTTAGTATAGTAAGCATTTTTTATGTTACGTATAATTCAATTTTTTGAGTATTATTGTTTAGTATTTTTATGTTTAAAAGTTATACTACTAAATATACTAAATACTAATATATATACTGGATGTACCTATCACCTTTGTTAATCAATTCTATGGAGATAATTGGGCGGATAAGAAGCTGTATATCTATCATTCAAGTGGAAAAAAATGGGTAGTAATGCTGAAAAGAGTAAAATCTATGCCGGTCTTAACTGACGGCTGGCAAACAGTTGTGCATAACCTTAATCTTCAAAAGGATTCTTTGCTCACCTTTCTTCCATTATCACATTTTGGTCTCCATCTTTCATGTTATGTTAACGACGTGTGTGGTCAATCTTATTTCACAATTAATCGTTATCTAAGATTGGGTTTTACGGTATGGATTCTCATTTTATTTTTATTACATTTTTTCGTTAACAGGTTTTTCACACTTTATCATTTAAGTTAGAAGGGAAAAGTTAATGTATTATGTTTCATCTTATGTAGATCATTGAATATTCTTTTGTTGAAGAATGTTTTGGAGACAACCCACCAACTGGCGAATATGAAATATCTTATAAGGGTTCTTCATGGACTGTGTCAATAAGTAAGCTTCCTTCAAGTTATGTATTTTCCCAAGGATGGCCTCAAGTTTGCAACGATCTTGGCATACAAGAAGATGATTTACTGGTCTTGGAAAAATTGGATGATGTTTTATTTGGCTTAACTGTTTATCGAGACGAGATAGAAATAAGGTTGAACAAGAAGGTTGAATCCCATGATGATGATGTGGTTCAGATCTCTAAGGCTGATTACTTTGAGACGCTTTTGAAGGTGCGTATCTATTAACTATTACATTTTGTGTCCAATTTTACCAATCTTTTATTTGATTTCAAAATGATGTTTTACAGGACATAGAGGAGGATGATAACATTTATATTTCTGACGAAAATCCAACTTTTAGTATGTTAGTTAATTAATTATATCCAAACAATAGTGTTATTTAAATTCATTTAAATTTGCTGATTTTTAAAATTCATGTTGTTAATGATTTTCTTACTTTGTATAAGACATCAACAAGTCTACCAGCAGGAACAATCTGGTTACGTACACCGAAGAAGGTTCATGTTCAAGAGACGTTGAAGAAAGGTGATGCTTCACATTTCAAGACAATGCTAGATGTAAGTTTACCACCACTAACATATATTTATATTAATTTATTTATGATTAATGCATATTAAAACTCATGTCTAGATTGTTCATTTTGTAGGTTTACCAGTCAAATATTATTTAAACTACTAATGACATTTTACAATTAATTTAATAAGTTTAGTATATTAGAAAAATAAAACTGCAGCTTGATGAGAACGAATTGAAAGTCGGTCTGGGTTGTTTTTTAGCCGTCTTTTGTCCAAAGAAAAAGGTTTTCATACCATTTTAAACTTTTTTTTTTTAAACCAACTTTGGCTTTTGGATCACTGCCGGACGTTTGTATTGTTGCCTTGATTATGTTGCCTTGATGATGGTTTTTGTTATTTATGTAAACCTTGCTTATTCATGTTTCTTTGCCCTATGTTTCCTTCTGTTTTACTTTTGATTGGTATTCCGATTATGTCCAATTCGATGTTTGAGTATCTAATGGTTTTGTAACATCTTTGGTTTTTTGCTATTAATATGTGAATATATTTGCGATTGAAGAATAGATGCTACTTAATCGATTACCTTTTGTATATGAAATATTATGCAGTATAGTTTTAGCTATAAATTTCTAAAAACATTTAAGATGTAAAATAATGTATGTGCTAACATTATTCTTTCACAACAGGTTAAAGGAAAAAGAAAAGGCTAAAGTTTTTGATGACGTATCCGAGACAGTCGAGAATTTGAACAAAGAATGCAAAGGCCGACAACGTACTACAAAATCTGATCCTATTCTGTATCGTCCATCTGCTGATTACGTCAAGGTATTTAATATTTAATGTATTTTTGTGAATCTCACTAATATCCGTTTGTATTGTCATTGTTTGCTTAGTCATATTCATAAGGTTTGATAGAAAGTTTATAATTGTTTGTGAATAGCATTTTTAAAATTCAAATTGGAGAATCTTTCATATATACTATATTTGCTGTTAACCACCTCTATATATTTTTTTCATAAACAAGGCAAAGAAATGGTCAAAGGCTGTTCAAAATGTGAAGCATCGAAAGAAGGTTACAAGTAATGCACGCAAAGTTTCTGGTGTTGGCATGGATCCTGGATTCTTCAACTTTGGTCGTAAAGGAGACTATAGGCTGGTATGTTTTTTTTACATGATTTACCGTCAATTTATTTCATTTTTTCTATTGGCTTATATTTGTTTTTCTTTCAACGCATTTAGCGTCTTCCTGTTGAAGTTGTAAATAGAGCAGGCCTGTCTGAAAACTTGCAACCTTTATCTGTCCAAAACATGACTGGGGCTGTTGAAGTTTATGAAATGAAGATGGAGTTAAACGGTGGTACATTACGTTATGCCGTTGATGGTTGGAGGAAATTCATGGCAGATAACCAGTTGGAGTTTGGACGCATGCTGCATGTCACACCCCCAAAATACCACATGCGGAAACCCCCGTTAGGAGTGTGACGTACCAGGATCCAAGCCACCAATCACATTGAACTCATAAATATATTTAAATAAAACTTTCATTCATTAACATAAAGTGTTTCAAACGTTACATATCATTCATTGTATACAGCGGAAGCATAACTCATTTGTTAAGTGTTTCGTAAAACCATGTGTACATAAACCATTAAGCTTGTATTGAGATTCCATGTATCTCGACCCATGACCACTCCAGCATCCCAGACAACAAGTCCCAATGATATAAACCTACAAACCTGCAAGCATGCAGACAAGTGTGTCAGACAACGCTGGTGAGTTCAAAGTTTTGTTAACGCGTTCTAGTTACCAGATATGAGTATAAAACAGTACAATGATTTGATTTGATGTTGTTATTAACTCGATTACCACCGATGGCAGCTAGATTTATTTGCCCAACCCCAATGTCTCTATCAAAACATTGGTCAAGTGGTTAAGGTAATTAGTTCACGCCCGTCCTCCCCGGTACGGTGTGAGGGTGCCAAACCTAATAGCGCTATCAACTAATAACCTCGTTGCCTCCCCGGCAACTAATCGATAGATGTAAGGGGTCTTAATGATAGAAATGAGTGTAATAACCAACATCCCAATAACCCGACGTTCCTCCCCGGAACGATTACCAGATGTCCCTCCCCGGAACGCATGCTTGTAAAAAGAGCAGTGAACTCACCTTAGGTTGCTCGGTAGGTTATGTTACCCGTTCTTAGTTGATCAATCCAAATCCTACCGTGGTTATTAAGACAGTCAGTTTTGCTTACTAACAACACACATATTCTTTGCAATCATTACTTAAGTAACAATCAAGCAGGGCACGTATAGTCATTTATGTCATGCTAGATAATCATGCAACTTATCAGTCTATTGTCATCATACATTCACATAACAATCACCTTGCAAGTATTTAGGTCATGAGTGATCCACATCATAGGTTCATGTTTCACAAAACACACACAAGCATTTAACTTATTACACCTCAGAGTGTGCAGTCCGAAGTTATTGACTAAATTATAAAGTGTGCTATTCATCCGAGTGTACGGCCCATACCAATGGTCCAGCCCAAGTATGCGGCCTGTTATCCTACATGGCCCAATTCAACTCAGCGACCCACAAGGGAATGTGCAACCAGCTGAAAATGTGCGACCATATAACAGGTTTGGCCCAATCAGCCCAATCTGGTTCGATGTGAGGCCCAAGTTGTGTAACCAGTTTAGCAATCCAATAAGTGTGCAACGTTTGTGAAAGTGTGCAATCGGTTTCTCTAAACCGTAAATCACGGAATCAATTACAGCATTTACATTCGTTCATTTAACTCAATCATCTCATCAGTTTCATCATCAAGTTTTACATATTACAACCATTTCCTTAACCAACAAGTGCTTTCCTTTTATCATTATTTCATGTTTCAATTGAGTCGATCACATGATTTATTTCAAGAACCAGTTTGTTAGTTTAAGCTATTATGATTTGCATATCTCCCTAAACTAACCTACTTGCTCATGACCCAATCAAGTTAACATCAAATATGTACGTCATCACACAGTTTAGTTCATGCAAAGCTTCTCGGCGAAAGTTTCACTCGACGAAACACTTTTCCATGGAGAAAGAGGTGGTGGCGAAACTCTATGTTTCGTCGGATTAAAGTGTGTGACGAAACACTATGTTTTGTCGGAAGTAACATCAGATAGTTGTTGTGTGCCTGCAACCCTAATCATCCTAACTGTTTCATCATGATCACAGTTCAATCATCATACGAGTCAACCAACATTAGTAAAGTTTAACATTTTAATTCATCATTTAAATGAATCATTCACACACTACACTAACAATTATGAAATTGTAACATTATACCGATCTAGTAGTCAATGTATTTGGATATTATCTAGATCATATCATCACAGATTATTGACTAGCAATCTCCCTCTTATCAAATCAGATTATTATCATATATCAATTGCGTGTGTTGATCACTAATGTCCAGCCACTCTATTCGTTTATTAACACAACAACATACATCCAGATCTAATACAATTTATGAACCAATACTAGAATCATGTATAAATAATCACACATACACATACCATTAATCATAGTTCATGTAAATGGGTCAAGAATGGTGAGTATACATACTGATTTCCAAGGCAACTAAGGCAACTATGATGATCTTTCGAAGCAAAAGAAGCTTCGACAGGGCTGGGTCGCCGACGACCAGAGAGAGAGGATTAGAGCTAGGGTTTGTGTCTTGTGTGTTCACGTATCAAAAGGAAACCGTATGCACATATATTAAACTCGTTGGGCTTGTAATTCAGTTGGGCTTCAAGGGTTTGGGCTACTTCTAAATGAGAATTAGGAAAGTATAATGGTGCGGCCCAATTTAGACAAACCGTCTAATGAAAGACATGGGCGCTAAACTCAGTTCAACAAGTAAACGTATAAATATACACAATTCAATGCAACCAAATCGAAACAGAAAGTGATTTGGAATTTAAGACACACCTTAGGAATACGGGTTGTCACACTGCACTTTACTTATGTAACTTCACAGAAGAAGATTGTGTTGAATGATGTAACCTCGATCTAAGCAAGACTGGTATGCATTTTGTTTATAACTGCTATGGTTTGGTAAGTTGTTGGTTAGTATTTTTGATATGTACATTTTGGTGGTTAGGTTGATGGACATGAAAACTCTGCTTACTTTATTATGGTTTAGTTTATGTAGATGTTTTATAATGGTACAAATAACTTAGTTAAATATGTGGTTGAATGGTGTTAGTGTTTGATGTTATCATTATTGTCTTTATACATGTTTACAATAGTTTACCAAGTCCTTTTGTTTTTATCATATGGCCATTTTTAACTTCCGGCTATGTTAACGTTTTCTTATGTTTATAATTTTACGTTCGACGGTATTCTTTTTCATAAATTACGTATCTATTTTTTCTAACCATTGACAATCTTCATATTTTCGCAATACAATTTTCTTATTTTATTTGAAAGATGTGATCAATCTCATTCTCCTTAAATAAATCTTTAATATAAGGTAAGTAAATTTATTTATGGAAATCTATATTACAATGTAATCACTTTCAAAAGTAACATAGTACATAAATATATTTCTATTTTTTATAGTATCTATCTATCTATCTCTATATATTTATATAAAGTTTTTATTTTGCTATTATTGACCCTTTTTTATGTTTACGAATAATAAATCAATTATCAATCATCTTATTTTTTTCCTTTAATCAAGCACACTGTTTAACGTTTTTATTCATTCTTATTTATTATTTATATTTATTATTTATTATTATCAATATTATCAATTATCAATCATTTTAAATTGAAATAGATTTATGTTCAATTTATCTAATTATAGAGTGAATATTGTCATTCAAATTTATATAATCTCTTAAATCTGATGCTTAAAATAAAATATTCTCATTAATTATAAATATTTCAAAATTCAAATTTCGAGTCACTATTTTCAATCAAATTTATATAATCTTTTACATCTCATGCTTAAAATAGATTATCCTAATTACTTATAAATTATTATAAATTAAAATAGATGTATGGCCGAGTTATCTAATTATGGACTCAACATTTAAATTAAATTTATATAATCCATTACATCTCATGCTTAAAATAAAATATCGTCATTAATTATAGATATTTACCTTCAAATGGAATTATAAATAAAGCATTTGTTAGTTGGTCAGATTAGATGTGTTGACAAAAAAGGTTATTATCAAAAACTCGGAATGTAGGTTTGCTTTTGTATCTCTTATTGTTTTAATTTTTTAAATTGTCATTCATCTTTATACGATTTATTATTTCTCTGTTATATGTTTGTAGATCATTAATGCAAGTTGGTTGGTTGCTTCACAAATTCGTATACATAAAACTTATCATTTGTTTCATATATGTTGTTTTTTAGGATGTAACGTCTTGAGTTTGAAATGTTTGCTCACGAAATCCTATCAAGGCTACCAATTAAATGTGTTGGACGATTTAAATCAGTTTGCAAGAAATGGCGTTATGAATTGTCTTCACCTATGTTTTCTATTATTCACTCTCGTCGTATGTATAATTGTGAACATCGTAAGCTAATCACGTTGAGTATGTCATCGATTGATATTCACAACTTGATTGGAGGAAAGGTAGACATTTCTGAAAGGAAGTTTATTTCCTTCCCCGTTGAAACCCCTCTTTCCAATCTAACGATTCTTGCTTCTTAATATGGTCTTTTACTGATGTGCATCCAAGGTCCTTCAGACCAATTGATTATGTGGAATCCAACCACCAATCAATTTTTGAATTTGTGTCATAATAAACCTAAAAGTTTTTTCGATATCAAGGCGGATGCAGTTGGTATTTATCTAGACTCATTTAACGATGTTAAAATATTACATATTCAACGTCGTATGGATGATGTTGTACCTCGTGTGTATTCTCGGAACACACATCAATGGAAAACTTTAACTTTTTTCAAAGGACCAGAATACGCTTCAAGGTTATATTTGTGGTCTCCCGGCACTTTATACAACAATGTTTTATATTTTTCATCTTCACACTGTTGGGCGCCTGCTAAAAGTTATATGATTGCTTTTGATGTGGTTTCTGAAACTTTCTCCAAGGTTATGTACTGATGTTATTGCTCGCCAAAGCAGGTCGTTCAAAATCCGCAACACACTTCATATGTTTATTGTCGTAAAGACCCCTGTTATAAATGTGAAGCTATTTAAATTTGAAGATCAAGGATGGTCACAAGTGTCTTCTTTTACACAGCTAAATTCAATTTCATTTGAGTCATGGTGTAAGAAGTTAGTTGAGAAAGGAGGAGAAACTTGGTCTTTTATGACCGACTGGGGTAGTATTATTGAAATAAAATTTGGCACGAAAGATTTTCAATACTTAAAGACGCTGAGACCTTTCAAGGACTATATAACGTAGCATCTTTTGAAGAGACCGTTGTGTCACCTACAGTTTAGCATTAATATGTTTTTTGTATCAAATTTATTTTGATTTACTATGTAACATTTTTATTTACTATCAATTTTACTACTCATCATCTTCTGTTATTTATTTTATATATTTTTACCCAAATTTGATAACAATTAACAATTCTAACCTTATTGCCATATTACATTTATAAATCAATATGTATATATTATAACTGTAAAACTGTAATAGATAGACATATCCAACAACTAATTATTAATTTCGCACACTTATTAGGATTTAAATACAATTTTCAACTTAACACTTTTGTAAAGTGTCATATTTCCAAATCTTTTTTAAAAAAAGGATTTAAATATTTATTCATATGATAATTTTAAGATTGTATGTGGGAGTGGACATCCTGTGATATTATTTAAAAACTTTCTATATTTCTAAAATCTCGATCCTGTGAAATTGTTAATGTTATGTTTGTATATACAAATTTAAAGATAAATATAAATATAAACATCCTAAAATTAAATCACATGTAATTTCCGTTCATTATATTATAATGTTAATATTAATATTGTATTTTATAATTAGTTGAATTTTTAAAGTTGATTTGATTTGCATTGGAAACCTGAATTCATCATCACCATCCTCGAACTTCAATCATCATCACCGTTTCTCCTTTTAGCTATTTTGTTACAATCTTTTCCTCATTTACATATATCCATCTTAGGGTTTCAAACAAGCGTTTGCTAAAATCAAAATCAAGTCATCAATCTTCCTTCATCGCATCATATTCCACAACCGTAAGTATTTGCACCTTCAATCTCTTCAAACGTCTCTGTTGGTATGATCCTATTGGAATTTCACTACAAAATGTTTAATCACAAAGTAAATGAACCATATTTGTCTTCAATTTTACTTCCACAAGTATGAATGTTGTATAATTCCATATTTCTTTCTTTGAAGAGTTTGTGTAGTTTCTATGTTCAATAAGAGTTTGTGTACTTCCACAAGGAATTTCAATGGTGTTTTAGGCCGATTTTGATATGCATTATAGTTTATAAATATATTTAATATTATTTTTCACCATGAAGCCGAAAGTATTTTTTGATTTGTAGATGTGTTATTTGTTTGATATATGAATGATAATTCAAGAATCTGTAATTTTTTTTTTGATTCTTAACCTTTCAGTTCAATCGGGTATGTTATTTAATGTAAGATCTAATATATCTATGTTAATAATTCAGGTGAAATCATGAATTTATCATTTGTGAAGATTCTAGAAGACCCAAAATCTTTAAAGCTGGTATGATTATTTTTGTTTTACTAAATAATTTGATGTCTAATAGCCTAATTCATATAATATTTATTTAACTTCATTATATACTTAATAGTACTATCTTTGTATTCAGGAGTTACCTCTCACTTTTGTTTATAACCATTGGGGTCGACCATGGCCACGTATTGATCTCCAGATCCGTCATGAATGTGGTAAGTCTTGGACCATAAAGATGAAAACATTTGAGTCTAGACCGGCTTTGGCTGATGGTTGGGCAGCAGTTGTTAAAGGCCTTCAAATGTCAAAGGATTCACTGTTGGTTTTCAAACCTATTCGACATGATGTGTTTGAACTTTTGTGTTTTGTTGACGGTGTATGCGGTGAATCGTATTTCATATATCAGCGATACACGCAATTAAGCTTAACTGTATGTATATTTTTTTCCTTTTGCACATTATTAATCTAATTGTATATATTTTATTTATTATACATTTATGTAATAGTATAGTATTAGTTCTATTTACTATATCGAAACAACATGCGTAGTAACTTATGATACATGTTTCATTTAATGCATGTAATTCTAGATGCTTTTATTATAAAGTTTTATCAAAAACACACATTAAACGACACCTATCAAATACTAGCTGCTGGTACTCGCTGGATTGTGGAATCTGCTAAAATACATAACTGCTATGCATTCACAGACGGATGGTCGACTCTTTGCGAAATGCTTAAAATCTTTGATGAAGATGTATTGATCTTTAATAAGATTGATAACGTTGCCTTTCAGTTATCAATTTATCGAGATTGTATTCCTGTTGTTTTGAGTGACATAGTTGATTCTGATGATGATGAGGTCGTTGAAATAAGTCATGATCAGTTTGTTGATAAGTTAGACAAGGTAATTATCTATTTTTCTTATATACACAAGATTTTATTAATTAGTTACCCATAATTTACTTCAATGTTTTTTATAGGGATTTGATATACATTCTGGCCACACCTTTCGACATGAACAAACAACAGTCAACAAGGTAATCTTATATTGCTATAAATTTTTATAATGGTTACAATTCATATGAAATTTAACGATGTCACATAATCAAGTGGTTTATTTATGTTAATTTGATATGTGTATCGACAAAGCTTCCTGACATTCATAAAAAAAGGTATCATCATTAACGAAGAAGTTGTGAAACCAATGAAAAGGAAACAAGATGTTGTTGATTGCACTCCAAATGTATGTACCCGTGTTAAGTATCACCATGTCTTTCAATAGGCTATTTTTTGGGTATTATACTAATTTTTTTTTACCATCATTAGTATTTACTTTATTATTTTAATATCGAGCAGGATAAAAAGGGCAAATAATTGTTTCATAGTACCATCAACTTTAAAACATCAATTGTTTCAAAGTTTTGTGAAACTGAAGACAAGCATGTGGTAATGATTTACTTTGTATTATTAATGCCACATCATCATCTAAACTTTTAATCCTAATGATTATCATTAGAATAATATTACTTATTTGTTTAACCAATCATATAGGTAAAGCAAAATGTACCCTTGGTTGGCACTTCCAGATTGAAGAAGCATAGCCTCCCGAAGAAAGGTCAAACAGGGAATGTTCCCGTAGATGCTGAATATTTTGACTTTACACGAAAAGGAGAATATAGGCTGGTATGATTTTTTGTTTCTTAAACTTTCGATTTACATTTTAGTAATTATTAAATAATTTTAAACAACTTTGATTTTTAATGTACGTTGTTAAATGCAGCATTTTCCTGTCAAAGTTGCTAATCGAGTCGGGTTTACCAAGAAGAAACATTCATTGAAAGTTCAGAACTTGGAAGGACATTTTGTTGTTTACACAGCCAAGACCGAAAAAAACGGATGTGCGAAACGTTATTCGGTCGAGAACTGGCAAAAATTTATGGCTGACAACAACTTGATTGATGGTGTGATGCTTGATTTCACCTTTGTTTCTTCAAAAAACACCATAATCTTGAAAAACGTCCGATCCGGCTAGTAAAACTCTATATATCTATAATTCGTAGTTAAGTGGTGGTTGATATGAACTAAGCTTTTGTTGGTTGGTTAACGTTTGTGTTTTGAACAAGTACATTTGTTTATGTTTATTATCGTATGTGTTGCTATGCTACTCATTGATATTTTCAATCTGTATGTCTATAACTTAATTAGACCATTTTGTTTGTATGAAGCGATATTGGATTTTGTTATGATACTAATATATATCTTCTAAATGTGACTTATCAAAGTAAAGATTAAGTTGCAATCATGATATCAAGCCATGTTATTTAAAGGTACTAATTAAATTTAATTGCTTTTGGAAATCAATTTAATCTATCCAGTACATATTATTTTTTTTAAAAAGTTTTCCTAATTTATGTAAAGACATTATAATTATAAGCATAAATCTAAGCAATGTAAACATCTATGATTTTACATACAATCCACCTAATAATTTTATAACATACTTTAAAAGGATATTTGGGAAACAAGTCATTTGGATACAATGTTTTATTTGATCAATAAAGACACATGAATATTTTTTTACACAAACAATTTGAATTTCAAAATTAATTTATTCTTAAAAACAAACAAATTGAATTTAAAAACAACAATAACGTAAAATTTAGTACCTTCTTATATTTTTAAAATCAAAGTATATATATCTATAAGGTTTCGAATTTGTTAATAAACTAAACATTAATAATTTATATTTTATCTTTAATTTTTTTTCCTTTGTTAATATAAATTTATAAAATATTTTATAAATCAAACAAACTATTGAAATTTGTCTCTGTAATTTTGAGAATGTCGTGTATGTTTAGCAATGCATACTCCATACATAGATTTATTTTTTAATTTTGAGTTAATAATTTTGTTTACAAATTGACAATCTATTATTATGAAGTAAGATTTTACCTAATATGTTTAACTTTTAAAGTTTCAAAAACCACTTTTATAGTACTATTAACATTAACATTATTTTTGGGAACTGCTAAATCAAATAAATTTGATTACCTTGATTTGAGTAATTTAGTAAATGTTCAGAACCAAAATTTAAATTTCAAATTTCATTGCTAAAATTTTCAACCCACCATCTATTATAAATACTTCTCTTTCATTGTGTTTCATTCACATCTAACATTTGGAGTTTCTGTGAATCGAATTACGATCAAAGGTATGGCTATTATCCATTTCATCATTCATCAATTTATATTAATATCGACCTAACATATTATGCTTTCTTTTGATCTTTTTGTTTTTTTGGTTTTGGTAATAATAATGTTTTTTTTTTCTACTCAAACTTAATTACTCATATACTCTTATTAGTATTCATTCTACCTCTTATTTGCATATTACAATTTAAAGTGTTAACCTTCAATCTACAAATATTAATCTATAAATATTGTGTAGGGAAATATTAACTTTTATGCGTACATGACACCCAATGTATATATTTTTGAATCTTATTTCTTACTTTTTCATACCAATCTAATTGTATTCGGTTATAGTTATATTTTAAAGATGGTTACATGTTTCTAATATTAAGGTTAATTTCGTTTATTGTTACACATAATAACTTTCTATTATAATTTTTTTGTCTCTAATCATAGATAGAAATTCTGATTACCTTTTTTTAACATATACATAAACTATTTTATTTGATTTGTTATATCTTCTATTGTTATATCTATTGTAACATATACATAAACTTTTAATGTATATTACAATTACAATTCGTATTTGTTGTTCATTCTTTCAATGTTCTAATCACATTATTATACATATATGTATGGTTTAAAGTAACAAGTAAAATTAACGTTCTTATATGTTTTAATACAATTTTAAAGATGTTTACGTGTTTCTAATATTAAGGTTAATTGCGTTTATTGTTACACATAATAACTTTCTATTATAAATTTTTAGTCTCATCATAGATAGAAATTCTGATTACCTTTTTTTAACATATACATAAACTATTTTATTTCATTTGTTATATCTTCCATTGTAGCAAAAGTATATCATAAAATGGACAAGCTTGGGTCTGAATTGATTGTCGACGAAATTTTCACAAGGCTGCCTGCAAAAGCTATAGGCCGTTTCAAATGTCTTTCCAAATTTTATTGTAACGAACTGTCAAATGATAATTTTGAGATTATGCATTCTCGGCGAATTCTAAGTTCGCTACAAAAGAAACTTCTGTCCTTAAAAGATAACTCAATTGTTGTTGATAACATAGTAGGCGTGAATTTGCAAGCCGATACAAGCAAAACCATAATTTCTCCATTTAATGTCCATCCTTCTTTCTTACGTGTTATAGCGTCCTTTAAAGGTCTGCTATTAATTTGCATTGAAATGATGTGTTGTGAGCTTATACTTTGGAATCCAACAACGAGGCGCTTTAAATTTTTGGCCGATGACTACTTTGATCATAATTTCAAGCGAAACGCTGATACTGGTGGAGTGTACTTTGACGACTCGAACGATCTCAAAGTTCTTCACATCAGACGTTACCGTAATGTTGTTAATGCTCGAGTTTACTCACGTCGTCGTGAGTCATGGAGAATGATAAATTCATTGAACGTAACTAATTTTGCTTCAACATATTACTCATGGTCTCCCAGAATTTATTCGGGGAAAAACATATATTTCATGGTTTCCAATTATTGGTTTCCACCAGGTGAGAGACACATAGTAGCTTTCGATTTTCTTTCCGAAACTTTCAGCACTCATCCTTTTCCCGAGGTTTTGGAAGTGAATCCTTGGCAAGGACATTTTTTTAGCATTGCAATGAAGCTGCATGTGATTGTTGTTGGACGGTCTGATAAGCTATTTGCTGATTTGTTCAAATTTGAAGATGAGGCGTAGATCAAAGTGTTTTCTTTCAATACGCCTCATATTGTTGATTATCTTGAAAGGCGTCGAAGGACAAATATAATTCAAGACAACAAGTGGCTCATAACAAGCATTTGGGGTGATATTGTTGAAGTTGACCTTTGCAACGAATCTTTCAAGTACCTCGAACATGTTGATGACTACATCGGTCCGAAAGGAGCCTTATTTATCGAGACCACTATGTCGCCTATAGTTTAGAAATTTTTATTTTATTGTTTCAAGTTTTTTATATTATATCCTTTCTTAACTTGAATAACTAAAGACCTTATTATATTTTCTTTTTCGTTGTTTTAATACAGCATTTGCAGTTATGTATTGACCTCATTTGTTTTTTATCGTTTGTAATATTTAAAATTTTTGCCATGCTTCTATTGTTTGGTTGTATAATGTTAATTTAGGATAACATAAATTACGTATCAATTACTATCTAATAATAAGAATGATAAGAATCTCATACTTAAATACATTTAAACTTTACTAAAATTTTGGATTGTCGTATTCTTACATCGTATCACATTATAATTTCAGGAATGTCTAAAAGAAAAAACAACCACTGTTCATCTGTATTTTACAACACAGGAAAGGAAAACATTTCAAGCAGTAATGTCGTAAATTTAAAACTTGATTTCTCTTTCATAATTTTTTTTATGTACATGTTTAAATATAATATAATCATTTTAATTACAGATGTTTCAGCCATCCTACATACTAATCCATCCTCCAATATTACAACTGGTAATACCATAACTTATTATTTTAGGATAGATATTAGTATCTTATACATAACCGAACTTTTTTAGTTTACCAAGAAAATAAACTAAATTTTATATATTGTGTTACGTTTAATTTTTGCCATGTATATGTTAACATTGAATCTATTTTGCTAAACTGTGTAGTTTTTTATTCCCTTAAAGTTCGTAGAGGTAGAAGGCCATTATCGACCATTACTAACGGTACTAATTCACTATTTTTTTAATTTTCCTGTGTTTGTACTTGGATGTTAAGTAATTTTTTAGGTATTTTTTCCATATTTTTTTCTATATTTAAAACACATCAGTATTATGCATTGTGACTTTAATTATTAATTTGGGTGTATGTTGTTGTTGTAGTTGTCATTCCCATTGTTACTCAAGATCAGGCAAAACAGAGTCGGAAAATAAGGAAAGTATTATTGGATAACAAAAGATCTAAGATACATGGATGTCCATCACATGTTGACCATAGAATGGACACTGTTAGGATCTGAGTTTGGTTTTGATTACGTTTGAAATAAGATGAAGATGAATGAGTAGTGCAGCGGAATTTAAGATGGAAACAAACTTTGCACACAATCAAACAGGAGAATTGCTTTTATCAAACATTTTCAACAAAGAACCGAAATATTGAATTTATTTCAATAACGATTACAATGCATGTATGAATACAAACTCCCCCTCAGCCTGAGCTCACAGTGTTTGTTCGTGCAAGAAGAAGATTTTGTAAAGAGCTAAATAGAACAGTGCATGGTACTGTTCTATTTATAGGCACGGACAAACCACTGAGGCATCAAAGCTGACGTCACCATGAAAGTGACATCTAACCTCCTAACAACTTCTAACAACTGATCTATACAAACACTGCTTAAGCTAACAACTGCTATACAATACATTACATAATTAAACTAAACTACTGTTGGTCCTTCCACTGTTGTGACTTCAGCAGTACTTGATAACTACCAGCAGTGCTTGACCCAAAGCAGTAGATTGAACAGCAGGTCTTTAGTCTTTGACTTGATCAGTGGTTGTAGGTCACCAGTTGTAACGATCAGTAGATAGGAGGTCAACAGATGTTAAAACCACTTTCAAGGGGAGAGACTTGTAACACAACATCTGCTTATTCTGGATCCACTGCCCTGATCCAGTTTTGGCTTTAATTATCTGTTCCTCTGATAGGGTTCAATCCCAACAATCTCCCCCTGGAACAGATAATGCCAAAACCCTTCATTATTGTGGAACTTTATTGTCTCATCAACAGTTCCCTTATCTGACCTTTAAGTTGCAACTCAAAGTCTAGCGCATCTGTGTCATCTTCATCCCTATAAAGTGGAAGATCAAGGAGATCCTGCATATCTTCAAGACTTAGGCCAAGTGCTTGTTCCCTTGTTATTTTCTTCACTTCTCCACTAGACTTGAACACAGTCAGTACATGGGTCTATTTGTCAGTTTTCCACTTTAGTACTTTTGATCCTGGTGGGTTTCTTGGGAGATTTTTATTGGATGAGGTGTTTGGTGATGCAGGCCTTGTGATGACTGTTTGAGCAATGCTTGCAGGTTGATTCAGGCCAAGAGTTTCAGCTATCATTTCTTTAATACATTCCTTTACAAGCTCATCTCCTGCCATTAATTTTGCCACTGTTTCAGTACCCAACTGTTTTTGTTACGTTCTTTTAAAGATGGCTGCACCAGCTGGAGCAGTGGATCTCCTGATTTGCAGTTTTGGTGGTCTTTTTGAAACCACTGCTTCAGGGTAATCAGGTTTTTGTGGAACTTTAGGATCTTTCTTCCTTAATTCCTCCAACCTTTTGTAGGTGGGCCTGACTGTGTCATCTTTCCATCTTGCCACTTGATTTTTGGACCCATAGTCAGCAGCAACTAATTCCTCTTTCATTCTCTTCAGCTCTAATGTCTTCTCAGGCACATTCTTTTGGTACTTTGACCAATTTGGAGGAGTGTGTTTGACATTATTATTTATCATTTCTTGAATCCTGGCTGCTTCTTGTTCAAGCTCAGGAATGGTCCACTCCTTGTACATATGCTTTTCTCCCTTGTACTTCTTGGTTGCCATGATGCTTTCAATGTAGTCTTTTCTCAAAGTTTCATCTGCTCTCTCTGAGATTTGTTGACAAACATTTTTTTGCAAATTGCTCTAAGGATCTGACTTGAGTAAATAGAAACTGATAATGCCTTTGAATTTCATTGTCAGTTTTTCCTTGAGAGTTTCTTTTGGAAATATCCTCTGCCTGTTTAGCCTTAACTTTCAAATATTCTTCAATGTTGTAAGGCCTTGGATATCCTTCAACTGATGGCAACTTCCTTTTAGCAGGATCATCCTCATAGTAGAAGGATTTGATCTCTTCTCTAACTGCTTCAAGTTCTAGAGGAAATTGGACACCTTCAGGAGTAATGACAGGGATTGGTTGTTGTATTGGAGCTGATGAGAGAGGAACGGGGTTTGGAATAAGTTCAAGTGATTGTGAAGATGTTGGTGGTGGCAATGGAGAATCATCATCAGGTATGAAAATCCTTCTCCTTTTTATTGAAGGAGAGGCTGATGATGTCTTGGGTGGATCAGTGGTGGTATTTTGAGTGGTGGATGGTGGCTGACTAACAGTTGTTGAAACAACTGGTGTTTCAACCACTGTTGCCATTACAACAGATGTTGTAACATCTGGTGTCTTCTGCTTTTTGGCAGGAGGTGATGGTGGTGAGGTTGTTTTTGGTGGTTTTATTGGTGGATTGATTTTTGGTAGTGGTGGTAAGGCAGTGGTTGTGGTGTGTGTTGAAGTGGTGTGTGTTGAAGTGGTAGTTTGAGGATTGGGGCCTTTAGTAGGTGGTTTGGAGGCATGCTTTTTAGGTTGCCTCACTTGTCTAGTGGGCTTCTTCTTTTCTTCCTTGGGATTTTTATCATCCATAGGTTCAGAAGGACCTTGTGCATTTAGCTTCATGAAAGCTCTCTTCTCCTGTTCCCACCTGGCTTTATCCTTAGCATCTCTATCCCTTTTTACACTTGCTTTTGCTTCAGCTAGTGCATTTTCAGTAACATCAATCTTTTTACTACCATCTGGCAAGGGAATGTTTTTAGTCATGTTTTCCTTTTCTGGTTCAATATAAATACCATCTTCAATTCCCTTCTTTATCCACTGTTTGATTTTCTCCCCCCTTTTGGCATTATCTGGTGGTGGTTTATCCACAAAAATAACTAAGGGAGGAGTAGTGCCAGTGGTGTTGAATAAATGGGCCTTTAGTGCCTTGATGTCAGTTTGAACATCTCTAAACCTTGCTTCTGTGAGATTTCTGATCTTTTGAACCTGTAACTCATGTTGCTGATCAGCTAGTTCTCTTTGATGATGGAGCATAGGTTGAAATAGACTCCACAGCCATTGGATAATGAAGCAGTTGTTGGAGGTGGTGCAACAGTGGATGTAGACTTTGGCAAATTTAACACCTGCTGCAGCATTGTTTTGATGTCTGCAACAGATGATTCAATTTTGTCCACTCTCTTCGTCAATTTCTTATATTTTAAACCATCACCCAAATGAATGGGAACATCTGATTTCCCACCAGCAGTGGTTGTATCAATGATAGACTTAGGGAATGTATCCCAAAAGTCATCCATTGATGCCCCTTGTTCTTGGTACTGGGGACTTCTTTCCTCATTTGTGGACACTTTGAACAGCTCACCAGTGGTTAAAGAAAACTCACCAGTGGTTGCCCTAGTTGTCTCTGAAGAAATTGCCTTCAAGGGAGTCTTATTGATAGAACAACTGACCCAATGTAGACCAGTGGGTCTAACACTAGTAGTTGCTGCTCTACTTGAACTACTGACAGGAGTTACTTGTAACTCCTGCAGTGTAACTTCCTCAATTGTTGCTGGGATTGCAGAGGAATAGGCATCAGACCCAGTCACTTGTGGGAGTGTACTCTCATTGATAGGTGGTTGAGAGGAACTGGTTTGTGTCTGAGCTATATCAACTACATGCAACAAAGGTAGCATGAATTGTGGTAATATGAGGGGTGAAGGTATTGGTGTAGAAAGAGACATGTCCTTGGGATCAGGACTGAGGAAGATGGATCCAATTGAACCCAGAGCTTCATAATGTGGGGTCCCTGTGCTTACAACCTGATCCTTTTGTGAGGATACAGGAGGAGTTTTAGGAAAAGGTGGAGATCTTTCTACCAACTGCTGTGAGGAAGTAGCAGCAGTGGTTATTGGTGACTTTTGTGTTGTCACTGGCAGTTGCTCTGGGATCTCATCTTCCAGAGTTGCCTTTTTGATGGGTTTGGGGGGTTTTCTGGATGATTTCTTTTTGGTCTTTTTGGTAAGGGCAGGTGTGGGTTTCAAAATAGTGGTTATGCTGCCTTGATCACCTAGAGCAGTGGGCTCAACAGCAGATACCTGAGGAGCAGTGGTAGCTGCTAAATTCTGCTCAGGCACCTCTGCTTGTGTTTTTGTAGGTTTTAACATTCTTGTGAATGTTTCAGGTGTTAAACTGTTTATTTTAAAAGGAGAACCCTGTACAAGTACATGGGCATTATTTTCTGAATTTTTTTCATTAAAATAGTAACTCAAAAATCTTGGAAATAATAGAAAAGCCTTTTTCTCAACATTTTTGACCAAATTATCGAAGATTACCTGGGAATAATTAAAATTTTCACCTTTAAGTATAGCATAACCCAGGTATTGTATCTTCAACGGGATTTCATTGAAAGCAGTGGTTTTGTTAGAAACACACATAGGGAGGGTATGAAATAAAAACCTTATAGCAGATGGAAAACTGCCCTTTTGTAAAGTATCTATTTTCATTTCTTCTCCATACCCTCTTTTAATGAAATCTCCTTGGTACTCTGTTTTCGGATAGACGGTTGCATTGTAAGTGAGCAAAGTTTTTTACTTTGTGGAGGATAATGTGTCTATGATGGAATCGAAGGTCTTTGTGTCACTGGGTTTTTCAAGAATACCCAAGTAATTGTGAGACCATTTGTATGGAATTTCAATCTCGGCAGGCTCCTTTGTTTTGGATTTGCTTGCCTTTTTTACCATGATTGAAACAGAGAATGAGAGAATGAAGTGAGGATGATGAAGATTGTGGGAGAATTTTTGTGGAAAACTGTTTTGAGAAAAGAATTTTGAATTCGATTCGACTGTGAAAACCCTGTTTGGGGGTTTAGGGCAGGGTTTTATATGATGAAAAAGTGAATGCTGACGTGGCAGCGGTTACAAAGATCTGACGGATAAATACTGACCACGTGTCAACCTCTGATGAAAGGATGAAATAATGGAAGACAGTTGTTTGAGTAACCACTGATGAACCAATACCAGTGGTTCATAAAGGAAATGAAAACAGTGGGTGACTTTTACTATCAGTGGATAGCTTGTGTCAGTGGTTTTACAGCACTGAAGTTTGTCAACAGTGTTTTACCAAGAGAAATGAGTGAACAGAGGTTGACTTTCAGCAGTGGATAGCAAATAACAAACAGATGTTTGCACAAATCAGTGGTTATGGCAGACTTTTAAGGATTTAATGAAAAAATCATTTTTAGCTATTTTTAAGGATGGATTTTTAATTTTCTGAAAACATTTTAATGCTTTTATTCATAGAAAAACAAGATTTTGCTTGTTATTCCATGTTTAGCATGCCAATCCTAGAGACCAAGCTTTCAAAGGTAGATGTATCTAAAGCTTTTGTGAGCACATCTGCCAGCTGGTCTTTAGTTGGAACATGATGCAGAGAAATCAAACCTTTTTCATAGCAATCCCTCACAAAGTGATGTCTGATGTCGATGTGCTTGGTGGTTGAATGGGAAACTGGATTTTTGATGATATTTTCTGCTGCCTGGCTATCCAACATGAGTGGTGTCTTTAAGGCAGTGATACCAAAATCCAGCAACTGATTTTGAAGCCACAGGAGTTGGGCTGTACAGCTTGCAGCAGCAATGTATTCAGCTTCAGCAGTGGATGTTGAAACAACTGCTTGCTTTTTGCTTTGCCATGAAACTAAGCAATCACCTAGAAACTGGCACCCTCCTGAAGTGGACTTCCTTGTGGTGTTACATCCAGCAAAATCACTGTCTGAAAATCCTGAAAGCTTGATATTCCCATTAGCTGGATACCAGATACCAAGTGTGGGAGCACTTTTTATGTATCTGAATATCCTTTTTACAGCAATAAGGTTGGATTTTCTAGGGGCTGATTGACTCCTTGCACAAACACATGTTGCATACATGATGTCTGGCCTAGATGCAGTTAGGTACAAAAGAGACCCAATCATGCTTCTATAAAGTGTTTGGTTAATCAGCTCATCCTTTTCATCAGACATGACTAGCTTATTGGTTGCCATGGGTGTGCTGCATGGTTTACAATCATTTATATCAAATTTATTTAAAAGTTCTTTATCATATTTACTTTGATGAATGAAGGTTCCATTTTGCATTTGCTGAACTTGGAGACCAAGAAAGCATTGCAGCTCACCCATTGCACTCATTTCAAACTCAGCTGTCATGAGTTGCCTAATCTCTTCACACATTTTATTACATGTGCTTCCAAAAATAATGTCATCCACATAAATTTGGACAATCATTAAATCCTTTCCTCTCCATTTTAGAAACATTGTTTTATCAATAGTACCTCTTTTGAAACCATTTGAGAGTAGAAAGGTAGAAAGAGTTTCATACCAGGCCCTAGGTGCTTGTTTCAGGCCATACAAGGCTTTGTTTAGCCTATAGACATGATCTGGATAAAATGGATCCTCAAAACCTAGAGGTTGACAAACATACACCTCTTCTTGAATTGTACCATAGAGGAAAGCACTTTTGATATCCATTTGGAACACCTTCATGTTGTGGTTGACAGCAAAGGCCAGGAACAGTCTTATAGCTTCCAATCTTGCTACAGGGGCAAAAGTTTCATCATAGTCTATCCCCTCTTCCTGTCTGTAACCTTGAAGCACAAGCCTGGCTTTATTCTTGACAACAATGCCCCTTTCATCAGTTTTATTTTTGAAGACCCACTTTGTGCCGATGGGGCTTACATCTTTTGGCAGTGGTACAAGCTCCCATACTTGTTGTCTTTTAAACTGTTGGAGCTCTTCTTGCATGGCTTTTACCCAGCTGTTGTCTTTCATTGCCTCTTGGTACTTGACTGGCTGATGGAGTGATAGAAAACCAGCAAAAAGACAAATGTTTTAGGTTTGGCTTCTTGTGAGCACCCCTTCATTGATGTTGCCAATGATTTGGTCAGGTGGATGAGATCTCAAGAAGATTAAATCTCCTTGGTATGGTATGATGGCATTTGTTGGTGAAGGCTGCAGATGTGTATCATCTGAGCTAACCACTGCTGGTGACTTTGATGATCCAGCAGTGGCTTCAAAAGGTGGTGGAATAGGAGGTAATGGTGTGGACACATGCTGACTTTTATCCACTGTTTGGGGACTTTTGTCAGCAGTGTTTGATGATGTGGAAACAGAGGTTGATGGGCTACTTTGGTCAACAATTGTTGAGGTAGCAGTGGTTGAGCTTTGACAGTTGTTTTGTACAACTGCTGCTTTTCCCATTGAAACAGACTTTTGTTAAGGAATGATGATCTCATACCCATAGTCTGGTGATGAATCCTCTGATGGACCTGCACTGTTAGTCTTGACAGTAACACTTTCAAATGTGAATTTATCAAGATCAAATAAATCAGCAGGATTTGCTGGGATTTTCATTGATGAAATTTCATTAAACTTCACATTCAAAGTCTCTTCCACTGTTTTAGTCCGTGTATTAAACACTTTGTAGGCCTTAGCAGTGGTAGAGTATCCCAAAAGATAACCACTGTCTACTTTGGCTGCAAATTTTGAGATAGAATCTTTTAAATTCAAAATAAAGCATGGACAGCCAAATACTTTAAAGTATGAGATCAGTGGTTTGATTTTATACAGAATTTCATAAGCAGTCTTTTTGTGCCTGGGGTTTATTAAAACTCTGTTTTGGACATAGCAAGCAATGTTTACTGCCTCTGCCCAGAAAGCTAAAGGCAAACCTGAGTCAGCAAGCATGGTCCTAGTTGCTTCAATCAGTGTCCTCTTCTTTCTTTCAACTACCCCATTTTGCTCTGGTGTTCTAGGGATGCTGCACTGCCTTACAATCCCTTTCTTCACACAGAAGGCATCCAACTCCTTATTTTTGAATTCTGTGCCATTGTCACTCCTGAAGACTTTTACTGGAAGGTCAAATTGCTTTTCAACCTGTGTCACAAAGTCTTGCAAAATGTCTGCAGTCTCATCTTTTGAGTGTAAAAAGAAAGTCCATGTAAACCTAGAAAAGTCATCAATAATAACCAAACAATATTTCTTCTTTTTGAGACTCATGACTTGAACTGGGCCAAACAAATCCATGTGCAGCATTTGCAAACACTGGGTTGTTTTCGACTCTTCAATGGACTTAAAGGAGCTTTTATGTTGTTTTACTTTTAAACAGGAAACACAATGCTCAGGACATGAAAACAATTTCTGTGGTAAGCCTCTTACTAGGCCATTTTTTGAAATTTCAGTGATTGTCTTAAGATTTGTGTGCCCCAATCTTCTGTGCCAAAGTTCTGTCTCTTTGATAGAGGCAACTGAGAACAGACAGGCATCAGTTCTGGGACACTCTTTTGACATATCAACAACATAAACATTGCCACTTCTTTGAGCAACAAGTTTTGTTTTTCCAGTTTTTATTATTGCTTCAATCTTTTCAACCATTTCTGGTCCAACAATCCTACAACACTCCTTTGTGAAGAATGATCCATACCCCTTATCACTCATTTGTGAAACACTCAGGAGGTTGAATTTTAGATTGTCTATCAGATTGACATTTTCAAATTTTACATTTCCAGTTTGTACTGTACCAGACCCCAAAACTTTCCCTTTACTATTATTACTAAAGGATATATCACCCCCTCCATGAATTTTGAAATCTTTGAGAAGGGCTTTACATCCTGTCATGTGCCTGGAGCCTCCACTATCTACATACCAAAGACTATCTAAGCATGCAGAAGCTCCATGCACATGAAGTAAAAGGATTAGTTCATTAGGGTCTCCAAAGCCAATAAGGCATTGGATGGGGTCTCAACAGTGTCTGGGATGAATTCGGATGCATGGTCAGTGGTTAGGTCAGGGGAATGAACAGTTTTAGGACTGTTTCTCTCTAACCACTGTTGTGGGTTTTGACCAATCACCTGCTGATAAGCAAAAGGATTCCTATTCACTCTTGGTTTAGGGGGCCTTTTGTAGGTCTCATAAACGTGTAGAATCCTTTGGTAAGATGATTGTCCCTTGCCTCTTCTGAATTTCTTGGTGAATCTGACAGATGATGTTGATGGACTCAAGGATGTTTTAGCAGTGTACTCATTCTTTTTAACATCAAAGTTTTTGAGATACACACATGCTTGAGTTTTGTGGTTTGTTTTACCACAGATGGTGCAGCTTTCAGCAGGGACAATGACACTTGTTTTGTTTAAGTCATATGCTTTTAAATGGAAACAATCTTTTGTTAGATGATTCCTTTTTTCACAAAATTCACAAAACAAGTTTTTGATCTTTTCTCTCTTCTTCCTTTTTTCAGACTCCTTTGCAACAGAGTTTTTAACCTCTGTTGGGATGTCCTTGAGAGGGATGACTTTTGCTTTTGGAGCTTTAACACCATCAGTGGTTGTGAAATCCATGGGTTTAAAATTTTCAAGAATGTCACACTCGTCAGACCATGTGGGTTTAAATTGGTATTTCTCAATTTCCTCAAAAGTAGAGGATCCCATTGGTCTCTTAAGTGTGATTTTGTTATCAAGTTTATCAGTGATTTTCACTTCTTGGCCATTCTTGTTAGTGGGAATGAATTCAGTGGTTACATCAGTGGTTTGAACAGATTTTTCAAAAGCAGTGTTTTCATCATCATGTTTTCAATAACCAACACCAAATTTCACATTACTTTTAATCTGTTTTTCAAGCATTACTTCATACCCTTTGCAGGATTCCACCCACTTTTCACATGTGATTTGGGTGGATTCCAACTCCTTTTTACAAACATGATATTTTTCTATCATTGTTTGGAGTTGGGTTTTGGTAATGCTTTGCTCTTCTTTTAGACAACAAATTTCTTTGTCTTTTTCAGCCAACTTGATTTTAAGTTCTTTTAATGACTTCTCAAATTTGACTTCATCAGTTAAGATCCTATTCCGAAGGTATTCATTCACCTCTTTGATGCTAGAAAATGCAATAATGCATTTGTCTGAACATATATTTTTAAGAACCTGAGGTGATACCTTGGCAGCTGCCATCATAGCATAATCACATTGATGATTTTCTTCATAAGCTCTTTCTTCTTTCTCACCCTCTTTCTCCTCTTCTTTTTCTTCCTTGTCTTCTTTGGACAAAGGATCAATCAGTGGTTCAATCAGGGTTTCTAAATTTTCTCCCAGCAGTAGTTCACTAGTAACTGCAGTAACCACTGCTTCAGTCACTTTATCCACTCTTTCATCACTTAGCTATTCACCTTCAGTTTCTACCCCTTCTTGTATTGACTCTAATGCCATCAAACAAAATTCATCATTAGAAGGATCATTAAAATCATTGAGTGCAAAATTTTCATCACCAAGCTCATCAGGCATGCTGCTCTAGTCAACAAAACCTTGGGTGAAAAAGCTTTGTTGATCTGGTTGTACCACTGTTGGAGCAGCTTGTTGAGGTGCAACAGGTTTCACTTGTGCCTTAGGGACAGGGGTTTGAACATACTGAATTTGTGGAACAGTGGTTTGAACATAATGCACAGGCACAGGGGTTGCAGCATTGTGAGCAGTGTTAACATGGGCAGCAGGGGTATATTGGGTATAGTGCACAGTGCTTTGATGTTGTGATCTAGGGTTTGAGCTAGGATGAGTGATTATTGGACCAGTGGTTTGACTCCTGCATTCCCTAGCAAAATGACCTAGCCTATTGCACTTATAGCACTTAATTTTTGACTTATCCAACCCCACTTTTAAATTCCCATGTAACACTGAGAATTTTCTCCCTGTTCTTTTGTAGAATTTGTTTGTTCTTACACTAAGCAAAGCCAATTGATGCAAAATGTCAATCTCTTCTAAGTCAGTGGGATCAAAGTGTTGTAAATCATCGAGTTCAAAACACAAGTTATCTGACATCTGGTTTTCACAATTTGCAGTAAAAGCATAATTTGCAGAGTGGGGATCAGGGTTGTTGAAATTTCCCCCAGCAGTTATATCAATAAAGTGATCATAGCCCTGATCCTTACTACTGCTACCAGATTCTTCCTGACCAAAAAGAGCTGTGCTGCCAAATGAATAATCATCAGCAACTTTGCCAGACTCTTGCAACTTCTTTTTCTGGTTTAACTCCATTTCATAGGTCAGGAGTCTACCATGAAGTTGGGTCAGGGTCAGATCTTTGAACTCAACAGAGTTTCTAGTAACAAATGCAATGGTATCCCATTTTTCTGGTAGTGATCTAAGGAACCTGCTATTTTGAGTTGAATTTGGAAATGTTACTTTAACAAGCCTTAGTTCACTAATGAGACAACTGAATCGTTCAAACTGCTGAGTCAATGATTCACCCTTGATGTGACAAAATGTTTCATACTGCTGATTCAGAATTTCCCTATTGTTTTCAATAACTTCTTCTGTTCCCCCAAACTGTTCCTTCAGTGCATCCCATAGCTCTTTGGCACTGTTACAATGTAACAGTCCAGCATAAATTTCATTGGGTAATGCATATGCTATGATGCTAAATGCTTTGGCATCGAGTTCAAACTTTTGAAAATCAGTTTCAGTATAGTTTTCAGATGGTTTAGGTACGAACTTCTTTGCATCCTCAGCACTTGGCACCATAGGAACATGGGGACCAAAAACAACAGACCTCCAACATCCAGTGTTCTGTTGAGCAAGGATGTGACCCATCCTTCTCTGCCAGATGTTGTATTCATTACGTTTAAGCATAGGTGGTTTGAAAAGAGAGCCAATGTTATTCTTATCATCTTATGATTGTGACGTCATCCTGGTTGTTTTACAGGCACTAATTAATCAACTTTGATGGTGATTAAACCTTGCTCTGTTTTTCAACAAAACGAACAAACTATCGATATCAACTATTATGAACTGAACTATTTATGTCAAAATGATTGTTAAATCAAATTTGACTGTCCAAGCTCTGATACCAATTGTTAGGATCTGAGTTTGGTTTTGATTGTGTTTTACGTTTGAAATAAGATGAAGATGAATGAGTAGTGCAGCGGAATTTAAGATGGAAACAAACTTTGCACACAATCAAACAGGAGAATTGCTTTTATCAAACATTTTCAACAAAGAACCGAAAGATTGAATTTATTTCAATAACGATTACAATGCATGTATGAATACAAACTCCCCCTCAGCCTGAGCTCACAGTGTTTGTTCGTGCAAGAAGAAGATTTTGTAAAGAGCTAAATAGAACAGTGCATGGTACTGTTCTATTTATAGGCACGGACAAACCACTGAGGCATCAAAGCTGACGTCACCATGAAAGTGACATCTAACCTCCTAACAACTTCTAACAACTGATCTATACAAACACCGCTTAAGCTAACAACTGCTATACAATACATTACATAATTAAACTAAACTACTGCTGGTCCTTCCACTGCTGTGACTTCAGCAATACTTGATAACTACCAGCAGTGCTTGACCCAAAGCAGTAGATTGAACAGCAGGTATTTAGTCTTTGACTTGATCAGTGGTTGTAGGTCACCAGTTGTAACGATCAGTAGATAGGAGGTTAGCAGATGTTAAAACCACTTTCAAGGGGAGAGACTTGTAACACAACATCTGCTTATTCTGGATCCACTGCCCTGATCCAGTTTTGGCTTTAATTATCTATTCCTCTGATAGGGTTCAATCCCAACAGACACAACGACTGATTCGATACCAACTCCTTCTTCTATTCCGACTGTTACACAACAATTATCTGTTTTATCGGAAGGTTAGTTATTATTATTCTTTTGTAATTTGTAATAGCCGTATTTCAAGTAACATATTTTACTAAACTTGCATTTCACAATATTGCTATCTATGTTTAATTTAGCCTAATCATATATTTTATTTTAATGCTTTCTTTATCTACCAATATTTTCGAATTTGTATATATAGATAACAGCCGATTAAGGAAAGTAAATTTGGACAATACAGGATCTGCTCGGAGACATATGATATCATATACCAATAGCAATTTACAGACCTCTTCTGATCTAGAAGCAACTCCAAATGTCATGCCTAATCGAACTAGATCATTCATGCCAACAAGTAAATACTTATTAACTTTTATATACGTCAATGTTGTTTATATAAATTAATATCATGAAGATTATTAAATTTTTTTATATATATTAATAGGTAATGTAAGTTGTCTTATGAACAATGGTACTCAACCAACAGACGCTACTCTGGGTCATATTGCTTTTAACCTTACGTCATTTACTGGCACCTCCAGTATGCTTCAAAATTCTTCTTTTGAAAGGTTGTCATCCGGAAAACGTAAGTTAATTGGCAGACCATGAATTACTTCTCCAATACCAATTACGGATTTTACCACAGAGCAAATTGTAGTTCAAGATCCCTTGAAAGGTGTTTCAAAAGGTACATTTCTAATAATTTGTATTCTTTGGTCCATAAAGTATTAAATGTGTCGACTAAATGTTCTTTTGTTTCTTAAATAACAGTTATATACTTTTTTTTATTAATTTTCAAAACAGATTATTTGGATCATGGTGACCAATGCGTTACTTGTGAAGTATGTAATGCAAAGTTATGGAATGCAGAAAAAGGAAAAGGAAGAAAAAAGAATGGAAAAGTTTGTTATTTCATATGTTGTTCTTATGGCATAGTAGAGCTTCCAGATTACAAAGATGCAAGAGGAAGTTATCGAATCCTATTTAGTAACAAAAATGAGGAAAGAAAGCACTTTTTGAAAAATATTCGACGTTACAATTCAATGTTCGCATTTACTTCAATGGGTGGTAAGGTTGATTCGACGGTTAACAATGGGAATGGTCCTTTTTGCTTTAGAATTAGCGGTGAGAATTATCATACAATTGGAAGTCTTATGCCAAACAATGGATCGCAACCAAAATTTTGCCAACTATACATATATGACACTGAGAACGAAATTTCAAACAGGCAATCGATATTTAGGTAATATCCATTGCATATTGTTAGCATAAATCTATTTTTTTACCTTACTAATTTTTATTTTATAACAATTTGAATAATATTTGATAACATTTTTCTAACAGTGGTTCAGATGAAGCATCTTCTTCTTCTTCCGCAACTGTTGATCGTAAATTAATAGAACATATAAATGATGTTTTAGACAATGACAATGAGTTGGTCAAAACTTATAGAAGGATTAGGGATTCCTTCCAAGACAGCCCTAATGTAAATTTGAAGCTTCGCATAATTGGAACAAGAGAAAAGGATGGTCGCACGTATAACTTACCAACGGCTGGTGAGATTGCTTCTTTCATTGTTGGTGATATTGAAAATGTGATTGACAATAGAGATATTGTTGTTGAGACTCAAACAGGTGTACTTAAAATAATTAGTGAGTTGCATCCATCATATCTCGCACTAAAGTATCCGATTTTGTTTCCGTACGGAGATGATGGCTACAGAATTGATATCCCTCATAGAGGTGTTGTTGATGTTGTTAATAAGACATGTCCAAATTGTACTATGAGAGAGTTCTTTGCGTATCATATCCAGGATCAGATAAATCAGTTTTCATTAATCCTGAATTCTAAGAGGCTATTCCAGCAGTTCTTGGTTGGCGCGTATACTATGATAGAGAGCGGGAGACTTAGGTACATACGATATCAACAAAAAGATCTTTGGTCCGACACATGTGAAAGCCTCCGTAAATTAAGAACTAAAGGTCAAGATGATATATCTAAGGCAGGAAAACATATATTTTTGCCGTCCTCTTTTACTGGTGGAGCACGATATATGATGCAAAACTATTTAGATGCTATGGCTCTTTGTAAATGCTTTGGTTATCCGGATTTTTTTTATAACCATAACATGCAATCCCAAATGGCCAGAAGTTCAACGGTTTCTCAAAGACACCAATCTTAGTCCGGAAGATAGGCCTGATATCCTATCTAGATTGTTCAAAATAAAACTGGATTCAATCTGGAAAGATTTAAAAAAGAATCATCTATTAGGCAAAGCTTCAGCAGGTATTGTTAAATTTTTTTTTTAAATTATTATTCACCATCAAACCTAACACTTTGTTTATTTTCTGTAGTTGTTTACACTTTCGAGTTCCAAAAACGTGGTTTGCCTCATGCCCATTTTTGCTTATTCATGGAACCTGAATTCAAATTACCTACTGTGGACCATGTTGATTCATTTATATCTGCAGAAATTCCAAACATAAATGAAGATGCAGAATTATTCATGCTGGTGAAAGAGTATATGATACACGGTCCATGTGGTAATGCTAGGTTGAGCTCTCCATGTATGGTTGATAGGAAGTGTTCAAAAGGCTTTCCCAAAAAGTTTCAAGATCATACAACACTAGATTCAAACGGGTTTCCATTATACAGAAGGAGAAACAATGGTGCTTTTGTTGTGAAAAATAAAATTGACCTTGATAACAAGAGTGTGGTTCCGTACAACAAAAAATTATTGAAAATATATCAAGCTCATATCAACGTTGAATGGTGCAATCAAGCCGCCTCGATAAAATATCTGTTTAAATACATTAATAAAGGTCCTGATAGAGCCACTATAGCTGTTGTGCAAAGTGATAATCAACCAGAAGAGCAACCACAAGACGAGATCAAAGAGTAGTACGATTGCCGGTATATATCAGCTTGCGAAGCATCTTGGAGGATATTTGCCAATGAAGTACATTATAGAAGACCTTCTGTTATGAGGCTTCCATTCCATCTACCTGGCCAACAACCTGTTGTTTTCGGCCCTGACAAGGATATTAACTCTGTTCTGAACAAACCATCTGTTAAATCTTCAATGTTTCTATCATGGATGGAACGTAATAAAGACCCAAATGACATGTTGGCCCGTACACTTACATACGTTCAGTTCCCTATTTTTTTATGTATGGAAGCTTGATAAGCGAGCATGGGAAACAAGAAAAGGGAAAAAATCAATTGGCAGGATTCATTCCGTACCTCCGTCTGTAGGTGAAGCTTATTTTTTGAGAATTCTTCTTAACAAGGTTAGAGGACTAACATCGTTTGACGACATTAAACTGGTTAATAGTAAACTTTACAATACATACGGAGATGCTTGCTACTCACTTGGTCTTTTAGATGACGATTCAGAGTATGTGGAGGCAATAAAAGAAGCAAATTTAACTGGAAGTGCTTCATATATTCGGAATTTATTTTCTACGATGCTATTATCCAGTAGTCTTTCTAGACCTGAGGTTGTTTGGGAAAGTTCGTGGAAATACATGGCAGACGATTTTGTTTACAGACTAGCAAAATACCATCGAGTTACAGGTACCTTTTCTTTACACTGACTTTTATTACTTATATTTTGGAAAAAATGATCTAATGTTTTGATTATTATTTAAGTTAAGTTATCTTAATATGATGAAATGGTTTCCCTATTCATAACATGATGTTTTTTTCTTTCGTATTGCATTGCGGTATCAATTCCAGATCACCAACTGAAGAACTATGTTTTGTGCGAAATTGAAAAGTTTTTATTGCGAAATAATTCTTCTTTGCGAAGATTTGAAACAATGCCATATCCATATATGTCGTCTTCAGGTATTTCAAATTGCCGTTTGATATACGAGGAGCAGGCCTATGATACAACATACCTTGTAAATCTGTACGATAGTCAATTGACAATGTTAACTGACGAACAACGCTCTGTTTTTGAAGAGATTATGGCAGCAGTAAACAGTGATAACGGTCGGATTTTTTTCTTTTATGGCTATGGTGGAACAGGTAAAACATTTCTATGGAAGACATTGTCCGCTGCAATTAGATCAAGAGGTCAAATCGTGTTAAATGTGGCTTCAAATGGAATTGCATCGTTGTTGTTAGATGGTGGCAGGACTGCACATTCCAGGTTTAGCATACCGTTGAATCTTACTGAAGATTCGGTATATAATATAAAACCAGAAAGTGATCTGTCTAAATTACTTCATGAGACTAAATTGATAATTTGGGATGAATCACCTATGGTACACAAAACATGCATTTGAAGCGCTCGATAGAACAATGAATGACGTTTTCAACATTGCACATCTCTCAATTCAGATATCCGGTTTGGAGGTAAGGTTATTGTTTTTGGTGGCGATTTTAGACAAATATTACCTGTTGTTCCAAATGGTGGGAGACAAGAGATTGTTAATGCCTCCTTATGTTTGTCTTATCTGTGGAGTAAATGTAAATTGCTAAGACTAACAAGAAACATGAGGTTAACGGTTGGAAGATCTACAGCTGATGTTGAAGAAATAAATACTTTTGCCAAATGGCTTTTGGATTTGGGTGAGGGTAACGTTGGTGGTCCAAATGATGGAGAAGCAACTATTGAAATACCACAAGATCTTTTGATTACTGACGCATCTGATCCAATTGCAAGTTTAATTGATTTTGTTTATCCATCAATCTTGGAAAACGTAGACGACCATAACTATTTCAGTGAGCGGGATATACTTGCACCTAAAAATGATGTTGTTCATGAGATTAATGACAGGTTGCTAGCAATGTTTCCTGGTGAAGAAAAAGAGTATCTTAGCTCTGACAGTCTTTGTCCGTCTGAAGATGTAAATTCTACACAACAAAGACTATACTCTCCGGGTGTGCTCAATGGTCTTAAAATATCAGGCCTACCAAATCATAGGTTAGTCCTTAAAGTTGGTGTTCCAGTAATGTTATTACGAAATATTGATCAACGGAATGGATAGTGCAACGGTACAAGGCTACAAGTAAAAAAGCTGGACAACCGTGTAATAGAAGCCGAGATAATATCTGGTGCAAATATTGGTAGTTGCACATATATACCTCGATTAAACTTGATACCTTCTGATAAAAAGATTCCTTTTGCTTTTCAAAGGATGCAATTTCCACTGGCCGTATGTTTTGCAATGACGATCAACAAAAGTCAAGGTCAGTCTCTTTCAAGAGTTGGGTTGTACCTCAAACAACCGGTCTTCTCTCATGGTCAATTGTATGTTGCCTTATCAAGGGTGAAAACAAGAAATGGGGTCAAAATACTCATACTTGACAACAACGGAAAACCTTAGATAAAACAACTAATATGGTGTATAAAGAGATTTTCAACGAATTGTGATATCTTCATATTGATGGTTAATAAAAAGTTTTTACATGATCCGTTTCAAGACGTGTATATATTCATAACATTTTATGTATACAACGATGATGAAGCGATATTATCTTTAATCAACCCGTGTAATACACGGGTCCTTAGGCTAGTGGATATATAAATTTATTTCATTCTGGACTATAGAGCCTTCCAGATGATCGTGCCTGGGATATACAACTTGATTACGACTTTGCTTCAAGAACTTATTTAACAGTTTATTTAAGCAAAGGTAAATACTCCTAGCCTATTTTATTTGAAAACTTGGGATATGACAATAGTCATTTGGAGCGGGTATTATATAAATGGGCAAAGGCTTTCATAAATATAAGAATCTGGTTTAATCCGTATTGCTTGAATAATATTACACATTGGGTGTAATGGTACTGTGTTAGGACGTCCCGACTCATCAATTAGGAATGACCATATAAAATATGCATAGGGTAGTAGGCATACACTAGGAAGACGTTATATTAAAGTTGGTGTGTACCATGACCACATTACCAGCATAGATTTCTGGTACCTAGTTGTGTTGACCAGTGTTGTAAAAGTCGGATTCCAAGGCCGAGTACTCGGTCCTCGGAACCCCTCCGAGGCGACTTCCTCCTAGGCGGACTCAATTAGTCGGCCTCGGTCAAACTCGGTCAAAGTCGGCGCCTAGTCGGCCAAGTCGGCGCCTAGTCGGACGTAGTCAGAAAGAGTCGGCCTAGTCGGTCTAGGCGGTTAATGTGGGTTGTTAACTTTTAATTAGTCAAAATAGATCAAAATCGGTCAACATCGGCCTACTCGGCCTTGTACTCGGACTACTCGACCTTGTACTCGGACTACTCGACCTTGTACTCAGACTAGTCGGACTTGTATTCATAATATTTGAACTTTAAACATGTTTCATTTTAAATTATACTCAGTTGACATGAATTATGCTTATTTTAACATATATATAATATATAACAATTAATTTTCTTTATAGTTATCATGTCCGCGTGCTCCCCGAGTACTCTCCGAGTACTCTGATTACTCCCAACTGCCCAGTCGACCAACTAGGGACCGCCTAGCGACTTTTACAACACTGGTGTTGACAAACATGTAAAACTGGTGACAAAAAATCTTCACAAGAAATACTAAATGATTTCCTACAGGTTATCATAATGTATATATATCAAATGATTTATGAAAATGATTTTCTAAATGAGTCGGTTAATTGTATTTATCAGTGAAAACTGACGTATTTTCAAAAGATTAAACCGCAGGTAACGAACCTTGAATATAGGCTAGAACGGTTTGGTCGAGGAAAACCTTTGGAATTTACGACTCCACTGCGTAAAGACCTATGATGCCCTAAGCTCGCTTTATATCGATCCTACCATATGGGAATTGTATCAAATATTTATTATAAACTTTATATAATAAATTTCAAACTTTAATTTTATTATTTTATCATTCTATCTTCCGCTGCATATTTATGAAACTGTTATCAATCCTCACGCATAAACCCACAGACCGGGCCCACCGGAAATCGAGGTGTGGCAGTTTTCGTGGTCTATGTTAAGCATTCAATCATAACGATATTGTTCACTTATTGACAAGACTACGCTCGTGGAATATTTGGTTTGACACTTAGGTTGTGCATGCAGTATGTAATTTAACTTTGCATACGAATTGTCATGCTGGATTTGAGAACCTTGTTATTAATGCTATGTAAAACCAAACTTGTATGTTCACTGACATATTTTGTGTTGACGGACATTTTAATATATGTTGCAGGAAATTAGCTTGATGCCCAGGAAATGAAATATTGTCTACTTAAATTATTGTCACAATAAGTGTGTTATAAAGTCTCAACCAATCTCGTTTCTTCTTACTCTGATGTTTCCGTCATCGGTTGGGGTGACATAAAACAACCAGTCGGTTTTAAAAAAACGACGTTACAAAAATTAATGTCGATCGTAGATAAAAAATAACTAATGTGCACCACTAATATTGTTTGAAACTACATACCAAAAGATAAAACATGTAAAAAAATCATGATGTCGAAACGAAAAATTCATTTAAAACTAACTTAAAGCTGAAACTTTATTGAAATTCGGAAGCTATGGTGTAAAGCAGATGGTAAAAATAAGTTTATTTGAGTTCAGGGGACGCTTGATATTTTTATTTATTATAATCTAAGGGTTAAGAATTCAAATTGGTTTAAAAAAAACCTAACAAAATTTGAGGGGGACAACCGTGTAAAAATAAAAATCTTTGTGGTTAAAACATAAAATAAAAAAAAGAAGATTTTGTCTTGTATTCCACTCAAATGTGAGTTAATTACTTGAATGCCAAAAAAAAAAGTTAATAATGTTAGTGTGAATATCATTTTTATAATTAATAAAAAAATGAAGTCTATAGTAGCCACTCTAACATCATGATGCAAATTGATATAATATAATATAATATAGAATTTTACGCACACTTGCCGTATGAGCATATAATGTATATATGTGTGGGCGTTCGCGGGTAAAAGTTAAATTCCACTAATTTTAACGTTATTTTACTAATTTCATGAAAATATCATTAAAAGAGAGGGGTGGTTAACCATGCATTATGTGATGACGTTGATAGCCGAAAGACAAGGGAGTACTTCCACTAATTGGCCTTTGCCTTAATTGCTTAGTGTTATGTGTTTTATGTCTGAGGTTTGATGCAAAACTACTATCTAGCCAGGGGTCTCATTGGAAGCAATCTCTCTATTATTACGGGGTAGAGGTAAAGCTATACTCAGACCCTACCTTAACTTTGTTATTGGCAGTATTTACGAGTATGATGCTAAATATAATATAGAATTTAATGAAATTTGGAAAAATGCAAAGAACATTAAATTACGTGTCACATAATCAATGATATCCAGACCAATATCATGTGAATCGATCAAATCAAGTATAACTAAACGATAACTGTATGTGTTAATACTTTTGTAGTTTTTATTTAACATCTTATAATATGCATACAAATTGACATAATCAAGTATAGTATTATTTCCTGTGTTATCTCTCTAATTCTTATTTAAAAGATTTTAACCATCCATTTTTTCAATAAATCTTATATTTAAGATTTAAACCATCCCTTTTTGCAATAAATCTTATAATTAATCTATGTACACATTTTTATGACATGGAGGTTTAAAGTGCGACAAGACAAATAGATTGAGAGGGTAAATTGTATCTTACATGAGTAAACAAATATACATTCTATTCTAACCTTTCTTCCTCGATCGTTTCTATTTTCATTTCCTCTAGCCAAAATAATAAAAATTAATTATGAAAATTATAAAACAAAAAGGTAGAAAAATAGATCGATGCAGGAAGAAGACAATTAATGGATTCTTTTAGGTTCCTGCATTGCATTCTTTTAATCCTCTTGGCACCTGCTTTCGTGGTCTCTTCTTCCCATATCTCATGTAAAATATTTCATATTTTTCTTCAATATTTTCGATAATTTATAGGGTTTTTAATAATGTTTATTCATATATTTCTCGTAATTGATTTGGGTTTTTGATAATTTATGAATGTTGATAGATAATGCTCTTGATTCATATCGAGGGACGACACGTAATCTTCTTCAGCAAAAAGAATGTAAGTTCGATCTTTCCTTTCTCGATTCCTATTGAACAATCTTCGGGCTTGTTTGATATGTTTCATTTAATGCCCTACATGAATCTTGATGTTCATACATGTACATGTATATGTGTATGTGTATATATGGCTTTTAACAATGTAAGCTCTTTCCTTTCTCGATATCTATTGAATTTGCATAAACATGTGAACCATATATACATAAGAATGTAGTTTTATTATGTATTTTTAATGACATTCTATGTTATTATGTGACATGATTAACCTAAAATTCTGGTGCTAGTTAATTGATTTTCAGTAGTATACGTATCATATAACAAAAAAATTGTGTATATATGTGTGTATGTGTATGCGTATGTATGTGTGTGTATATACATGTCTCTGTGTATGTATGTATATCTCTATATGTATATGTATATGTATATGTATATGGCTTTTAAAGCTACAACCGGGAATCTTGAATCATTTTGGACATTTTTGGCAGCTTGTCCGGTGAATTTTGAGAACGAAAACTACACGATCATCACAAGCCAATGCAAAGGACCCGTATACAAACGTGACCTGTGTTGCAACTCGTTTTTGCAAATCGCGTGCCCTCATTGGGAACAAGTTAACGATGAGAAGACCAATTGTGCATCGACTTTGTTTAGTTACATTAACTTGTATGGTAAATACCCTCCGGGGCTTTTTGCTAGCATGTGTAAAGGAGGCAAGGATGGTCTTAGTTGTGACAATGTCGATAAATCTGCTAACCACAAAGCCAACAATGGTCCGGCTGCAGTCACGCCGGTTCATTCCCCGGTGTTGTTGATCACCATTGGACTACTCGGCTTCATACTAGACTTTGTATAACGTGTAATTTTTGATCATTTTTAGGTTGAGAAATATGGTATGTATTTGTGTTGATTGATGTATCTATTTTAATGTAGGATTGTAGGAATATGTTACACCTATAGATGATTTAAAATGCGATTAAGAAAGAAGATTTAACAAAAAATGTGTGACTTTGATCATGTTATTTATTTGTTTATGTGTTTGTCTATTTCATGAATTACTTAATTTTACACCATAAATAGGGTAATGATTTTGGGATAAAAGTTTCATATAGTAAATAATGTAGGTTATAAACCGTTTTAAAATTATAAATTAATTGCAAGTTTTGTAAACAACTCGTGAAACAACTCCGATCTGGTCAATGGGTTGCGGCGGTTACCAGGTTGCAATGGTGGTAGTGGGTGGTTTCGATGGGAGGAGGTGTTGTGGTCGCATGTAGGAGAGAAGGAGAAGTGAGAAAGAGATAGAGAATCAAAGATTAGATTTTTTTTATTTATATTAATTTTTTAATCTTTTGTTTTTGAGATATTTTATAATAAAATAGTTAGGTTATTTACACAATTAGTCCTTTAAGAGGTGAAATGAAAAATATGCCCTAATGTTCAAGTCACATGATTAGATTTAACAGAAAAATCTAACTTGGTTACAGCTAAAGGACATAACATGCACAATTTTAAAACATTAAGTACAAACTCATCAATTTTAAAGATAAAAGACATTGTCTGTAGTTTGGTATAAAAATAAAGAGTTAATGACATAGTTAGTCCCTGTGGTTTGCACAAATAACATACTTAGTTACTAATAGTTTAAAATCACATTCTAGGGTATTAACTTTTCATTTTGTAACGTTTGGATGTATTAACGTTATTTGTAGGTTTAAAATCACATTCTATTAGTACCTAAATATTTTATTTTTCGCAAACCACATGGACTAACTATGTTAATACCCTAGAAGTTAATACCTCCAAACGTTACAAAATGAAAAGTTAATACCCTAGAAGGGGATTTTAAACTATTAGTACCTAAGTATGTTATTTTGTGCAAACCACAGGGACTAACTATGTAATTAACTCAAAAATAAAGGATAAAACTTGAAATTCACTCAATAGTTTACATGTATTTATTATGAACACACTTTTCCCGGCAACTTGCTCCTCAGACTCATCAAATCGCAACCACTTTTCCAAAAGGGTCAATCTATTTGGACACCTTATCTGCCTATCTAGACACCCTTTGCCTCGTATAGGCCTCGTATAGGCCTATACGAGGCGTATAGGGTTACATCAAAATCAGTGTCTGACTCATGTCACTTCTGGTTTGACCCCTTCAAGACGCCTCGTATAGGCCTATACTGGGCGTATAGGACCCTTCGTATAGGCCTCATATGTGACCCTTTGCCCCTTATATGCCTCGTATAGGCCTATACTGGGCGTCTTGAAGGGTTTTTTTTTTTTTTTTTTTTTTTTTTTTTTAACAAACATTTTATACAATATTAATCGTTTTAGCAAACTTTTATACAAAAACAAGTTTTTTTATTTTAAAAAATTAATATTAGGACCCCTCGTTGGTTTTTTTTAGTTGAAAAATAGATGTTTTGGTAGGGTAATTTGATTGTTTTTTGAGGGTGATGTTTTTTGAGTAAAAAAATGGTGTATAGTATAAGTCTAGTATAGGTCCCATATAGGTCTTGTATAAGCCTATAGGCCTAAACGGGACCTAAACCACACCTATAGTCCTATACGAGTGTTGTATCTTATCCAATAGTCTAATATCGTATTGTATTGTATTGTATCGTATCATATCGTATCGTATAGTATAGTATAGTATAGTATAGTGTAGTATAAGTCTCGTATAGGTCTTGTATAAGCCTATCGTGTTGTATCGTATCGTATAGTATAGTATAAGTCTCGTATAGGCATCGTATAATTAATATTAGTGTTATTATAATTAATATGAGTTTTTTATAATTAATATTAGTGTTATTGATATTAATATGAGTTTTTTTATAATTAATATTAGTGTTATTATAATTAATATGAGTTTTTTTATAATTAATATTAGTGTTATTATAATTAATATGAGTTTTTTATAATTAATATTAGTGTTATTGATATTAATATGAGTTTTTTTATAATTAATATTAGTGTTATTATAATTAATATGAGTTTTTTATAATTAATATTAGTGTTATTATAATTAATATGAGTGTTATTATAATTAATATGAGTTTTTTTATAATTAATATGAGTTTTTTATAGTTAATATTAGTGTTATTGATATTTAAAAAGAGAAAACAAAAAAAAACCCTTCAAGACGCCCAGTATAGGGCTATACTGGGCGTCTATGTGGACCAAAAGACCATTATACCCCTGAATTAGGCCTATACTGGGGGCAATTCAGGGGTTTAATGGTCTTTTGGACCCTTCGTATAGCCCCCGTATAACCCTATACTGGGCGTCTATTTTTATTTTTTTTTTTGTTTTTTCTTTTTAAATATTAAAAAAAGAAAAAAAAAATAATAGACGCCCAGTATAGGGCTATACTGGGCGTATACTAGGGGTCCAAAAGACCATTATAGCCCTGAATTAGGCCTATACTGGGGGCAATTCAGGGGTTTAATGGTCTTTTGGACCCTTCGTATAGCCCCAGTATAGCCCTATATTGGGCGTCTTGAAGGGTTTTTTTTTTTTTTTTTTTTTTTTTTTTTTTTAACAAACATTTTATACAATATTAATCGTTTTAGCAAACTTTTATACAAAAACAATAAAACTTTTTTTAAAAAAACAACTCAAATTACCCCACCAAAACACCCATTTTTTTACTCAAAAAACATCACCCTCCAAAAACAATCAAATTACCCTACCAAAACATCCATTTTTCAACTAAAAAAAACCAACGAGGGGTCCTAATATTAATTATTTAAAATAAAAAAACTTGTTTTTGTATAAAAGTTTTGCTAAAACGATTAATATTGTTAAAATGTTTGTTAAAAAAAAAAAAAAAAAAAAAAAACCCCTTATATACGCCTAGTATAGGCCTATACTAGGCATATAAGAGAGGCAAAAAAGACCAATTTACCCTCAGTATAGGCCTAAATCAGGGGCTAAATGGTCTTTTTTCCCCTAGACGCCCAGTATAGGCCTATACGAGGCGTATACGAGGCAAATAAGACAAAATATGACATAATCAGAGATTCTCTTGGAAATTGAAAAAGGCTATACGCCTCGTATAGGTCTATACGAGGCGTCTTGAAGGGTGTCCAAATAGGCAATAAGGTGTGTAAATATGTAGACCCTTTCCAAAATACATATAGAATAATATTTATAGTTAAATTTTCAAAGTTCAATAAATCATTATACTTTATAATTTTAAAGTGAATTTCAAATTTTGTCTTTTATCTATATAGTGAATTTCAGGCGGTGTCCTTTATCTTTTAAATTGACGAGTCTTGTACTTAATGTTTTAAAATCTTGCACGTTATGTCCTTTAGCCCTAACCCAATTAGATTTTTCTGTTAAATATGGTCATGTGACTTGCACATAAGAGTGTTATTGTTATTTCACTTTTCAGGGACTAGTTGTGTAAATAAATTAAATACCTAACCATTAAAAAAATAAAAAATAAAAAATTAGATATATCTGTCACCTCTCTCTATCCCATTTACCACCAACATCCACCATCTACCATCACCACCACCATCCACCTCACATCACCTGCTGCCATCACCACCACCATCATTCTCGTCAACCACCAGACCATAACCGTTGTTAATTCTGGCGGCCTAGCAGTGGTAGTTGAGTGTTCATATACCATGTTTTAGAATGTTATGTCTCTCCTGATTCAGGTACATCAACATTTTTAGAATTTAAACAATCAAGAATTGTTTTCTTGACATACAGATCTTGAAAAGCTAAAGACTTTAGTATCCTATCATGTTCTAAAAGGGTTTCATGATTGCTAACTTTAAGATCTTGTAAGCCTTCAATAATACTCATCAACTCTTTTTAACAATTATCCCAAATTAAACCTACCTGCAATCAGTTAAATTTATCAGATCCCAATCATCAAAACTTCAAACAAACATCAAAATATAATTATTTATTAAAAACATCATACCGTATCTTTATCAATCGGATATTCTGGATCGATGTTGGTTCTTGAAATCACCGTCAAAGGCAAAATCAAAACAATAATCGCTATAAAAAAAACCATTTGAAGAATATGAACACCCATTGGTATAACTATGATCATCTCATAAATACATAATAACCGAGTACTTAGGATTTTTGTGGTGATCTCGAGTGATCATGGATGAAACTACGAGAGTAGTTTAATTTGCAAGGAATATGGTTCCTTGGTGTCGGTATTGTAGGGGTATGTCACACATACACGTAACCACATTGGTCTTGTAAATAAAATTGAAATAACAAATTTATTTATAGAACAACCAAAGTGTTTTCAAGGTTCTTGAAAATAAGCAGAAAACATAAAAGTTTAAGTGTTCATTCAGACATCAACACAAGCCTTGATATTGCCAGTGTTACTATTGTGCCCATATGTTGAGTCGTCATTTGCCAACCAAGTCAAATGATGTGATTATGATAACCACAATTGAAGCAGATTCCATGTGGGTAGTTAGGACAAACCGGTATCACGTGAGGAGTTGCGATAGTAGGAACTACCATAGCTTGGTTTGGTATAGCGGCTAAATGACAGACATTTGCTGTATGACCAATACGTCCACAATTTGAACATGTTCGGCATTGGACACTGGCATGGTGAGGAAGGTTACACTGATTGCACAGTGGCGCTTTTCCTCATTATGGCTTTTTGGCAGGTGGTGATGCCACCTGGCTAGGTCCCACTTGGTTAAGCGGAATTGGAGCAATCACTGCAAGATTCTTTGAAGCTTTACGCTTCATTGATTTTCTAAAAGGCTTAACTTTTATCTTCCTAGGTGCCTTATTAGTAGTGTCATCATTAAGATGAGACATGGCGACAACTAACTCAATGGTCCCACAGAGTACTATGCTTAGTTGTTGGGCGATTGTAGCAGCCAGTTCAGACCTTTGAGTATTGCTGCGATGAGGAGGAATTCTAAAAAGAATGAAAAATATGAGAGAAAACAAGTGAGATGATATTGGATAGTCAAAATTGAACGTTAGAAATATCGACGAAGCATAAGGATTGTGATCATTTGTTCGTTACCTATAACAAACAAACGACCCAGTGACTAATCAAAGTAAATGGGTCTTTATAATGTATCGCGAAGATATGCTTTAGCCCATAGGCGGACACTCACCCCAAGAGTTCCCAAGTAAGAGTGACTGGTCCGATGAAGTGGATTTGTACGAACACTCTAGCCTTAGACATAAAACTCAGGGTACAGGCACCCACCCTTCCGGATTGCACATGTTCACATTATTGAAGCCCAAACTTTGATGAGATTTTGAAAACACCAAAGGCATAAAAGCCTAAAACAAATCATCTGAGGATAGATGATTTCTTGTGAAGTTTTGGAAAACTTTTGACTCGAGAAAATGAATTACGTTTTGTTTTTGGTAATCACATAAGGATAGGTGATTGGTATTGTATTAAGAATCTAAACGCAAATTAACTCGCGTTAGGGTCCTAGAAAGATTATAGACTAGCTCAAGAGCATTACTAATAACCTAATTCCCTATAACCATGGCTCTGATACCAACTTTTCTGTAACACCCTGACCGCGTAACACAACAAATCGCGGTGGAAACGTCGGGGAGTCATGTCACAGAATCATTGTTTCAAACACATGGTATTTGAAGTTTTGTTTTATATCATTAATAGACTCATTGTTTTGATACAAACCAGATAAACACAAACAATTGTCTTTCAAGTTTTAAAGTCACTAAGGCACGAGTCCATCCTACGCGTAGCATGCGTCAACAATCGTCACATAATAGAACCTGAAACATATGTGAAAATAAAACGTCAACATAAAAATGCCTGTGAGTAACATAGGTTTTGTGAATTAGATTCATGGCTTTGGATAAGATAAGAAAAGATTATATGTTTACAAAAATAGCCATGAATCCTTGATATAAGTTTGGTTTCTAAAATACTTTGTTTTGATAAAAAGGTATGTAGTATATACGAAATATACTTGGGTTTTGAAATAGTTGAATTGATAGTATATTAAAATATACTTTGGTTAATGAAATAATAGATTTGGTAGTGTATCAAAAATATATCTTGGTTTAAGAATGAAAACATCGGTAGTATATCAATCTATACTTTGGTTTGAAAATAGCATATCATACTATGCTTTTGTTTGAAAATAGCATATCAAACTATGCTTTAGTAGTACATCAAATATACTTTGGTTTAGGCAATAACAAAGTCGGTAGTATATCAAACTATACTTTGGTAAACAATATCACATTGGGAGCATATCAAACTATGCTTTGGAAGTATATCGAAATATACTTAAATTGTGATTTGGTAGTATATCAAACTATACTTTAGTTAACAATATCACATTGGGAGCATATCAAACTTGCTTTGGAAGTATATCGAAATATACTTAAATTGTGATTTGGTAGTATATCAAACTATACTTTGGTTTAAAAAGATCGCATATCAAACTATGCTTTAGTTTAGGAAATCAACAAAGATAAGTTTTTATGGCTTATTTGTAAAACATTTGTAAAAGCACATGTGGACTTTTGGCAATACATTCAAACCTAGTGTATCAAACTATAATTTGGTGACTATAGATTTACCACGAAGGCAAAATCTATTTGGTTTAAACTTTGGTTTCTGACATTCCGTACAACAGGAATGGGGTGTCAACCTATAGCGCTATATCGTACTACCAATCGGCTTGATCATTGTTAATGAATGCATAAGTAAAAATACGTACCAACAAATAGTCTTACAAACTTTGAAAATCAGTATTTAAGCCAAAGATAACAGTTTCAATTCGTTATAGGATAAGTACTATGCATGTGAAATCATATAGCTTGAAATCATGAAAATAGTGAATAGGCACATATGAATCACCCCAAAACATTTGTAAAACTTAAAAGAGGGGACTATGTACTCACTTGAGATTGTAAAGAGTCCTTGAATCAAGTGAGATAACAAAGCTTCAAATGTGTCCTAATGTATCCTAACATCGGGTAACTATGTTAAAGTATCGGTACATAATCGGAGGAATCGGATAGAATGAGGTCTTGCAAACCAAATGAGTGTTGGAACTCATATGAAATGGTTTAACAAAGTCTACATTCTGATTTGGAATGAATCCTAAGTGCTTTTTACCCGTTATGACTCGTTAAGGTAGTTTACCCTACTTTAACGTGTCATTTGCGCAAATGCGCGTTCGGTTGGTCAAACTAGTCCTATGATAAGTCGTAAAGGCCTAAACATGTTAATAATGTTGCAATATCAGTTTAAGTGTCAAAAATTAGGTTACATATGCTTAAATTGAATTTATGCGCAAGAGGGCATTTTGGTCATTTTCTAAAGGCATATAAACTACCTATCATACAACTAACCAAATGAAGTGACCATAAGGTATAACCTCAGGAGGTTATTCCCTAAACAACTATGGACACAAATATGTGTTTGGTCGGATCCTAATGATCAACCAAACGGGTCGGATTTGAAAGTCAAAGCGGTGGTCAAACCGCTCGACTTACGACCCTAAATAAGCACTAAACTAGAAGTGACGAGTTAAACATGTTTAACTTAGTTGAAAAACTGATTTGGTATCAAAACAAAGTGTTTTGATACCCGAAAATAGTTCCGTTGTAAAATGCACATAATCGTGCATTTTGATCGAAACTTTGACTCGTCACTTCGACTAGTCAACGTGGTAATCAGTAGGTATAATTGCAAGGGATTATAACCATCGTGATTACGATCACGTTGCAAAGTTCGATTGAACTTTGACTTGACCATTTCATGGTCAAAACCGAAAGTCAAACGGTAGTCAAACTGTTTGACTTTCAACTTGTAATTGCTGAAAATAAATAACAAGACTAGGAAGAACACTCACTTGTGTTCTAGGATGAAAGATGAACTAGAAAACTCAGATGGGAGGCCTCCTAATAAGGTAGCAACTCCAACTTTGAGTTACAGAGAGAAGAATGATGGAATGAGCAATGTTTTGGGCAGAATTTAGGGGTATTTTGTCACAACCCCCGCCCCCTATCTGTCTCGGGAACGGAAGGCCGCGAGACTCGGTGTTGGTGGTAACGGTGTTTATCAATTTGGCAGCGGAAATTACATCAGGACCATAGTTAGGAAATATTTTATCAGAGTAAAACACCGCATTTTATATAAATAAATGTATTGGGATAAAACTCAAGTTTTCATTACAAACTGATTTATAAGGATAATTCCCATTTTATTGAAATAAAACATCTTCTTTATTTAGGTAACTTTTATAGCCACTTTTCCAAGCCTTCAATGCTGTCCAGCCGGCTTCTAGTTAGCTTTCACATTTTGTTACCTGAAACGCGTTTAAAAACATTTTGTCAGTGGGAAGTACTGGTGAGTGAATCCCAGTTTAATCAAGAAGAGTTTTATCACTTAACAGTATTGAGAGCGATTACAATGTTTATATCTACACAATTACTCATTCAGTACTGTCAATCCTGACTGGTGGGTCATATTACCTATTGGCTAACTCTTTGTCCAATGGTAACGTGTTCCACATTTTGTATACAAAACCCCAACATACCGGCAGTAATTGAAGATTACAAAGACTCAATCACTGCTTAATCACATTGTAAAATATTTAAGGTTTTGTAAAAGCAGTTTACAAAAAGGAGATTACTCACATTGCTGTCTTAGGTTTTCTTTAAGGGTTTCCTGGAGATTATCTATAAATTACACAAATGCACACGTGTTAGTATAATAACCCAATATTTACATTAGCAATACCCTCCCCGAGACGACATTCCAACGACTACGTCGGGCAGAACCTCGACAGCCGTTACGAAACACTGGATCAATCGGGCAGCGTATCTAATACGTAACCGGGGTTATGATACTTAAAACGGAGCAGAACTTCGTTATTTAGGGGGGTATTATTCCCGGAAATAGCTTATACTATGTGAGAATTCAAGAGAGATAGAAAGAAATGAGCGAGTTCGACTGAAGACTGAAGGCCTCTATTTATAGGTGACCTTTCAGCTTCCCTCGCGGCCCGCGTAGACTACACAGGGGTCCTTCACGGCCCGCGTAGTAGGTGTGTAGGGCTTAGCTTCGTCGATTCAACCAACTAGCTTCTCCGGGTGGCCTGCCACGTGGCGGGCTAGGGTTTCGCCTGGTGTCACTAGGTCGCGGCCCGCGTAGGAACTAGCCAAAGGCTACGCGCCCCGCGACAGCCCTTTGAAATTTTATTTTTATTTAATTTTTAATTATATATTGTATGTTGGGCTCGGTTTTCGCATGTGGGGTGTATTTTAGGTCATATAGGGACATTTTAAAATATATTAGGGTGTTGAAAATAATTAGGAGGGTTGTTATATCCTCCCCACCTTGTTTTAGAGCTCGTCCTCGAGATCTACTGGAATAAGTGTGGATATTTTCTTTGCATTTCTGATTCAAGCTCCCATGTATACTCTGATCCTCTTTTGGAGTCTCATTTCACTTTGACTAGAACTAATCTCTTGTGCTTGAGGTTCTTAACTTTCCTGTCTTCAATCTGTAGAGGCTTCTCTACAAATTTAAGTTGTTCATTTACTTCTATGTCCTTAAGAGGTACTATCAGTGATTCATCAGCTAAGCATTTCTTGAGATTAGATACATGAAACACATCATGTATTCCTGCCATTTCCTCTGGCAGTTGTAGCTGATAGGCTACAGGTCCTATTCTTCTAATAATCTCAAAAGGTCCAACATACCTGGGGCTTAGTTTTCCCCTTTTGATGAATCTTACCACTCCTTTCCAAGGAGAGACTTTCAATAATACTTTATCTCCTACTTGAAATTCCAATGGCTTGCGTCTATTATCAGCATAGCTCTTTTGTCGATCACGTGCTGCTTTCAGTCGTTCCTTGACTTGAATGATTTTGTCGGTTGTCTCTTGCACTATCTCAGGTCCTGATATTTGCTTTTCCCCAATTTCTACCCAACAAACTGGGGTTCGGCACTTTCATCCATAAAGTGCTTCGAATGGTGCAGAATTGATGCTGGTATGATAGCTGTTATTATAAGAAAATTCTATTAATGGTAAGTGATCGTCCCAATTACCTCTGAAATCAATTACACAAGCTCTAAGCATGTCCTCCATTGTCTGAATTGTCCTTTCACTTTGTCCGTCCGTTTGAGGATGATAGGCTGTGCTTAGATTCAACTTGGTTCCCATTGCTTTTTGGAAACTTGTCAAAAAAATGAGAGGTAAAATGGCTATCCCTATCAGAAACAATTGATAAACGAATTCCATGCAATGAAACTATTTCATTTACATATAATTTAGCTAACTGCTCCATATTGAAGGTTTCATTCATTGGTAGAAAGTGGGCTGACTTAGTTAGCCTGTCTACAATCACCCAGATTGTATCATTACCTTTTCTTGTTTTGGGTAATTTGGTAACAAAATCCATTGTTATCAATTCCCATTTCCATACTTGCATTTCTAACTGATGCAATAAACCTGAGGGTTTCTGGTGTTCAGCTTTGACTTGTGAACAAGTTAGACATTTAGAAACATAAGCTGCTATATCCTGTTTCATCCCTATCCACCAGAAATTCTTTCTTAAGTCCTGATACATCTTATCACTACCGGGATGCATCATATACTTAGACTTATGGGCTTCTTCTAATATACGGTGACGTAGGTTTCCTAATTTAGGTACCCATATTCTTTTCTTATGTAATCTCCAAATTCCATCTATTCCTTGTTCTAATTCCTTAATCATTCCTTTTAATTTTTCAGTATCATCCTTGATTACTGATTCTTGTGCTTTTCTAATTTTTTCATTTAAATCTACTTGTAGATTTAATTTAAGAGAACGTACTCTTTTTGGCTTTTCATGATACTTTCGACTTAAAGCATCAGCCACGACATTTGCCTTCCCTGCATGATACTCGATGTTACAATCATAATCACTAAGTATCTCCATCCAGCGTCTTTGTCTCATATTCAACTCCTTTTGTCCGAAAACATACCTTAAATTCTTATGGTCAGTGAAAATGATAAACTTACTACCGTAAAGGAAATGTCTCCAAATTTTCAAAGCAAAAATTATGGCTCCTAATTCCAAATCATGGGTTGATTAATTCTCTTCATGATTCTTAAGTTGTCTAGATACATAAGCTATAACCTTTTGACGTTGCATCAACACACATCCATAACCTAACTTAGAAGCGTCACAATAGACTACAAAGTCTTCATTTCCTTCTGGTAACGCTAGTATGGGTGCATTGGTTAATCTTTGCTTAAGAATTCTAAAGGCTTCTTCCTATTTTGGTTCCCATTCAAACTTAACAGATTTACAGGTTAGCTTAGTTAAGGGAATGGCTATTCTAGAAAAATCTTGAATAAATCTTCTATAATAACCGGTTTATCCTAAGAAACTTCTAATCTCGATTGGTGACTTAGGGGTTTTCCATTTAGTAATAGCCTCGATCTTGGTGGGATCCACATGAATTCCTTCATGGTTGACTAAATGTCCAAGAAACTGTACCTGTTCTAACCAAAATTCGCACTTGGAAACTTTGCATAAAGCTTTTCTTTCCTTAAGAAGTGCGTGCAAATGCTTTGCATGTTCCTCTTTATTCTTGGAGTAAATGAGAATATCATCTATAAAGACAATTATGAATTTATCCAAATACGGCTTATATATTCGGTTCATCATGTCCATAAATGCAGCTGGGGCATTGGTTAAACCAAATGGCATGACAGTAAATTCATAATGGCCATACCTTGTTCTAAGTGCGGTCTTAGGAATGTCCTCTTCCAGTACCTTTAATTGATGATATCCTGAACGTAAATCGATTTTAGAGAAAAATCAAGCTCCTTGCAACTGATCAAACAGATCATCGATTCTTGGTAATGGATACTGATTCTTAATCGTGACCTTGTTCAATTCACGGTAGTCAATGAACATACGCATCGATCCGTCTTTCTTCTTAATGAATAAAATTGGCGCTCCCCATGGTGATGAGCTTGGCTGTATGAATCCTTTCTCTAATAATTCGTCTAACTGTTTCTTTAGTTCCTGCATCTCTGCGGGTGCCAAACGGTAAGGTTCTTTGGCAATTGGCGCTGTTCCGGGTAGCAGGTGGATTCTGAATTCAACTTCCCTGTCCGGCGGTAATCCTGGTAATTCTTCTGGAAATACATCTTGGAACTGAGATACGACTGGAATATCTTCTAATTCTTTTCCTTTAGTGTTAGTGATTATAGAAATCAAATACACTAATGATCCTTTTCTTACATAACTTGTTGTTTTCATCACAGAGATGAATTTAGTGGATCTAGATGGCTTATCTCCTTTAATTGTGATCTTTTCACCCTTTGGTGATTTTACTTGGATTGACTTTTGATCACATAAAATACTGGCTTTATTGGCTATTAACCAATCCATTCCTAATACAACATCAAATCCTGCCAGATTCATTGGGTAAAGGTTTGTACTAAACTTTTGTTTTAAAAATTATGTTCTTTCTCCCAGCAAGATTTCAGAAATCCTAACGGTTTCTCCATTCGCTGTCTCTACTAGACATTCTTGTGGAAGTTTAGTTAATGGTTGATTGAGAAGTTGCAAAATGAAGTATTAATAAAACTTTGGTTTGCACCAGAGTCAAATAATACTTTAGCAAAAACATCATTAACCAAAAATGTACCGGCTATCACATCCGGAATCATCTTGGCTTCATCTGCCGTTAGAATAAATGCTCTAGCATTTTTGGTAATCTTGTTATTTGTAGCTGGAGCTAGTTTCGGTCAGTTTGGCTTGATGTGGCCTTGTTCTCCACAGTTGTAGCAGATCCTGTTGTTAAGTTTCTTCCTGCAGTGTTCTTCCTTGTGCCCAGGTATTTTGCAAAAGTTACAATATATGGAACATCTTCCAGAATGCTTCCTTTTGCAATACTTGCAGTAAGGTGCAAAAGTAGAACCTATATTTTTCCCACGGTTGTAATTTCCAGAACGAAATTCCTGGGTAAGCCTCTGAGCTAGGTTCTTCCTTTGATCCTCTTCCCGTGTATGCACTAACTCATCTGTCAAGGTGTTTGCTAGTTCTACAGCTTCTATAGTTTGAGGTCTAGCTGCCTTGACTACATGCCTTATTTCACTGATTAATCCCTAGATGTAACGGGAGATTAATACTGGTTCAGGTGATGCAAGGGTTGCCAATATTCTAGCATATTCAAAGAATAACGTAGTGTACCCTTTATTATCTACTCCAGTCATCCTAAGGTTTAGGAACTTATTTGCTATCTGTTCTTTTTCATTGGGAGGGCATAATTTCCTTTCTACCATATTTTTAAATTCCTCCCATTCCATACTGTAAACCCTGTCACATCCCCTAGACTGGAGGATAGTGTTCTACCATTCTAAGGCTGAGTTAAGGCTGAGTTCTTAAACAAATAAGAAACAAACATTATCTTATCCTCTTCCGCACACTTGCTTATTTTTAAGACTGCCTCAGTCTTTTCTATCTAACGTAAAGCTGCAATGGCCCCTTCATTGCCCGAGAATTCAATTGGTTTACAAGACCAGAATTCCTTATAAGAACAACCATAAGATATGGTTCTTCTTCTTTTGGGAATGGGCACTTGAAGTAAGGGTCCATTATTTACACTGTGTTCAGGTTCAGTTGGTCGCTTACTGCTATGTTTCCTTTTATTATCCGCTTCCCTAACAGTTTGAATAATAAATAGCATTGCATCTATGATTCCTTGTGCCACTATGTGTTGGATGGCACTATTATCCACTTGATTTCCATTGTTATTGTTGTTCGGGTTATCATTATTCGGGTTATTGTCATTCTGGTTTTCTTGATTCACTTCGTTGTCCATCTGAATTTTAAACATTTATCACGTATTAATATCACAAGATAATATTTAATTCAATCAATCACATGACACGCATGTTGATCAAAAACGTCGAGCATTACGACTTACTCTTTCTTATATATAATATGCATCTAATGCAAACCGATACTGAAATTTAAAATTACAATATGTAATTACACTACTAGTAGGCATCCGTAGCTATATAATATATATATATATATATATATATATATACATATATATATTTTCATACACACATATTATATATTATTATTATTATTATTATTCCTACTATTACTACTTCCACCATCACCTTCACGGATATGGGTTCATCCAGAACTCCATATTGCGCTCGTCGTACTTCCAGACGAGTCGCTCTCCGACCTGCCTCATTCTCTCGCTACTTTCTAAAATCTCTTCTCCGAAAGTTCGGAGCTCTTGCACATTTTCTGCACTCATTGGGGGTGCAGGTGCTGGGACTGGGTTTGGGTACTAGGTCATGGGTTCCTGGTATGGGTATGGATTCTCTAAAATTTCCCTAATGTATTAGTCGTTATCGTAGTAGGGATCTAGAGGGTCCAAACCTGGGTAGGCTGCAAGATTCGTGTAACACCCGTTCTTAAAAATTAAGGTTTAACGTATCATTTACGAAAAACAATCATGTAATTAAGATTACATATGCATTGGGAATTACGGGTTTATTAAAACTTTTTACAATTTAAAAGTATACAACATATCATGTATACGTTCATCGTTTAACATAATAACGATACATAGTGTGGAAGCTTATTTCGTGATCGTGTTCGGTTCTTGCTCGTCGCTTGATCTTCATCCGTGCACTCTTGGCATTCACCTATGATCAAAACCAACTTAAAAGTTAGTTTTGATAGTCAAATATTAAGTTCAAACAAGTACAGGGGTTAAAATGTCAAAATTTAAAAAAATTTCGGAGTTAGGGGGCTTCGCGTGACGCCAAGGGCCTAGGCGTCACGCCTAGCCCTGATTTTCACAGCCTGTTGCCTTCAGCTGATGCTGTACATACCCAGCACGACCTGATTTCACGGAAACGGCCATAACTTCTTCGTTATTGATCCGTTTTACCCGATTCTTTTTCCTACGCGTCCGTAATTTAATCCTCCATCTTATGGAGTTAAAATCCTACATCCGACATAAGAATTTTTGAGACTTCTAAGCCTTCGACTCGTCACCTTTTTACCGAATTTTAACCCGTTTATGCATTTTATCAAACAAACGTATTTATTTGACTCCTATATCTCATACACTTCTTCAAATTAATGTTACCTACTCTATTAGGTTCTAATCATAGGTTTATTACACAATTTAAACCCGTTTTCGCTCGTATGCTTATTTTGACCCGTTAAGGGTATTTAAGCACTTTAAAGCTTGAAATCGCTTTCATTCATTTCTAGCATCTTATTCCAACATTTATTATCAAGTAATCTTCAACTACAACTCTTTGTGTGATGGATTTCAATGTGTATATCTATATGTTCCGAGTTTTACCCTTCGGATTGTTATTTTACGGCAAGACTCAAATAGAGCTATTTGACTAACGTATTACATCTTTCAACTTCTACACTTATTCTAAGTGTTTATTTAATCATGAAACTCGTTTCCAAACAACCTTTAAGGGTTGTTTGTTCAATTTAACCTACAAGGGTATTTTGGTCAATTTTGGTCCTTCTTTAACGACAAAGGACTTTCAGATACTTGTTTGGCCCAAAAATTCGATCTTTTAACTATAACCTTGTTTAGAAGCCATTATGTTTCTAAAACACTACAATTATAACTTGAATTATTCGGTTTATCTTTAAGATAACCAAATATCCAATTTGACCTTGTTTAACTCTTAGAAAACCTCAAGTTCTACATGATGAATTGAATCATTATACATACCTGGCTCGGATCAATATATTGACCCGTTTCAATACCTTGACTTAGTAGCCGCTAAGCAATAGCGATGTGCGTATCCATTTGATATTTATTCCTATAAACATGTAACTCGACAAACCATTAGTCGATATTGTCAAAGGGTGATAATTTCACCTTTTGACCCGTTTATTTACCTAGTGATCTTCGTCACTTCCACTAAATGCCAATTTCATGTATTATGCTAATTTAAAGTCTACTAACGAAAATACGAAATCAAGCATAATGTAACGGAACCGTAGTTACGTACCTTTTAAGCATCCTTTTTCAAACGCGTATTTCCACCGGCTTGTCCACTTGACGATCCGGATTCCTCGCCTAAAGAGTTCAATTCACAATCCGTTTAGAACCCTTTTTATAAGTCTTAACGCACAATTTTCCATATCCATCAAACATGCGTTTTTGTCCAATTTTCAACTTTCAAGCCTTCTTTGGGGCATTTTTACAAACACCTAACATGCAGAATTTTATATCTTTTATATTCTAATTCATGGCTTGTCACTTAGCCTAGATTAACAAACATTGAGCTATCATTTATAGAATTAAACATCATATTTTTCAGAATTCAGTTTCTATGAATCAATTTGCACTAGAATAGTCTTCTAAACCCTAGTGTTCATCATTTTCTCACAAAACCCATGAACCACCTTCAATGTGTTCATGAGATTTCCTTAATTTAGACATTATTTCACATGTTGCTGTCTAGGTTTTACTCCTAGACACTATATCATCCCTATTCTATCCACATAGCAAACATGCAACATCAGATTTCTACTTTTCTAAATTCATGAGAATTTCAAGTAGTGAATTCTTGTCAAATTTTACATACCTTATGATCTCCTTGCAATGGGGATCACTAATCTATGTTCGATTTTCTCTTAGAACTTGATTTGAACCTTCAATTTCTGAAATTTGTGAAGTTTTTGGGTTTGAAGAACCCTGGTCGCCCTTCCCTTGCCTGGGTTGATCCTCACACATGCCCACAATATGTATTTGGGTTTTAATTTTCTTGTTTTATGAAATTAAGTTTCAAACTTAGCAACATAAGCCCCTTATGTTTAGTTATTTATTAAATCAGTCACAAGCTTCTTATTTTAAATCCACATTCCCTCTTATTAACTAAACCAAACATTTCTAGTTAACTTAGCGGGTTCGGGGATATTTACGACTAAGTTTATTTTAGGTCCCGTTAACTCAGACCTTTTATAAACTTTATTTATCCATAGACCTTTATTTATCTTTTTATTAAGTATTAGGTTTACTTACTTAAAAATCCTAATATTCACCGGGTAAATTTTACTACTAATGGTACTTTACCCGTCTTTTAGTATTAACGGGGTTTGATTACCAAACCCGTTTTCGGGGTGTTACAAGTCTACCCCCCTTAGAGAGGTTTCGTCCTCGAAACCTTTTCTTACATAATTCATTGAGTTTAAACTCAATGCATTTGATCCGAGAAGTATTTTAAACATTTCTTATACTTTTAACCAATTGTTAGTATTACCAGATAGGTATGGTAACATCTTTTTGGGCACTTATTGTCTACGTATTTCATACGACATAGTGCAACTTGAAATAACGTAATCTCATTATTCCCACTAGTTTAGTTAACTTAGCGATATCCATCGCTTTCATATACTATCGAATTCCTTATGAATCCGTTACTTTGACCCGTTTAAAGGTCTTTAGTGAAATCTTTCACTTTTAGCAACAATTTCTTTTTGTTTTCAAATTTATTTATTCGGTTCAGTAATACCGAATCCACCGCTTACAAGCAAACCAAAATTTTTGATTTGAATTGCTGACCTTAACCAGTCTCACTAACTAGACTTATTAGTCCCGTTACTTTTTACCGCTCGCTTGGTTATAATGTGATTTTGCTTCACCTTACATTTCCTAACCATGATCGTGTCACATCATGTTTAGTTTGTATCAACCTTTTATTTTCGAAAATATCACTTTTTGAATATATCGTCTTGCACCTATCAGTGTCAAGACTTGAACCTTTCATGCTTACTATTCAAATTCCTATCAGAATTTATATTTGTAAAAACGTTATTTCTTACTAAAATCGAAGTTTTAGTTTTAGGATCTTTTCTTTAACTTTTGTCAATTATCCATACCATGATATTGACACTCCATAATTTATTCTTTTACAATCCTAGTCTTATACGGGGAATTGTAACAAGTTCCCTTACCTCACACTATCGACCCGTAGGTTCCTTCACTTAACCTTGTAGGCTATTTCCTTAGGCTTTCACCTCCTTGAGGCGAGGCCCTTATGATCCTTTTGCTTTAATTCATGACTCGTGGGTCATTTTGGCCCCGTAGACCATTAATATCTCGTAGGTTATGATGATCCCGTAGATCATCTTTTATTCGAGTCTTTATTCAAATGTGTATACATTTATATACGCATATGACGTTAAGGCACCCCTTCTTATGTTTTAGAACTATTCACCTTTACTTTTCGGATTTCGATTGACCTTGACCGTAGTCTAAGGCTACATTGTTTTCTTTTGAATTATCTTTCCGACTTCTTGACTTCTAATGTCAATTACACGTTGGTTTGCTCTACATTCACCGTTACCCGGTTCTTACCTATACTTCCTTACGTCCCATCACCGGGGTTCCTTTATTTTAATGTTTTTAACGCCTATAACTCCTTTACTTAGGTTTATTAATATTTCGCACTTTTATTTATTCGATTCGCGCTTACCTACTTTAGCAAGTGTCATCCCTTATTAAATTTGTTTGACTTGTTTGTGTGAAAATTCATCACTTATGACTATCCAACTTCAATCTTTGTTCGACCCGTTCAACTTTTAAAATAGTTGAACCTGATTTATCAAAACTTCTATTTACTTCATCTTGGCGTCTTTTAGTCATGACTCAAAATCCCAGTCTTTTAACTTTCCATCCGAGTTCCCGTTTCTCGGTCTACGCATGTGTATAAATCCTTACCCACCAACCGGGTGTTTTACCGAAGTCATTATTATTGCAACCCTTACGGTATGCATTATGACTTCGTTTCGCTTATATATTCCTACTTCGTTCTCAAGTTTGGCGTTTTACAAAATCGGCCCGTTAAGAGTCATATTTGCATTCTCCGGGTTCGAGTGTAAGCACACCCCTCCCAGTGCACACCTTAATTGTTTACATTAATCTTTGTCCCTTCACTCTGGCTCATCATCCTAATGTAATACGCTTCCGTCACCCGGCTGTGCGTTTACATTATTATCAAATATTTTGCTCATTTGATTCATTTGGGTACTTTTTAAGTTAGTCCCATTCATCCCGTCCTTACTACATCGGATGTAAGCATGTCCATCATAAAAAGTTCGTGGTATCATGTGTTCAATACCTACTTGGCCAGAGTAGGCGATCAACACATGACATACATGACCCTTTTATAACTTTCACATCACACCCCATGTAAGTAACACCTCTATTTATTTCTCTTGGAAACAATATCCCGAATACGTTTTCTATTCGGGTTTCTCCAAGTTTTTAATCTACATATGCAACTTTCAATTTCTACATATCTGTTGCATATTACTATTTGTGTAATTAAATTTAAAATGTGCACCTGGTAATGCTTGCTCTAACATGCTCTCCTTGCCATTAACTTATTCGCAATCATTGCGCGATTTAGGTCCTTGGTGAGCGTGCTCTATTTGTCGTACTTTGGACTGTTCTTCTATTAAATCCACGATGTGTTAAACTCTCGCTATCTTCATATGCGAGTGTCCTTCAATCTAAAACATTCACAAGAGTTAGTAACGTCAACTTCAATAATCGCCCGTATTATAATACAAGGCTTTTTTCTACCATACGCGTCAACGCGCATATTTTCATCAACCATATCAATCCTTTTAATTGGGGTAACGTGTATCACACGATAGCCCTATGTGTTGTTTACAACACTTTAGCATGCTAAACTATTAACATACATGTACTTACCGGATTTGCGATCAAGCCTCGAACCGAACACCAATCTTTATCAAGAGCGTAAGGTTTAAATCCACGCATAGCTTTCCCGCCATACTTGAATCTCTTAAACCAAGGCTCTGATACCAACTTGTAACACCCGTTCTTAAAAATTAAGGTTTAACGTATCATTTACGAAAAACAATCATGTAATTAAGATTACATATGCATTGGGAATTACGGGTTTATTAAAACTTTTTACAATTTAAAAGTATACAACATATCATGTGTACGTTCGTCGTTTAACATAATAACGATACATAGTGCGGAAGCTTATTTCGTGATCGTGTTCGGTTCTTGCTCGTCGCTTGATCTTCATCCGTGCACTCTTGGCATTCACCTATGATCAAAACCAACTTAAAAGTTAGTTTTGATAGTCAAATATTAAGTTCAAACAAGTACAGGGGTTAAAATGACAAAATTTAAAAAAAATTCGGAGTTAGGGGGCTTCGCGTGACGCCAAGGGCCTAGGCGTCACGCCTAGCACTGTTTTTCACAGCCTGTTGCCTTCAGCTGATGCTGTACATACCCAGCACGACCTGATTTCACGGAAACGGCCATAACTTCTTCGTTATTGATCCGTTTTACCCGATTCTTTTTCCTACGCATCCGTAATTTAATCCTCCATCTTATGGAGTTAAAATCCTACATCCAACATAAGAATGTTTGAGACTTCTAAGCCTTTGACTCGTTACCTTTTTACCGAATTTTAACCCGTTTATGCATTTTATCAAACAAACGTATTTATTTCACTCCTATATCTCATACACTTCTTCAAATTAATGTTACCTACTATATTAGGTTCTAATCATAGGTTTATTACACAATTTAAACCCGTTTTCGCTCGTATGCTTATTTTGACCCGCTAAGGGTATTTAAGCACTTTAAAGCTTGAAATCGCTTTCATTCATTTCTAGCATCTTATTCCTACATTTCTTATCAAGTAATCTTCAACTACAACTCTTTGTGTGATGGATTTCAATGTGTATATCTATATGTTCCGAGTTTTACCCTTCGGATTGTTATTTAATGGCAAGACTCAAATAGAGCTATTTGACTAACGTATTACATGTTTCAACTTCTACACTTATTGTAAGTGTTTATTTAATCATGAAACTCGTTTCTAAACAACCTTTAATGGTTGTTTGTTCAATTTAACCTACAAGGGCATTTTGGTCAATTTTGGTCTTTCTTTAACGACAAAGGACTTTCAGATACTTGTTTGGCCCAAAAATTCGATCTTTTAACTATAACCTTGTTTAGAAGCCATTATGTTTCTAAAACACTACAATTATAACTTGAATTATTCGGTTTATCTTTAAGATAACCAAATATCCAATTTGACCTTGTTTAACTCTTAGAAAACCTCAAGTTCTACATGATGAATTGAATCATTATACATACCTGGCTCGGATCAATATATTGACCCGTTTCAATACCTTGACTTAGTAGCCGCTAAGCAATAGCGATGTGCGTATCCATTTTATATTTATTCCTATAAACATGTAACTCGACAAACCATTAGTCGATATTGTCAAAGGGTGATAATTTCACCTTTTGACCCGTTTATTTACCTAGTGATCTTCGTCACTTCCACTAAATGCCAATTTCATGTATTATGCTAATTTAAAGTCTACTAACGAAAATACGAAATCAAGCATAATGTAACGGAACCGTAGTTACGTACCTTTTAAGCATCCTTTTTCAAACGCGTATTTCCACCGGCTTGTCCACTTGACGATCCGGATTCCTCGCCTAAAGAGTTCAATTCACAATCCGTTTAGAACCCTTTTTATAAGTCTTAACGCACAATTTTCCATATCCATCAAACATGCGTTTTTGTCCGATTTTCAACCTTCAAGCCTTCTTTGGGGCATTTTTACAAACATGCAGAATTTTATATCTTTTATATTCTAATTCATGGCTTGTCACTTAGCCTAGATTAACAAACATTGAGCTATCATTTATAGAATTAAACATCATATTTATCAGAATTCAGTTTCTATGAATCAATTTGCACTAGAATAGTCTTCTAAACCCTAGTGTTCATCATTTTCTCACAAAACCCATGAACCACCTTCAATGTGTTCATGAGATTTCCTGAATTTAGACATTATTTCACATGTTGTTGTCTAGGTTTTACTCCTAGACACTATATCATCCCTATTCTATCCACATAGCAAACATGCAACATCAGATTTCTACTTTTCTAAATTCATGAGAATTTCAAGTAGTGAATTCTTGTCAAATTTTACATACCTTATGATCGCCTTGTAATGGGGATCACTAATCTATGTTTGATTTTCGCTTAGAACTTGATTTGAACCTTCAATTTCTGAAATTTGTGAAGCTTTTGGGTTTGAATAACCCTGGTCGCCCTTCCCTTGCCTGGGTCGATCCTCACACACGCCCACAATATGTATTTGGGTTTTAATTTTCTTGTTTTATGAAATTAAGTTTCAAACTTAGCAACATAAGCCCCTTATGTTTAGTTATTTATTAAATCAGTCACAAGCTTCTTATTTTAAATCCACATTCCCTCTTATTAACTAAACCAAACATTTCTAGTTAACTTAGCGGGTTCGGGGATATTTACGACTAAGTTTATTTTAGGTCCCGTTAACTCAGACCTTTTATAAACTTTATTTATCCATAGACCTTTATTTATCTTTTTATTAAGTATTAGGTTTACTTACTTAAAAATCCTAATATTCACCGGGTAAATTTTACTACTAATGGTACTTTACCCGTCTTTTAGTATTAACGGGGTTTGATTACCAAACCCGTTTTCAGGGTGTTACAATTCGGCATGGGTTCGTCTTCTGGGATTGGATAGCGTTGCTGGTAGTCCCTAAGCTCATCTAGCCACGGGTCGTAGTCTGGGTCTAAGGGATTGGGTGCTGGTACCCTAGGTATCTCTTCTGGGTTGAAATCATGCATTTCGACTTGGTTTTCTGGGTTGTTTTCTATTTCCATTGGCTGAGCGGGGAATAATGGTAATGGTTGGGGTGCTATCAGTTGTTCCAGGTTAGGGTCGGCAGCTGTGGTTGCTAGAATATGAAAGTTTGCTAAACCCCTATTAAGCATATCCTTGGTGTGGGCATCTGTCTCTCTTTTAGCGGCTGCTAGGGCTCACTACTGTTGTAACTTTTTCATTCGTTTCCTATGTTCATGTGCTCCCCTACTGAACCATCCTCTCTTTTTAGGAGGGAATGGCTCTTCAGACTGAGCCTTAAACACGAATATCCCATCTTCATTATCAGCTGAATACCCTGAGAGGGCAGGCTGTGAAGAGGTGCCTTCGCTCATAGGTGAGCTGGACAACTGATGATACGCGTCGGAAGGTCCTTGGTCGCTCATACTGTAAACTAACAAATAGTCAAATAACACACGACAATAAAATGCACAAAGGCACATAGTTCCATGGAAAATTTCCTAACACTTTGAATAATATCTTGGTGTCAGCAGAACACTTCTGTGGCTGAATAAGTGGATTAGCTCTGATACCACCACCTGTTGCAACCCCCGCCCCATATCTGTCTTGGGAACGGGCGACCGCGAGACTCGGTGTTGGTGGTATCGGTGTTTATCAATTTGGCAGCGGAAATTACATCAGGACCGTAGTTAGGAAATATTTTATCAGAGTAAAACACCACATTTTATATAAATAAATGTATTGGGATAAAACCCAAGTTTTCATTACAAACTGATTTATAGGGATAATTCCCATTTTATTGAAATAAAACATCTTCATTATTTAGGTAACTTTTATAGCCACTTTTCCAAGCCTTCAGTGCTGTCCAGCTGGCCTCTAGTTGGCTTTCACATTTTGTTACCTGAAACGCATTTAAAAACATTTTGTCAGTGGGAAATACTTGTGAGTGAATCCCAGTTTAATCAAGAAGATTTTTATCACTTAACAGTATTGAGAGCGATTACAATGTTTATATCTACGCAATTACTCATTCAGTACTGTCAATCCTGACTGGTGGGTCATATTACCCGTTGGCTAACTCTTTGTCCAATGGTAACGTGTTCCACATTTTGTATACAAAACCCCAACATACCGGCAGTAATTAAAGATTACAAATACTCACTCACTGCTTAATCACATTGTAAAATATTTAAGGTTTTGTAAAAGCAGCTTACAAAAAGGAGATTACTCACATTGCTGTCTTAGGTTTTCTTTAAGGGTTTCCTGGAGATTATCTATAAATTACACAAATGCACACGTGTTAGTATAATAACCCAATATTTACATTAGCAATACCCTCCCCGAGACGACATTCCAACGACTACGTCGGGCAGAACCTCGACAGCCGTTACGGAACCCTGGATCAATCGGGCAGCGTATCTAATACGTAACCGGGGTTATGATAGTTACAACGGAGCAGAACTTCGTTTTTAGGGGGGGATTATGCCCGGAAATAGCTTATACTATGTGAGAATTCGAGAGAGAAAGAAAGAAATGAGCGAGTTCGACTGAAGACTGAAGGCCTCTATTTATAGGTGACCTTTCAGCTTCCCTCGCGGCCCGCGTAGACTACACAGGGGTCCTTCGCGGCCCGCGTAGTAGGTGTGTAGGTCTTAGCTTCGTCGATTCAACCAACTAGCTTCTCCGGGTGGCGTGCCATGTGGCGGGCTAGGGTTTCGCCTAGTGTCACTAGGTTGCGGCCCGCGTAGGAAGTAGCCAAAGGCTACGCGCCCTGCGACAGCCCTTTGAAATTTGATTTTTATTTAATTTTTAATTATATATAGTATGTTGGGCTCGGTTTTCGCATATGGGGTGTATTTTAGGTCATATAGGGACATTTTAAAATATATTAGGGTGTTGAAAATAATTAGGAGGGTTGTTATATATTTATAGTTGTTGTGAAGCTCCAAGATGATGCCAAGTGGATTGTGTATTGCCCAAGGAAGTGTATGATCACAACAAGTGTCCAAGATCTGATTCTATGCTTGGAGATCACACTTATAGCCCACAAGATTCAAAAACTAACTTGGAAAACAAAGGCTACAGTTGAAAATGGAAAGTTCTGAAAAATAGTCACCCTCGCGTGGTACGCCAGGACACCATGGAGGTGTCGCGTGGCGTGACGGTGACCACTTTCTGCCAATAGTTTCAGTCCCTGCAGCATGTTTTGATGGTTTTTGAAGCGTATAACCCCCGTTAACCTCAAATTCAGGTTCTATAAGGACGTTATAGTATCGGGGACTTGAAATATGCTTGGAAATATAATGGATGTCGGTTCGTTCAGTCGTACGGTCACGTTTTGCGCCTAATTACGATGGAAACTCGAACGGATGCGAAAACGATCCAAATTATGCAATGATGGACATTTTTGCATTCTCATCACTAAAATACAATATTTTAATGATTAATTTTTTTTGGATGTGCGTATATGGTCTGAATGCAGAATATGCGTGAATTTGTATACTTTCGCAGTTTTGACGCTTTTAGTCACTGTGATCAAATAAGCATATTTTCACATACCGAACCCTCCAAAACTGTAGGATTGGGGATTCGATCAAACGAGTCGTTCAGAAGAGTTCTCGATCAATACGAAAGGCGGAATCAGACGTATCGATGTTATATCAACTTGATTTGCACTTAGAATCACTTTAACTGTCGATTGTATTGATTTCACAACGTTACAAGAGCTGGCGATACTTCGGCAGAGCTTCGCTACCGGAATCACACACACACAAATGAAGAACCAAGACCTCCTATTTATAGGAATCACCAGGTCGCACCAAACAGTCCCACACGACCTGGTCCAGGTCGCACGAACTGGTCACCTCGCACGAGGTGGTTGGTTCAGACCTGTTTCCCGTTTCTTTCATACTACGTTTCTTGGTCTATCAATTCTATTACAAGACTCGATACAAGACAAAGTCAACAGACATATGCACTAATAAACTCCCCCTTGGATGATGACGAGTCTTCAGTGTATTGAGTCTTTAGTCTTGATCAGTCTTCTCGCTCTCTCCAAAGTATCTGTCTCTGTAAGCATCCTCATCAATCTTTCTCTTACTCTCCCAGAATCTCAACCTGGCTCTATTCTCTCTCTAATTCTCTTTATCAGGTCTCCTGATTCCTTAAGTTTATCAGCATCAGCAGCTTCTATCTCGAGATTTGTTCCAGAATCTAAGTCTGGTTCTTATGTCATCAGACTCCCCCTTTCGATAAGCTGGGATCGCAGTCTGGAATCTTCTATCTACAGGCTTTCACATGTTCAGGAATGTCTCCTGGCTCTCCGTAGCAACAGAATCAGAAATCTGGCTCTAATCTGCATACGCTTATGCGGAAAATCCTCAGGAGTCAAAACCTAGCTCTTTCAAAGCTTTTTACCTGCACATACTCTACCCAAAAGTAAATTTCACAATTTTTAAAATTTAACAAATTTAGAAACCATTTATAAGTATCATTCAACATCAACAATAGTTATATCAAGTTCAAATCAATGACCTTGATTAACTAACAGTGAAAGCATCTTCAAAACATCACTTGAAAAATTGTCTTAACATTTCTCAAATTCTCTCAAACTTTAATTTCATTTTTCATTTCACACACACTCTCCCAATCCACTGTTCTTCATCATGTTTAGCACTCGGAATTTTGAAAATCAGCTTTCCAAACATCAGTTGTCGAAAATAAGATGAAATAAAATCTTTTTGATTTTTCAAAATTTAATGCTAAAACACATTCTTATTGGTTTTTTTTTTCTAAGATTTTCAGTGTGTTAAAATGCAATAAAGAAATATTTACAGACAATATTTTTGTGAGTTTGTGTAAGAGGATCATATCAGTTTATGACAAATCACTAGCACCGTTGACCTTTTTTAGACTTTAAGTTCTAAACGATTCACTTAGATTGTCAGTATACTGATCCACTTAAATTTTCACACAAAGTTCAATTGATTCAAGATACGAGATTAGTGTTTTAAGGACTTAAACTTATTCACGTGTACAATCTCAGAATATACTCCCGTATCCAGACTCCTATATTCAGTCTTACAGTTGAATGTACACTAATGATATCTGTAAACGGGTAATGCGAGATCATGAGAGCTCAGGTTAGAACTTCCGTTCAGACAAAGAGACGATGGCTCGACTTTTAGGTGTGTCCCGTTTGGGGATCTTTTCTTCAACAGCACATGATTAGCATTTTTCAATGTTTCATCATTTTTTATGCTGAGGGTGTACTTTATGATTAAAAGCAGTACAGAGTATTATACGAGGACTAGGCTATTGCTCCCGCAAAATCAGAAGTCCCGGTATAATACCCCAGATATCATCACGCACAAAGACCTAGTATGTCAGAAATAGAAAGCCCTTCAAACAAGATTTCAGGGGTTACCTATATATCCGAGAGATGTTCCCCACGAAATAAGTAAGTATTGATATTTAGGTTTATATCTTGAAAACAATCTACTAACCGTGTAAAAACCTACTGCCATATCATCAGTGAGACCATTTATCACATATTATCTTTTCAATTCTTTAGCTTAATGTGATTGTCTACTGATGTACTATCATTTTCTCTTTTTCACAACAAAACTCATTTTTGATTTTTCGATGTTTTTGGATTTTTCAAATTTTCAAAATTTATAAATTTTTTACTCCCCCTAAAATCAAAAATATGTTTCAATTTTTTATTTTCAAGGAAAATTTGAAAATGAAATCAATAAACTGTACATATAAAATTTTGAAAAATATGTTTCAATTTTTTACATCAGTTTGTCATTATATTTGAATGATCTGAATAGATTCAATTCTCCATTCACTTGGCATAAATAATCAGAACTCCCCCTGACAACAAACTATTTTCCCATTATGATTTCAAAACACTTAAGTTTGTTTTAATCAAAATGGTTTTTCCGGAAAATTAGTTTTATTAATTTCACACATCATGGGGTTTAATTCATCATTTTGTTCTTTCAACCACTTGTAAAATCTAACACTTTTAGGTTTTTCACAAAAACATTTTTCATGAATGATGCCGATTCATGCTTCACGATTACCAACTTGGGAGCTCCGACAAGTCAGGATTTTCAGTTAAAGACATTCACCCAAGCCTGACGGTCCTTGGGTGATTCCGAGTCATCATCACTCGGTTTCTTTCCTTTCTTATTCTTTTCATAGAATTCCTTTACCCCTTTGACCTTCCCGTCAACCATTTTCCCAAAAATATTTAGAACTTTAGGGTTAAAGGCTTTTTCAACATCAAATTCTTTATTTTCAGAAAAGAATTGATTTGAAATCTTAACTTTGCCAATTTTTTTTTTTAAGTTTCCGTTTGACAATGGTGGAAAATTTGCATCATCCATTGTCGGAACGAAATTATCACTTTTTAGCTCAACTAGTGGCTCCTCTAACTTTGACGAATCAGATTCATCGCCAGAAAGTGATTCTGATTTCTTAACAACCCACTTGTGGTTTTTCAGATTCACTCTTCTTTTATAAAAACGTCTTGAACTCTCACCAACTTCAAATGTTGAATTTTTAAACACTTTGAAATTGTCCGTTGGTGGTTCAGTTTTATCAACAACTTTTTCTTTCAGTTTATAAGACACTCCCTGTTTTATGTTGGTTGCCTTTGAATAGTTCCAGGCGACGTGACCAACTTTTTTGCATTGGTAACAGGTTCTTGTCTCCTTTTTCTGAGCTACATCATTCTTCATTCCCTCTTACTTCTTAGCAAGGAATTCTTTGTTCGTCTGCTTTCTGAACAAATTCTCTTTTTCTTCTTCCGAAGATGTTCCTGAAACAAATTTGGTTTTTGGTTTATAATTTTTCTTATTTTTATAATTTTCTGGTGGAATAAAACCTAATCCTTTCTTTTGGAAATTACTGTTATGGTTTGGTTTCTTTCGATAACCCGAACCAGAACTGTAACCCTTTTTCTTGTTCAATCTTTGTTGAACTCTTGAAGTGTATTTTTTAGGTTTTTCAGTAAGATTTACATCTTTTATTTTAGAAATGTTAATTTCTGTTAGTTTGAAACCTTGTTAATCATTTCAGTTTTAACACCTCTTATTGGAAATTCTTCATCAGAATATAATTTGTCGGAGTCATTCAAAGTATATGCTACTTTGAATGTTTCTTCATTCAAATTATTTTTTGATATCAGAAAATCATTATTGTAAACCCTTTTGCTCTTTTCAACTGTTGGACTTGAAGTGTCAGACTTTGACTTTGACTCTGACTCCTCGGTTTCAATCTTTATCTAACACATGATCCACCACTTTCTTAATCAACTCGTACTACGTGTCTTGGTCTATCAATTCTATTACAAGACTCGATACAAGAAGAAGTCAACAGACATATGCACTAAGAAAAACTTATTTCTAAGCTATGTTAAGGGTTTTTATGTCACACCCTGATATTTTCACGTATTACAGGTGGGCCCGGTGGGGAGTATCGTGACGTAGTTGATATCATCATGGTCAAATAATCACAGTTTAATGCACAGGGGAAGTCTAAAATAATAATACAAACCGAAATGAAAGTATAATAAAATATTACACAACAGTTGTAAGTGGATCCACAGGCGGATCTAAAACAGAAAGAAATTATTGTTCAACAGACTTTAAGTAAAAGCTTGCAAGACTCTTTATTTAATACTCAGGAGTTTCCAGCCCATTACGCATAGTACCTACACTTAACCTTTTTGAAAAATACGTCATTTTACACCGGTAAATACAATTAACTATCTCTTTTGAAAAGTATTTATAAAATTGGTTTGGATGCACAATGCATAAAATATTTTATAACTTGGGACAATTATTTAAAAATAATCTTGTATACAGATTTATATGTTTGTCGTCCGTTTAGGACCGGAATAGAAGAGCCGGTATAAGATTAATAGAAACACCACAAGTATAGGCCCACAAGGAGTTTCCTCACGAGTGAGATACCGTTTATACATACGCAAATGTCAGGTGTATGCCTACACCCCGTGCTTAAGTCGTGGCCATTTCAAATGAATGAGCCGAGGATATCCAGGACACGTTCATTAACCTCCCAAAGGCTTTGTATCAAACAAAACAGATTAAAACGGGTTATGTAAATTTATTAAACACAATCCGATTAAATGATTTCATACCCGACCAAGCGGTATTATTATAATACCGTATCCCAAGCCCGTATAACAGAAAATAAGTTAAAAGTATTTACCTGAGCTAAAAGTAATTTTTATTCTCAGCTGTATATCAAATCAGCAAGAACAAGTCGCTTTTACTGGGCTCCTAATCTGGAACGAAGGTTTTAATAACCTATTAGATTCCTAACGGGTATTATTTAAGTTTTAACTTAGACATGTTAGTTTTTAAAGGAAGGTTTACGGTTCAAAACACAAGATTAAGCGGAGACCGGATTAGAATGTGATTTACACCCAACAAGTATGAAGACTTGTATAAAATGGGTAAACTAAATGCATTCTGGATTTTGAAGTAAAAATGATAAGGTTTATGCAAACTAGTTACATAAACCTTACCGAACGCGTATATGCATAACAGGTAACCAAATGAGTCATGTACAAGTTCCATAAGTTATTATGCTTAAATTATGTTGTGATATTAGTAGGATATCTTCCATTATGCCCAAAACGAATTTAAAACCAATTTAAGCCCCGTAGGGGTATTTTGGTTATTTTAAAGTTTATAAAAGTGGTTAAAATAGCAATCTGAGGTTCTGGTCTAAAAAAATCTGTAAAAATATTTTTTTAACAAGTTACATCAGTAAGATATCATATATATGTGAAATTTATCATTTATGGCCAAACTATGCACCGTATAGGCATTTTGGTCATTTCACATATGCTTTAAGGGTCAAATTTAGAAATCAAGACTTATACTTACAGTTAAAGTATAAAACTTTATTTTTAGAATCAGTAGGTAACAAGTCTTAAGCGTTAAATATGATTTTAAACCATACTATGCGCTTAATAAGCGTAAAAGTCGGTAATTGACGGTATTCAAGATGTTTATAAAATTCTGAAGTTTTGACCAGTTTCTAAAGTTTAAAATATTTCATTTAACATATGATATCAGTAGGAAAAGGTTTGGTATTCAAATCATATGTTAAACTTATTTTATTAATAAAAAGGGTATTACCGTCATTTACCGAATTTATGCTAGAACTCTATGTTATGGTCAGTATAAAATTTGACAATAATTTCCAAAAATCCCTAAATATTATATCATAATAGTGGGTAGCAAGTTTGGTGCCAAAAATTGGGTTTAAAAATGATTTATGCCAAAAATGCCATTTAATTAACAAAAAGCTTTTGTTTTACGATATCTTGCATAACTCTTATTTCAGACCAGAAATGGATGTCAAATTTTTAGTACATACTTATATATCAGTAATACAACTTTTTATCCTCTCACATTTTCAAAAATCTCGTTTTAATGATAAAAGGGCATAATGGTCCATTTTTAAGCATTTAACGAGAACATGCAAATGAATCAGATTTCTATGGAACCATATAGTATAATCTCAGAGGGTTATACTAACATGTAATGTGGTCCCAAAGGAACCCTAAGCCATAAATAAACTAAGCTAAATCGGGTCAGAACTGAAAGTCAAAGCAAAAGTCTACTTTTGCGACTTTCGGTTGCGAACCGAGCCTAAACTCAGAATTGTCGGGTTGAACATGCCTAAACATGTTCTTATATTATTTACCAAGTTATTTAAGTGTTAAAACATGTTCTATAACTTCTGCATTATCAGTTATGAATTATTTTGTAAAAACCGACTCGTTTGACTTTTTGTTCATAACTTTGACCCGACAATTGACTGAGATAACGTGATATTTAGAAGGTGCCCTTTTAAGGGTTTAACACCTACATAATTACCAACACATAGCCACTTTCAATTTGAATAATGGCTGGACCATTAGTGATTAATTACAAAGTCAAAGCTTAATTATGATATCTTTGACTTTCGGTCATTAAGCTAATAAAACCTTAACTATAGAAGCTAAGAACACTTACAATAGTCCTTAGCACGAAAATTCAGCTGGAGGAAGCTTCCTTGAACACCAGGATGCTTCAGAGAGTGAGTTGTGAAGTAAAAACTTCAAGTGTGCATGAACAAAGAACATCAAGGCCCATTATATAGGAAATTTAAGACCTCCAAGATCAATCCAGCCGTTCCTAAGAGTAACCAGATGATCCCAAGTGTCCCTAGGGCAGTAAAAACCAGTTGCACAGTCCCTGGTATTGAAAACAGGCATGCAATGGCGGTGGAACAGGCTGCAACATGCAGCTGTGCAGTTTTATGTCGCTGGTGACTCAGTCGCGGCCCGCGTAGACCTTAGAGGGAGTCTACGCGGCCCGCGAGGACCTGGTAATCCGGTAAAAAGTTTCCCAGCTTTTCAATTTCAGTCCCTGGTCCATTTTAAGTTTAAATAACTTTCTTTTATTGCACTATTGACCCCCATAGTTAACTTTTAAGAGTTTTAGGTCCTAAAACAAACACCGTTAAGCTCACGGTTAGTTACAAGATCACCCGAAGTGTCTTGTTTTCAATGAAACTCCATGAGATTACTATCAGATATTCGTGAGAGCAAAAATACAAATATTACAATGCTTTTGGGATCGTTAAAAGGTCACTCAGAGGTAACATTTAACATGTTGACACATTTAACCCCTACGCCTTGTAAAATTTTCAATTTAAGCACAAACGGCTTTCTATGTCTGACAATTTATTCATTAAAGAATAAGAACGTCGTGTGAGATCAATCGGAGGCACAAGATTGGTATGTTGACACTTTGGATCCTTTTACATACATATTTACATTGTTTGACGATTTTAGCCCCTCGAAATCAATTCATCACATGTTTAAAGTTCGTGACACGTGTCTTTATCACATTGGACATGATTTTGCGAGGTGTTACAATTTAAGGTATGATTAACTCATGTTCTTGTTTTGGAGTGTACGTTGCTACGAGAATCGCCAGACTTTCATAGTTTGTCGTAAATAGTCCCTGTAATCAAATAAACTTGTTTTTGACATACCAAACCCTTCAAAACTTATTTCTAAGTTATGTAAAGGATATTTAGGGTAAGTTTAGCTTATGTTATTGTTCTAGAGTGTACGTTGCGTTAAACTGATTACGTTTGCGTAATAGTTTACGTAAAACTTCCAGAAAAACTTCTCAAGAGTTCGAAATCGTACAAGATTTGATATGTGTAAATGCCATATGTAATTATACAATCCCGGATATGAAACACAAGATTTCATTTGATTTGTAATTGTACGGAATTGTACAATGGTCGTAAAGGCAAAAATGTCAGAGTCTCCCCTACTTTAGGAAATTTCGTCCCGAAATTTAATTTAGAGGAAACTTGTGAAAACAGATGTGTTTATTTCGCTTTCAAAAAAATCCTCCGTTCCCTAAGTAAAACTCTGGGCCACATTTGGATTTTCAGCAAATTTGTTAATTGTACTCGTCTGTAGTCTATCGGAAAGAGTTCAGATCCGAAGATTTTAACTTCATTCCAATTGATAGGTGTATGATTGTACCGAAACTCAAGAGAGCCATGTTAATGTCAAAGTGCTGTCCTTTTTGTAGCAAAATACAAGAAAAGTATGAACTTTGGAGTTTCGAACAACGGATGGAAGAATGTTTCCTATGAAGACTATTATAGGAAACTTGTGTATGTGTTCGAAGTTGGAGTTGGAGAGTGTAAGATAAAACAACATTGGCCAAGGTCCAGGACTTCTAGTAACTTAAATAACGCTATGCTTGCAATGTAATAAGGAACACTTATATATAGGAAGTACCAGCGGCGTATCCACCATGCCCTTTTTACATTGTTCCCTCTTTCGTTATTCTCATCACTATATGTCTTATCACATGACAAAACTTGTTGTGGTTTCTGTTCACTGAATTCCATAATTATGTATGCATCCATAATTACGTAATTCCTTGCATAGTCCGCACAGTTCATTTTATGATGTGTAGGGGAAAAATCAATCGAACAAACATGTAATGACTTGACAGACCACCAAAGGGTCCCTTTAACTAGATCAACGAACGATCTCTTTAACTAGATCAACACATGGTCTCTTTAATTAGATCGACAAATGACCTCTTTAATTAGACCACCAAAGGGTCTCTTTAACTTTGAATCAAATAATAGTTTTGGAATAGCACTTTGGAATCCAAGGGTCTGCTATTTGAATAGAAAAACCCCTTAAGGATTTAAGACAGTACTTTGGATATCCTTCTGAGAATCTATCATATGAAAATATGGAGGATTCTACAAGGATTTGGATAGTGAGTATTTGAATTAACTAAACACATAATCACATAATTGTTAGCTTGGTCATTAACTTGTTCATCAACTTGTATATATGCATTTAAAGTACACCAGGAATCCAATCAAGGGCTTCAATTAGTACTTCAAACATCCATAAGAATCTAACTATGAAGATAGGAAGATTCCATAAGGATTTGGGATTTGTGTAGCGAAAATGTTTTGAAACCATGTACTAGGTATGCTAAGTCAACATACAAAGTAAAGTGTTCATGAAATCAAGGTGCTAGATATGCTAAGTCAACATATGAAGCAAAAAGGATCCTTGAGATCAATGTGCTAGGCATGTTAAGTCAACACATGAAGCAAAATGTTCTTGTATAATGATATGAAAAACTAGAATGTATTGATATGCACATAGACATATAATATAAGGCCAATTAAGGACTTATGAAAGTACCCTTAGGTATCCAATTAAGGATTTAAACTGGTACTTAGAGTATTCGTTTAAGAGTTATAACTTGTACCTTGTACTTTTGTTTCTTAGAAGAAATGAGTACTTAGGATTTTTGTGGTTATCGCGAGCGATCATGGGTGAAACTACGAGAGTAGTTTAATTTGCAAGGAATATGGTTCCTTGGTATCGGTATTGTTGGGGTATGTCACACATACATGTAATCACATTGGTCTTGAAAATAAAATTGAAATAACAAATTTATATATAGAACAACCAAAGAGTTTTCAAGGTTCTTGGAAAATAAACAGAAAACATAAAAGTTTAAGTGTTCATTCAGACATCAGCACAAGACTTGATATTGCCAGTGTTACTATTGTGCCCATATGTTGAGTCGTCATTTGCCAACCAAGTCAGTTGATGTGATTATGATAACCACAATTGAAGCAGATTCCATGTGGGTAGTTAGGAAAAACCAGTATCGCGTGAGGAGTTGCGATAGTAGGAACTGCCATAGCTTGGTTTGGTATAGCGGTTAAACGACAGACATTTGATGTATGACTAATACGTCCACAATTTGAACGTGTTCGGCATTGGACACTGGCATGGTGATGAAGGTTACACTGATTGCACAGAGGTGCTTTTCCTCTTTATGGCTTTTTGGCAGGTGGTGATGTAATTTGGCTAGGTCCCACTTGGTTAAGCGGATTGGAGCAATCACTGTAAGATTCTTTGAAGCTTCCTTGATTTTCTTAAAGGCTTGGCTTTTGTCTTCTTAGGTGCCTCATGAGTAGTTTCATCATTAAGATGAGACATGGCGACAGCTAACTCAATGGTCCCACAGAGTACTATGCTTAGTTGTTAGGCGATTGCAGCAGCCAGTTCAGACCTTTGAGTGTTGCTGCGATGAGGAGGCATTCTAAAGAGAATAAAAAATATGAGAGAAAACAAGTGAGATGATATTGGATAGTCAAAATTAAACGTTAGAAATATCGACGAAGCATAAGGATTGTGATCATTTGTTCGTTACCTATAACAAACAAACAACACAGTGACTAATCAAAGTAAATGGGTCTTTATAATGTATCGCGAAGATATGCTTTAGCCCATAGGTGGACACTCACCCCAAGAGTGCCAAGGTAAGAGTGACTGGTCCGATGAAGTGGATTTGTACGAACATTCTAGCCTTAGACAGAAAACTTAGGGTACAAGCACCCACCCTTCCGGATTGCACATGTTCACATTATTGAAGCCCAAACTTTGATGAGATTTTGAAAACACCAAAGGCTTAAAATCCTAAAACAAATCATCTTAGGATAGAGGATTTGTTGTGAAGTTTCGGAAAATTTTTTACTCGAGAAAATGAATTATGTTTTGTTTTTGGTAATCACCTAAGGATAGGTGATTGATATTGTATTAAGAATCTAAACGCAAGTAAACTCGCTTTAGGGTCCTAGAAAGGTTATAGACTGGGTCAAGAGCATTACTAATAACCTAATTCCCTATAACCCTGGCTCTGATACCAACTTTTCTGTAACACCTCGACCGCGTAATAAAACAAATCACAGCGGAAACATCGGGGAGTCATGTCACAGAATCATTGTTTCAAACACATGGTATTTGAAGTTTTGTTTTATATCATTAATAGATTCATTGTTTTGATACAAACCAGATAAACACAAACAATTGTTTGTCAAGTTTTAAAGTCACTAAGGCACGAGTCCATCCTACGTGTAGCATGCGTCAACAATCATCACATAATAGAACATCAAACATATGTGAAAATAAAATGTCAGCATAAAAATGTCTGTGAGTAACATAGGCTTTGTGAATTAGATTCATGGCTTTGGATAACATAAGAAAAGATTATATGTTTACAAAAATAGCCATGAATCCTTGATAAAAGTTTTTTTTCTAAAATACTTTGTTTTGATAAAAAGGTTTGTAGTATATAAGAAATATACTTTGGTTTTGAAATAGTTGAATTGATAGTATATCAAAATATACTTTGGTTAATGAAATAATAGATTTGGTAGTATATCAGAAATATACCTTGGTTTAAGAATGAAAACATCGGTAGTATATCAATCTATACTTTGGTTTGAAAATAGCATATCAAACTATGCTTTAGTAGTACATCAAAATATACTTTGGTTTAGGAAATAACAAAGTCGGTAGTATATCAAACTATACTTTGGTAAACAATATCACATTGGGAGCATATCAAACTATGCTTTGGAAGTGTATCGAAATATACTTAAATTGTGATTTGGTAGTATATCAAACTATACTTTAGTTAACAATATCACATTGGGAGCATATCAAACTATGCTTTGGAAGTATATCAAAATATACTTAAATTGTGATTTGGTAGTATGTCAAACTATACTTCGGTTTAAAAAGATAGTATCGCAAACTAAGCTTTAGTTTAGGAAATCAACAAAGATAAGTTTTTATGGCTTATTTGGAAAACATTTGTAAAAGCACATTGTGGACGTTTGGCAATACATTCAAACCTAGTGTATCAAACTACACTTTGGTGACTATAGATTTACCACGAAGGCAACATCTATTAGGTTTAAACTTTGGTTTCTGACATTCCGTACAACAGGAATGGGGTGTCAACCTATAGCGCTATATCGTACTACCAATCTGCTTGATCATTGTTAATGAATGTATAAGTAAAAATACGTACCAACAAATAGTCTTACAAACTTTGAAAATCAGTATTTAAGCCATAGATAACAGTTTCAATTCGTTATAGGATAAGTACTATGCATGTGAAATCATATAGCTTGAAATCATGAAAATAGTGAATAGACACATATGAATCATCCCAAAACATTTGCAAAACGTAAAAGAGGGGACTATGTACTCACTTGGGATTGCAAAGAGTCCTTGAATCAAGTGAGATAACAAAGCCTCAAATGTGTCCTAACATCGGGTAACTATGTTAAAGTATCGGTACACAATCAGTGGAATCAGATAGAATGAGGTCTTGCAAACCAAATGAGTGTTGGAACTCATATGAAATGGTTTAACAAAGTCTACATTCTGATTTGGAATGAATCCTAAGTGTTTTTGACCCGTTATGACTCGTTAAGGTAGTTTACGCTACTTTAACATGTCATTTGCGCAAATGCGCATTTGGATGGTCAAACTAGTCCTATGATAAGTCATATATGCCTAAACATGCTTAATAATGTTGCAATATCAGTTTAAGTGTTAAAATTTAGGTTAAATATGCTTAAATTAAATTTATGCGCAAAAGGGCATTTTGGTCATTTTCTAAAGGCATATAAACTACCTATCATACAACTAACCAAATGAAGTGACCATAAGGTATAACCTCAAGAGGTTATTCCCTATACAACTATGGTCACAAATATATATTTGGTCGGATCCTAATTATCGACCAAACGACTCGGATTCGAAAGTCAAAGCAGTGGTCAAACCGCTCGACTTACGACCCTAAATAAGCACTAAACTAGAAGTGACGAATTAAACATGTAAAACATGTTTAACTTAGTTGAAAAACTGATTTGGTATCAAAACAAAGTGTTTTGATACCCGAAAATAGTTCCATCGTAAAATGCACATAATCGTGCATTTTGATCGAAACTTTAACTCGTCACTTCGCATAGTCAACGTGGTAATCAGTAGGTATAATCGCAAGGGATTATAACCATCGTGATTACGATCACGTTGCAAAGTTTGATTGAACTTTGACTTGACCATTTCATGGTCAAAACCAAAAATCAAATGCTAGTCAAACTGTTTGACTTTCAGCTTGTAATTGCTGAAAATAAATAACAAGACTAGGAAGAACATTCACTTGTGTTCTAGGATGAAAGATGAACTAGAAAACTCAGATGGGAGGCCTCCTAATAAGGTAGCAACTCCAACTTTGAGTTATAGAGAGAAGAATAATGGAATGAGCAATGTTTTGGGCAGAATTTAAGGGTATTTATAGTTGTTGTGAAGCTCCAAGATGATGCCAAGTGGATTGTGTATTGCCCAAGGAAGTGTGTGATCACAACAAGTGTCCAAGATCTGATTCTATGCTTGGAGATCACACTTATAGCCCACAAATTTCAAAAACTAACTTGGAAAACAAAGGCTGCTGCTGAAAAATGGAAAGTTCTAAAAAATAGTCACCCTCGAGTGGCGCGCCAGGACACCATGGAGGTGTCGCGTGGCGTGACGGTGACCACTTTCTGTCAATAGTTTCACTTTTGACAGTTTCAGTCCCTTCAGCATGTTTTGATGGTTTTTGACGCGTATAACCCCGTTAACCTCAAATTCAGGTTTGAGTAAAATGACTATTGGAGGGAAAACCATTAATGTGACCAAACCACAGGGAGCAAAACAGAAGTTTACTCTTCAGGTTTTATAAGGACGTTATAGCATAGGGGACTTGAAATATGCTTGGAAATATCGTGGATGTCGGTTCGTTCGGTCGTACGGTCGCGTTTTGCGCTTAATTACGACAGAAACTCGAACGGACGCGAAAACGATCCAAATTACGCAACGAAGGACATTTTTGCCTTATCAACAGTAAAATACAATATTTTAATGATTGCAAAAATTTTTGGATGTGCGTATATGGTCTGAATGCAAAATATGCGCGAATTTGCATGCTTTCGCACTTTTGACGCTTTTAGTCCCTGTGATCAAATAAGCATATCTTCACATACCGAACCCTCCAAAACTTATTTCTAAGCTATGTTAAGGGTATTTAAGGTATGTTTAACTCATGTTCTTGTTCTGGAGTGTACGTTGCTACGAGAATCGGCAGACTTTCATAGTTTGTCGTAAATAGTCCCTGTGATCGAATAAACTTGTTTTTGACATACCAAACCCTTCAAATTTATTTCTAAGTTATGTAAAGGATATTTAGGGTATGTTTAGCTTATGTCATTGTTCCAGAGTGTACGTTGCATTAAACTGATTACGTTTGCGTAATAGTTTACGTAAAACTTCCAGAAAAGCTTCTCGAGAGTTCGAAATCGTACAAGATTTTATATGTGTAAATGTCATATGTTATTATACAATCTCGGATATGAAACACAAGATTTCATTTGATTTTTAATTGTTCGGAATTGTACAATGGTCGTAAAGGCACAAATGTCACAAGCAGTGGTTATGTAGATGGAGTTGAGTGTTGGTTATGGTCTAGTGGTTGACGAGAATGATGGTGGTGGTGATAGCAGCAGGTGATGTGAGGTGGGTGGTGGTGGTGATGGTAGATGGTGGATGTTGGTGGTAAATGGGAGAGAGAGAGCTGAGAGATATAACTAAATTTTTATTTTATTTTTTTAATGGTTAGGTATTTAATTTATTTACACAACTAGTCCCTAAAAAGTGAAATGACAATAATACCCTCATGTGCAAGTCACATGACTAGATTTAACAGAAAAATCTATCTGAGTTAGGGATAAAGGACATAACGTGCAAGATTTTAAAACACTAAGTACAAGACTCGTCAATTTGAAAGATAAAGGACACCACCTGAAATTCACTATAAAGATAAAGGACAAAATTTGAAATTCACTCTTCCTTTTAAGTTTCGAAAATAGGTTCTCCATAACTAATAACATAGTTAACAATTAAGCTTGTAAACAAACCAATAAAATGAATACGGATGAGGCTTGTTCATGTTCGTTTGTTTAACTTTAATCAAACAAACGAACAAATACGGACACTTAAATGAACACACACACACACACACACACACACACACACACATATATATATATATATATTGTAGAGGGGTTTTCATAATGTTTTAGGAAGACATGCTTTACCCTATAAGTGTAAACTCACCCCAAGAGTTCCCAGGTAAGAGTGACTGGTCATATTATGTGAATTTGTACGAACACTCTAGCCTTAGACACAATACTCGGAGTACAAGCATCCACCCTTCCGGATTGAACGTGCTCACATTTACTAAAACCCAAGATTTTGACGAGATTTTGAGAAATATCATAAGGCATAATGCCTAAGGATTTAAGATAAATCATCCAAGGCTAGATGATTTGTAAATTATAGAGAAGTTATGGCAATGATAAGGATGAGGATGAGGATGGGGATTAGGATAGAGATCCTAAGATAACTCATGTTTGGATCCCTAGGAATGTTAAGTCTAGGTCAAAAGAATTCTAATAACCTACTTCCCTATAACCAATGCTCTGATACCAATCTATAACAACTCGACCGTGTATATAACCCGCAGCGGAATCGTCGGGGAGTCACGTTACAAATTGCTCACAACACATGGTACTAATGTTTCATTATATTGATTATATTGTTTTACAAACACAAAGGAATACATGTAATTATTTTTAGATTTAGAAGCAATCTAAGGCCCGAATGCGTTCCTATGTGTAGCATACTTGAAATGTCGATACCTGAAACATATGTGAAAATAGACGGACAACAATAAAGTTGGTGAGTAACATAGGTTTTGTTGGGTAATACGATAAGAGCACTTATATAGGAAGTATCAGCGGTGTATCCACCATGCCCTTATCATATCACGCTCACCTCGTTATCCTAGATCACTCTAGATTCTATATTATAACACCACACCACACAACACATAAACACATAGAATAGAAATCGAGCAAGACCTTAAGGAAGTACTCTTAGAAATCCAATCAATGATTTAAAATAGTACTTTGAGTATCCATTGAGGATCTAACTATTGATATAGGAAGATCCTACATGGATTTGTGATTTGTACTTTGTTTCTCCAAAACATAGAATCCTCAAGTGATTTGGATAACGCTACGATGAGTAATACAATAAGAGAACTTATATATAGGAAGTACCAGTGGCGTATCCACCATGCTGTTATCGTATTACACTCGTTTCATTATTTAAATCACTCTGGATTCTATACTATAACACCACACAAATCTACACATAAATACTCGTTCCTTGTTTTGTTTCATGCTAGGAAAAATACTCTTAGTAATCCAATCAAGGATTAAAAATAGTACTTTAAATATCCTTTAAGGATCTAACCATTTATATAGGAAGATCCTACAAGGATTTGGGATTTGTACTTCGTTTTGTCTCATAAGTTATATACACAAATGCACTTACTAAAAACATATGCCATCCATATTATTTGAGAAAGTGGTTAGCACATATGAATCACCCCAAAACAGTTTGAAAATGAAAAAGTGGGGAACTATGTACTCACAGGTCTCTTAGATGATGATCCTACACGTGCCCGTGAAGCTCAAGTGTTTTCCTAAAATAAGGATTCGTTCGTTAAGGCCTTTTTGTGTTAATGTTTGTGGATGAATGTGGGTATGGAAACATCATAACTTCGAAGAAGTTTAGATTTTTTTGGAGATATGAATTTTGGCAGCCTTCTGTGTTGTTTTTGTAAAATACGTTAAAAATAGTAAACGTTGTCAAACAATTATAAAACTTTCCAGTTTACTAAATCAAAGTGTGCTCTACAATTTTATTTAGAAATTTTTTCTGTTTGGAACTCGAAAAGTGGTCAAAACTATTGATCTTAACAAACTGTCCAGTTTTGACCTTCGATTTAGTTTTAGACATTTGAGGGTCCAAACAGAGGCGTTCGTTGAAATGGTGTTTGCATATAATTGATCAAAATGTACGAGTTTACCTTTTTGGTTAAGTTTTGACCAAGTTATGCTTGGTTAAAGTAACAACACAGAATCTGTCCAAACATAAGGTTTTCGTCGAAAGTTGATTAATTGTGCATACTACGGATTTCACAGAAGAGTGAACATAATGTTATAACCATATGATTAAGGTATCTTATATAATATGGTTGGTTAAACCTAGCATTCTGATTTGAAGGTGTCTGGAGGTGTTTTCACCCATTACGACTAGTTTACGCTAATAAACTAGTCGTATGTGCAAACAAGGGTCCGGATGTTCGGATGGGTCCTGTGACGAGTCTAACATTTCAAAAAAGTTTGTTTATATTATATGATCAGTCTTGAAGCAAGAACATTGTTGGTGCATACGTCTGTCGACTTCGTCTTGTATCGAGTCTTGTACTAGAATTGTTAGATCAGGGCACATTATACGAGAAAATAGGATTTATGTGTTGAAGGGTTAATTTCGCTTGAAATGGCAATTGCCACTTTCAAGCGAAATAAGCTCTTCTATATATACCCTTCAAACGAAATCATTTGTAACATTCATGATTCCGGTACCGAAGTGCTGCCGACGTGTCTACTGATCTGAAAACTTGTTATTTCAATAATACAAGACAATTAAGTGTGACACAAGCTGTTTTCCAAGTCAATTCATATGTTTCCTCCTCTTGAATTGATAAGAACTCTTCTGATTGACTCATTTGGGTCACAAAACGATCCTACAAGTGGTATCAGAGCTCAGGAAGAAGAGTTCTTGCCAAAACAGTCATTATTTCTTACTTCTACACCTTCTTTTTCAAAATTAACAAGTTTTTACGGTCAAAATGGATTGAATTTCATACATAACATGCGAAACAGTGTTTTAAAGAATCCTTGAAAGAATTGGACTTTAATTCAGATTAAAATTGGTAAAATTCGTAATTCCGCTTGAAAATCAGATCGTATATGATGATATCAGCAGCATTTCACACGAAATTAGCACTTGATTCCGCTTGAAATTGCTATTCCGCTTGAATAGTACATCTGTTTTCACACGATATTACCTGGTTCCGTTTCAAAGTGTAATTCCGTTTGAACATTCATCTGTTTCACACGAAATCAGGTATTCCGTGTGAGAGTGTATTCCGTTTGAAAGTGTGATTTCGCACCAAAGTGTTATCTCGTGTGAAAGTGTGATCTCGTTTGAAAGTGATTTTGTGTGAAACTGTGTTTTTGAGACTTGTGTTTGTGAAACAATTTGCCTTATCATGGAAGAAGAATTTTATAATGCGTTTGCTGCTCCAGTTGCACCAGTTACAGCTGCTGAAACATTGTACAGTGAGAATGAAACGGGAACTCATCAAAAACCGCCAAAGCTTATGTACATTGAAGATTTTAAAGGATGGCAAAATCGATTTGAGAACTGGGTACAAGCTTATAAGTTTGATGCATGGTGTTCATTAGAGAAAGATTACGAGAAACCGAAAAATGAACGTGGGCTTGAAAAAGTGTTTTGTGACTTTTCGGAGAATGATAAACTGAAATATACTAGTGAAAAAATGATGATCGGTATTCTTCAACAAGCAATTAAAGAAGATATCTTTGTTTTGCTCCAGCATGAGGGTACTGCTAGGTCAATTTGGACGGCATTGATTCAAAAGTTTAAAGGAAGTGCAGATATGATCAAGAACAAAAAGGCTTTACTTAAAAAATCATTTGATATGTTTGTAGCCTTTGACCATGAAACAACAAAAATGACCATTGATAGATATTGTCATCTTGTTTTGGAAATGGGAAGATTGGACATAAAGAAAGAAGACGATGAATGGGTTGATAAACTTACTGATGCATTACCACAGCAGAAATGGGGAACTTATTTGTTGATTCTAAAACACATGAGAAAAACTGAAAATATGAAGCTGGCACAGTTTATTCAGAGGATTGAAGAGTACGAGTTGGATATTCAGAAAACGGCAATTATGAAGAATCCAAATGCTCAACAAGATGTCAGTTTATACTACAGAGGAAACAAATTTGAAGTTACTCCAAGCCCAAAGATTCAAATTGGTTTCAGTGCTGATAGTTCTTCTGGTACAAAGGTAAGTACTGTGACTCAAAGTGGTGGATCTTCATCCTCGTATTCAAGTTTTGATCCAAATTTTACAACACCAAGTCCTCAACAAAAGAATTCTACAAATTTGCAGTGCAATGTTACTTTGAACATTCAAAATGGTCAAAATTTTTCTCCGGAAATAGCTAAGCAACACATGGCATCACTTGTTGCTATGTTGGAATCATATGACCAGATAGATGCTGAAGAACTTGAGTTAATGGATGTCAAGTGGTGTTTAGCCAGTGTTGTTCGAAGGGCAGAAAAGTTTCAACAAATCACCGGAAGAGATGATTTTAATGAATTGGCTAAATCTCCAATAGGTTTCGACAAATCAAAGGTTACATGTATCAGGTGTCGAGAAAAAGGGCATTTTAAGCGTGAGTGCAAAAACAAAGAAGCAGATGGAAGACAAGATCAGTCTGGGAAGAACCATTATTATCAAAAATCAATTTTTCATCAGATTGCTCAACAACCACAAACTGCACATGCATGTGCCATTGAAGAAAAAGAGAAAAGAGCTTGTTATGGTATAATTGATCAAGATGATGAAAAGGTTGCAGCAGGTTTTAGCTGGGATAAATACATTCCATCCGGTTCAGGTCTTGTTGCTAGAATTTTGGAAGAAGAAGATGTCAAATCTAGTCAGAAAAGAATACCGATTTTTCCAGATTTAGGAAGTGATATTGATACCGATGATGAAGAAGAATATCTTAATAAAGCTAGAAAAGGTCTGGATCCTAACAGTTTTATTTTGTTTTTTGCAGATAAAGTTGAAATGCTAAATGAGAAGAAGATTGCCAGATTAAAGAGAGAGCTGAAAGCTATAAAAATAGCTAATGACAAGACAAAGATGAAAACTAAAGAACAAAATGTTGAATCAGCGATTGAAAAGGTAGTTGAAAACATTGTTGAAGTGGAGAAAATAATAGAAAAAATTGTTGAAGTCGAAAAAATAGTCGAAGTTGAAAAACTCGTCGAAGTTGAGAAAATCGTCGAGGTAGAAAAAATTGTTGAAGTTGAAAAGGTAATCGAGTTGAAAAGATAGTTGAGGTCGTTAAACCTTGTCTGAAATGTTTGGAATCTTGCAAATATTGTGAGGAGAAAAACAAGAAGATTAGTGAACTGGAAGAGTTGAAAGAAAATTTGTTGTCTGACATAAAGTATGTGAAAGAGTCTTACGATGTTTTGAACAAAACAGTAAATGGTCTGAAAAAAACAAATTCAGAAATTGAGGTTGCTATGACAAAGATGAACTCAACATTAATGACAAAGCAGAAGGTCATTAATGAGTACATTGAAGATTGTGCACAGTTGAAGAAAGATTTGGAACTCGAAAAGATTGAGAGTGAAAGAATCAAAAGGTTATTGTTGAGTTATACAACATGTGATTATTTGATTGATCGAGTTTATCCTACTGTTGCAGGTCTTGAAGCTTTCAAAGATAAAGAGACGAAAGAAACGGATGCTGGTAAGAAACAAAGTGTCAAGTATAACAAGTGTCCGCCTCCAATCTATGAGAGTTATTTCCCCAGAAAGCCAAATGAGGAACGTTTAAATAAGGCTCTCAACATCAAGTTAAAGTCTGAAATCATTAAGGAGTTACCAGACAATATTGATGTCACATTCACAGCGTCTGACACTGATAATGAGTCTGAGTTGTTAAAGAAAGTGGTCGATCAGGTGTTGGATATGGATGAAGAGTCAAACTCGGAGTCAAAATCTGAAAGTTTGAGTTCGTCAGAAAAGAGACCGAGTTCACCGGTTAAAAGGGTTTACAATAAAGAATTCTTGTTATCAAAATCTAATTTGAATGATGGACCAATCAAAGTGGCATATACTTTGAATGATTCAGACAAATTATATTCTGATGAGGAATTTCCAAAAAGAAGTGTCAAAACTGAAATGATCAAACAGGTTTTCAAATTGACAAAAATTAATAATTCTGAAATAAGAGATTTAAATCTTTCCAAAAAACCTAAAAAGTACACTTCAAGAGTTCAACAAAGATTGAACAAGAAAAAGGGTTACAGTTTTGGTTCAGGTTATCAAAAGAAACTAAACCATAACAGTAATTTCAAAAAGAAAGGTCTTGGTTTCATTTTACCTGAAAATTATAAAAATGAGAAAAATTATAAACCAAAAACAAAGTTTGTTACAGGTGGAAGTTCTGAAGAAGAACAGAAGAGACCATTCTGGAAACAATCAAATCAAGAGTTTCTTGCTGAGAAGAAAAAGAGTATGATGATGAGACTGATCAAAGAGCTGAAAGAAGAACGTGTTTCAAATGTCACAAGATTGGACACATTGCTTGGAACTGTCACCAGTCCAACAACACAAAACAGGGAGTTTCTTTTAAGTCAAGATTGGAAGAAATACATATTGATAAAAAGAAACAACCAACAAATTTTGAAGTTGGTGAATGTAACATATGTGCTTGTAATCATTGTGAATAGTTCGGTTATCAATAAAACAATGTTATTTTATCCCAATGTTTGTTTGGTTGTGTTTTACATTTTTCATGTTTTGACTTTTATTCAATTTCAAACTCTATATCGCTTTCTAGAGAGTTATACGCAAACTGATGCGTAAATGTAATCAGTTTAATGCGACAAATACTCCGGAACATCAACATATACTTAACATACCTTAAATAACCTTTACATAACTTAGAAATAAGTTTTAAAGGCTTTGGTATGGCAAAAACAAGTTAATTCGGCTACAGGGACTAAATTTGACAAACTGCGAAAGTATGCCAATTTGAACTGTAACAGACATTCCGGAACATGACCATAAGTTAAACATACCATAAATATCCTTTACATAGCTTAGAAATAGGCTTTGAGGGGTTCGGTGTGCTAAAATAAACTTTTGGGTCATTCAGGGACTAAAAGTGTCAAAAAGTGCACAAGTTTGCACTTTTGCGCATAACTCACGTTCTGAATACATCCGGATATCCAAAAATTTATGTAAGCACTAAAATATTTTATTTTAGTGTTTGGCATAAGAAAAATCCATTCGTTGCGTCATTTGGATCGTTTTTCGCGCTTATGCGCATTCCGTCGTAATTAAGCGAACATCGCGTTCGTACGACCAAACGAACCAACGTCCGACATATTTTGAGCATGTTTCATGTCCACAATGTTTAGACATCATGTTAGGGCCTTAAAGTTGGCTTAACGGGCCTTAAACATGTCGAAAATGGCTTAAACACATAACAGGGACTGAAACTGTCATTTCCGCAAACTTTCTCCTTATCAGAGGACCCAGGCGGCCCGTGTAAAACCAGGGCTATCCTTTACGCGGCCCGCGTCAGCCTCTCAGACCAGATTCGATGTTTAAACAGGCTGTTAACAGCTGCATTACCCACAAAACCCACTTGCACATGGTAATTCTGATACTAGGGGCTGGTTTTGGATGTGCACATGGTATTACAATACCATGTGTGCAAGTGTACGGCCAAGATCAAAGCACGTTTCCCGATAAACGATCCTAACGGTGCTAGTATTCCTATAAATACCCACCCCCATCACTTGTAAAACCCACAAGAATCCTAATTTGAGAAGCTCTAAGTTGAAACTTTGTTTCATACCTGAGCTACTTGGATCGAGATTAGCATTCGGGGACCCTTTGTAAGTATTCCTTCGTTCTTTTTTTTGCTTTTCGAGTCCGAAAGTCAAACTTTGTTTGACTTTCTGCGTTGACCAGTTTATGGTCAATGCGAAGTTCGTTTGAACTTCGCAACGTGATTGTAATCACGATGGTTATAGTCCCTTATGACTATGCCTACTGATTACCACGTTGTCTAGGGTCGTAAGGGTAAGCGATCTAATAAATCGCTTATACCTTCGAACCCGACCCATTTGGTCGATCATTAAGATCCGACCAAATACATTAGGTGACCATAGTAGGTAGGGAATAACCTTCCGAGGTTATACCTTATGGTCACGACGTTTAAGTAGTTGTATGATAGGTAGTTTATATGCCTTAGGTAAATTACCAAAATACCCCTTTGATGCCAAAATTCATTATAAACATATGTGACATAACTTTTGACATCTAAACTGATTTGGCGACAATATTAGGCATGTTAAGGCATATTCTACTTGTCATAGGACTAGTTAGGCGGTCCGAACGCGTTTCACGCGAACGACGCGTTAAAGTAGCATAAGCTACCTAAACGGGTCGTAATGGGTCGTAAGCACTTATGTTAGGTTTCATTTAGTATGTAGGCTTTGTTAAACCATATTATACGAGTCTCCATACTCGTTTGGTTTACGAACCCTCATTCTATCCGATCCTCCGATTTAGGTCCGGTTTATTAACATAGTTACCTATATTAGGTGTCGTTTGATATCCGTGATCTCTAGCATTGTTTGGTTGTTACTCAAGGACTTCTGAGCAATTTCAAGTGAGTACACAGACCCCTCTTTTATTGTTTTCAAACTGTTTTGAGGTGAAACACATGTGCCTACTTGTTACTTTCATGCGTTCCTGCTTTCACATCATATACTTGCTATGTTCATTAGTACATTTATAGTACATGATTTCATTGTGTTCATGCTATGTATGCCCATTGTGTGCATATTTAGTACATCGTTTTACATTACATTTTATGCTATGTGTGCCCATTGTGTGCATACTTAGTACAATTGTTATTCATCACATGCTTACATTTTGGGTATGACATTTGGTTTGTTCAAGTGGGACAATATACATTCATTAACATTGATCACGCCGTTCGTTAGTAGGTAGTGGTACCATAGGAATTGACAACTCCCGTTCCTGAAATCCTGGGTTTGTTTGGATTGGAAGGAATGACCGAATTCGATACACATAACTTAGATAAACCTTTAATTTGTTTAAGGGTTTATCGCCACAGTCTCAAGGCTTGGATGTATGCATTTTCACAATACCGCATAAATGTTTCTATCAGTATAGCATGCATCTGTTCCACAAAACATAACTTTGATTTAAACCATGTTTTACTTCAATACCTTGTTTTTGTGCATTTCACATATGGTTTAGTTGACATATTTCACTTACCATACATGATATTTTTGGGTATACATTACATGATCTACATTAAACATAAACATTTTGACATTAATATACACAATTAGTGGTTTACATTGGACATAGACATTTCGATTTGGTTTACACATTAACACATGATAATTCATTTATACATAAACAATTTACATTGGTGGTTGGTTTGAGTAAGTGATTTGAGTAACGAGGCGTGTGTAATATGATACAAGCATGGTGGATACGCCGCTGGTACTTCCTATAAACAAGTGTTTGTATGATATTACATGTCGTAGCGTTACTTAAATCATTTCAATATTTGACATATTACGTTTTACATAAACAACTTATTTTCACAAGACATTGATTTACAAAACAACTTATCTTATACAAACTCATTTTTCTTGGTTATTCATTTAACCTTACATTATTCTCTTATTTATATATATAATTGCTTTTTGAATGATTTACAAAACAAAACAACTTACAAGGTTCATGACTGACTTTTGTTAAACAACTTTTCCTAAACTTATAAGTCATGAATCCTATTTTCACAAATCCTATGTATCTCACAGGCATTTTTATGTTGACGTACCTATTTTCACATGTGTTTTCAGGAGCTTTTGCGTAGGATGATGATCATGACACTAGGGCGGACCTGTGCCTTAGAGACTAAAAATGAAGATAGACTAGTTTAATTATGTTATGAACTCTTTGATTCTTGTTTAAGACAATGTAACACTCTTGTTTAATAAATAAAATATAACTTTGTATGCCATGGTTGTGAAACAATAATTCTGTTACAACACTCCCCGACGTTTTCCGCCACGTTTTGTATGTTATACGTGGTCGGGGTGTGACAGAAGAGTTGGTATCAGAGCCAATGGTTATAGGGAATTAGGTTATTAGTAATTCTTTGACCTAGACTATAACCTTTCTAGGACCCTAACACAAGTTATCTTGTGTTTAGATCTTAAAACATGCACATCACCTATCCTTAGGTGATTATCAAAACAAAAACCAAATTTTCCGAAACGATTTTTGAAAAACAATCATCTGTTTTTGGATGATTTATTACAAGGTTTTGAACCCTCTATTGTAAGATTTTGAACCCTCTATTGTAAGGTTTTGAACCCCTTTGAGTTTTCAAAATCTCGTCAAGGTTTTGGGTTTTAAATAATGTGAACACGTGCAAACTGGAAGGGTGAATGCCTGTACCCTGGGTTTTCTGTCTAAGGCTACAGTGTTCGTATAAATCCACATAATCGGACCAGTCACTCTTACCTGGGAACTCTTGGGGTGAGTGTTCACTTATAGGCGAGCATGTCTTCGCGATACATTATTTTTGACCCATTTACCTTGATTAGTCACTGTGTGTTGTTTGTTTGCCTTATGGTAACAAAGAAATGACCACCATCTTTGTTGTTGTCAATTTTTGTTTCATCTCATTCTTTTCACCCAATCATCTCACTCGTTTCCTTTCATGTTTTCCTCTTTTAGAATGCCTTCTCGACGCGAAAACCAGATAGCGACTGCCGAACTGGCAGAAATCATTGCGCAGCAGATGGCTGCTCAATTCCCAAACCTCTTTGCTCAATGGAACCAAGCCAACAACAACAACAATGCTCCATGCAAATACAAGGATTTTAACTCGGCTAAACCACTCAAGTTTAGTGGTTCTGAAGGAGCGACTGGGCTTCTTCAATGGTTCGAGAGCATTGAGAATACTTTTCGCCACGTGCAGTGTCCTGACAATCGCAAGGTTGAGTTTTCTTCGAGTGTGTTTCAGAAGAGGGCTCTCACATGGTGGAACGGGGTTATGAGAGACCGTGGTGCAGAAGTTGCTCTAGCACAGACATGGGCTGAACTTAGGGCTCTTATGATAAGGGAGTTCTGTCCTCGTCATGAACAACGAGCGTTGGAGAAAGAGTTTGATGACTTGAAACAAGACAGTGGCGAGCACAGGGCATATACTGGTAGGTTTGAGGAGCTGAGTTTGCTATGCCCAACGATGGTCACCCCACTCGACAAGGCTATCGAAAGATACATCGATGGTCTACCTGACTCAGTACAAGACATCATTACTGGTAGTAACCCTGCCACACTCCGTCAGGCTATCGAGTTAGCGGCGACATTGACTGAGTCACAGATTCGGAAGAATAAGTTACACAGGAAGGGTGACAAGGGCAAGAAAAAATCGTCGGACAAAGAGGATAGCAAGAAAGGTCAAAACAAGAATGGAAAGAATTCTGGTTCTTCAAGATGGTCAAGGAAGCGTAAGGCTTCCCAAAATTTTGCTGTCACTGCCCAAGCTAACCAGGCAGCTCCCAACCAACCCGCGCAGCCTCCAGCGAAGAAGCCCTATTCAGGGAATGCACCTTTGTGCAATAGATGCAACAGTCACCATTAGCCGCAACATCCGTGCCGTTTCTGTAATAACTTTGGGAAGTCGGGTCATCTTGCCAATGTTTGTCGGTTTGCTCAGAATCAGGCAGTTCAGAACCCGGCTCAACAAGTTGCTCAGCCTCTTGCTTAGCAACAGGGTCAAGCTGCACGACCACACTACCCACCAGGTGCTTGTTATAACTGTGGGGATCTGACCCATTACAGAAACCGGTGCCCAAGGCTGGCTAACCAGAATCAGAATCCAAACCAGAATCAGGCGCAGGCTCGAGGGCGAGTCTTCAACATGAATGCTCAAGAGGCACAAGCAGACAATGAAGTAGTGAACGATACGTTCTTTATTAATAATCAGCATGCATCTGTTCTCTTTGATTCGGGTGCCGATAAGAGTTTTGTGTCATTGTCTTTTGAGCCAATACTTCGCGTGTCTAGAACAAAACTAGGAAAACCCTTGACAGTAGAAGTTGCTAGTGGTAAACCCATTGTTCTTGATTCTGTTCTACGCAACTGCCAGTTGAACCTTAACGACCATCTTTTTCCGATCGACCTCACGCCTATGCAACTTGGAAGCTTCGACGTTATTGTGGGTATGGATTGGTTAGCCAAGCATCGTGCAGAGGTAGTTTGTTTTGAGAAGATTGTTCGTGTGCCGCTTCCGACAGGCGAGATCCTACAGGTTCAAGGTGAGAAACCGTCTGGTGGCCTCAAGCTCATGTCTTATTTTAAAGCTCGGAAATATCTGCGGAAGAACTATGTGGCCTTCTTAGCACATGTTACAGCCGATAAAGGCAAGGGTAAGTCTATTTCAGATATTCCTGTCGTTCGGGATTATTCTGAAGTATTCCCTGAAGACTTACCTGGTCTACCTCCAGCACGCCCAGTCGAGTTCCGTATTGATCTCGTACCTGGTGCAAATCCCATTGCCAGAGCTCCATATCGTCTTGCACCGTCTGAGATGCAAGAGTTGTCTAATCAGCTTTAGGAACTCTCTGACAAAGGTTTTATCCATCCTAGCTTTTCTCCTTGGGGTGCTCCCGTTCTTTTTGTCAAGAAGAAGGATGGATCCTTTAGGATGTGTATTGATTATCGTGAGCTTAACAAGCTTACCATCAAGAATCGATATCCCCTACCGCGCATCGATGATCTCTTTGATCAGTTACAGGGCGCTTCTTATTTTTCAAAGATTGATCTGCGATCTGGATATCATCAACTTCGTGTGCATGAAGAAGATATTCCCAACACAGCGTTTCGCACTCGTTATGGGCATTATGAGTTCACAGTCATGCCATTCGTTCTGACTAATGCTCCTGCTGTTTTCATGGACTTAATGAATAGGGTCTGCAAGCCTTATTTGGATCAGTTCGTCATTGTTTTTATTGACGACATCTTGATTTATTCTAAGACGCGAGCCGATCACGAGCAACATCTTCGTCTTACTCTGGAATTCCTAAAGAAAGAGCAACTTTTCGCCAAATTCTCCAAGTGTGAATTTTGGCTTAAAGAAGTTCAATTCTTAGGACATATTATCAACGAACAAGGTATTCATGTAGATCCCTCCAAGATCAGTGCGATTAAGGATTGGGATACGCCTACTACTCCTACTGAGGTTCGTTCTTTTCTTGGTCTAGCGGGTTATTATCGCCGCTTCATAGAAAACTTCTCGAAGATTGCAGTTCCTCTAACTGCTCTAACTCAGAAGAACAAACCCTTTGATTGGGGATTCAAACAAGAGGAAGCTTTTCAAAACTTAAAGCAGAAGCTTTGCGATGCGCCTGTTCTATCATTGCCTGAGGGTGATGATGATTTTTTCGTGTATTGTGATGCATCGAAACTGGGTCTTGGCTGTGTTCTAATGCAAAGGAACAAAGTCATAGCATATGCATCGAGGCAGTTGAAGATACATGAGAAAAACTACACCACTCATGATCTTGAGTTAGGTGCTGTTGTCTTCGCTCTTAAGATCTGGAGACACTATTTGTACGGTACAAAATGTGTGGTTTTCACTGACCACAGAAGTCTTCAACATATCTTCAATCAGAAAGAACTCAACATGAGGCAACGACGTTGGGTTGAGCAACTAAACGACTATGACTGTGAAATTCGCTACCATCCTGGTAAGGCGAATGTCGTAGCCGATGCATTGAGTCGTAAGGAACGTACTAAGCTTCATTGTGTACGTGTTCAATCTGTTATTCAAGCTCGATCCGATGTCCAAGCACGCATTTCTCAGGCTCAACAATCTTGTGTTTCACAAGGTTTGATGGATAAGGAATTTCCCTATCACATAACACCTGATCTAGAACTGAAGGACAATGGATCGTATTACTTCATGGACCGTTTGTGGGTCCCAAGCCAAGATAACCTCCGCACCTTGCTTATGGATGAAGCCCATAAGTCACGTTATTCTGTTCATCCTGGCTCAGATAAGATGTATAAGGATCTTCGTATTCACTATTGGTGGCCTGGTATGAAGAAAGACATTGCCTTATATGTATCAAAATGCCTTACTTGTCTTAAGGTTAAGGCTGAACATCAGCGTCCTTCTGGTTTATTGGTGCAACCAGAGATCCCAGTTTGGAAACGGGAAAACATTACTATGGATCTCGTTACCAAACTTCCACGCACAAAGAAAGGTCATGATGCCATCTGGGTAGTCGTTGATCGTCTTACTAAGTCAGCACATTTCTTGCCAATCCGTGAGGACTTTCCTGCCGACAGACTTGCAAAAATCTATGTGGATGAAATTGTAGCTCGACATGGTGTTCCTTTGAACATCATTTCTGACAGAGATGCTCGTTTCACTTCTCATTTTTGGAGAACCATGCAATCTGCTATGGGGACCCAACTTAATCTGAGCACAGCTTATCATCCGCAAACGGATGGTCAACCTGAAAGAACAATCCAGACTCTGGAGGATATGCTCAGAGCTTGTGTGATCGACATTGGTGGTAGTTGGGATTCACATCTTCCGTTAATTCAATTCTCCTACAACAACAGTTATCACACCAGCATCAAAATGGCTCCTTTCGAAGCTCTCTATGGTCGAAAATGTCGTTCACCAGTCTGCTGGAATGAGATCGGCGAGGCTCAGCTTACCGGACCAGCCCTCATTTTAGAGACAACTGATAAGATCAAGAAAGTTTGTGATAACCTTCAGACAGCTAGAAGCCGTCAAAAGAGTTACGCGGACCCAAAACGCAAGCCCTTGGAATTTCAAGTCAGTGATCGAGTATTACTTAAGGTCTCACCTTGGAAAGGTGTGATCAGATTTGGAAAGAAAGGAAAACTTGCACCTAGATACGTTGGACCATTCAAGATCGTCAAAAGAATCGGAAAGGTAGCCTACAGACTTGAGTTACCTCCTGAACTTGGAAATGTTCATCCAACTTTTCACGTGTCCAATCTCAAGAGGTGTTTAGCTGATGAAAACCTCCACATACCACTTGACGAAATTCGTTTTGATAAAACACTGAAATTTGTCGAGAAACCTGTGGAAATCATGGAACGTGAAGTCAAGTGGCTTAAACGCAAGCGCATTCCTTTCGTCAAAGTTCGCTGGGAAGCTAAACGTGGACCTGAGTTTACTTGGGAACGCGAAGATCAAATGAAGGCGAAATATTCGCATCTTTTCCCACGAGTTTCCTCTAAATAAATTTCGGGACGAAATTTCCACAAGTAGGGGAGACTGTAACATCTGTGCTTGTAATCATTGTGAACAGTTTGGTTATCAATAAAACAATGTTATTTTATCCCAATGTTTGTTTGGTTGTGTTTTACATTTTTCATGTTTTGACTTTTATTCAATTTCAAACTCTATATCGCTTTCTGGAGAGTTATACGCAAACTGATGCGTAAACGTAATCACTTAAATGCAACAAGTACTCTGGAACATCAACATATACTTAACATACCTTTAATAACTTTTACATAACTCAGAAATAAGTTTTAAAGGCTATGGTATGGCAAAAAGAAGTTAATTCGGCTACATGGACTAAATTTGACAAACTGCGAAAGTATTCCAATTTGAACTGTAACAGACATTCCGGAACATGACCATAAGTTAAACATACCATAAATATCCTTTACATAGCTTAGAAATAGGCTTTGAGGGGTTCGGTGTGCTAAAATAAACTTTTGGGTCATTCAGGGACTAAAAGTGTCAAAAAGTGCACAAGTTTGCACTTTTGCGCATAACTCACGTTCTGAATACATCTGGACATCCAAAAATTTATGTAAGCACTAAAATATTTTATTTTAGTGTTTGGCATAAGAAAAATCCATTCGTTGCGTCATTTGGAGCATGTTTCATGTCCACAATGTCCGACATATTTTTGAGCATGTTTCATGTCCACAATGTTTAGACATCATGTTAGGGCCTTAAAGTTGGCTTAACGGGCCTTAAACATGTCGAAAATGGCTTAAACACATAACAGGGACTGAAACTGTCATTTCCGCAAACTTTCTCCTGATCAGAGGACCCAAGCGGCCCGCGTAAAACCAGGGCTATCCTTTACGCGGCCCGCGTCAGCCTCTCAGACCAGATTCGATGTTTAAACAGGCTGTTAACAGCTGCATTACCCACAAAACCCACTTGCACATGGTAATTCTGATACTAGGGGCTGGTTTTGGATGTGCACATGGTATTACAATACCATGTGTGCAAGTGTACGGCCAAGATCAAAGCACGTTTCCCGATAAACGATCCTAACGGTGCTAGTATTCCTATAAATACCCACCCCCATCACTTGTAAAACCCACAAGAATCCTAATTTGAGAAGCTCTAAGTTGAAACTTTGTTTCATACCTGAGCTACTTGGATCGAGATTAGCATTCGGGGACCCTTTGTAAGTATTCCTTCGTTCTTTTTTTTGCTTTTCGAGTCCGAAAGTCAAACTTTGTTTGACTTTCTGCGTTGACCAGTTTATGGTCAATGCGAAGTTCGTTTGAACTTCGCAACGTGATTGTAATCACGATGGTTATAGTCCCTTATGACTATACCTACTGATTACCACGTTGTCTAGGGTCGTAAGGGTAAGCGATCTAATAAATCGCTTATACCTTCGAACCCGACCCATTTGGTCGATCATTAAGATCCGACCAAATACATTAGGTGACCATAGTAGGTAGGGAATAACCTTCCGAGGTTATACCTTATGGTCACGACGTTTAAGTAGTTGTATGATAGGTAGTTTATATGCCTTAGGTAAATTACCAAAATACCCCTTTGATGCCAAAATTCATTATAAACATATGTGACATAACTTTTGACATCTAAACTGATTTGGCGACAATATTAGGCATGTTAAGGCATATTCTACTTGTCATAGGACTAGTTAGGCGGTCCGAACGCGTTTCACGCGAACGACGCGTTAAAGTAGCATAAGCTACCTAAACGGGTCGTAATGGGTCGTAAGCACTTATGTTAGGTTTCATTTAGTATGTAGGCTTTGTTAAACCATATTATACGAGTCTCCATTCTCGTTTGGTTTACGAACCCTCATTCTATCCGATCCTCCGATCTAGGTCCGGTTTATTAACATAGTTACCTATATTAGGTGCCGTTTGATATCCGTGATCTCTAGCATTGTTTGCTTGTTACTCAAGGACTTCTGAGCAATTTCAAGTGAGTACATAGACCCCTCTTTTACTGTTTTCAAACTGTTTTGGGGTGAAACACATGTGCCTACTTGTTACTTCCATGCGTTCCTGCTTTCACATCATATACTTGCTATGTTCATTAGTACATTTATAGTACATGATTTCATTGTGTTCATGCTATGTATACCCATTGTGTGCATATTTAGTACATCGTTTTACATTACATTTTATGCTATGTGTGCCCATTGTGTGCATACTTAGTACAATTGTTATTCATCACATGCTTACATTTTGGGTATGACATTTGGTTTGTTCAAGTGGGACAATATACAATCATTAACATTGATCACGCCGTTCGTTAGTAGGTAGTGGTACCATAGGAATTGACAACTCCCGTTCCTGAAATCCTGGGTGTGTTTGGATTGGAAGGAATGACCGAATTCGATACTCATAACTTAGATAAACCCTTAATTTGTTTAAGGGTTTATCGCCACAGTCTCAAGGCTTGGATGTATGCATTTTCACAATACCGCATAAATGTTTGTATCAGTATAGCATGCATCTGTTCCACAAAACATAACTTTGATTTAAACCATGTTTTAGTTCAATACCTTGTTTTTGTGCATTTCACATATGGTTTAGTTGACATATTTCACTTACCATACATGATATTTTTGGGTATACATTACATGATCTACATTAAACATAAACATTTTGACATTAATATACACAATTAGTGGTTTACATTGGACATAGACATTTCGATTTGGTTTACACATTAACACATGACAATTCATTTATACATAAACAATTTACATTGGTGGTTGGTTTGAGTAAGTGATTTGAGTAACGAGGCGTGTGTAATATGATACAAGCATGGTGGATACGCCGCTGGTACTTCCTAAAAACAAGTGTTTGTATGATATTACATGTCGTACCGTTACTTAAATCATTTCAATATTTGACATATTACGTTTTACATAAACAACTTATTTTCACAAGACATTGATTTACAAAACAACTTATCTTATACAAACTCATTTTTCTTAGTTATTCATTTAACCTTACATTATTCTCTTATTTATATATATCATTGCTTTTTGAATGATTTACAAAACAAAACAACTTACAAGGTTCATGACTGACTTTTGTTAAACAACTTTTTCCTAAACTTATAAGTCATGAATCCTATTTTCACAAATCCTATGTATCTCACAGGCATTTTTATGCTGACGTACCTATTTTCACATGTGTTTTCAGGAGCTTTTGCGTAGGATGATGATCATGACACTAGGGCGGACCTGTGCCTTAGAGACTAAAAATGAAGATAGACTAGTTTAATTATGTTATGAACTCTTTGATTCATGTTTAAGACAATGTAACACTCTTGTTTAATAAATAAAATATAACTTTGTATGCCATGGTTGTGAAACAATAATTCTGTTACAACACCCCCCGACGTTTTCCGCCACGTTTTATATGTTATACGTGGTCGGGGTGTGACAGTGAAACTTCAAAACGTTTTTACAAAAGAAAAGTTGATGAAAACAAACAAAGATGGGTTGTAAAATCTGAGAGTAGTTCTGACAATGAATCTGATTCCATAAAATCAGAGGAGTCATTTGTTGAGAAGAAGAATGAAAATTGTTAGTGCATTACGTCTATTGACTTCGTCTTGTGTCATGTTGTCACACCCCGCCCACGTAAAACAACAAAACGTGGCGGAAACATCGGGGAGTGTTGTAACAGAATCATTGTTTCATAACACATGGAAATTGAAATATTGTTTTATTGATTAAAAGAGTTACAATGTCTTGACAATCAAAGAAACATAACATAAATAACTAGTCTTGCATCTTTTATTGTCGCTAAGGCCCAAGTCCGCCTAAGTGTATCTTGATAAATCCTAAGCATCATATCCTGAAACATATGTGAAAATAGGTACGTCAGCATAAAAATGCCTGTGAGATACATAGGTTTTGTGAAAATAGAATTCATGACTTATGTTTAAGAAAAATGTTTAGTCATGAACCTTGTAATTTGCTTTGTCTTGTAAATCATTTGAAAAGTGATAAATAAACCAAATGATATATATGTATAAAAGAATAATACATGGTTAAGTAAATAACCAAGTAAACTGAGTTTATATCAGATAAGTTGTTTGTAAAACAATGTATTGTGAAAAGTATGTTATTTGTATAAAATGTTATATGTCTAAATTGAAATGATTCAAATAACGCTACGATATGTAATACCATACAAGCACTTATATATAGGAAGTACCAGCGGCGTATACACCATGCTTGTATCATATTACACACGCCTTGTTACTTAAATCACTTACTCAAACCAAACCACCAAAGTAAAATGTTTATGTATAATCAAATGTCAAAATGTTTGTGTGAAAACCATGTCAAATGTCTATGTCTAATGTAAATCATGAATTGTGTATATCAATGTCAAAATGTTTATGTCTAATGTAAATCATGTAATGTGTATCCAAAATATCATGTATGGTAAGTGAAATATATCAACTAAACCATATGTAAAATGCACAAAAACATGGTATTGAAGTAAAACATGGTTTAAATCAAAGTTATGTTTTGTGGAACAAATGCATGCTATACTGATATAAACATCTATGCGGTATTGTATAATGCATACATTCAAGCCTTGTGACTGTGGTGATAGACCTTTAAACAAATTAAAGGTTTATCTGTGTTATGTTTATCGAATTCGGTCATTCCTTCCATCCAAACATACCTAGGATGTCAGGAATGGGAGTTGTCAATTCCTATGGTACCACTACCTACTAACGAATGGCGTGATCAATGTTAATGAATGTATATTGTCCCATTTGAACAAACCAAATGTCATACCGAAATGTAAGCATGTGATAAATAACAAATGTACTAAGTATGCAACCAATGGACATACATAGCATGTGATGTGATGTAAAATAATGCACTAAGTATGCACTAAATGGACATACATAGCATAAACATAATGAAATCATGTACTATAAATGTACTAATAAACATAACAAGCATATGATATGAAAACATGAAAGGCACGAAAGTAACAAGTAGGCACATGTGTTTCACCCCAAAATGTTTGGAAAACAGTAAAAGAGGGGTCTATGTACTCACTTTAGATTGCTTAGTAGTCCTTGAGTTACAACCAAACAATGCTAGAGATCACGGAAATCAAACGGCACCTAATATAGGTAACTATGTTAATAAACGGACCTATTTGGAGGATCGGGTAGCATGAGGGTTTGTAAACCAAATAAGCATGGGAACTTATGTAATATGGTTTAACAAAGCTTACATACTAAAATGAAACCTAACCTAAGTGCTTACGACCTATTACGACCCGTTTAGGTAGTTTATGCTACTTTAACGCGTCGTTCGCGTGAAACGCGTTCGGAATGCCTAACTAGTCCTATGATAAGTAAAATATGCCTTAACATGTCTAATATTGTTACCAAATCAGTTTAGATACCAAAAGTTATGTTACATATGCTTAAAATGAATTTTGGCGTAAAAAGGGTATTTTGGTAATTTACCTAAGGCATATATACTACCTATCATACAACTAACTAAACGTCGTGACCATAAGGTATAACCTCGGAAGGTTATTCCCTATACAACTATGGTCACTTAATGTGTTCGGTCGGATCCTAACGATCGACCAAACGGGTCGGGTTTGAAAGTATAAGCGATTGTTTAGATCGCTTACCTTACGACCCTATATAAGCACTAAACTAAAAGTGACGAGCTAAGCCTGTTAAAACATGCTTAACTAAGTTTAGAAAACAGGTTTGGTATCAAAACAAACGGTTTTGATACCTAAGAGTAGTTTGGTTACAAAATACGCAAGAATACGTATTTTGGGCCAAAACTACGACTCGTCACTGAGCCTAGATAACGTGGTAATCTGTAGGTATAGTCACTAGGGACTATAACCATCGTGATTACGCTCACGTTATGAAGTTCAAACAAACTTCGCATTGACCATAAACTGGTCAATGCAGAAAGTCAAACAAAGTTTGACTTTAACGCTAAAATGAATGAAAAGAACGAAAGAACACTTACAAAGGGTCCCCGCAAGTTTGATCTTCCAAGTAAATCTCTGGTAGGAAGTGTATAACCACAACCACTTAGAGAAAAACTCAGAATTCAAGTGGGTTTTGCAAGTGAATCAAAGGGGTATTTATAGGATTTGGACCACCGTTAGGATCGTTCCTCGAATACCGTGCTTTGATCTTGTCCCTACACTTGTTGCAACACCTTGGTACCCAAATTGGCCCCCCCATGATCAGGAAATGACAAGTGTGATTGAGTTTTGGGTGCATAACAGTTGTTTAAACAGATTAAACTGATCTGGGAGGCTGACACGGGCCGCATAAGGGAACACCCAATGTTCACGCGGGCCGCCTGGGCCTTCTGATCAGCAGCCAACTTTCAAAAATGACAGTTTTGGTCCCTGTTGTGTTTTAAAGCCAATTCTGATATGTTTAAGGCCCGTTAAGCCATCTTTAAGGCCCTAAAATTATGCCTAAACATTGTGGACATGAAACATGCTCAAAAATATGCCGGATGTTGGTTCGTTTGGTCGTACGATCGCGATGTTCGCTTAATTACGACGGAATGCGCATAAGCGCGAAAAACGATCCAAATTGCGCGACGAATGGATTTTTCTCATTCCAAACACTAAAATAAAATATTTTAGTGCTTACATAAAGTTTTGGATGTCCGGATGTATTCAGAACGTAAGTTATGCGCGAAAATGCAAACTTGTGCACTTTTTGACGCTTTCAGTCCCTGAATGACCCAAATGTTTATTTTAGCACACCGAACCCCTCAAAGCCTATTTCTAAGCTATGTAAAGGAAATTTATGGTATGTTTAACTTATGGTCATGTTCCAGAATGTCTGTTACAGTTCAAATTGGCATACCTTCACAGTTTGTCAAATTTAGTCCCTGTAAGCGAATTAACTTGATTTTGCCATACCAAAGCCTCCAAAACTTATTTCTAAGTTATGTAAAGGTTATTTAAGGTATGTTAACCCTATGTCACTGTTCTAGAGTGTTTGTTGCATTAAACTGGTTATATTTACGCATCGGTGCGCGTATAACCTTACAGAAAGCGATTTAGAGCCCGAAATCGAACTAGAATTGATATGTGCAAACAATACACATATTTATACAACTCCCAAGTATGAAATACAATATTTCATTGATACAGTATTTGTTTGATGGCCGTGGAGGCACAGGTGACACACATGTAATAGGATAATCAGTGTTCGAGGTTCGAGAAACTGAGGTTAGTAATGAGTTCGCTTGAAAGTGTCAAGAAACAAGTTCAAGCGAAACCAACTCAACTGAGTTCGCTTGAACGTGTCCTGGTCATCCTCAAGCGAACCCACCAAACTATAAATAGGACACTTGTTCATTTCATTTGGAACGGCTTCTGGATTTGTAACGAAGTGCTACCAAAATCTGTTCAGGCTGTAATCATTATTAAAATCAATCAAAGTGACAGATTTAATAGTATCAAGCTGTTTCCACGTCCGTTTCACTGATTCCGCCTTTGAATCGGATTACAAGCTCTTTTGAACGACTCAGTTGGGTCAAACAACGATCCTACAAGTGGTATCAGAGCTCAGGAAGAAGAGTTTAGCTTGATATCATCTATTTTCTGACTTCTACACCTTATTTTCCGATCTGAACAAGATTTCACGGTTAAAATGACATGAATTTTTCACCGAACATGCAAAACAGTATAATAACAAAGCCTTGAAAGTTTCAGACTCAAATTCGGACTAAAAATGACAAAAACATGCCTAAAACTTGAGTTCGCTTGAACGGATATCGACAGTTCGCTTGAAATTAGCATTTTAGTTCGCTTCAATTCGCCATTTCGCTTGAAAAATCTTGCTGAGTTCGCTTCAAATTGATGTTCGCTTGAAAAACCTTTCTGAGTTCGCTTGAATCAGTGTTTTCGCTTGAAAGTTCATCAGAGTTCGCTTGAATGTGCCATCTCGCTTGAAATGTTAGTTTTGCTAGTTCGCTTGAAAGCCGATATTCAGTTTCAACTTGTTGTTTCGCTTGAAGTGCTTAGTTCGCTTGAAAGTGAAAATTCCGAGTCAAGATCATTTCACACCAACCGAGTGTCAGTTTGTGTTGGAATATTTGATATTATTGATTCTGATTGTGTTTGTTTAATTTGTTCAGGATTACATCATGGCTGAAGAATTCTACAATACGTTTTTCAATGCGTTCACATTTGAATCTTCCGAGATTACAAATGTGACACCAAAAACCATCACGAAAGCGATCAATGAGAATATCAAGCATGATAATTTTTACGGAACACACTCAAAGCCACCAACTCTGGAAAGCATTGAGGATTATAAATGGTGGAAAGAACGGTTTATTAACTGGGTGAAAGCGTATGCGCATGAAAGCTGGTTCTGTTTAGAATTTGGATACGAACGACCAAAAGATGATAAAGGCGAAGAACTTTCATTCAAGAAATTAACCAGAGAGGATAAATCTGAATTTGCCACCGAACAGAGAATGATTGCTTTGATCCAGTCGGCAATCAGAAATGATATTTTTGCATTGCTTAACCATGATGGGTCATCAAAATCTGTTTGGGAAGCTTTACGTGTTAAAGCTGAGGGGGGTAAACAGATTAAAAAGAACAAAATTGCGTTGCTTAAAAAAGAATTCGATCTATTTGATAGTTTAAAAGGAGAGACTGTGAGACAAATGATTGAGAGGTTTTGTCATCTTAAAATTGAACTTGAACGCTTTAAAATCATGAAAACAAGAGAGGAACTTATAGACAAAGTGATTGAAGCGTTACCACGAGCTGATCAGTGGCAAACATTTGTTTTTATTTTGAAAAATGATGATTTATATGATACGATTTCTCTTGATGCGTTGTTTGAAAAGATTGAAAGTCATGATCTGGAGCTACAAAAGCAAAGCAAGATGACTGGTTCTTCACATCAACAGAATGTTGGTCTATACTACAAAGGCAGTGTACCATCAGAGAAAGTTGATAGTTCACCAAAGACAGCATTCAGTGGTGAGAGGACAAAAGCGCCACAGAAGATGTCACACCCCGACCACGTGGAACAACCAAACGTGGCGGAAACGTCGGGGAGTGTTGTAACAGAATTAATTGTTTCAAATCCATGGCAAATGAAGTTTCGTTTTATTAATCAAACATGATAGTTTACATTGTTTTAAACAAGAACCAAAGAGTACATAACATAAATTAACTAGTTCTTGTCTCGTTTTAAGTCACTAAGGCACAGGTCCGCCTAAGTATGTCTTGATAAGTCCTATGCATCATCTCCTGAAAACACATGTGAAAATAGGTACGTCAGCATAAAAATGCCTGTGAGATACATAGGTTTTGTGAAAATAGAATTCATGACTTATGTTTGAGAAAATGTTTAGTCATGAACCTTGTAATTTGCTTTGTCTTGTAAATCATTTGAAAAACGATAAGATCAGATGATATGTATAAATAAATGTAAGGTTAAATGAATAACCATGTAAGATGAATTTGTATAAGATAAGCTGTTTGTAAAACAATGTCTTGTGAAAAGTATGTTATTTGTATAAAATGTTATATGTCTCAAATTAAAATGATTCAAATAACGCTACAATATGTGATACCATACAAACACTTATATATAGGAAGTACCAGCGGCGTATCCACCATGCTTGTATCATATTACACACTCCTCGTTACTTAAATCACTTACTCAAACCAAACCATCAAGATGTAATGTTTAACAATTGTAGAAATGTTTATGTATAGTCCAATGTCTATTGTCAAATGTAAATCATGTCAACAGATACAAAAGGTCCACACGGTTCAACAGTTACAAATAGTTCATATAATCAAACGGTTACGACAGTTCACATAGTCAAATGGTTACAACGGTTCAAAATGTAATGTAATATAATGTGTTCATATGCTGGATGAGCGTATGCAACAGAAATGCAATGTAGAACAATGTACTAAGTATGCACACAATGGACATACATAGCATGAAATGTAATGTAAAACAATGTACTAAGTATGCACGTAATGGACATACATAGCATAAGTGTAATGTAAAACAATGTACTAAGTATGCACGTAATGGACATACATAGCATAAGTGTAATGTAAAACAATGTACTAAGTATGCACACAATGGGCGTACATAGCATGAAATGTATTGTAAAGTGATGTACTAAGTATGCACACAATGGGCATACATAGCATAAAATGTATGGTAAAGTGATGTACTAAGTATGCACACAATGGGCATACATAGCATAAAATGTATTGTAAAGTGATGTACTAAGTATGCACACAATGGGCATACCTAGCATAAAATGTATTGAAATCATGTACTATAAATGTACTAATAAACATAGCAAGTATATGATGTGAAAACAGGAAAGCATGAAAGTAACAAGTAGGCACATGTGTTTCACCCCAAAACAATTTGGAAAACAGTAAAAGAGAGGTCTATGTACTCACTTGAGATTGCTCAGAAGTCCTAAGATAACCGCCAAGCAATGCTAGAGATCTCGGAATCAAACGGCACCTAATATAGGTAACTATGTTAATAAACCGGACCTATATCGGAGGATTGAGATAGAATGAAGGTTCATAAACCAAACGAGTATGGAGACTCGTGTAATATGGTTTAACAAAGCCTACATACTAAATGAAACCTAACATAAGTGCTTACGACCCATTACGACCCGTTTAGGTAGCTTATGCTACTTTAACGCGTCGTTCGCGTGAAACGCGTTCGGACCGCCTAACTAGTCCTATGACAAGTAGAATATGCCTTAACATGGCTAATATTGTCGCCAAATCAGTTTAGATGTCAAAAGTTATGTCACATATGTTTATAATGAATTTTGGCATCAAAGGGGTATTTTGGTAATTTACCTAAGGCACATAAACTACCTATCATACAACTACTTAAACGTCATGACCATAAGGTATAACCTCGGAAGGTTATTCCCTACCTACTATGGTCACCTAACGTATTTGGTCGGATCCTAATGATCGACCAAATGGGTCGGGTTCGAAGGTATAAGCGATTTATTAGATCGCTTACCCTTACGACCCTATATAAGCACTAAACTAAAAGTGACGAGCTAAGCATGTTAAAACATGCTTAACTAAGTTTAGAAAAACAGGTTTGGTATCAAAACAAACGGTTTTGATACCTAAGAGTAGTTTAGTTACAAAATACGCAAGAATGCGCATTTTGGCCGAAACTACGACTCGTCACTGAGCCTAGATAACGTGGTAATCAGTAGGTACAGTCACTAGGGACTATAACCATCGTGATCACGCTCACGTTATGAAGTTCAAACGAACTTCGCATTGACCATAAACTGGTCAATGCAGAAATTCAAACAAAGTTTGACTTTCGGACTCGAAAAACAATAAAAGAACGAAGGAACACTTACAAAGGGTCCCCGAATGCTAATCTAGATCAAAATAGCTCAGGTATGAAACAAAGGTTTCAACTTAGAGCACATTAGATCAGATTCTTGTGAGGAAAAGTGAAGGGTGGAGGTGGGTATTTATAGTTTTCGGTTCACCGTTAGGATCGTTTCTTGGAAAAGGGGGCACGATCTAAGCCGTACACTTGTCGGAATGTTGTGGTAACTCATATTGCTCCCACCACAAGAGTTTGACACTTGGCCTTTGGAGGAGTTAAAGGCTGTTAACAGCAAATTAAACGAGTTTCTGCATATCTGACCCCTGCTTACGGACCTCAACACTCACAATGTTGAGGCCCGTAAGGACCTTGCAGGCCTGAATTTGAAAATTGGCAGAACAGGCCCCTTGTGCACGTAACGTCGTGTTTTGGCACTTCTAACACCCGTCAAACCCATTTTTAAGCTTTATAAGGATGTTAAAGTATAGGGAACATGAAACATGCTCAAAAATATGCCGGATGTCAGTTCGTTTGGCCGTACGATTGCGTTGTTCGGTTAATTACGACGGAATGCGCATAAGCGCGAAAAATGATCCAAATGACGTGACAAATGGATTTTTCTTATGCCAAACACTAAAATAAAATATTTTAGTGCTTACATAAATTTTTGGATGTCCGGATGTATTCAGAACGTAAGTTATGCGCGAAAATGCAACTTGTGCACTTTTTGACACTTTTAGTCCCTGAATGACCTAAAAGTTTATTTTAGCATACCGAACACCTCAAAGCCTATTTCTAAGCTATGTAAAGGATATTTATGGTATGTTTAACTTATGGTCAGGTTTCGAAATGTCTGTTACAGTTCAAATTGGCATACTTTCGCAGTTTGTGAAGTTTAGTCCCTGTAAGCGATTTAACTTGATTTTGCCATACCAAAGCCTTCAAAACTTATTTCTAAGTTATGTAAAGGTTATTTAAGGTATGTTAAGCCTATTTCACTATTCCGGAGTGTTCGTTGCATTAAACTGGTTATATTTTCGCATCAGTGCGCGCATAACCTTCCAGAAAGCGATTTAGAGCTTGAAATCGAACAAGAATTGATATGTGCAAAAGATACACATATTTATACAGATCCCAAGTATGAAATACAATATTTCATTGGCTTGGCATTTGTTTGATGGTCGCAGTGACCCAGGTGTCACAGAAGAGCTCATCAAGTTATGATCCAGGTTATCATTCATCGGTTTCAAAAGCTAGTTCTGAAGAAGCAGAGGAGATACTTTGCAACATTGCTCTCAAACTGAAGAATTCTCCATCGATGAGCATCAATGTAGCTAAACAGCAAATGAGTTTTCTTGCATCTGTTCTGGAATCGTATGAAGGTCTTGTAGCTGGAAAAATTGGAAACTCCGAATTAGCCAAAGAAGACTACGACCAGATTGATCCGGAAGAGATGGAGCTAATTGACATCCGTTGGTGCTTAGCAAGCTGCATTCGCAGAGCTCAGAGATATATGGAAATTACTGGGAAACAATCTCTTTGAGGTGCATCAACAAAGCTTAGATTCGACAAATCCAAAGTGACCTGCTTCAAATGTAAGCAGAAAGGTCATTTTAAGAGAGAATGCACAAATTCTGCAGTTGGTGGAAATGAACATCCATTCAATGATGATTACTACCGAAAGGCAATCTACCATCGAAGCAGAGAAGAGCCAAAGATGATTGAAGATAAACCTAAATCAAGAGCTTGTTTTGTAATTCAAGATGATGAATGTTTTGATTGGTCAGAGATATGTCCAGAAGAAGATCGTTTGGAGAATGTTCAAAAAACAGCTCATGGCAAAGCTATAACAGAGGAAAGAAAGTTTGTTTTTGTTGCTGAGATTCGAGATGAAAACAAAGACAAAGATACAGCTGAGATCAAAGTGAAAACCAGAGAAGAGATTCTGGAAGAAAAGACATACAGAGAAAGAAACATTATGTTGAACAGAATGGATGAAATGCAGGAAGAGTATGAGATTGCTGTCAGCAGCAGAAGATGGGATAAAAAGAGAGAGTGTTACTTCAACAGAGAAGGTGAACCAGTTGTTCCAAAGAAAGATATAATCTTTGATGATGTTCTTCTCATAATTCCTTTGAGAGCTGAATATTATAGAAATGTGATGAAAGATGACACATATGCTAAAAGGCATGAAAAGGAGATCAGATATGCCATGACATCGTGTCTGAGAAAATGGGATGAAGAGAGAATGAAAAAGAGTGTTGAAGAAATGGTGAACAATCTGAAGAAAACTGCTGAAGAGGTTAAAGCTGAAGAGGTTGAAGTTGAAGTTGTGAAAGAGGAAGTTTTGAAAGTTGAGGAGACAGAAAAGATTGAAGAAAAAGTTGTTGTGAATGAAGTAGTTGAGAAAGCTGTTACTGAAGAACAGCAAATTGGAGAAGAAGTAAAGAATGAAAATTTGGAAGCTGGTAATGCTGGTGATGAAGTCGGTGTTGAAGAAAAGCAAGATGATGCTGATCAGAAACAAACTAAGGCAACTGCATCAAACACCGAAGTGCTAATCATTGAGGTACATTCTGATTATGAAATCTTAAAAACGATTGATCAGTATGGAACCGTGTAGAGCTTGTACTGAAAAAGATGAGCAATTCAGAACAAGAGATCTTGAATTCACTAAAATTGAAAACATTTTTAAAGAAAAATGTAAAGAAATGCTAGAAAAAGAAAAAGTTTTTAAAGAAAATGATGAAAAACTTTCAGAAAAATGTAAAAAGTTAGAAACAGAAAATGAAGTTTTGAAAGAAAATATTTCTAAAATGACAGAAGAATGTTCACAAAAAGAAATTGCTTGTCTAGAAATGAAGAAAGAATATGACTCAATGAAATTAGCATATCATATTACGAAAGAGTCATATGAAAAAGTGAAAGATGAAATGAAATATGCTCAATCAAGAATGAATTATCTTTCTGAAACAACTAAAGAACTTAAACGAATGTATTCAATAAAACAAGATGTTGTTAATTCCTATATTGAGGATGTTGCTAAGCTAAAGCGACAGATTGCTGATCTAGAACAGGATAACAACAAGTTAAAGAGTTATCACGTGTCGTCATATGTGCTTGAACGAATTTTCAATATAAAACCGGGAGATGGTGAGTCTGAGCAAAACAAGAAAGGCATTGGCTCAGAGTTTCATCAAGTTCCACCACCGGAAAAGTTTGCATTTTATGATGATGAAAAGGTCGAAAAAGCTTTCAACATGGTAGACCAATTGCCAGACAACATTGACATAATATATTCCAAATCTGATGATTCTCATGATTCAGATGTGGTAGGTAAAGTCGTTGAAAGTGTGTTGAAAGAAGAGTCGGTTGATACAGGTAAATCTGAATCACAGGATGAAGATGAAGGAAATCTTCATGATAGTTATCTGAAAAACACAAAATCCGAGAAAAGTTTGAATGATGATTCAAAAGGATTGGTTTATACCATGATTGGATCGGACAAATTGTTTTTAGATGTTGTATTCCCGATTCAGAATGTGATTTCAGAAAAGATTGATAAAGTTTTCAAAATGGTTGAGATTGAGAAGTCTGAGATTTCAAAGTTTGCTGGTAAGAGTCATAGAGGTTCGTATAACAAACCTAGTTTCAAGAAGAAAAACATGAAGACTCAGTTGGGTCAAACAACGATCCTACAAGTGCTAAGAAGAAAAACATGAAGGCTGGGTTGGGTTATAAGAAGAAACAGAATTAGAAGAAAAATGAAGTGCCAACTTATCAGGCAAAAATGAGTTTTGTTCAAGGAAATAGTTTAGCAGAAGAAAAAGAACTCAAATTGAGACAGTCTAATGATGAGTTCTTTGCTAAACAGAAAAAGCAACAACCACAGGTTAAAGATGTGTCCATGAGAACATGTTTCAAGTGTGATCAGATAGGACATCTTGCACGAAAGTGTCCAAATCTGAAACCTGTGGATGTTGACATAAAGAAGATTGATGCTGAGAAACAAAAATCTAAGAATGTGAGACAAATGTCAACTAGATTTGATTCAAAACAAACTTGGAGGTACAACACAAACAAGTTTGCTTTGAATCAAAACTGGAAATCAAACCCGAACAGGTTTGATTCTAGACAGACCTAGAATTCTCATACACCCAGAGTCAGAACAACTCAAAGTTGGAAAACAATTGTTGTATGACAAAACCACAAGAGTTTTGGAAACCAAAAATTGTTGTTCAAAAACAAAGTGTTCAAAAAGATTCACATTTTTACAAACGTGGTACTCCTAAAGGTCAAACATGGAGTGAAAAGAAACAGGTGATTCTTGAAAAAGATGAAAAAGTTGACGTAAAAGTTGAAAAGATTTTTGTGAAAAATGACAAAGAATTTCCAGCATTGAATGAAAATTATTGTGTTGAAATGCCTAAGGTTCAAAAGACCTGGGCTAAATTGTTCAAGTAATCAAGTAGTCTGGATGTGCAGGTGCTCAACAAATTCAAAGATTGTGAGAATGGAAGTTGGAGCAGCCTGGCACAACGAGGAGAGGAGGCTGCTGGATCCTGGTTTGGTTGAACAGGGAGTTTATTTATTTTTCTGTACATAAATAAACAATATTTTCAAAACCCTAAAAATTGAAAAAAATTTGAAAAACCAAAAATATGTTTGTTTTTACTTTTTGTCAAAAATAGAAAATTACAAAAATATATGTTGATTGAATACGCCGAAACCCACACGGCTGAACAAACATGATTACTTTCATTAGATTGAAAAATGGTTTTCAAACTGTCGAAAATCAATGGGTTGTAAATCATGGGGGTACTTTATATTAGTTTTTCTTCAAAACAGAGCATAGTTAGCAGAAAATGGATGGCGAGACAAAGCTATCAGTGTTGGTTGTCAAATTTTCTTTTAATGATTTTGCATTTTAGGGGGGAGAAAAATTTGTTAGAAAATCCAAAAACATTTGAAAATTTGAAAAAGCCAAAAACATGATAAAAATTTGAAAAATTGAGTTTTGCATAAAAAGAGGAAATGATAGTACATCAGTAGACAGTTACAGTATGCTAAAGAAATGTAATGATTATATAGCATTAAACAGTCTCACTGATGATATGCCGATAGATTTTTATACATTTAGTAAACTTTTTCGGGATATAAACCTAAATTCAAACTTACTTATTTCGTGGGGAACACTACTTGGATATATAGGTAACCCCTGAAATCTAGTTTGAAAGGTCCCTCTTTCTGAGATACTAGGTCTTTATACTCAGTGATATAAGGGGTATTATCCCGGGACTTCTGATTTTGCGGAAGCAATGGCCTAGTCCCCGGAGAATACTTTTTGCTTGCTTGAAATATAGCACTACCCTCAGCAAAAATGATGAAACAATAAAAATGATAGTCATTGATGTTGTAAAAAAGATCCTCTAAAGGGGACACACCTAAAGACAAACCTGAGTTCTCTGCTGAACGAAAGTTCTGACCTGAGCTCATATGGTTTTATAAATTATTCCCCTTACAGATATCATCTAGTTATACTCACCTGTAAGACTGAATATTGGGATCTGGATACGGGAGTATATTCAAGAGGTGGGACACGTGAATGGGTTTAAGTTCTTAATTCACCTAATTCGTATCCTGAATCAGTTGAACTTTGTATGAAAATTTAAGTGGACAAGTATATCGACAATCTAAGTGAATTGTTTAATTCTTATTGTGTAACTAAGCTCAACGGTACTTGTGACTTGTCAAAAACTGATATGATCCTCTGACGCATACTCAAACAAAAATATTGTCTGTAAATATGTTTGTACATATTTCTTTACTGTTTTATATTTCAGAAAATACCAAAAGATTTTTGATTCTATTTTATTTTCGACAACTGATGTCTGAAATGCTGAGTTTCAAAATCTAAGTAAGCTGATTGTGTTTCTGAAAATAAAACAAGTTCATTAATTTGAAACTTGAATAAAAATCAAAAATTCAAAAAACAGTTTATGATATCTCCAAGGTAATTAGTTTGGACTTGGGTGATTAACTGTGAGGGAGTTGGATTCTTTAATGCTGCTAAATCATTTAGTTTGTTGAGAGGGGGAGTTGATTAGAAAATTTGATTGATGATATGAAAACATTGTACTTATAGATGTTTGAGTGATTGCAGATAGTCTAGATTACGATCCCGAGAGCAGAGTCTAAGGGGGAGTCTGAAGACAAGCTTGAAGCAAAGAGAAGCTTGTAGATGGATAGCTAGGTGTCGATCCCAAAGCACGAAAGCTTGACGAAAGGGGGAGCCTAAAGCTGATGGAAGAAGAGAAGGATTGATGGATGCTTATAATGTTACAATTTGGATGAGAAGGCAGAATGATCAAGATCGAAGATGTATCATGATGAAGACTAGACACTGAAGACTTCGTCCATATCCGAGAGGGAGTCTGTTAGTGCATTACGTCTATTGACTTCGTCTTGTGTCATGTAATTGGATAATCAGTGTTCGAGGTTCGAGAAACTGAGTTTAGTGATGAGTTCTCTTGAAAGTGTCAAGAAACAAGTTCAAGCGAAACCAACTCAACTGAGTTCGCTTGAACGTGTCCTGGTCATCCTCAAGCGAACCCACCAAACTATAAATAGGACACATGTTCATTTCATTTGGAACGGCTTCTGGATTTGTAACGAAGTGCTGCCAAAATCTGTTCAGGTTGTAGTCATTATTAAAATCAATCAAAGTGACAGATTTAATAGTATCAAGCTGTTTCCACGTCCATTTCACTGATTCCGCCTTTGAATCGGATTACAAGCTCTTCTGAACGACTCAGTTGGGTCAAACAACGATCCTACAAAAATTTCGTTCCTGAGATGAACGATGAAAACTTTCCAAAATTGTCAAAAGAAAATTTGAAGTTAAAAGTTGGTAAAACTGAGATTTCAGGTCAATTTTTCCTTGGTAAAGGAGAATTTGATGCTGAAAAGGCTTTCAATGGGAAAGTCAAACACATCTTTGAGAAGATGGTTGATGGGAAGGTTAAAGGTGCCAAAGAATTTTATCAATCGAAAAGATGGTGGGATAGATGTGTACCAAAATCACCCAAGGCTGGTCAGACTTGGGTGACAGGTTTTCCAAACTAAAATTCTGACTTGCCAGAGCTTCCAGGTTGGTAAGAGTGGAGCAGGTATCAGCATCTTTCTTGAGAAATTCATTTCGGTGTTATTTTGATTTACAAGTGGTAAATCAGAGACATTAAGTTGTACTTGATTTTCTACAAGTGGTATTTGATGTTTGAACTTAAAATTGTTATATTTCAAAAGGTTTGAGAGAACAAGGTGATGAACCCCTAACCTAAATGTGATAAAATCAACAAAACTAATTTTCCGAAAAAAAAAGCATTTGATTAAAACAAACTTAAGTGTTTTGAAATCTTAAATGGGAAAATAGTTTGTTGTAAGGGGGAGTTCTGATTGTTTATGCCAAGTGGATGGCGAATTGAAGTGATTCGATATCAGTTGTCATTTTACCTTGTACAGTTTGTTTTCAAATTTCCTTTAAATGATTTTTTGAATATTAGGGGGAGTAAGAATTTTCAGAAAATCCAAAAACATTATGAAAAATTGAAAAAATCAAAAACATGATAAAATCAAAAACGAGTTTTGTTGTGAAAAAGAGGAAATGATAGTACATCAGTGGACTATCACAGCATGATAAAGAATTGGAAAGTTAAATAGTGATAAACGGTCTCACTGATGATGTGCCAGTAGGTTTTTACACATTTAGTAGATTGTAACGAGATATAAACCTAAATTTCAAACTTGCTTATATCGTGGGGAACATCTCTCGGATATATGGGTAACCCCCGAAATCTTGTTTGAAAGGTCCCTCTTTCTGAGATACTAGGTCTTTATGCTTAGTGATATCTGGGGTATTATCCCGGGACTTCTGATTTTGCGGAAGCAATTGCCTAGTGATGTGTGTAAAATGCAACATATAAATTACATCAAATGAGGCATAAAACTAACCCTTTTTAAGTACTAATATTGGAAAAAGAGTGTTTTTGTCTTCCTTTTGTATTTTCAGGATTAAATGAGCTCAAAAAAACAAAAGAATCAAAAAGACAGCTAAATCCAACATAAATACAAGAAAAGGAACATAAGTGGACTGCCCGACCCCTCAACGGCATCTTCCCAAGCAAAATAGAGAAGGCAGAAGACTGAACACGCCCCGTGCTCAGCCAGCACGGGGCCGTGCCCAAGAAGCAGCAGAAAAGACAAACCTATAGAAGCTTCTATTGCCCACCACGGGGCCGTGTCCAGTGAACACAGGGGCGTGGCGAAAGTACAGCAGGCGCATTAATTGTAATTGCGAATTACAATTAATGAAGAGAGAGAGAGTGTCAGACAGGCACGGGGGCGTGTCCAGCGGACACGGGGCCGTGCCCAGCCTTCTGTTCAGCCTATAAATAGGAGTGCTTGGTTTCATTTCAACTCATCCCTTGGCACACCACCTCTCTCAAACTTCATCCACCACCCACCACCATCACAACACCATCATCCACCACCATCATCCATTGTCCATCATAGAGTGTGTGAGTCGTCTCGGGATCCAAGATTGATCGTAAGAGTTCTTGACAATCAAGGCCATGTTTGCCTAAGTCTCTTACATCACTTGGTGAAGACAAAGTGTCTAGTATAATACTTTTTATTTCTAATCTTTTGCACTTTTTATTTGGTTTTATATTAATGACTTTAATAACTAGTTACTTATGTTGAAGGTGATCTTTCCTTATCGTTTGTCCGTGGTGTCTTGGCATTATTTTACTGTCTATATAAAATAAAAGATTTTCACCATTCATATCTCCACGGTCTATATGGAGGTATGTTGGCTACCTGGTCGGGGGTTAAGGGAACGGTTTGGTAAAGGTCTTGCCATTGTTCAGCGTTTAGAGGTCCTGCAATGGACCTGGGTCAAATTTAGTAGGACCTCCTTCAATGCTTCACGGTATTGGATGGCGGGGGTCCAAACTCTTTGATCCCCTCATAAGTTAACTACTATTAATACTATAACCCGGCTATTTAGGACTGTATCCCTGCTGACTCAGACCACTTAGTCGAGGGTAACGTCACCTCCAAAAGAGGGGCCTACCATAATATTGCATTAATAACTTAATTCATTATCTTCCAATAATCCACCCTTTTAGGATTGTATCCTTGCTGACTCAAACTACTGGGGTGAGGGTAACGTCACCTTCAAAAGAGGGGCCTACTACAATAACTAAGATAATCTTTTAATTATGTGCAAAAGTGCGGAAATAATCAAAGGTTATACTAGATACGAGTCGGAACCAAGTGATTCATCTTGTCTATCTGTTTTTTTATTTTTATTTTCAGCTTTTTAGTCAGTTTTTATTTTTCTTAGTTTAAAACATTTTTCTAAATTTTTTATTTTGATTAGACGTTGAGGATAAACCGGTACTAAAAGCTCTTGTGTCCTTGGACGACCTCGGTATCTTACCAACGTTATACTACGCTCGCGATGGGTGCACTTGCCCATATGTGTGTTTAGTGTTAGTAAAATATCGTGTTTTATAAATTTAAAACTTGGCTAAAAATAAGTGTTAAAAGGGCTTAAAATATACACCTAATATATATAACACTTCACACGCATCAAGTTTTTGGCGCCGTTGCCGGGGACACAAGGATTTTAAGAAAGTTAGGAATCAACGGCCTAATCATTTTTTTATTTTTCTTTTTTATTTTTTTAGGACTTTCTTAGTTTTTCAGTTTCTGCAGAGCTCAGCACGGGCCGTGCCTGGTCAGACACGGGCCGTGCCCAGCATCATCACTGGCAGTTTTTATTTTCTGAGTTACAGAGAGCTGAACACGGGGCCGTGTCGGTGCAACACGGGGTCGTGTCCAACTCCCAGTAACAGGGATCCAGAAGACAATCACTGTACCTCTGACCACGGGCCGTGTTCGCTGAGCACGGGGCCGTGGTGAACATTCTGACCAGCGTTCTTTTTTGTTTTTATTGCAGGACTTGGAACCTAGGCGCCACATTTGAACCTCCTACGTAGTGCATGAGCTCCAGTTCTAGTAGAGACATAAAAGAACCTCTAGAAGAACCCGAACGCTTTCTCAGAAAAAGACTTAAAGCCAAAAATCAAGAGAAAGTTTCGGGGGACCCACTTCCAATGGCGGATCAACGTACCCTCATGGATTACCTACGACCCACCGTAGGCAATCTCGGCGCCGCTATCAATGCACCAAATGTCGAAGCCAATAACTTCGAGCTTCGGCCGCATTTGATACAAATGCTCCAAAACTCCGCAACCTTCCATGGGCTTGCGGACGAGGATCCCCATCTACATATTACTAACTTCTTAGAAATATGTGATACCTTTCGGATCAATGGAGCATCAAATGACGCCATCCGCCTTCGAATGTTTCCATTTTCACTAAAAGACCGAGCTAAGGCTTGGCTTAACACCCTCCCAGTTGGCTCGGTAAACACTTGGGATGAACTTGCCCAAAAGTTTCTATATAAGTATTTCCCTCCTGCTAAAACGGCTAAATTAATGACTGAAATTAATACATACTCACAAGAGGATGGGGAATCCTTATATGAAACTTGGGAAAGGTTCAAGGAGCTTCTAAGAAAGTGTCCTCATCACGGTCTAGCAGTGTGGCAACAAGTATCCACTTTCTACAATGGGTTGTTGCCACACACAAGACAAACACTTGATTCAAGCTCCGGGGGACTTTTAGGTAATCGTCGCCCAAATGAAATATATAATCAAATTGAGGAAATTGCTCAGACCAATTTTCAATGGCACACTCCCCGAGGTAATAAATCTATTGCCCCGGGCGCCCATAAGGTTGATGAAAGCACCTCTTTACAAGCCCAAATCGAGGCCCTCTCTTCAAAAATCAAAAAGCTAGAAATGACAAAAACGGCCTCGGTGATGGCTTATGAAGGGTGTGGTGGGTCACATGAAAATTGGAGTTGTATGAAAGAATTAGATGAACAAACAGAAACGGTAAACTACATTGATAATAGACCTAGGCCATCGGGTCCTCCAACGGGTACCTACAACCAAGGATGGCGTAACCACCCAAATCTTGGTTGGAGAGATCCCGGCAATAGTAGTAACCAACAAAACCAACGAACTAATTTTCAACAACCACAAAATTTCTCTCAACAACAAGGTGGAAGAGAAAGGATTGAAGATACTGTATCTCGCCTCATCTCTGACACTGAAAAGAAAAACTCGGATCGATTTCAACAATTGGAATCGAATTTTAGAAATCAACAAGCTAGCATTCAAAACGTTGAAAAACAATTAAATCAACTAGCTCAAAATTTCTCCGAGAGACCACAAGGCGCGCTACCTAGTAATACCGAAACCAACCCGAAGGCACAAGTATATCTCATCACATTAAGAAATCGAACCGTGGGTCCCGAGGATGCTCCATTGCCGTCAAATGAAAGAAGCCAATCTAGCCAACCTGTGATTCCTCCTGCATCAGAAAAGGCTTCTCTACCAACTCAAGAGCCCACCAAGATTCCTCCAATTTCGTACCCCGGTAGGTTAAATCGTCAAAAGACCGATGAGCAATTCGCTAAATTTGAAAATTTACTAAAACAATTGCATGTTAATATTCCTTTTATCGAGGTCCTAACCCAAATGGCTAAATACACAAAATTTATGAGGGATTTCCTCACAAACAAAAGGAAAATTGAATCATTGCAACTAGTTAACTTAGGCGAAGAATGCTCCGCCTTAGTGCTCAACAAACTTCCACAAAAGAAAATCAATCCCGGAAGCTTCACAATTCCTTGCTCGATTGGGGAGTCTCCCGTTCGTAATGCATTAGCCGATCTTGGGGCTAGCATTAACCTCATGCCCACATCGATGTTCAAACGACTCGGCCTAGGAACAACAATCCCTACAAAGATGAGCATACAACTCGCCGACAGATCCGTCAAATTTCCACAAGGTGTCGCTGAGAATCTATTGGTAAAAGTTGACAACTTCGTTTTCCCAACCGACTTTGTCATCCTAGACATGGAAGAAGACACGGATGTCCCTCTCATCCTCGGGAGGCCATTTCTAGCCACCGCCCAAGCGGTGGTAGACATGAATGACGGAACGTTAACATTGAAGTTTGGGGATAAGGAGGTAAAGTTTGAATGTGGAAAAAGAATTGAGGACGAAGACCCGGTCAACTACATACAGGTCATAGACTCAAGCTTGGATGACGCTCTCCGACGGTGTAACATGGGATGCAATACATCCCACTTGGGTGACATATGACCGGCTTTGGGTCTAGCCAAGGACCCTTATAAACGTGGCGCACCACGGAGGCATTCCGCGGAACTATCATTAGTTTAATTTAGATTAATTTTTATGTTTTCTAGTTAGTTTTAATTTTCAGGAATAAAACACATTTGAGATGACAAAGGATACAATGGAAACTTGAACCAGCACCCCATGCAGGAAAACAGAACCGTCCGACAATCTCTTCATTACAGTAAGCTCGGCACGGGCCGTGTCCAACCAACACAGCCCCGTGCTGAACCAACTGCAGAAAAATGCCCAGTTCAGGTAACTGGACACGGGCCGTGTTCACCAAACACGCCCCCCGTGTCCAGGCTTCTGTTTCTTTTCTTTAATTTCTGTTACTGGCACCTGAACACGGGGCCGTGTCTGGTCCCCACGGGGCCGTGTCCAGACTACCAGTAACATAAATCTTAGCTTTTAACACCATTTTACACATCTAATCAACCTAAAAATTTATTTTTGGGACACATTGAGGACAATGTGTAATTTAAGTGTGGGGGGGATGCTAAAACCTTGAATCTTGCAAGTCCTAAATACAAGCCTTACACAAAACTCTATTGGAACCGCTAATCACCCCAAATTTTTTCAAAAATTTCATTTTTTTTACTTGTCTAAGTTTAACTCGGGAAATTCAAGTTCTCAAAAAGGTTATATTTTTACGAATTTACAACCGATAGCGTAATGATAAAAAGAACCAACATAAGAAAATTATGAAAAGGCATGGCAAACTTAGTTAAAATTTGATTATATATACTTGATCACATAAAAACCCATTCCCACAAAAGTGAGTTTTGAGCCTTTATTGAGCATACAATTACATATCATTAAACTAAATGCTCATTTTTCGTTTCTTGTGTGAATAGCCGCTTGGTTCTTACGACTCTAGAACTTGCCATGACGATACATTCCCGGTCCTTATCAACTTAAACCCGAGTAGGTAAATGATGGAGGCATTATGACTAACCCTTTTTATTTCTACACCATTATTTTTCTTTTTCTTTTACCACCTACCCAAAAATCCCCCTAGTTAACCCCTTTGAGCCTAAACCTTTTCATTTCTTTTCCCAAACCAAACACCCTTTTACCCACCAAAACCTTTTTTATTTTTAACCCTTTGTTTTAGTAACAAGTTCGTTTTTTTTCATATAATCGTTCAAAAAAAAATGTGTGTTGATGATGAAGCAAAAGATAACAAACAAGTTCATCAAAAATAACTTTGTTTGAATAATAGCTTCATCAAAATAAAAGTTACAAAAATAGAAAGTCCTACGAAAACCGACACTTGTTACGCTTTTCACCCTTTTTCTACAAACCACTAACCACTATCCCAACCACCTACCTTTAACCCAAGCCTAACCCTTAACCCACAAAGTCCTCTTGATATTTACAAAAGGTATAAAAGTTAAAAAGGAGGAGGATTGATTGCTTGGCAAGCTTATGGTAGGAGTAAGTTCCATGCCGCTCTCGAGTGATTCACTAAAAATACACCTTCGGCCGAGTGTGAGTGATTTCTCCCGTGAGGTATGTGAACTTGTATATAAATGGAATTTTAAAAAGGCATGTTATGCCCAAATAAGTAATTTCTCCTATGAAACGTTCTAAACAAATCATTACGAATAGAATTGTAAATAAATAAAAATAAAACCCAAAAGGATCTTGGATTCCCAACACTCTATGACAAGCCAAAACCTTCTCTTCTACCCATTCCATTTTGGGAGTGTAAGCCACATATTAAAGAGTTTTGCTTGAGGACAAGCAAAAGTTCAAGTGTGGGGGTATTTGATGTGTGTAAAATGCAACATATAAATTACATCAAATGAGGCATAAAACTAACCCTTTTTAAGTACTAATATTGGAAAAAGAGTGTTTTTGTCTTCCTTTTGTATTTTCAGGATTAAATGAGCTCAAAAAAACAAAAGAATCAAAAAGACAGCTAAATCCAACATAAATACAAGAAAAGGAACATAAGTGGACTGCCCGACCCCTCAACGGCATCTTCCCAAGCAAAATAGAGAAGGCAGAAGACTGAACACGCCCCGTGCTCAGCCAGCACGGGGCCGTGCCCAAGAAGCAGCAGAAAAGACAAACCTATAGAAGCTTCTATTGCCCACCACGGGGCCGTGTCCAGTGAACACGGGGGCGTGGCGAAAGTACAGCAGGCGCATTAATCGTATCTAGTATAACCTTTGATTATAACCTCGGATGTGCAAAAGTGCGGAAATAATCAAAGGTTATACTAGATACGAGTCGGAACCAAGTGATTCATCTTGTCTATCTGTTTTTTTTTATTTTTATTTTCAGCATTTTAGTCAGTTTTTATTTTTCTTAGTTTAAAACATTTTTCTAAACTTTTTATTTTGATTAGACGTTGAGGATAAACCGGTACTAAAAGCTCTTGTGTCCTTGGACGACCTCGGTATCTTACCAACGCTATACTACGCTCACGATGGGTGCACTTGCCCATATGTGTGTTTAGTGTTAGTAAACTATCGTGTTTTATAAATTTAAAACTTGGCTAAAAATAAGTGTTAAAAGGGATTAAAATATACACCTAATATATATAACACTTCACACGCATCACCTAGTCCCCGGAGAATACTTTAATGCTTGCTTGAAATATAGCCCACCCTCAACATAAAAAATGATGAAACATTGCAAAATGCTAATCATGTGCTGTTGAAGAAAGGATTCTCTAAAGGGAACACACCAAAAGTCGAAGCCGCCATCTCTCTGATTTTGCGGAAGCAATAGCCTGAGCTCTCACGGCCCTCGCATTTAACCCTTTACAGATATCATCTAGGTATATTCACCTGTAAGACTGAATATTAGGATCTGGATACGGGAGTATATTCTGAGGTGGGACACGAGAATGGGTTTAAGTATCTAAAACATTAATCTCGTATCTCGAAACAATTGAACTTTGTGTGAGAATTTAAATGGATCAGTATACTGACAATCTAAGTGAATCGTTTACAACTTAAAATGTTTAAAGCTTAACGGTGTTGGTAATTTGTCTCATAAACTGATATGATACTCTTACACAAACTCACAAAAATATTGGTTTGTAAATATTTCTTTACTGCATTCCTGTTATATCAAAAATCCAAAAAGATTTTTGGAGTGTTTTAGCATAAATTTTGAAAAATTCAAAAAGATTTTTGACAACTGATGTTGAAAAGCTGATTTTCAAAATTCCGAGTGCTATACATGATGAACAGGTTTGGGAGTGTGTGGTTAGAAAAATGATATACATACATGTTGTCATCAGAAATTAAATTTGTTATATCAATAATTGATGTTTTGAACTGAGTTTATCAAGTGGTTAGCAAAGTTTAAATTTGTCAAATTGTTAATTTGTGAAATTTACTTTGAGGTAGAGTATGTGCAGGTTATGGCTATGAGAGAGCCAGTTTGCGATTCAAGTACCTGAGCAGGATGTGAGCCAGGTCTCGATCTTGAAACCTGTGAAAGCCAGACTACGATCTCAGCACAACTCAAGGGGGAGTCTGCTAGTAGAACAACATCTGAGGGAGAAAAGAGTCTGTAGATGCAAGAGCCAGAATCTAATCCTGATGATAAAAAAGAGTAGAGGATAAAGATTGAGGATGCTTACACTGTCAGATATTTTGAAAGAGCCCAAAGACTGATAAAGACTGAAGACGTTGAAGACTCGACACTGAAGACTCGTCAACATCCGAGGGGGAGTCTGTTGGTGCATACGTCTGTCGACTTCGTCTTGTATCGAGTCTTGTACTAGAATTGTTAGATCAGGGCACGTTATACGAGAAAATAGGATTTATGTGTTGAAGGGTTAATTTCGCTTGAAAGTGGCAAGTGCACTTTCAAACGAAATCAACATTGTTAATTTCGCTTGAAATGGCAATTGCCACTTTCAAGTGAAATCAGCTCTTCTATATATACCCTTCAAACGAAATCATTTGTAACGTTCATGATTCCGGTACCGAAGTGCTGCCGACGTGTCTACTGATCTGAAAACTTGTTATTTCAATAATACAAGACAATTAAGTATGAAACAAGCTGTTTTCCAAGTCAATTCATCTGTTTCCGCCTCTTGAATTGATAAGAACTCTTCTGATTGACTCATTTGGGTCACAAAACGATCCTACAAACATAGATCATATATGTTTTAAACCCATTTTTGTGTCAAAAGGGCATTTTTGACATTTTAAAAGTATCTATAGTTGACTCGTCATTTGACCTATCAAATGATATGATTATAAGGTATAACCTCAGGGGGTTATTCCCTATATTACTATGGTCATATTATTTGGCTTGGTTGGGTCCTAAGGTTGACTAAACGGGTCGGATTCGAAAGTCAAAGTAGAAGTCAAACTACTCGACTTTCGACTAGGAATGGAGTACTAAACTAGAAATGACGAGTTATACATGTTAAGACTTGTCTAATTATGTTTTACGGAAAAAGTATTAAATACGTTTGGTCACTCGGTTGCCATGGTGTTTCTCAAACATTCCGTTACAAGCATAGAAAGAGATCAACTTCTTATCATAAATTTCAAAGTTCTCCCTTGGAGAGTATCTATACTTAGCGGCGGATCTAAATTGATACTTACAGGTTCGCCCGAACCCACACGGTTTCAAATTATTAGTGTTAGTGTTAATAGAAAAATCCTAATGAACCCATAAAATATTTTTGAGATGAACCCATTCATGAATTTGAGGGATGGCCAGGTGGTTGAGGCGCTTTCTATGTAGGTGTAGGTCTCCGGTTGGATTCCCGTCTTGGGAATTTTTTGGCATTTTTTTAAATTTAAAATCTATCTAGGGTTTTATCATTATACAAGTGGCGCCCCAGTACCCCATTTTCAAAACACGAACATCAGACTTATGTTCTGTCACTTCCCTTAACCCCTTAGACACCCTACCAAAATCTCTCATTCTCTAAGCAAATTAATCCCCAATTAACGCCATGAACACTTCGATTTCACAACCCACGACTCAAATTCATTCTGAATCCTTCAAACATCCAGGCCATTTCAAGTTCAATGGTATACCTTCTTGAAAGAATGAAAGGTAAACTTACAATTTCTTTAGTTTCTTTCATTATTTTCAATGAATATGTGTAATGTGTTGTTAATATGCTATGATTATATGAAAATTCTGAATTGTTAATTTGTTTTTGTTACTTTGTTGAACTTGAATGATTAGGTGAATATTATGAATTAGACAATTAGTGATGTTAATTTGTTGAAACTTGAATGGGATATTTAGGTATGAAGAAAATTGACAACTTTTTCCAAAGACAACCATCAAACCTTGAATCGTCATCTTCAAGTAGTAAACCCTCAAAAATAGATTTAAATGATCTTCTATGGGATCCTTCAGAAAGAAAACCAATTTCATCTTGTCACCCAATTCTAAAAGATGAAATCAGACGAACGTATTTGCTTAGAGGTCCATGTCAACCAAGAGGGCATAATTTTCCACAAAGACGTTTTAAACCAGAAGATGGTAAACATAGAACCCACTTGTAATGCAACGTTTTCAAAAGATGAAAACACGTTGGGAACAATTATAGGCATTTTTTTAATTTGTAAGAACCATCGTATTTGTATTACATGTTTTTTTTAATTTTTAATGACCATGTTTTTTTATTATTGTATCGTATTTTTACCCGACCCGAACTGTCGGACCGACCCGATTTTTTTACATCCGGTCCTATTATATTAGAGTATCTAAAAAATTGAACCCATTGAAAAAAATTCTTGGATCTGCCACTGTCTATACTTGTCGCTTAGGCCTTATTTGTTTTGAATTAAGTTGAACCTCTTGCAAGCCGGGCTTTTAGAGATGAGGCCTTTTGGCGAAGCCAAGTCAATTTCGGGCCACCAAACCCTACAACTGATGAAAAGGCCCTATGGTATGGAGTAAAGGGAAGCGTGTACGTTGTCACGCTCCCTGCCTTCCAAAGGTGCCTAGAGGACGGGCCAGACACAGCAGAGCGACGACCCGGGAGAGGATTCCCCACCGGCCGGGGGGAGGCAGGAGACGACCATCTCAAGGCACATCACGACCTACAGGCAATACCGGCGAGACCTGGGAAGGCAACCTAATTGGGAGTCAGAGGATCCATAGTACCTGCGGCCTCCCAGACTTCATTTTCATCATTTTTGAAAGCGTGGGGAAGGGATCTTTTTTCTGCAACGGAAAGAAAAATGGAGCAGATTTGACTCGGCACAACCTAACGATACATCCAATACCAATGATCTGTGCTTAGAATGCATTGCTAGATCTCTACTATAGAAAGCTATACAGGCAACAACGAGCGCGGGTTGACCCGGGGCTTACCTTTCATTACTTCTTTCACGACGAGAGAACCGCGTCCGAATCAGTCGAAGTGGTGGAAGTCCCCCTGAGTCAAAGGGAGAGCTTTTGCGCCTCTCTCCAAGAGTTATTTTCACCAAGAGTTATTATTATGACTTATATTAAATGTCCGATGGATGTTATGAAAAAAAGGAGTCGAAGAGTAGAAAATAAACAAATTGGCTTACAACTTAAGTTCAACCTTTAAAGGACACATTTACAATTATACAAAATTCCATTTAATATATAATTTTAACTCATTGATTTAGATTAATTCCATTTAATACTATATAATCTCTCATTAACTCATTATGGTGTACAAATACAAGTCTACCACTAAAAAAGTAATTAATATTTGCATTGTGTATTGTATACTACTCATTTCTACTTGTATCTTTTAATTTTTAAGAAGTCATTGTGGAAGAAGACAAATTTACCCCTAAAACATAACTAATACATGCATTTTGTGTTGTATTCTAAGCATTTTTACTTATACCTCTTAAGTTAAGTCACTAATGAAATGCTTTATAACATAGTATAGATAATAATATAGTATAGATACTTAAAATATAATTTTAATATTCATCTTATAATTTGCATGCAATATTAAAAAAACATATATACATTCTTTTCAAGAAAAGTATCTTATGCAAAATATGAAATAAGATTCTATATCCTTAAATACAATTAATGGATATTATAGGTTTCTATGTGCTCATCTGATGACTAACTGCTAGGTAACTTTTTGACACGAGACAAACACATCACACATCTTAATAAAAAAAATTTTGTTTACCTTCATATGTGAATTTTAGAGAGCAAGGGGAAAAATGGAAGAACATGACAAAAGTATGTGAATTTGATATAGATTTGTTCTTGACCTTTGGCATGTCATCTTAAAAATTTGTACAAATTACCATAAGGGTAGAAAACCTAGTTTCTTTAATAAGGTAGTATAGACATAGATAGATAATTGAAGGGGTATAACCCCCACTAGACACTCAAGTTATATAACCCCTTTCTTACATATAATTTTATTCTAATTTTATACCTTTTGTTTTCTTCTAAGATTTTACTGATCTTTGAAACTGTTTTAATATCTAATTCTACACCAACACGAGGGTGATTAGATTATGTTAGATAATATTGTACCTTGTTGTAGTTATATATTTGTATAGGTACTTAGGTGTAATATGTGTGTCTATATACTGTATGCTCTCTTTTGTTTTTACTCATTCAATCATAAAGTTATCATGGTATCAGCCATTAACTAGTGGTTGCTAAGTTCCCCTCCCTTTTCCTTTCTCTCTTTCTTCCTCACCTGATCATCTTCTTTCTGCCTTTCCTTTTTCCTCGTGTCGATCTTCTCTTCCTGTTCTTCCACTTCTCCTGGCTTCCCCATCCGCAAACTTATCCCCTATGAATAGTCTTGCACCAATGATAGCTATCAAACTCAACCCCTCAAACTATATCTACTGGCACAAGAAAATGTTTCCTTTACTCACATATCAGAAGCTTAATTCCCTCCCATATTGATAGGAGTCAAACGACGCCTTACATGCTGATTACTTCAAATGAAAAGGAAGTCTCCAATGATGGCCAAACAGCAAGCTATTATTTTGCTCAACGCATCTTTAACAGAGGAGGCCCTCTCTATAACTGTAGGTATGAATTCAGCCCGTGAAATTTGGTTGGCATTAGAAAATGATTTTTTCAATTCGTCTATTGAAAGAGTGCTAAACTTACGTGATAATCTTCTCCTTATTCAAAGGGGTGAAAAATTTTGTTTCGGATTATGGGAGATCGTTCAAGGCAATTTATGATCAGTTAAGTGCCATCAGACATCCAGTTGATCCGATGGATCAGTTACATTGGTTTTTGTGTGGGCTTTGTGCGGCGTTCGAAGGATTTTCTACGCATATTCGTTCGGTCAGACCTATTCCTAATCTTTCGGATATTTTGGCTAGAGCGGAGAGCCATGAGCTCTTCGTCAAGGCGCTTCATGGACCATCATCTCCAACCATTGTTTTTTCGGCCCAAACCCAACAGCCAAGAAACAATTCCAATCGGTCCTTGAACCATCGGCCTAGTAGGTCCACTGGCACTAATTCACAAGGCCCGTCTGGGGTGAATGCCACTCGTGAGACTCAAAAGTATTATGGTCCACATCCTAAATGTCCACCAACCTGTCAACTTTGTCGAAAAAAGGCCACTATGCTACTCAATGTTATCAGTTAGCATCGTTTGCTTCCACCGCCAATCCATCCGAAGCACAATTGGCACATGCCTTCCATGCGCAATGTCAAATGAATTCTAGCACTCCAGATTGGACTTCTGACACAAGTGCTTCATATCATATGGCTCCTAATAATACTACTCTCCCTTTGTCCTCTCCTATTCATGTAATCAAATGGTATTTTTGGAAACGGTCAATCATTACCAATCACACACGTTGGTAATACCAAACTATTTGGTAAACTTGACCTTAAAAATGTTTTGGTTGTTCCTAATCTCACTAAAAATCTTCTTTCAATAAGCAAATTAACTGAGGACAATCTTGTTGACGTTGTGTTTTCTTACCCCCATTTGTCATTCAGGATTGACTCACTAAGCAAATAATAGCCCAAGGGAAACGTGAAAACGGCCTTTATGTTCTTCACAACACTCATCAAGCCTTGGTTTCCAACTCTTCGCGACCAAAAGCCTCATTTGAGTTATTGCATTCCCGTTTAAGGTATGTTAATTTTGATATTATTACTATGTTGAAAAATAATGGTCTATTATCTTTTACTTCTGTTTTGCCTAAACCGGGTATTTGTAGCCTGTGTGAACTTGCCAAATCCAAAAGACTTCCATTTTCCATTAATCATAAACGGGCTTCTTTTCCACTTGAGTTGATTCATTGTGACTTATGGGGGCCTTTCCCGGTTAAATCACTTGGTAATTTTTCATATTATGTTGCTTTTGTTGATGATTTCTCTCGTTTCACTTGGCTATATCCGTTACGGGTTAGATCTGAGCGTTTTTGATGCTTTATCTATATTTTTACCTTTTGTACAAACCCAATTTGCAACCAAAATTAAAAAATTTCAAAGCGATGGGGGTACGGAATTCACAAATCACAATGTATGTCGCCTTTTTGAACAAAATGGTACTACCTTGCATCGTATGTCGTGTCCATACACCCCATAACAAAATGCTAGGGTTGAACACAAGCATCGTCATATTGTTGAAATGGGTTTATCTATGCTCTTCGATGCAAAGTTATCGTCAAGATATTGGGTAGTTGCCTTTTCTTTGGCGGTGTTTATCATAAATCGGTTGCCTACCAATATACTTAATGGCAAATCACCATTTAAAATACTCTATAATCAAACACCAAGTTATATTGTGTTTCATGGTTTCGGTAGTCGGGTTTTTCCATACTTACGTGATTATGCCAACAATAAACTTGCTCCGAGAAGTATTCCATGGATCTTCATTGGATATAGTCTTTACCATAAGGGGTATCATTGCCTTGACACAAGCATTTCACGTATATATGTGACTCGTCATGCGCGTTTTGATGAAATACATTTTCCACTTGCTAATGATTCTTTGCCTACCCCCATACAAAATCTTGAGATATCATCATTTTTGGACACCCCTGCTATCTCTGGTGTTGGACCGTTTACGTGACCCGAAAAGTCAATCCGAGTAGCTCATCTTCATGTATGAAGGCGGAATTAACATATATGAAGTTACAAAAGCTTGTCCTATTAATTTCCTTTACTTTTATTGCTTTTCTACTGAAATTTTGACAGAGTTTGGCTCCAAGCACACACATACAACTATAAGATCCGCTCAAATGAACCCCCTATATATAGACATGGCTGGTTCGCTTATACAACATGACACAAAAGCGGACCAGACTATTGACACATAAGCGGACCAGACTATTGACACATAAGCGGACCAGACACTACCCTATGAGCGGACCAGACTATTACAAATGATCATAAAAGCGAACCTACTCATAAAATACATATTTTGACATTTTTGACCCTCTGTTGACCAATCTTGACTTCAGGCTTTTTGTAGACGCAGTCAACAGACATTTCTTGCACTAACATCTGGTACACCTATAGCATCACAAACCATACCATCCACAACAACTCAAAATACATCATCAAATACCCAAGTGCAATCTACCATACAAATTCCTTTTTTCCCATTCAACCACAACCTGATTCCTACCATGGAACTCCCTCCGATACCTCTACAACCTCCCAAATCGAAACACCTACACCTACTCCAACCACAACACCTTCTACCTCACCCACTTCCACCCCTTAAACCACGCCACCTGCCCCGCATCAGACTTCACCCGAATTACAATCAACACCATCATCGAATACCTCCTCAGCCGCTACTCCTCACTCAACCAGCCCCGATACTACCTCTGCTACACCGCCCCCTCCTCCTCCACTTCCCTCTCATCCTATGATAAATCGTGCAAAGTCCGGGATCTTTAAACCCGCCATCAGGTTGATATTACTCATAATGAAAAGCTTCCTCTTCATCGTGCTCTTTTTTCATCGATTGATCCGAAAACTTTTCACAAAGCTGCTAAAGATGAAACATGGTTAAAAGCTATGAAGCTTGAATTTGATGCACTTCATCAAAACAATACTTGGACTCTTGTTCCTAGACCTTCCAATGCTAATGTGGTTGGTTCAAAATGGTTCTTTCAGACAAAATTTCACTCGGATGGGTCTATTGAGCGTCACAAAGGTCGTCTTGTAGCTCAGGGTTTCACTCAGGTACCTGGGCTTGATTACTCCCATACCTTTAGTCTAGTAGTTAAGGCTACCACTGTTCTCGCTCTTGCAATTATTAATAGGTGGAATCTTCACCAGTTAGATGCCAATAATGCGTTTTTACACGGACATCTTAATGAAGATGTCTACATGAACAACCAAAGGGCTTTATCGATGATATATTTCCATCTTATGTTTGCAAATTAAACAAAGCCATCTATGGTCTAAAGCAGGCTCTTAGGGCCTGGTTTCATCGTTTGAGTGTGTTTCTAACCAACTATGTGTTTATGTGCAGTAGGGCTGACCTATCTCTCTTTGTTTTTCGTAAATATTCATGTCTCATGTATCTTCTTGTTTATGTTGATGATCTTCTTCTCACTGGCAATCAACCTCACATCCTCAAATCATTCACTTCATGCCTCAATAATGAATTCGCTATCAAAGATCTGGGGGAACTTAACTACTTTTTAGGACTGGAGGTTACCTACACTCAAATGGTTTGTTTTTAAATCAGTCTAAATACACACTTGATATTCTCAAACGTGCTAAGATATTGGAAGCAAAACCTGCTCCAACACCTTTAAGCACATATGTTTCTTTTGTCTCTACAGGTGAATTGTTTTCAGATGCCACTCACTACCGTTCTATTGTTGGTGCTCTCCAGTATTTAGCGATCACGAGACCTGACATATCATATGCAGTCAATCAAGTTAGTTAGTTTTTGCATGCTCCGACTACTACCCACTACCAGGAAGTGAAAAGAATTTTGCGTTATCTCAAGGGTACGGTTGCATATGGTCTTCACAACTATCGTCCTACTCATACATCTTTGCTTGGATACTTTGATGCTGATTGGGCGCGTTGCTTGGAAACTAGTCGTTCCACATATGGTTACTCTATCTTTTTAGGCAGAAACCTTATTTCTTGGAGTGTTACAAAGCAACCGACCGTTGCTAGATCTAGTTGTGAGTCTGAATATTGAGCTATGGCGAACACTGCTGCAAAAATTGTTTGGTTAACTTAGCTCCTTCAGGAAGTTCATGCTTTACCTCCGGATAGGCCCACTATACTTTGTGATAACCAAAGCGCCCTCTTTCTCACACAAAATCCTGTATCTCACAAACGTGCAAAATATATTGACCTTGATTATCATTTCTTACATGAACTTGTGCTTGCGGGAAAATTAGCTACAAAATTTATTCCGACCAAGCTTCAGGTGGCTGACATTTTTACGAAGAGTCTCCCTTGCCATCTTTTCAACAAGTTTCGTGAAATGCTTCATATTGGTCCACCACCGTTTCGCTTGCGGGGGATGTTAGATAATATTCTACCTTGTTGTAATTATATATTTGTATAGGTACTTAGGTGTAATATGTGTGTCATATACTGTCTGCTCTCATTTGTTTTTACTCATTCAATCATAAAGTTATCTAATTAGATCAATCATAAAGTTATCTTATTAGAAAAATCATATCATTAATGTTAGTAACCTGCTAATATGAACTCGAAATCTGAAACAGGAAACAGGAAAGCAAAAGGACAGTAACAGTGAACCGAGCTTGTGTTTGACACAATTCCCTCAAACAGAACCGGGCTTGTGTTTGACACAATTCCCTTAAACAGATTTGCGGTCTGTTCCCAGTGTACGCCGGTTCGAAGCAGCAACAACGCACTCCCGGACTTGAACACTTGCCTGAAAACAAATAGGAGCGATGTTGCCGAGATTGAGAGAGAAGAAGGTGTGTTGGTGTGTCTAAACTGTTTTGCAGCGAATTACAGCCAATATATAGTGCATCGGTTTTAAAAATTGAATATTCATGATCATCATAACCGTTAAAAACTGAATAATGGTCATTAGTGCATCGGTTTGAACTGGTATTATAGTCAAAGGACGTGCGGGCACTCACGAGTTCAACCAAATTCCAGTTCCGAAACTAAATTTTTGCACCCCCCCCCCCCCCCCCCCGCACGTGTGGAGGTAGAACTTGTGGTAAAACATGTCATAAAGTTACAATGGTTTGGTAAAGATCTTACCTTATAAATAATCATTTACTTTGTTCCCTCACCAATTTGGGACAAGTTATTTTACCACTTTAAGACTTTCATTCACACACACCCAAAACTTCCAACAATTAATTCATATTTTACTAGCACAAATTACACTATGAAAGACCACTACAAATTACGTCGTCTTCTTGTCAATCTATTTAATGATTCAGATGCACACAGGATCCGTAAATATTTAAGAAAAAGAAAGAAGACATGTGATTATTTACATTTATTGGTTTTTAGATTGATATATGAATTATTGTTATATCATTACTTTAAAATTAAGAAAAAAAAAAGATATAGAAAGGTTGAGAGACCACCTAATCACCTAAAAAAATTTAAAGCAACTTTTGAAAACCAATGGTAAAGACTAAAGACCTCTAAACAAAAACACCCTCAGTATAATTACTTTAAGTAATTTATTGTATATAAAACTGATGTCATCATTTCGTTTTCACAAAAAGTTTTATAGAAGATTGATTAGATGCGCATATAATGCATTGCAATTCGTCTACTTAGCCGAGCTTTTTTTTTAAAGTAGTATTTTAATGTAAACATCTTGCTAGACTTATTAATATATCAAGATACCATTATTCTTTAGTTTTGCAAGGTATACTTTGATGTAAACATCTTGCTAGACTTGATTAAGTTCGAGCTAGACTCTCTTAGTATAAAACACGTAACTCAACGTTAATATATTTTAAGCTCTATCTTTGAAAATTGAGTTTGGTTCATTACAAGCTCGACCTTTGTTCGTGCACGAACTGTGTACTATTTAACTACTTCCATTTTTTATATATAGTTATATATTATATGTATAATCATACATATATGTATGTATAATACAATTCTTTTCATACATACATATAGTTGAAATCACTGGTTCAATTTCATTGAATTTCAAAATGCACTTTACATCAATATCGCAGGTAAGCGAGCAACAAGCTGCGCCGCTACCCCTTTCTGGATAGCAAACCCTAGCCTATTAAAGACAAACCCTTGATATAGTTATGTAAGTTATATGGATTAGGTTCATTTGCGTACAACCCCTTGATAGTGAACATTTGTGAACTAATCCTAGCTCTTGATTATCAATACACAAGTGTATATACAAGTGTAAATCAGTGGTCATGATTTGATGATGAAAACACACTAGTATATTTTACGATTTAATGATGTAAATCAATGGCTAGGATTTGTTCACTCAATTCACAAATACAGTAATGTTCACTATAGAACTTCATCCTATGTTATATTATATAACTATGTACTATATTTATATACTCTTATAATAAAAGGTCGGTGACCTTCACCAATCAAAGCTTGTCAGGTTCACCAATTTTCGTTCCTCTTTTAGTGTACAATACAATTGTTAATTTCATCATTCTCTCTTTTTTTTTTTTTTTAACGGCAAATTTGGATCACTGACGGACCACTGGAGTATCATCGTGTCACCAGCGAAACCACCCGATCATATCCATCTCCACTAGGCATAATGCCTATACACCAATTCAGGGGGAAACCCAATAAATATGGGAAAAACCCCCTTTGTGAGAATCGAACCCAGGACCTTTTGGTCCCAAAGATTTATCCCACCCCTAAGATGCCACTAGGCTATAAAACCATGGACTCATTCTCTTTTATTTCTCACCTCAATTTTCGTTCCTCTTTTAGTGTAAATACAATTGTTAATTTCATTTTCATAAATTATTATCACATATATCACACTCTTTCTTTTGTTTTCTTTTATTTATTTTTTATCATTTAACTTTAATTGAACATTTTGTAATACTGTTTAAAAACGGTTTTCTCCTTTTAACAATCTACCAAAAATGAGATAAACACGTTATAGGCATGTTACAATTATAATGTTTTTAGTTTTCTATTTCCTTTACTATACGTGAACACCAAAAAAGATCGAGTTAACACCTACCACAACGTGCGGGTCACACCATCAAACTTTTGATTTGAAACGATATTAACCTTATCTTTAAGTAAATTACACATTCAATTCTAACTTTTGGTGATGGATAAATTTGACCCGCCAACCTTTTCTACTCAATAACTTGACACTTCATTTTAGTTAAATTATTTTTACGACTTTACATCGTAACGTGTAACACATTATACTTTTGTTATCTATGTCTAACCACGTTAATGTTTAAATTACTTTTACGTCTTTAAACCGTTGTTTATATTACTTTTACAACTTCACACCGCAACGTCCGAGACATTATACTCTTTTTTTATCTATGTCTAATTATGTCAATGTCAAGAACGTAACATGTGTAACAAAGTCAAAAACATGTAACATCATGTGCGAGCACCACACGTTAATGTCATCATCGTTACGCATGTAACGAAGTCACAAACGCGATGTTGCCGCCGCAACGCGCGGCATGGGTAAAAATTCTAGTAATATATAATTATAAAATACCCTTAAGCAAACCAAATAACCTTAAGCAACTAGACTCATTTACCTCGGTGGAAGTGATTGTGACTATGTCACCAATCTGTTTATGCCAAACAAAATAATATAATATCAATCCAATGATCTCTAGATCAAGTGGTAGAAGACTTACGTTTCTCTTGAGAAATGCAAAATGCAAATTCAATTCTTACTTGGTGTAAAGTGAGACATTGGTGGGCAATGATAGGAGACCCAGGAAAACCTGGGTTCGATCTTTGAGCTAAACGGGTTTTACCGGTAATTTAACCATCTTGCCTACGGGCGGGTGAGTTACCTGGTTTTCCCTAGAATTGGTGGTGGACTCGGGTTACTTTCAGAGTACTCCGTTTGGTCCAGTGGGTGTCCCAAAAATGCTCGGGATTGATTCTGTGCACGTTAAAAAAATACAATATCAAAGTTATTTATACTATTATATTGTATAAAATAAATACAATTATATACTCAATAAAATAAAGGTTTTGATTGGCGCAACCCACTGAAAAAATAATATGGTGACAATTTGTCCACTCTCGGATTTGTTATTGGTGCTGAGATACACAAACAATACATCCACGAAAACTGGATAATGACACATAATTTAACAATAATAAGTTGATAACAATTGCTTCCGCATCATCAAACCAAATCCAGATGAATACAAATCAGACACAAACAAGCAAAAGTACTAAAAATGGATAGAAAATTTTATTTTCATCGATGAGCCGTTACAAGTGTTTCTATGAACCGCAATCCATCAAACCTCGGTGCAAATTTCTCAGGGGGGCTACAACTGGTCTTGTCCGCAGAAGTACCCGACGGGTGTCGACTGGATGTTAGAGGATCCTACACAACAACCAAAACCAAAGATATTAGTAAGTTTTTTTTTTTTTTACAATAATAATCTTTATTTCATTCCAATCATCAAGGTAAATTACATATGGATAGCAGGTAGACGAGCAACAAATTGCGCCGCCAACCCTTTTTGAATAGAAAACATGATGAAATAAGAGGGTTTACCGGGTGGGAAGATTTGATGCCGGTAAGGACGGTGGTGGCGGCCATGGAAGCTGCTAAAAATCCAGGAGTCTTCATGGTAGTTAAGAGGGAGGGAGGTTGTGGAGTTTGATAATAGGAGAAGTGGTTGGTATATATATTGGGTGTGTTTTTGTTTGTTTTAAGCGGCAACGAAATACTCGTGGCTGGGCACTTTTTTTTATTGGATTTTAAGGTTATAACTTTATGTGTGGTTGCTTGCGTCTTTATTTTTGTTGTGTTTGTTGGTCTAAAAAAGGACGTTGTACGTCTTTATATTTAATTATTTATTTATGCAATAATGTCTTAACCAACATGTTTATAGCTTAGAGAGAGAAACACCATGAGGTATGATGGAGCTTGGGTTGAGACATGAGTTGACACGTGCAAAGTTTGATAACTCAATTCAAAACCCATTTTGTATGGGGTATGGTGTGCGTGGCTTAGCTGGCGTGGCCAAGCCACATCAGGGTTTTTTTTTTTTTAATATATATATATAGAGGACCGCTAAAATGAAAACCACATCTAGTTGTAAGAACCATGGGAACCACTTTCTAGCCCTTTGATCAACTAGATGGATGGATGAGATTAAAAGTAGTTAATATTAATATTAAAAGCTTTTTGTCTTATTATGTTTTTAATATTTTATTGTTAAAGCGTATTTAGGTAAAATTGTTTTTTTTGACTTTTTATATATATTATTTTTAAATGTCTTTTTTGTCCCATTCATTTATTACTTTTTATTAAAAAACAGATTTTTATATTAAAACAATATTTGAAATTCAGATTTTAATGATAATTTTTTTTAATGATTAAAAAACAGATTTTTATATTACGTTTTTTATGCCCCGTTTTTTTACGAGCGTTTTTTTTACGGAACGTTTTACGCCCTGTTTTTTACGCCTCGTTTTTTTACGAGCGTTTTTTTTACAGAACGTAAAAAAGTTTTACGTTAACGTTTTTTACGTTTTTACGTTTTTACGTTTTACGCGCCGGTTTTTTACGTTTTACGCGCCGGTGTTTTTACGTTAACGTTTTTTTACGTTTTACGCGCCGGTTTTTTACGTTTTACTAAAAAAAATTACGTTTTACGTAAAGCTTTTTACGTTTAACGTTTTACGTTTTACGTAAAACTTTTTACGATTTACGTTTTACGTAAAACTTTTTACGCTTCACGTTTTTACGTTTTACGTTAAAAAAGTTTACGTTAAAAAGTTTACGGTTTAATTTTTTTTTTACAAAAATTTTTTTACGCAAAAACGAACGCACCCAGAAATCGCAAACTCGAGAGGTGTCTCAGATATATTGTTATCATCATCGACGCCTCAAAAAAATATAAAAACCCAACAAACAAAAATCAAAAAAACGAGTGGAATCTTAAAAAAACGATGTTTTGGCTCAGATTTTCCGATAATCAGAGGCTGCAAAAGTAGGGTTGTAGGTTCAAAAACCTACCCTCCACCATCCTTGCCGCGCCCTCGTCATCAAAATATACGTTTTTTTTCATCATCATCGCCCCAAATCCAAAACGGATCAAAACCCACATATTCAAACATTCAAAAGCACCTGATGAACATCATTCAAAACACATTCAACAGATTCAAACAAATTCAACAGATTCAAAAAGCACCATATTTAACAAAATCAAACCCCCAATCGATCGTATCAAAACCCACAGATTCAAAGAACACAAATCAAATCCAGCAACAACAATAACAACCAAACATGCTGTACATACCCAAAATCACAAATCAAAGAAAACCCAGCAACAATAACAACCATACATGCTGTACATACCCAAAATCAAATCAAATGAAACCCCAGCAAACAATAATGAACATCATTCAACAGAATCAAAACACATGATTGTAGCAGATAAAATCATTCAACCTGGTTCAAACCCAAAAAGGAACATGAACATGAACAGACCACCAAAACCACCGCCACACCACCAAACCCACTACCACACCACCGCACCCACTGCCACACCACCAAAATAATCAAAACCCACCAAATTTTTACAAACCCACCAAAATAATCAAACCCACCAAAATAATCAAATCCCACCAAATTTCAAACCCACCAAAATAATCAAAACCCACCAAAATGAACAGACCACTGTTTTTTACAAACCCACCAAAATAATCAAAACCCACCAAATTTCAAGCAGAAAAAAAAACCCAAACTTTTTGAATCAAAGAACCCCAATCAAAACAGAAACAAATCGAACCTTTGGGAAAATCATCAAGAATCACAAATGACCCAATCGGTTCGTTTTCAGGCGATGGTGGCCGACCAACCACCTCGCACAACCGTCTTCCGCACACTGATCAACCACCGCCCCACACCTACAAACCATCAAAAAACCTTCTGTGACAACCCGCACTAAACCAGGTATCCGTACAACTTAATTAATGATTAAATTACTGCTTAATTACTGTGCTTGTTTGAACTAGCTGATAAACTGCTACTTGAATACTGATACATGAACTTACTTGCATCATACTTGCTTGCTGTCACTACATTATTTACATGCTGAACCCTAGTGACAAACATGATGCACAAAAAGCACAGTAGCACTAAACGGATACACAATAAACATGCTGATATAACCAGCATCAGGCAGACACTGCCTCTAAGGCCTGTTCAGAGCCTCAAATATTTTGGCTACACTGGTAGTGAGTGTAGGGATATGAGGGTTGTGGTACCGCGTCTCTAGGAATAAGATACACTGATTCGGATGTGCCAAAAACGTACTTTAAGTACCAAACACAGCACTTTAATAATTAATCCAGCTTCTAGCTGACTAGTAAAGTGCCAGAACATGAGAAAAAAACACTAGACACTTTCTAAAGTGTCGGGAAAACAAATTGTGTCACTAAAAATGTTAATAACGACACTTTAAAGCTTTTGTAACGCTTTAACGGATTACTATCCAACCGGACACCCGGACTTTACCCGGAACATGAAAATATTACTATTTTCACTATTTACATTTTTCTGAGCCAGTTAGGGTCCCTGATTACCCTAACACCCGCCATAACACATAACATACAACTAACTAAGTTAAATACTTAGTTAACCTATTTAACTAAACAAAGCCTCCTAATTACCTAGTTAAAATCGAACAAGAGACCCCCCCCCCCAAACCGAATCGGTTACCTAGGGGACACCCCCCTTGTACTTGTGGATTTGGCTAATCTTGTTGGTTTAGTATCTAGGGTACACAATACCCATTGGGTAATAACACTTATCTTTGTCTATAAATACCCACTAAGCACATGAGATCATTATCACCACAAACCAAGAACTCACCTCTCTCTCTCTTGCTCCCTTCACTCTCGGCCGAACACCCCAGCCCCCTTACACCCACTTTCGGCCCTTGATCATTCCATTCCAAGTAGATACAAGCTTCACGGGTCGCGTATTAGGAGTCTCGGAGCAAGCGGAACACGAAGGACCACTTCCGTTAGCTTTTATCCACCTCTTTTTCGTCAGGATTCTTCCCTAGCCCCGAGCTAGAGGTATAACACTTAAAACTTGTTTTTACACTTATCTAAAGTGGTTAAAAGGAATATTGTCGGTTAAATATCGATAACATACGTTTTGAAGCTTTAAAGTCTAGTAAAAACACTAAAATGGTGGTTAATAGCTTGTAACTTGTGTAAAAGATGTAGTATTTGGAATTTGTGTTTATCTAGACCCGATCTATGATGTGGTAGCTCGGATCTCCGTTTAACCCGACTTTGTAAGATCATGGATCTTCACATAAGCTCGTTTTTAGTTACCACAAGGGTTAAAAGGCGAAACTCTACCACACAAGATACATGAACTTGTGTAGAAATATTTTACTTGTGTAAAAGTAATTTAACTTGTACAACGGTGTTTAAAACTAGCGGATCTACGTATCCGCAAGTGGTATTTTCAAAGAACCACACATTTAAGAAACCATGTATTTTAAAGAAAGGATCTTACACTAATAAATATGGTTTTATAAACCACAAGTGTGTAAACACTTGTGAAACAAACAGATCCGACAAAGGACTAGCTTTGTCACTTGTTACTAGAAGTTGTAAAGTCGAATTTCTCTAAACACGAGGTTTTTACAAGAATAAAGCTACTTTATATAAAGATCTACGTATATAAAGGGGATTTACATTATAGATGCGGAAAAACTACAAGTTCATGCGATTATGCGATTTACATACTTATCGACTAGTTTGATGTGTCGGAAATTGTTTTGATTGAATAAAGAAGTTGTTGAATTGATTTGTTAAAAGAAAATGATACGCTTGAAAGCGTGGCCACCTCCAGTTACAGAGGAAACTCTGGCGAAATTTTCCAAAAACCTAACACTTAGAATTATTTACACAACAAGTGTTAGAACTATTTTCGACATATTTTCGAAACATAAAATTTCGCCATGACTTTAATTACTAAATATTCGGAGGTGGGATTTTCACAAAAATTAACGTGATAAATATATTTTGTCACAACACTGTTTATGATTATTTTGTGAAAAATACATAAATATTATTTTAGGGTAAAAATAATATTTACAAGCGTTAATGATTCCAAAACTTTACGAACGCTTCCACATTAACATATAAGTTACACCGGTAATTACATTACCACACGACTGTTAAAACGTAACTTACGCACATGTATTGTATCCCCCATCCTTGGGAAGAAGTAAAACTACCAAGTGTATACAGAACATAAACACGAAATAGTTGTCTAACTATTTCCCAAGGACTTAAACTATAAAGCTAAAGCACGGCCGTCCGTCTAATAGAATTAGCACTTGTAGGTCGTTGCACAGCTTACTGTATTGGAGACACTTGGTAGAGACGCGCATTCACTGTGAGTTCATGTCCCCCTTTTCTCTAACTGTTTTCAGTTTTCATAACTGCGGGGGTGAAATACATGTTACTTTGTTTACAAGTACTTTATACACGGTATGATTTACGTAAGGAGGTTTAGATCATGTGAATGGGTAGTTAGAACACCGAGGGACTCGAGCGGTAGATCTATCTGGGTGTAGCGAGCCCAGCTCTAGGCCCAACAGAACGGACCTCTCGGAGGACCAACAGAACGGACCTGGAGTGACTTGGTACCCAACGCAAAAATCGGCTAGGGTTGTATCTTCCTACTTGCATTTCACAACATGCTAATGGCCTTGCAAACCATTGGTGATCACAAGTCCTCTTACACTGCTACATACCAGGAAACTTTTATACTTACAAGTGTTTTACTTACTCACTTGCACATGAACTCGCTCAACATTATTGTTGATTTTTCAACTCACATGTATTTCAGGAAATTAAACGGATCTGGCACGGTATGGAACGTTTTCCGCTGCACTTGTCATGGAGTCATCAGGGTTTAGGGGATGTGTCTCTTTCCTGGACAAGACACAGTCCTCAAACCACGTTTATGTTATGTTTCAGTTTGTAGTGTTTGTTGAACAAGATTATGTTTGTCAGGGTATGTTAAAGACAATGGTATTGTGTTTGGTTTTCAAAACTTAATGGATGATCTTGCATGTTTTTAACTCATATAGCTTTGGTATGATTAAGCTATGGTATTAAGAAGTCACACCAAAATTAACCACGCTTCCGCAAAGCCAGGGTGTGACACCTTCAAGATCACCCTCACCCCAGCCACCGTTCTCCTTCGCTCCTCACCACCTCCCGCCGCCGTCTGTATCGACTGAAACAGGGGATGGTGCCGGTAACGAGTGGGAGGTTTGGGGGTCGCCGGAGAAACGAGTGGGGATGTCACCTGTGTGGGTGTGGTGTTTTTAGAGATGATTATGGGTGAACGATGATGAGTGATCAGAGGTTTTTAGAGAGAGAGAGATGAGAGATGAATGAATTAATGGGTTTGTGATGTCTTTAAAAGAAGGAGACAGATGAAAGAGAGAGACATAGACATATATGACAGTGTGTGGAAAAGACCATAATACCCTTTGGGTTGTTAAATTATGATTGGTTGAAAGTGGTTCTCGCGGTTCTTACAACTGGATGTGGTTCTTATTTTAGCGGCTCCCTATATATATATATATATTTATAATCATTAAAAACTACATAAACATACAAAATAATTATCAAAATAAAAAACTATCATTCTAACTATCATTCTTCGTCATTTTCGTCGTCTTCGTCGGTTTCGAACCCAGGAATCGTTGAAACATGATCCACCAAATCAGATCGAAGGTTGTGATGTATATCCCTTGACTTGATCAAAAATTCATTTGCCGCTTTATCTTCGTCTGTTACGTTACCTGGTTGGGGGTCATCGTCATCATAGTAGGTAACGACCGCTCTACCTTCTTCCTCCAAAATCATGTTGTGAAGAATGATACATGTGTACATCACGTTTCCAATCTGATCCTTGTCCCATAGTCGACAAGGCATTGCCAATATTCGCCACATTTTCTTCAAAACACCGAATGCTCGCTCGACGTCTTTACGTCCAGCCATTTGGACCCTGTTAAACTTTAATCTCTTTGGATCTATGGTACCGTGTTTTGTGAACGATTTTACGAAAAACCCCCTCACTCTGGGTAAATCCATCAACTAGGTAGTACCCATACACGTACTCAACCCCGTTTACAAAGAAAGTTCCTTTGGGTCCTATACCATTTACCCGATCATTGAAAAGGGGCGAGTGGTTTATGATGGTAATATCATTATGTGAACCTGGCATACCGAAGAACGCATGCCATATCCAAAGATCTTGGGACGCAACCGCTTCAAGCATGATGGCTGGCATCCCGTGAAATCCACTAGTGTGAGCGCCTTGCCATGCGGTAGGACAAAGTTCCCAAGGCCATTTCATACAATCTAAACTACCTAGCATCCCGGGTAGCCCATGATAATCTGCGTGATGTTCCAATATTTGTTGCATGTCACTAAACGAGGGCTTTCTCAAATATCTTTTCCTATAAAGTTCTAGAATACACGAACAAAAGTTGTGAAGACTTTCTCTAGCTACACGTGCAGACATTTTTTAAATAGTCATCCATAATGTCCGAACTATTGCCGTACGCTAACTGCCTAAGTGCAGCCGTGACCTTTTGCCACGTACTAAATCCTAATTGCCCGGTTACATCCGGTTTTTGTTGGAAATAAACATACTTCTCCTCAAGATCTCTAGATATCCTTAAAAATAAGTTTCTACTCATACGAAAACGACGCCTAAACATTTTTTCACCATACTTAGGTTCCGCTGAGAAGTAATCGCTTACCAACAAATTGTTAGCGGTGTGCCGTTCACGAGCGATGTACCTTCTCCTCCGTTTAGGTTGCGGAGTCTCTTCCCCATTGTCTTCGTCTTCCACGATAGCTTTCACCACCGCCGCGATCGTTTGTAGAAATATTTTCGCACCATCGTCAGATGATGATGACGATACACTTGAACTTGAAGAACTCATGGCAAGATTTTGTTTTATGTGTTTGATATTGTGTGATAAAAATGTTAAATATGGTAAGGTATTCATAAAGGAATTTTTTTTTAAATGCCCTCAACGGCTAGCCCAACGGCTAGTTTGAATTGGCCATTCACAGCTCGCCATGTCACTTGCTAGACCCGCCCCACGCCCGGCTTGAAACCCAAGCCCCAAGGGCCACGCCCCAACCCAAGCCCACCCGGGGTGGTGGCTTTGGGCGTTTTCCCCCAACCCACACCCCAACCCAAGCCCCATACCCATAGTCTTAGAGGAATTGACCCGATAAATAAATATAACCTGATTTTACCT